>JARQOC010000004.1:48872618-49472618 GCA_033576535.1 Allobates femoralis
GGAGGCTACACAGGGATACTGGAGGGTGATGGGATGCTACACAGGGATGCTGGAGGGTGATGAGAGGCTACACAGGGATGCTGGAGGGTGATGGGAGGCTACACAGGGATGCTGGAGAGTGATGGGAGGCTATACAGGGATGCTGGAGGGTGATGGGATGCTACACAGGGATGCTGGAGGGTGATGGGAGGCTACACAGGGATACTGGAGGGTGATGGGATGCTACACAGGGATGCTGGAGGGTGATGAGAGGCTACACAGGGATGCTGGAGGGTGATGGGAGGCTACACAGGGATGCTGGAGGGTGATGGGAGGCTACAGAAGGATGCTGGAGGGTGATGGGAGGCTACACAGGGATGCTCGAGGGTGATGGGAGGCTACAGAGGGATTTTTTTTATAGTAATATGGTGCGCCTTATAATCCGGTGCGCCTTATATATGGACCAAGACGGCTTAAAAGTCATTTTTTGAGGGTGCGCCTTATAATCCGGTGCGCCTTATAGTGCAAAAAATACGGTACTAGGATTAGGGACATATATACTGATTGTAAGACGGACACTGGCATTATAAGACAGACCCCATTTAACATTAAAAACTATTTTTTTTCTCATTTCCTTCACCAAATTTGGGGTGCGTCTTATAATCCGGTGCGTCTTATAAAGCGAAAAATACGGTATACACTGAGTTGAACATCAATTAATAAACATGGTGTCTCTTCTACTATTCATACTAAGTTATATTTTAGTGTTCAAATGAATAATCCAAAACTTTTCTCTTATATAAAGTTTTTTTTGCCAGTTACCACCACTTTAAGGTGGACTCATTTTCTCAATACCATAAAACATATCACCAGAGCCATAGTGTAGCTCTAAAAAATGCTTTGTAACACCAGAATAAATTATATTTTGGTTAATATTGTACAGGAATCCATTTTTTTTATTTTTTTTATTTGTGCATCCAATGTACTTCATAAGACATGAAGTAAATGCAACACATGCATGCTATCACAGTTCATAAGGCAATTGATATTTTATGTTTCGAATATTTTTTGCATTATGTACCAAAATATTAAAAAAAAAGTATTGGTAGTAAGCCATGTCTCACTTGTTTTTCTGGCTGGAATAAGCACAGGGAGATATCATATTCCCAGTAGTTTTAATTCTCTTTGCTAACGTGGCAGCCTGCGTCTTGGTCGCCACAGTGGCACTGCACCTACTCCACAGGTGTAGTATCATTGCTCTCAGGTAAGACCAGGACACGAACCTGAGACACACCATCTTACACCATACACCATTCCCAACTCCAGGCCAGGAGATGATGGGCGGAAGAAACTCACCTTGAGCAGACCCCATCTGCTGGCTGGAGGAAGGAGTAGGTTTAGGGGGTGGGAACACAGTTAGTGAGCAGTTGGAGTTAGAGTGAGGAGGAAGCAGCAGCAAGATGGAGTTCTAGGGGAAACTGGAGCGGAGGTGGAGTGGGACCAGTGGGTAGGATGCCACAGAACCCCAGGCCAGAGAGAACCCCAAATCTACAGCCAACTTCCAGGTCATGGTAGAAGAAATAGATGCACGACTGGACCGGCCCCAATCTGGTGTAAAAACTGTATGTTCAAACCAGGAAACCGGAAGCTTCTGGACTGCACATTCAGTAGCCAACCCCGTGTACACCCCCAGGCACAGTGACTACAGAGGGGTCAAGAGGACGTGCTGTCTGTCACTCAGCAGGGCCCACCTGTCTTGGACTAGTAGCACGAACGCGCAGGGGAAGGGAGGAAAAAGATCAGTGCAGAGAGGACAGGCAGCAGAGAAAGGCTTATATAAGGTGTGTCAGTGGAGTGTTCCTGGACTTTCTGAGGGCTGGTCAAGCGGCACACAGGGAGAGAACAGTACCCTGGCTGGGTCAGCACTGAACTAAGCACTGCAAGTAAAATAACCTGGTAAGAATGGCAACCTCTGTGTCTGTCCACTCCTTCTGCGCCTCTTTTCACCCACATCTACCACCATCATCCAAACTAACTTTATACCAAATCCTTGGGACTCACTTCATCCGTGGGGAATTATACACCTGGCTGCAATAACACCTATTTCCTAGGGTCACTACAAGCAGCGCTGGTCATCTTGACCAGAATCCATAGATGGCGTCACAAATAAATTTTATTAATCCCCGGTAAATAGCCCCCTTTTCATGCTCAGTCAGTGCCATGGCCACTGAGACTGCCATTGTGACATCCCCTTAACTGAGCCTGGATGGTCGAGTAAGCCGGGCCCTTACGACCATTGCACTAACCATTTATGTCTTTGCTTTAAATATTGCAAAAGGCCTCATCTTGATGAAGTATGAGAATATATTTTTTAATAATATTTTTAACTTGATAAAATTTAGAGATGAAAAAAGTGCTAAAAGTTACTAAGTTGTTAGCTAAAGTAGTCTTGGATGATTTCTTGATTTTCCCTTTAAGGATATCATTCCTCTTGAGATAAGATTTTTCTTATTATAGGCTTGTTTAAGAATTGCTTTCCCATAGCCTCTTTTCTTGAGCCTAGTACTGATATTAACACATTCATTGTGAAAGGTGGTTTCATTGGAGCATATACATTTAGATCTTAAGAACTTTCGGTATGGTATAGATTGCGCAGCTATCAGCGCACAAAATCGTATTCCTACTATAACCAATTTTCTATATACAGAACATTCCACTTTGTGGATCTCATCATCGCCTTGTAGAAAAATATCTTGAAACTCAATGCTTTTCATGGGACCTTTGAAAGTAGAGCGCAAATTGGCCTGTTAGTATTAAGATATTTCACGAAGTCTGGTATGGACACCATGTGACCAGACCAGAGAAGCAAAATATCATCAACATAGCGGCCATACCAGACAATGGAGTCAAAGTGGAAGTTGTGAGAAGAAAAAATGTGAGTCTACTTCCACCAAGTAACTACCAGAATCGTAAGACTAGTGGAAAAAGCAAGACTCCATTGGGGCTCCTCTAGATAGATAGAAAAATGTAGACAACACACAAAAATAGTGCAAGGAGGACTTCTTTATTTGTCCATCTGACCACTTCAAATGAGAAAGAAAGAAGTCTTGCTTGCACTATTTTTGTGTGCTGCCTCCATTATTTAACATACATACTAGTGCATCTCAATGAATTAGAATATCATCAAAAATCAATATCATATTGTCATTTTGTCAGGGAGTTTCTGGAAACCCTGATACGCATTCACTAATAAATCAATATTATATTCACCCTTTGATGTCTCGTAAATAAGGCAGCGCGTTTTTTAACCCTTCATCCTCCCTACTTTAATTTTCTGAGATAATTACATTTGGGTTTTCATTAGCTGTAAGCCATAATCATCAACGTTAACATAAATATACACTTGAAATAGATCACAGAATTTGACTGTCCTGCTCTATTTTTCTCTTCTAGATAGATAGATAGGTATCGTGCAGTTATACAATGTCCCCCCTACACACTTATTTTAAACTTGCACCCTTTAGTGCCATTCATGTGGCACTGAAGGGTGTTTACACTGGTTTTAGCCTAATAAATAATAAAAAAAAACCATGTGGGGTCCTCTCTATTTTTGATAGCCAGCTAGGGTAAAGCTGACAGCCGTCAACTGATATTATCAGTTTGGAAAGGTCCTTGGTTTTGGGCCTTTCCAAGCCTTAAAATATCAGCCAGCAAATGCACCAGCAGTGGTGTATCACATTAGAAGCACCAATTCTGGCGTTTCGCCTCTTCTCTTCCAATTGCACTGATGCGTTTGCAGTTTTGGGCTTGATGTCAGCTATGTAGTGTCAGCTGGCATCAAGCCCTACTATTAGTAATAGAGAGGTGTCTATCATACACCTCAATTAATAATTCAGTAAGTAAAAGATAACAGACACAACAATATTTTATTTTAAAAAACACTCCCTGACTCATTTCCTGGTTCACAAATTTATATAAAAAAAGGTATGTAAATCTGACATAATCCAGGGATTCTGACATAGTCTGGGGAATCCGACTTAGTCCACAGATGGCAATTTGAAAGATATAAAAAGAAAGAAATAAAAGCAAGAAAAATTCTGTAATTTTTTATTAGAAAGCATAGTCAGGAACATCACTTCTCATCATAAGTGCCAGGTGTTGCAAAATGCAACAGGAGCTGGGAGTGGCTGCTCAAAGGTTATGATGCGTCATTCTGAATATTAATAGTTTTTGATCATCGCAACTGAGAAACACCATGGGGACTGCTAGACTACTAGGAACTTTGCTTTGTAATAAGCTTGTGAACGACAGACTGCCTCTTGTTTTTATTTCTCTCTTTTTATGTCTTTCAGATTGCCATTTGTGGACTAAGTTGGATTCACAGGACTACGTCAGATCTGCATGGCTTTTTAAAAAAAAAAAATTGGTGAACCAGGGAAAAAGTTGAGAAATGTTTTTTACAATAAAATATTATTGTGTCTGTTTTTGTACCGTGTTTACCCCGAAAATAAGACATCCCCCAAAAATAAGACCTAGTGGATACGGGGGTGTGTGTTTGTCAGGCTGCTAATTATAAGCCCTCCCAGGAATATAAGACCTAGCAGAAAAAATGTTTTTAAAGGCATGCCATGCGTGCAGGTATGATGGATACCGTATGGTACCGCTTTTGCCGGAGCTCGCTGCCGCCGCCACTTTATTCATTCCTCCATGTCCTCCTGTATGTACGGCATTCCAGGTGCTGCTCAGCGTAGATGTACAGTACTAAGCAGCCGGCCAATCTGACGATGGCTGCTGACGTCTGATTGGCCAGTGCATTACCATACATTCAGTATCCAGGTGCAAGTCAGCTTAGATGTACGTTAATACCCTGGCCAATCAAATGCCAGCAGCCACCACCTGATTGGCCAGCTGCTCACTACCATACATCTATGCTGAGGGGCGCCCAGAGTGCCGTAAATACAGAAGGACATGGAGGAATGAATAAAAGCAGTGGTGGCAGGCTCCGGCAATAGCGGTACTGTGTGTGTGATGATGGGGGCTGCAGATGGATGATGGGGATATTGGGAGATGATGGTGGCTGCAGGGGGATATTGGGGGATGATGGAGGCTGCAGATAGATGATGGGGATATTGGGGGATGGTGGGAGTTGCAGATGGATGATGGGGATATTGGGAAATGATGAAGGCTGCAGGGGGATATTGGAGGATAATGGGGGCTGCAGATGGATGATGGGGATATTGGGAGATGATGGGGGCTGAAGATATTGATGGATATTTGGAGATGATGGTGATATTGGGAGATGATGATGGCTGCAGATAGATGATAGGGATATTGTGGGATGCTGGGAGCTGCAGATGGATAATGGGGGCTGAAGATGGATGATGGGGAATATTGGGGGACGATGGGGGCGGCAGATGGATGGATGACACAGTTTGTTTGGTTATGCTGGTTTGTGATGACGACTACTGTACAGTATATAATACATGTTAATTTTTTTGTTCAACAATAAATGTGAATTCTTCTTCATGAAAAAATAAGACATCCCCTGAAAATAAAACATAGCGTATGTTTGGGAGCAAAAATTAATATAAGAGACTGTCTTATTTTCAGGGAAACATGGTATCTTTTAATTTATTGGGTTAGTAATGGGGGTGTCTGATAGACATCTCTCCATTACTAAGACCAGGGCTGGATACCAGCTGACACTACACAGCTTGCATCAACCTCAAAAACCATTACCCCAATTGCCAGTACACTAAGGCAATCAGGAAGAGCTGAGAAGAAGCACCAGAATTGACACATCTTATGTGATGCGCCACTTCTGGGGCAGCTGAGGGCTGGTATTTTTAGGCTGGGAAGGGCCCATTAATCATAGACCTTCCCAGGCTGATAATATTATCTGAGAGCTGCCTGCTTTACCTTGTCTGGTTATCAAAAATAAGGAGGACCCAGGGCGAAACTACAACAGGTGCAGGGGTCCCTTTGGCCTATAGAAAAAGACTATTGCTGTTAAAGATTTGTAATAATTGGGGACCCCGTTGGAGCTTTCACATCGGGGCCCATGAGCTTCACGTTACGCCACTGGGAGGACCCCATGCTGTTTTTTTTTTTATTATCTATTTTGTGGCTGAATACAAGGTTAAATACCCTTTATTGGCACATTAAAGGCACTAAAGGGTGGAAGTGTTGAGGTGTTGGCTGTACGGGACCCCGATAGCCGTGGGAGAGGCAGGGCCCGGGTCGCAGAGCAGCCCCATCCTCGCTGAGCCAGCCCCGGACAGCTCCCCAGTGCAAAACTTCTATATATCTTCATCCTCATTGACGGTCATATCAGACAAAGTCAATTAAGACCAATTGAAGAACATGTGCGTGAAACGGGCCGTCGTCTGAATCTTGTGCTCTCTTGCACCTTGTTGCGTCTTTCCCTGCACTGCCCATTCTTCATGTTAGGCTGCTTTCACATCAGCGTTTTTTTGAAATCGCGGCAGATGTGGTGAAAAAAACGCATCTGCCGCGATTACCGCATAACCGCTGCACTTGCGTCACAGTTGCGGCACAGTTGCGGCAAGCCCCATGCAATGTCTATGCGGGCTTGCGGCAGGAGCGGTAAGTGCGGTTTTGGCACTTGCGGCAGGTGCAGCCGTGAAAAAAACGCGGTCAGCTGTTTTTTTTCGCGGTCGCACCTGCCGCAAGTGCCAAAACCGCACTTGCCGCACCTGCCGCAAGCCCGCATATACATTGTATGGGGCTTGCCCCAACTGTGCTGTAACTGTGCCGCAAGTGCAGCGGTTATGCGGTAATCGCGGCAGATGCGTTTTTTTCACCGCATCTGCTGCGATTTAAAAAAACGCTGATGTGAAAGCAGCCTAAGAGGAATTTTAAAGATATTTCAATGAACTAGCAGATTTTATCTTTAGAATACGAGTATTGCAGTATTTATTTGTACGCTGACTACAGATGACACCGGGCGACGTGGGAGCGTAGGGAAGGTGAGTAGAATGTTTTTAATTATGCGTTAGGGACAGAATGGGGAGATAAATATACTAGGATGGGGATCATATATACCAGGAAGGGAATCATATATAGCAGGAAAGGGACCATGTGAACCATACATACCAGAATGGTAACAATACATACCAGAATTGAGGTATGTATATCAAGATGGGGACATATATATACTGTATATAACAGAATGGGGACATATATACCAGGATGAGGGACATATATAACAGGATGGGGACCATATATACCAGGATGGGGGACCTATATACCTGGATGCCACCATATATACCAGAATAAGGACCATACCTTATCCAGGATGGGGAAACAATATATCAGGAGGAGAACCATATTTATAAAAATGGGGATCATGTATACCAGGATAGGGACATATATACAGGGATGAGGAACACATATACCAGGATAGGAAGCATATATACCAGAAGGAGGCCCACATAAACCAGGAAGAAGACTATATATACCACAATGGGGATCATATATTCCAAGATGAGGACCATGTACATGGGTTGGGGAAATATATACCAGAATGGAGACATATATATCAGGATGGTGACATATACACTGTGTGCAGAGTTATTAGGCAAATTAGTTTTTTGATCACATAATACTTTTTATACATGTTGCCCTACTCCAAGCTGTATAGGCTTGAGAGCCAACTACCAATTAAGTAAATCAGGTGATGTGCATCTCTATAATGAGGGGTGTGGTGTAATGACATCAACACCCTATATAAGATGTGCTTAATTATTAGGCAACTTCCTTTCCTTTGGAAAAATGGGTCAGAAGAGAGATGTGACGAGCTCTGTAAAGTCCAAAATTGTGTGAGATGTCTTGCACAGGGATGCAGCAGTCTTGAAATTGCCAAACTTTTGAAGCGTAATCACTGAACAATCAAGCGTTTCATGGCAAATAGGGACGCAAGAAGCGTGTTGGGCAAAAAAGGCGCAAAATAACTGCCCATGCATTGAGGAAAACCAAGCGTGAAGCTGCCAAGATGCCATTTGCCACCAGTTTTGCAATATTTCAGAGCTATAACGCTACTGGAGTATCAAATAGCACAAGGTGTGCTATACTCAGGGACATGGCCAAGGTAAGGAAGGCTGAAAAAACGACCATCTTTGAACAAGAAACATAAGATAAAACGTCAAGACTGGGCCAGGAAATATCTTAAGACTGATTTTTTAAAGGATTTATGGACTGATGAGAGTGACTCTTGATGGGCCAGAGGCTGGATTAGTAAAGCGCAGAGAGCTCCACTCCGCCTTAGACGCCAGCAAGGTGGAGGTGTGGTACTGGTATGGGCTGGTATCATCAAAGATGAACTTGTGGGACCTTTTCGGGTTGAGGATGGAGTGAAGCTCAACTCCCGGACCTACTGCCAGTTTCTGGAAGACAACTTTTTCAAGCAGTGATACAGGAAGAAGTCGGTATCATTCAAGAAAAACATGATTTTCATGCAAGGCCATGCTCCATCACATGCATCCAACTACTCCACAGCGTGGCTGGCCAGTAAAGGTCTAAAAGAAGAAAAAATAATGACATGGCCCCTTGTTCACCTGATCTGAACCCCATAGAGAACCTGTGGTCCCTCCTAAAATGTGAGATCTACAGGGAGGGAAAACAGTACACCTCTGGGAACAGTGTCTGGGAGGCTGTGGTGGCTGCTGCACGCAATGATGATCATAAACAGATCAAGCAACTGACAGAATCTATGGATGGAGGCTGCTGAGTGTCATCATAAAGAAAGGTGGCTATATTGGTCACTAATTTTTTGGGGGTTTGTTTTTGCATGTCAGAAATGTTTATTTCTAAATTTTGTGCACTTAGTTTACCTGGTGAAAATAAACACGTGAGATGAGAAAATATTTGGTTTTTATTAAGTTGCCTATTAATTCTGCACAGTAATAGTTACCTGCACAACTAGATATCATCCTAAAATAGCCAAATCCCAACTTCCAAAAATATTAAGCTTTGATATTTATGAGTCTTTTGGGTTGATTGAGAACATAGTTGTTGATCAATAATAAAAATAATCCTCTAAAATACAATTTGCCTAATAATTCTGCACACAGTGTATATACTAGGATGGGGGACATTAATACATATTAAAGGGGAGAGGGGTCAATTCAAGTAATTATAGGATTTAGAACTCTACAAACCAGGGCTCATACATATGACCAATGTGAGTGTGTGTGGGGGCAGGTCCAAATTTTGCGCCGTGGCCCATCGGACTCTAGTTACTAGCCCACTAGCCCACTGACTGTACCCGCAAGTTATATTTGTATTTTGTATGTAACCCCTTCTCGTGTACAGCAATATAAAATGAATAGTGCTATAGAAATAAATAATAATAATCATCATTTTAACCTGTAATGAGTAGATATTTGTTTTATAGTAGAAATGTTACCACATAGTGGCCAGTTTAGGTATAACATGTGAATAGAATATAGATGTATGAGAGGTAGCTAAGCGTTAAGATTAGCACGGTGGAGGTAGTTAAGGGGTATAGTGAGCAGTCATTTTAGATGTAGGATCAGATAAGGTTCTGCCTATGAAGAGAGAGGACGAGGTGTGAAGGCCATGTCTTGGAAATCCAGAAGCTAATCCTAAGAGTTCCAGAGCTCGAGGCTCATCCCGGCGGTTTTAGAAAAGCCGCCAAGTCATCAAATGGACGGGGAGGTGTATCAGGGAAAACTGAACGATCCTGTAGTACGGAGGACCAGATTGAATTGAACTGAAGGTATTCACAGAAGACTTCAGTCACCCGGTCCCCCTGCATACCCAGAAAGAGGGAGCCAGACCCCGCAGTGAGGCATCACCAAGCAGTGGTCAGAGAGGGTAACCCGTGGACCGCGCATGAGGAGAGAGAGAGAACCAGGGGAAGAAGGAGGCCAGTCGGGCTGCAAGCAGACAGGGCTTCAGGAACTGTAGAGTAATTGAGGAGGCCTTATACCCACTTGCTGTGGAAGCTCACTGTGCACCTGGTCACTTGACAGTGCTCTGGACGGATTTATCTGCTATACCATCAGTAAAAGGTAATAGAGACTTTCTACGGTGTGTGTGCATCATTCCTCTCCGCTCCCGGTGCCCCTTATAGACTGCTCCATCACTCCCTATCCTGACTTCAAGTTTCACTCCAAGCTGCCCCTTTACACTACGCTGCCCCGGAGGCCCAGCTCCACCTGTAGGGAGCTTTGCCATCTCAGCCGCATTACCATCAACCTCCGGAGGGCTGTGGCGGCGCTGGTGACCCATCACCAGGTACTACATGTGGCGTCACATGACAAACTTTTATCCCCTGTACATGCACCCCTTTTTGAAGTGTCACCCAGGCCACAGGCTCAGGCGCTGCCACCCGTGACATCCCGTGAGAACACCCACTGAGCCTGATACCCAAGTACCCCAGGGCCTGGAACTCGACATATCGCTGAATGCAATCATACATTTACATGAATGATTCCATGTTTGATTGCAGAGAAAAGTGTCATAAAACTCCTGGAAAACAGGGCAACAGATGATTGATGTGTGCAGCACTATGGTTGTTTTTTTTTTTTTGCTTCTCTGTGGGCATGCCTTTCAACTGTAAGCCAAACCATTCCCCCTCCCCTTATCTATACTCCAACTCCAGCCACACTGTGCCTGACAAAACTGAAAGTAGAGATGAAAGGGGAGTTGACTTACAGCCGAAAGGCATGCCCACGGGGAGGGGAAAACCCCCCAAATATTGATGCAGTGCTGCACACATCAATTATCTGTTGCTCTGTTTTCCAAGAGTTTTATAACACTTTTCTCTGCAATCCAAAATGGAAACGTTCAAGTAAAGGTATGATTGCATTCAGTATCCCAGAGCCTGAAAGGTGCTGGCTTCACTTTCTAGTGTCTCGCCCCTGGCGGGCTCTGTGTGGTACTAGGAACCGGGCCCTCTTGAGGTCATCTGGGCTTGCGGGATGCCATGGTGATATGACCCAGTCCATGATCCCCTGATCGGTTGAGCAGTAAAAAGCGGATTTTAAAAATGGATGAAAGAAAAAATTAAAAGAAAAAGAAAGAGTGTCGTGACGCCACCCGTGGAATGGCCGGTATAGCCAGCAAGGATGATGAGCCCTCCATGGGAAGGGCTGATCTCCAGGACAACAGCATGGTCTGTGGAGAGGCAGGCTTGTCAGGACTGCAGCTTTCACAATCACAGGCAGTCTCCTACTGCTAGATCACAGAATCAGCCTGAACAGTCTATGAAAGTGATAGTTCATGGGGAGTACAGGGTTCAGTGTGCAAAGAACTGGCAGACACAGGGTAATGACTCACCCAGGCCAGGGGACTCAAATCTCAGGCGCAGTCTGGAGGTCACGGGTGGCGGTGCCTGAGGCTTTGGCCCTGGTGGTCAATGAACAAGGGAAAAATAAAATAAAAATAAAATAATTAACTTTGTTCGTGACGCCACCTGTAGGGTCCCGGTGATGGCACGGCGCTGCTGAAACCTCCGGGGTGATGGGCGGCAGCAAGATGGAGTGGCTCCCTACAGAAGGTGCGGGGTCCTCATGGGTGTTGGAAGTAGGAATAGATGGTGTAGTTCGGAAGCAGTCACTGTGGAGCAAGGCAGGTAATAACAGTTCAAGGAAGAAGACACTGACACGTTGCTCACTCTGAACGGGTATTTACTCCGGTATTCTGCAGCATACAAAGTAATGCAGTTCTTGTTGCAGAGTAGTGGACCGGGTGGTTCTTGCAATGAGTAGTGTCCCTCTGGTGTTCCTTCTCTATCACACTCCGTCGCTTGCTCTGCTGCCCTGCTTTACTTGTGTGGTAGCACTGAAGGCTCTCGTTTCGGTTTCCGCCGTCGTCACTCTGCGGTCCCTGGCCCTCAATTGTGGGTGCTCCGGGTGTAGGCTGTGATGGTATTTGGGCTGGTGGATCATGCTCCTAAAAAGACATCGACCACTCCGGGTTTGTGGTTCAGGGATGTAGCCAACTGGACCACTTCGGAGCCGGTACTCCAGGTTTGGACTGGGCAAGGATATTCAGTTACCTGTTCTATTCTTGGCCCCTTTCTCTTCTGGGTCACCAGGTTGAGGTGCCCTCCCCGTTAGTTTCTCTCTTTGCTGTTCTGTAACTTCTCCAACCCTGCTACATCTGTTGCTTTCACTTTGCTTCTCTTTGCTGCACGGCTCTGTGCAGCTCCCTTCTGACTGTACTCTTCTCTGCACTCACTTGATCTTGATCTCTCTCAACAACAACTCTCTTTACTGCTTTCCCCACTGCTTTATAACCTAGCCTCTCCTCCCACCAGGAACGGTTACCCTAGTAACGGGGGTCTAATTGGTCCTCTAACACTAGGTGTTGCATGTGGTGCTGGAGCTTTAGACTTCTCCAACTCATTACTAAAACAAAGAATACGACACCTTCAGTCAGGGGTGTAGTACCCTTTTGTGACGCACTCTTAGTGGGGTGCCACAGTAACAGTCTCCTTTATCTTTACTGATGCAAGCAGCAGGTTTATCCAGGGCACAGTTCACAAGTGTTGTTAGGGGTCCAGAGCCTGGAAACAAGTTTAGGTTTCCCACCTCTGACAAGTTCTGAGGCCTTCCTATTGCGCTGTTCTCTGTGTGATCCCTGGCTGCATGAAGCTATGCTAGGATCCTCTCCTCACTGGTCTGTCTTGGTGATGTGACAGGCGGCTTGAGCCCTCTCTGGGTTACTCTCGCTCTCCTCTGTGTCTCCCGAGCTCACTGATGCGGCTGTGTCTCCTGGCCTTTCTGGGTGGATGAGCAACGTGAAATTACCCGCTCTATGGTATTGGCTGCTGGGCCTAAAGTCCCTTGTGACCTCAGACTCCAGTATCCATACTGCGGTAGGTGCTGGGGAGAGCTGGCACTGCTCCACTCCCAACACTTCTTCTCCACTTTCCCTAGCATGGCTACCGTTCGTAGGATGTCTTCCACAGTCCTCCTAGGAACTGAACTGCCTAACCCCACCCCCAGACCAGAATTTATAGGGGACCTACCCTGAACCCGGGCTTTAGAGCTCCCCTTCTGGCCTAGAGTTGGGAAGGTGTTGTGAGCATGTGAGTGCTTTACCTGAGATGGGTGCCTTCCCTTGCTTCCAAGCTTAGCATTGTGGCAACCAGACCCTGAGGCGCCACACTAGCACTATAAAGGCTGTTTGGTTCCCTTTAAGGGAAAGGAATACCCTAATCAGGAAGCAAGCATGCTGAATACCCTGTCTACTGTGAAGTTGTTAAGTGAAAGTAATGACTGTTTTGTTAAAAAATCCTGGGTGTGTTCTTTGCTTGGAGGCCCCTGTAGATTTGGATGGAAAGACGGATGGCATCCCTCAGGAGCAAGTGAGTGCTATGTTTGGCGCCCCTGCGGATTGGTCACCACAGTGATGCTGCACCTACTCCACAGGTGTGGTATCACCGCTCTCAGGTGAGAGGGGTCGCAACCCAAGACACATAACTTGCACCCAACACAATCTCAACTCCAGGCTTGGGGATGTTGGGCGGAAGATGATGGGCAGACCCTATCTACTGGCTGGAGGAGGGAATAGGAAGAGGGGGTTGGAAAAAACGTGAGGGGAAGGAGAGAGTCGAGAGAAGACAGAGGAACAGGGAGGATGTAGAGAAGGAGTTCTAGGGGACACAGGAGTGGAGGATCCACCCATGGGCCCCAAATCTGGACCCGACCTGAGTCGGACAGAGGTACTGGTTGCGAGAGGGGACTGGCCCCGATCTGGAAGGAACGCTTTAAGGTTCAGCCAGAAAACCGGAGGCTGCTGCATCTGCATGAGCAGTGGCTACTTTTCAATGGCAATCCGCAGGACGGTGCCTAGAACTAGGGTCAGGGGACATATTGGCCATCGCCTGACAAGGCCAGCAGCCATTGATGCTCCCTCAGGCTATGGTGTACTCGGGAACCGGGCCGGTGGCGGTCTCTCAGGGATATCACGGTACTCGTTACCCGGTCCCGTAGCCTGGGATCAGTCCAAAAAGGGGATATTTTCAAGCTATGATTTGTCGTGACGCCACTCGGGGTATGTGATTAGTAGAACCACCACTGCCGTATTCCTACTGGGGACGGTGAATTGGGGCAGCGTGGATGGATGCCCAGGGCAGGAGGTATGGTTTGGATGGGGCTTTGTGAGGGATCATGCTGGGTTTTAAAGACGTATGGACTACCACTTAGGGAATAGTTTTAAAAGAATTTCTTTTGTGGCGCCCCGCAACGAGTGCGTCACAGGAGGGTATTGCAGCCATAAATGCAGCAGCAATATTCTCTGACCCAGCAGTTATCTGGTTAACTCAGAGATCCATACTCTGCATGCCTCACTTAGCATAGAGGGCCAATCAAGGGCCAATCAAGGTCCTGGTGGGCGGAGTGCAAGAGTAGCGTGTAGTGGAAGTTTAGTCCAGGCTTAGAGAGTTCTAGTCTCGGGTCTGGAGAAGTAACAGCAACTTAGAAGACCCCTGCAGACTCCTAGCTCTGCAACCTAGGAGAGGGGGTTGCACAGCCGGTGCAACCCCTGGCCACCTTCTACCGGCCATCTCCCTACCAATTCCGGGCATCAAAGAAACGGGTTCCCAAAGACTCTCGTGCCCTTATACAGCCGGTTTGCTGGTACCGAAGCTAGCAGCAGTTCAGCTCTGCTATGCGAACCAGAGGCGTGGAGGAGCAGCTTTCCAGGAGCACCCCACCAGCAGCCAAATTCCTGTCGTCTAACCAGCGGTGTACCCACCAAGGGACCCAAGGCTCCCCAAAACATCCATCACGTATACTTTGGATAGGGATTGAAGCAGCCTCCCTGTACCTGATCTGGTATTCCTGGGCGACAACGGCATTACTTAGTTAGTATGGAGAAACACCGCGGATCTCTGAGGGACACCTATCACTGCTGAGTCCACCCGGTCTGCTATCTACACACTGTATGCCATGTACTGCTTGCTGGTTACAGTAAAGACCCGTTACAGAGACTTACAGTGTCCGTGCTTCCTTATGACTACGTTTGTCTGCACACAAGGTAACTGCAGCTGCCGCACAACATCTTGGGCAGCTCCAGCCTCCGGGGATCACCGCTCAGCCTGTGGGGAGCATTCCATCTTGCTGCTATCCATCCCCCGGAGGCCCCGCAACGTCGGTAACGATTACCGAACTACTCATAGGTGGCGTCACGAAACAATTAACCCCTTAATCTGTTCCTACAAGACGTCTTCAACTTTTTGATCTGCACTCGACCGGGCCCCACTACCGGCAGGCGCGGTCCACCCGTGACAAGGAGGAAGAAGCTACAGCCTGTCTAAACCGGAGTCCCCGGCCACAGCGAGTCACTTTATTAATTCTCGTTTAATAAAATGACTGGTCTAGCCAGCAGGGTATACAAAGGTGAGACAGTATATATACAATTCACTGAAGGAGAGGACAGTTAGTGTGAGTA
The DNA here is from genome assembly GCA_033576535.1 of Allobates femoralis. Taxonomy (NCBI): domain Eukaryota; kingdom Metazoa; phylum Chordata; class Amphibia; order Anura; family Aromobatidae; genus Allobates; species Allobates femoralis. Next base: position 48,888,045 of record JARQOC010000004.1, read on the forward strand.
TCCCTTTCTATCCCTATATCTGCAACACTGCCTATTAGTGGAGGTGCCCCCACTCCTCGGTGGCTTACCCTATGATAGCCCTAAATATCTGGGTTATCATACATATGATGGTATCTATATGTGCACACAGAGGGATATTATGGTATATAGAGATAAACAATTTAGGACATAGTTCTGGATCAGGGATGACTTAATTCAGGCTGAGTATAGGAGTCCTCTGATTCAACAGTAGTCCGGTGTGCAAGAATTTATCCTCCAGTTGTGATTTAAAAACAGTGAGAAGTCTCCATTGTCTTACGGGTTTCACCTCATGCAAGTATTGTGAGGCTCCTCAGAGATCTTATTGGAGTGTTCACTAGGGATGAGCGAGTCTACTCGCTAGGACTCGTTACTCGGCGATTCTTAAGGGACTCGCTGGACTCGGTAATCGGCGAGTCTTTTAGCGAATACTCGCTCAGTAACGAGTCCAATGCAAGTCAATGGCAATCTTAGTTTTGTCAGAGTTTACTTTATCTCACTCGCTAGACTCGCTAGACTCGCTCTATCACATCACTATATAGCTTGAATCTCCCCAAACAGCAGCGAGTCTGAGCGAGTCTACGAGTCCGAATCCTAGCGAGTCTGCGATTCCGAGTCCTGTATTCTCTATTCGGGACTCGCGAATCCAGAATCTTTTATGTTACTAGTCAGCATTGCGTGTTAGGTCAGAAAACTTGTGAAGACAGCCAATCATAGTCAGTAATGCCATAGCAGCTTTGGTTGTGTCAGGACTATGATTGGCTGCTGTCCATCGTGATGCCTATGTCATCTATGACAGGCAAGGCAGTATATAAGGCTTGCCCCCGCCATTTTGGGCACATTCCTGAGAAGAGCTGACCTAGTGCAGGGAGACTTGGAGCAGATCTAGGGACAGTTAGGCAGTGTAGGAGTCACATATAACCCAAAAGTTCTTTTCAGAACTAACAGGACGGAGTGTAGGAGTCAAGATTCCTCACACATAACCCAAAAGTTCTTTTCAGAACTACCAGGACGGAGGATTGCTGTACAGGACTGTAAGGAAGGGAGATAGGAGCAGCCTTACAGTGAATACAGCACCATCCTCATAGCTTAGTTCACCCAGCTTTCCGCAGAGCTGTAATCCTAAGCTTTTTCTTATTTTTGGCACTAGTCTACCAAATAATTTTGGTGCCATTTTTCCACAAAAAATTTCCTGTGCCAGTGCGTTGCTGTACGGTGTCCTGCCTGCAGCTCGCACGGTACTTGTAAACTTGCACGCAGCCAGCACCGCAGCCTAACAGTGCCTGGTTCTGCGTACTAAACAATTTTTTCCTGTGCCAGTGCGTTGCTGTACGGTGTCCTGCCTGCAGCTCGCACGGTACTTGTAAACTTGCACGCAGCCAGCACCGCAGCCTAACAGTGCCTGGTTCTGCGTACTAAACAATTTTTTCCTGTGCCAGTGCGTTGCTGTACGGTGTCCTGCCTGCAGCTCGCACGGTACTTGTAAACTTGCACGCAGCCAGCACCGCAGCCTAACAGTGCCTGGTTCTGCGTACTAAACAATTTTTCCTGTACCAGTGCGTTGCTGTACGGTGTCCTGCCTGCAGCTCGCACGGTACCATCCATCTGTCTTAAAATATCGCAGGGTGCTTTCACATCTGCGTTTTTCGTAATTCGCGGCAGATGCGGTGAAAAAACCGCATCTGCCGCGTTTACCGCATAACCGTTCCACTTGCGGCGCGGTTGCGGTTTTTTCTATGCAAAGTATAGGCATACTTGCGGCAGGTGCGGCTTACTGCGGTTTTTTTCACGGCCGCACCTGCCGCAAGTGCAAAACCGCACTTGCCGCACCTGCCGCAAGTATGCCTATACTTTGCATAGAAAAAACCGCAACCGCGCCGCAAGTGGAACGGTTATGCGGTAAACGCGGCAGATGCGGTTTTTTCACCGCATCTGTCGCGAATTACGAAAAACGCAGATGTGAAAGGGCCCTAAGCCTCTAGTGTGTACCTTTCACGAAATAGTACCTGCTACTTGTTTTACAAGCCCCCAGAAAGCCACCAGAAATTATAAAATGTTTGCTTTTACAGCATGGTGTGTGCCCGAGAATCGCTTCCCCCTCCCATCATCGGCTCCAAATAAGAGAAAAACCTGCGAGTTTGGACTCGCACACTTTCAGAGACACATCAGCGATTTGGAAATAGCATTATTCGTTATTACTCGGTTCCCTATTCATTAACATTGGACTCGCTAGACTCGCAACGAGTAGCGAGTCCTGGGCTCGGACTCGTGCGGGTCTAGCGATTCCGAGTAATTTAGGACTCGCTCATCCCTAGTGTTCACACAATTTGCCTGTCAATTTCTCATAGAGACACAACGTAATATAGAGGATAGTATCTCATATTAAGAAACGTCCCAAAATGGGGATCACTGGGGTGTATTCACAGAACCCTGGATACAGGATACACAATGGTTGACGTCCAGCCCTTGTGTTCAGGTCTCAGACACCATGGTGATACGTAGGATGGCAGTGTCCCTTAGGAGCTAGATGACCAGAGAAGGAATCACTTCAGGCTTAATTAGCCCCCCCATGAAGATACAATAACTCCATGTAGTCTGGTTCCCAGGTGAAGTGTCCAGGCTGGATGTGCTTATATATATATATATATATATATATATAAAAGATTCACTGCAACACTCAGCTACTGCCAAAAATGCACACATGCTAACAAGTGATATATGAGGAAAAGATTTAAAAACTTAAGTTTTTTTCAAAAAACTCAATATTCTTATTTTTTTATTTTCTGGGGTTCTTGGTACACACATTGGCCAATGTCCGTCTCCTCATCAACCACGACACGGTGACCCCAGGTCTGATGAGTCCTATGCTGACATCCCTGTCCTCCTTGTCCTCCCTGTCCAGGGGCTGACTGGCGACGCAAACACTGGGTGGCAAATTTTTTCCGGCAGCCCTGAGGACCGGGGGGGGTGGTTGGGGAAGGTGCTGTCGGTAATTTTCGACGGCCCGTCTCAGTCCCTCCAGCCCTTAGGTGAGGACCGGGGGGGGGGGGGGAGGGGGGGAGTGCTGTCGGAAACTCTCGGCGGACCATCTCAGTCCCAGCCAGGTCCGTATTTGGAGTTCCTGCCGCCCTAGGCACTGTCAGCGGTGCAACATCACGCCACACCCCTCTGCAGACAGGAGTAGCTAAAAGGAGCATAGAGGTTCCCATTATGTTTGGAGTAGATGGTTGCTAGTTGACCGCCAACATGTCACATCAGCAAGGAGGTGGCAGTCGTGTTTTGGGTCGTAATCATGTGGAGAGAGCTAGTTTGCCCCTATAGGGTCCATGAAGGCGTGAAAAGGACCACGGCAAAGTATATATACATTTAGACTGACCACTTTTTTTCTTCGTACAAAATCATCCCCATGCATGACAATGCACCATCTCTTGGTACAGAGCATAGCCTTGAGTAATTGGCTGCTATAGACATAAAAGTAGAGAAAACCATGGTGTGGCTACCAGTCCCCCCTGATCTCAGCCCTATTGAGAAACTTGGAAGTACCATTAAGCAAAAAAAATCTAAGATGCTGTAAGACATTAACCGTCAAACCACCAGCTCTGGGAGTCAATTATGACATCCTGCAAACAAATGCAATCTTAAAACATCCAAAACCTGACAAGTGCAATAAATGCAATATTTGTGAAGGTGATATCAAAGAAAGGCGATATACAATATGAGACATACTGGTAGGATGTTTTCATTGTGAGCCCCAATGGGGACAGTGTTGATGATGTATGTAAAGTGCTGTGGAGTTCATAGCGTATTATAAGTGCAAAAAAATATTTCTTCATATTTCGTCACAATACCGGGATCTGAGGATCTTCTATTTCGAGGTCAGGGGTTCTCTGACGCCGTGTCGCTGCCTGTCTCGCTGTCTTCCTCTTTTGACACTACTGTGCGGTGGACAAGAGAGCATTAACTGGTTAATAACATGAAGTATGGAGTGTACTAACTGAGCCATAAACCCTCCCCATACCATGTCCAGCAGACATTGTAGGATTACTATATGGACTTTATTATTAGGGCACAGACTCACTGGCGTGAAACTCGGATAAGTGCAATGTGTGATTTTATCGCAGTGCAGTCAGTTAATCAACGTCTGAAACACATTGGCGAGTGTTGGACGCCTTTTTCTCATCCAGATTCTGGATGGGAAAAAAGTCACAACATGCTGCGACAGTATGCGATTCATGTGCGAGACTCAACAATGCAAGTCTATGAGTCCGACAAAATCATGGACCGCACACGGACCATCCGAGAGGCATCTGTTTTTTTCACTGATACATTATCATTCTTCAGCTGTAAACTGCTCTCTCCTATCTCCACCCTCAAAGAACTTGCTGCTGTGCGATGCAGTGTCCCGGGAGCATAGCGATCACTTGTGCTTCGCAGCGCGGCTCACAGCAAGCCCAGACTGGCGGGCAGTAACGGCCAATGGCGGCCGACCGCAGATGCAATTAAATGTAATGGCCAACAGCCAAATGAGCGGGCGCAGCGGCCCAAAGTACCGCGGACCATAGGGAAAAGTTGGGCGGCCCTGAACTGTTGATAATCCACCGGCCTGGGGGCAAATGCCTCCCTGCAAGCCGGCCCAGTCCGCCCCTGTCCCACTTCTAAGTGGGTGGACACCATCTCAACCTCAGACCACCTGTGGGCGATGAGGGTGCTAAGTGCAGCTATGGAGCCAGCAACTCCACATATTATACAAAAACAGAAAAAAAACTGCACAGCACACAAGACATAATGTGATCTGGTGCTAGCACCAGTTCACATTATGTCTTGAGTGATGTGCAGTTTTTTTTCTGTATATATATGTATATATATATATATATTATATATATACAGTACAGGCAAAAAGTTTGGACACACCTTCTCATTCAAAGAGTTTTCTGTATTTTCATGACTGTGAAAATAGTAGATTCCCACTGAAGGCATCAAAACTATGAATTAACACGTGATGAATTATATACTTAACAAAAAAGTGTGAAACAACTGAAAATATGTCTTATATTGTACGTTCTTCAAAGTAGCCACCTTTTGCTTTGATTACTGCTTTGCACCCTCTTGGCATTCTCTTGATGAGCTTCAAGAGGTAGTCACCAGAAATGGTTTTCACTTCACATGTGTGCCCTGTCAGGTTAATTAGAGTGATCCTAACCCCACAAACTGACCCCCCCGCATCTTTAAACCTGTCCCTGCACCCCCTCTTATCATTTCTAGCCATCCCTTTTGCAGAAAAAATCACTTTTGTAAAGTAGAGAAAAAGTTATATTACTTTGTCCTGTGTGAGTTCTCTGTTTCTCAGGAAGCCACAGTAGCCCCGCCTGTCTGCTGCTGCCTTGTAATTATGCACGCCCCTCTCTGCTTCTAAGAGCCTGGCCATGTCATGAAAGGGGCGGGGCTAAATCGCGTCATGCTGGAGTCCCGCCCCCTTTTGTGATGCGGCCAGGCTCTTAGAAGCAGAGAGGAGCGTGCATAATTACAAGGCAGCAGCACACAGGCCCCGCCCATTGCTGCTTCCTCAGAAAGAGAGAACTCACACAGGACAAAGTAATATAACTTTTTCTCTACTTTACAAAAGCGATTTTTTTCTGCAAAAGGGATGGCTGGAAATGATAAGAGGGGGTGCAGGGACAGGTCTAAAGATACGGGGGGGTCAGTTTCTGGGTTTAGGATCACTTTAAGTGGGATTTCTTGCCTTATAAATGGGGTTGTGACCATCAGTTGTGTTGTGCAGAAGTCTGGTGGATACACAGCTGATAGTCCTACTGATTAGACTGTTAGAATTTGTATTATGGCAAGAATAAGGCAGCTAAGTAAAGAAAAACGAGTGGCCATCATTACTTTAAGAAATGAAGGTCAGTCAGAGCGAAAAATTGGGAAAACTTTGAAAGTGTCCCCAAGTGCAGTTGCAAAAACCATCAAGTGCTACAAAGAAACTGGCTCACATGAGGACCAGCCCCAGGAAAGGAAGACCAAGAGTCACCTCTGCTGCAGAGGATAAGTTAATCAGAGTCACCAGGCTCAGAAATCGCAGGTTAACAGTAGCTCAGATTAGAGACCAGGTCAATGCCACACAGAGTTCTAGCAGCAGACACATCTCTACAACAACTGTTAAGAGGAGACTTTGTGCAGCAGGCCTTTATGGAAAAATAGCTGCTAGGAAACCGCTGCTAAGGACAGGCAACAAGCAGACGAGACTTGTTTGGGCTAAAGAACACAAGGAATGGACATTAGACCAGTGGAAATCTGTGCTTTGGTCTGATGACTCCAAATTTGAGGTCTTTGGTTCCAACCACCGTGTCTTTGTGCGATGCAGAGAAGGTGAACGGATGGCCTCTACATGCCTGGTTCCCACTGTGAAGCATGGAGGAGGGGGTGTGATGGTGATGGGGTGCTACGCCAGATGACCTGGCCTCCACAGTCACCAGACCTGAACCCAATCGAGATGGTTTGGGGTGAGCTGGACCGCAGAGTGAAGGCAAAAGGGCCAACAAGTGCTAAGCATCTCTGGGAACTCCTTCAAGACTGTTGGAAGACCATTTCCGGTGACTACCTCTTGAAGCTCATCAAGAGAATGCTAAGAGTGTGCACAGCAGTAATCAAAGCAAAATTTTCAGTTGTTTCACACTTTTTTGTTAATTATATAATTCCACATGTGTTAGTTTATAGTTTTGAAGCCTTCAGTGTGAATCTACAATTTTCATAGTCATGAAAATACAGAAAACTCTTTGACTGAAAGGTGTGTCTGTCCAGCCCAGGCCCGGGGGTGACTAGGATCTCTCAGGCGCGGTCTGGGGGAAGTCACAGGTAGTGGTCCTGAGGGAAGCAGCTGAAAAATGGGGAAAAAGAAAATAATAAAAATGTCAAGTCATGACACCACCTGTAGGTTCCGGTGATGACACCGGCGCTGCTTGGGCCTCCGGTGTGATGGGCGGCAGCAGGATGGAGTGGCTCCCTACAAGAGAAGCAGGGTCCCCGGGGCTGTGAGTTGTAATGGTGGAATAGGGTAGCACAGTCGTTTCTGTGCAAGGTTGGAGTAGGGGAGCGCAGTCTGTGTGGTGCAGATGGAAGGAGGGACACGCACACATAAAAGTCTTTTGGTACACTTACTGTTGTTCGGTTACTGGTACACTCGTCCGGAATGAGAGAAACACTTGGCATGGAACCTGACTGGACAGTTACTTCTCTTATCTCTCTCCACACCCGGGTTGCTGCACTGAGGGCTCTCTCTTGGGATCCCGATGTAGGTACTCACGGTCCCTGGCTCTCATCTGTTGATGGTGCGAGTGTCCGGGAAGCTAAGCCTCCTCGTGGTGCTGGATTCTCTGCGGGGCCTATCCTTTCTGTCCCTGCAGACTCGGACCCAGTGACTGGAACTCTGATGGGGTGAGTCGGTATGACTCCTCTGTCCCCTTTGTAGCACGTTTCTCTTTACTTGCCTTCTACCTCTACTCTGCGGGTCTACCACTGTTTCTGGTGGGTACTGGTCTGGGCCTAGCACGGCTCCAGTACCAGCTCAGCTCACTAGACTCTGAGCTCTTCACAGTTCTGTAATGACTGCACACTGCTGATTTCCCTCCAGGACCTGTATTTATAGGGGATCTGGCTTAAGGGAGCCAATTGAGCTCCCCCTACAGGCCCGGAGTGGAAGGTGTTGTGTGTAAGTGGGTTACTCGCTGTTGGAAATCCTGCAGTGTCCCAGGGAAGTCTGTGGTGACCTGGCACAGGGTGCCACATGTCCAAACTTTTGGTCTGTACTGTATATATATACACAAAACAGAAAAAAACTGCATAGCACTCACAGACACAATGTGAACTGGTGCCAGCAGGGACACTGGGTCTAACAACTAGAAAAAAATTCTCTGCAGCACTCAGCTACTACCAATGTGCAATCATGCTAACAAGCCGCGACAAGGCTGATGACCAAACGGACATTGGCCAATGTGCGTACCAAGAACCCCAAGAAAATAAAAAATAAGATTTTTGAGTTTTTTGAAAAAAAACGTACGTTTTTAAATTTTTTCCTCAAATACACACCGCTTGTTAGCATGATTGCACATTGGTAGTAGCTGAGTGCTGCAGAGAATTTTTTTTTTCTAGTTATATTTATATGTATATTTATGAGAATGTAAAATTTAAATTAAAAAAATTGCTGAATTTCTTTAATACATTGTAATGAATGTCAAAACTTCTATTTTTTTTATTTTATTTTAATATTTCTAAGGACTTCTGGTGGGGGCATTTTTCTGCAGTCTCTGGCTGAAGGATAATCAGATTCTGACATGTTTTTAAATGTTTTATTATTATAAAAAATGTAGTTATGGTAATAATAAGCCATAAAGTGAAGATTCTTCCAGGTGACACGTTACTAGGCGGTCTTGCAGCAGCGGGCGCTGGTCCAGTTTGGGTCATAGCACTGACAGACACATGTGTCTGAGCCCTCGAAGTTGTAGGATCCACAAGCCATTCCACAGGAACAGGAGATGGCAACATATCCTGAAAATAATAAGGGAAATGTCAACCTGTGTGATACATACCGCCGTCCTACAGATAACACTACAAGGTCCTCACTCCTCCATACATGCTAGGATATTTCCAGAACTCACATAGAAATGAATGGAGAGAGTCCGAATGTGAGATGGAGCCCTATACTTGAGAATGCTATAGGTCTTAGGGCCCTTTCACATCAGCGTTTTTCGTAATTCGCGGCAGATGCGGTGAAAAAAACGCATCTGCCGCGTTTGCCGCATAACCGTTCCACTTGCGGTGCGGTTGCGGTTTTTCCCATAGGAAGTATAGGGGGACTTGCGGCAGATGCGGCAAGTGCGGTTTTGCACTTGCGGCAGGTGCGGCAGCGAAAAAAACCGCGGTCAGCCGCGGTTTTTTTCGCTGCCGCACCTGCCGCAAGTGCAAAACCGCACTTGCCGCATCTGCCGCAAGTCCCCCTATACTTCCTATGGGAAAAACCGCAACCGCACCGCAAGTGGAACGGTTATGCGGCAAACGCGGCAGATGCGTTTTTTTCACCGCATCTGCCGCGAATTACGAAAAACGCTGATGTGAAAGGGCCCTTAGAGGTGGGATTCTCATGTATTGGATCAGAGGTCTCAAACTCAGCTGGGAATATGGGCCGCACACAGGCCCAGCACCCGACCCTGAAACAGTGAGAGGGCCCACAGCTGTCTGTGAGCGGAAGGAGAGGAGACCCGCTCACAGATAATGTCCCTGTCTTCTCTCATGCTCTGTACTGATCTAAGTGATCGGTAGACAACTAGAGATAAAGATTACTGGGAGCTGAATGGAGGCTGAAGGACCTTCCAGTTCCAGTCATCTGACTGATCACATGACTGAAATCAAGGTCCTAGAAGAAACTGCTTCTGCTTAACTTCTGAAGCCTCTGTGCAGCTCCCAGTGCCTCCTCTCCTGCTCTGAATGTGGTAATATATGTGTGTGTGTATCTGTGTGCGTGTGTCTGTATGTGTGTGTGTGTCTGTATGTGTGTGTATCTGTGTGCGTGTGTCTGTATGTGTGTGTGTCTGTATGTGTATCTATATCTGTGTGTTTGTATGTGTGTGTCTCTGTGTGTATCTATATCTGTATGTGTGTGTTTGTATGTGTGTGTGTTTGTGTATATCTGTGTATCTGTATGTGCATGTGGTAGAGCTGTGTGTGTTTGTATGTGCATGTAGCAGAGCTGTGTGTGTATCTGTATGTACATATATTGTACATGTAGCAGATCTAGGTGTGTAGTGTGCCTGTAGTGTCCATGTGGCAGAGCTGGGTGTGTATCTGTATATGCATGTATTGTGCATGTAGCAGAGCTGTGTGTATATGTATGTACATGAATTGTATACGTGAGCAGAGCTGTGTGAGTTTGTATGTGCATATGTGCATACATTGTACATGGAGCAGAGCTGGGTATGTAGTGTCCACAGCCATATGTGTATCTGTATGTGTAGTGTGCATGTAGCAAAGCTGCCTGTGTGTATGTGCATGAATGAAGCATGTACAAGTGCTGTGTGTCTGTATGTTCATGTAGTAGAGCTGTGTGTGTGTATTATGTGTAGTGTGCATATAGCAGAGCTGTGTGTTTACATGCGCGTGTAGCAGAACCATCTATGTCTATGGACATGTATATCTATGTGTAGTGTGCATTTAGCAGAGCTGTGTGTCTACACGTGTGTGTAGTAGAGCCATCTATGTCTATGGACATGTATGTCTATGTGTAGTGTGCATGTTGCAGAGCTGAGTGCACCTGTATGTGCATGAATTGGGCATGTACCAGTGCTATGTGTGTGTGTATCTGTATATTCATGTAGTAGAGCTGTGTGTGTGTACTATGTGTAGTGTGCATGTAGCAGAGATGTGTGTTTACATATGCATGTAGCAGAGCCATCTATGTCTATGGGCATGTAGCAGAGCTGTGTGTGTCATATATAATTTGGAGGGTCGGACGTGGAGTGTAAAAGGGGCCCATTAAGACTTTCGCCCGGGACCCACAAAAATCTGGAGCCGGCCCTGGTCGCACATAGGAAATAAATCTTGCATTTTAGGGGTCACATGCTCTACAGGATAAAGTGACATTTTTAGTGATATCAATTTTTTTCTATACACCTTTGATCATTTATTCTGAACATTTTTCAATTGTTTATTTATTGTTATTTAAACGACATTCATCTTGAGTTAAGGGTTATGTAAGGCTATGTGCACACTGGGCGTTTTTAATCCGTTTTTGGTACCAAGGTTTTTTTTTTTTTTTAAACTGCACCAAAACGGCTCAGTCAAAACGTCTGCCAGAAAAGTGAATAGGATTTTCAATTTGCTGTTGAGACGCTGTGTGTTTTTGACTGCTGCGTTAGTGGTGCAGAAAGCGGATCCAGTATATAATGAGCATGTCAATTTGAGCGGCACTTTTCTGGTGCTTCTCTAGCTCACTTACGGCTGAAGTCCGTGTGTCATGATGCTGTTCATGGGGTCACCTGAGTTCACGGCTGACAGGTCTCAGAACTTAGATGACCTTTCTCATGGCACCCGGTTGTTAGTGTCAGCCTGCTAATCGCTGTGAATAGACGTGTGTCTGCTTACAGAGATGTAGCAGAGCTGAACATGTTCCATTGTGGATTTATTGTCAGGGGGTTTGTTTTTTGGTTATTAAAGAGGGGAACAAGGGATCTGCTTTGTGTTTTGTTTCAATTAAAATGTTTTTTCTCGGTATTGCGTGTCTTACTGTTTAGTAAAAATTCACAGTGGGTTAGTGCCAGCTGCCAATACAAAGCTGGCATTAACCCTTTTATTTACCCAGTGTGCCATCGCTACCAGTGCTGCTGGAAGAGCCCGGTAATGTACCTGAAAATGGTGCTACCAAAGAATGCACCATTTTCAGAGGCTGCTGCAATTTGAAGTGCAGGGGGCCCAGAACGCTTGGGCTTTACTACACTGAGAATCTCAGCTCCCAGCTGCCTGGGTTTTACCTTGGCTGGCGATGAAAAATTGGGTGAAGCCTACGTTTTTTTCTTTAATATTAATTAAATAATTGAAAAAAAAATAATGGGCTTTCCTGTATTTTGATTGCTAGCCAAAGTAAAACCAGGCAGCTGGGGGTGGCAGCCTGTAGCTGTCTGCTTTATCTGTGCTAAGAATCAAAAATACCTCAGAGCACTGCACAAAATTTGTTTAATTATGTATTTATTTTTACAGTGCTACAGCCAATCAAAGACTCTGTCACAGAGAATCAGCGTCTGTGATTGGCTGCTGGAGTAACCTGAAACCAGCCCATACATTGTAGCATATAGAATGTATGGGCAGTTTCCATGTTACTCCAACAGCCAATCACAGACATTAATTCTCTGTCACTGCGTCTGGGATTGGCTGTTGGGTCCTCTGCTGTGAATATCTTGGAAGTTAATGAGCGGCCCCGAAGTACAGCGGCGGGACGTTAGAACACAATAAGTATGATGCTGCCATTTAATACCTATTTATTTTCTTTTTACAGCCCCCATACCATAACTCTAAAGTCCGAGTTTAGGGTTCGGACTCAAGTTTGAGTCACGTTCCGCCCCAAACTTGGACTGTTAAAAAAATCCAGGTGAGTCTGCACTTCTTTCTATATGAAGTATATTACATCCATAAATCCATGTACATTCAGCACTAGCTATTATTTTATATCATTTTTATACAAGGCTTTTCTTGAATGGCATTGGTGGAGTTTTTGGGTACCACAAGCCCCCCAACATGTGCCCCTGCAAATTCAATGTTACTTTCAAATTACATAATGACATAATAAATTATTTTAAACGGATCAACTATACAAGGCAATGGTGATGATTATCTTACCAGCTTGGCACTTGACGGTGTTTCCATTTGCTTTTACATCTACACAACTCAAATTGCATGCACATTTTCCAGTATTGGAGCCTCCTCCTGAGTTTCCTCCACTTCCTCCTGGGTTTCCTCCACTTCCTCCTGAGTTTCCTCCACCATAGCCTCCGCTTCCTCCTGAGTTTCCTCCACTTCCTCCTGAGTTTCCTCCACCATAGCCTCCGCTTCCTCCAGAGTTTCCTCCACTTCCTCCTGAGTTTCCTCCACCATAGCCTCCGCTTCCTCCAGAGTTTCCACCACCGTGACCTGCACCAGAGTTTCCACCACCGTAACCTCCTCCTCCTCCGTAGTTTCCACCACCGTGACCTCCGCCTCCTCCGGAGTTTCCACCACCGTGACCTCTGCCTCCTCCGGAGTTTCCACCACCGTAACCTCCGTATCCACCAAAACCTCCACCAAATGGCCACATAAACTGTGTGTCTGAAAATCCACAAGTTACAAATTATTTGGTGAGTTCCACAAATACTGCACAGTTTGGCATCATAAGTAGTGCTGAATTGTGTGAGATTTTCAGTTTTACCAGACAATGGGGAAAAAAACATGGCCGTAGCAAGGTGTCAGGGCTGCCAAAACCTATGTTTTTAGCGCGACTCCCCGGAGCATAGCTGAAAACATGAATCTGACCCTAGCCTTAGTGCAGCACTGCCACTGTGGAAGTGAAGCTTTGCATATACTGTATACTTACCAACTCTGCCAAAATGTCTGTAATAAGGCTAGGGTCAGATTCATATTTTCAGCCGCACTCCGGGGAGTCGCGCTAAAAACAGGTTTTGGCAGCCTTGATGCCTTGTTACCGCTATGGTAACGTGGCGTCAGCGGTGACAAAGCTTACCTATGGAGAGGTGGCCCTTTGCGTGGCTCAAACGCCGGCATCTGACTGAAATCTCATGTTAGGAAATAATGCAAGATTTCAATCAGATGCCCGCGTTTGAGCTGTGCAATGGGCCGCCTGTCCATAGGTAAGCACTGGAAGCATTAACACTGCTCTACCATGGTGGTAGCACCACGTTTATGCTGCCGAAACCTATGTTTTTAGCACCAACCCCCTAGTGCAGCCCAAACGTGAATGTGACCCCAGCCTAAGGGTCTAAGAAAAAGGTGTGACCTTCTGGACACAGGCCATGTTCACACACATGAGCTTTCTTGGCCATCTCTGCGTTTTTTGGGCTGTTAAAAAAAACCGCAGGTGCGTTAACGCATGATACATTTGAGTGTACATGCGTTTTTCTCCTCCACTTGCGTTTTTTTCCCTTAGTCCAAAAAATGCTGCATGCAGCATTTTTTGGGTGCTGGAAAAAAGCGCAGGGGTAGTTTCCAAAAACGCAGCCTATATGTGCCCTGCGTTAACGCATGCGTTTCCCATAGGCCCCCATGTTAAAAAACGCATGCCCTAATAGCAAAAATGCATGTGTGACAGTACCATGCGTTTTTGGTGCATTTCCAAAAACGCATGCGTTTTTTTAACATGGGGCCCTATGGAAAACGCAGGTACAATTAGTGCCATTCAAAAACGCATGCGTTTTCCATAGGAACCCATGTTAAAAAAACGCATGCACTATTTTTTGGTGCAGATTTAAAAACGCAGCCAAAAACGCAGGGTGCCATCACACACCATAAAAAGCTCATGCTGACATGAAAAAACGCATGGAAAAAATGCATGCGTTTTTTTAAGTCACTAAAAAAACTCATGTCAAGTGTGACCCCAGCCTTAAAGCAGTTTTTTTTGGATGCTTTGTTAGGCTGGGGTCACAGTAGCATTTTTCACATGCGTTTTTGGAGACCTGCGTTTTCAAAAACGCATGTAAAAAACGCACCCATAGGCCCCCATGTTAAAAAACGCATGCCCTAATAGCCAAAAAGCATATTTGACAGTCCCATGCGTTTTTGGTGCTTTTCCAAAAACGCATGCGTTTTTTAATATGGGGCCTTATGGGAAACGCATGCAAAAACGCATGTACAATTAGTGCCATTCAAAAACGCATGCGTTTCCCATAGGAGCCCATGTTAAAAAAACGCATGCGTTTTTTTAACATGGGCTCCTATTGGAAACGCATGCGTTTTTGAATGGCACTAAAAGGTACTAATTGTACATGAGTTTTTGCATGCGTTTTCCATAGTGGCCCATGTTATAAAAACGCATGCGTTTTCTTCAAAAACGCATGCGTTTTTCAAAACGCACCAAAAAATAGTACATGCACTATTTTTGGGTGCAGATTTCAAAACGCAGCCAAAAACGCAGGGAGCCATCACACACCTCATGATGTTTTTTACATGCGTTTTTGAAAACGCAGGTCTCCAAAAATGCATGTGAAAAATGGTACTGTGACCCCAGCCTAAGGCCATGTTCACACACATGCGTTTTTTTTGCCCATCCCTGCGTTTTTGGCTGTTAAAAAAAATGCAGGTGCGTTAACGCAGGGTACATTTGAGTGTACATGCGTTTTTCAGCTCCATTTGCGTTTTTTTTCCTCCAGTCCAAAAAACACTGCATGCAGCGTTTTTGGGTGCTGGAAAAAAACGCAGGGGTGGTTTCTCAAAAACGCATGCGTTTTTTTAACATGGGCCCCTATGGGAAACGCATGCGTTAATGCAAATGCATATATGTGCCCTGCGTTAACGCATGCGTTTTCAATAGGGCACATGTTAAAAAAACGCATGCGTTTTTGGGAAAACGCACATGCGTTTCTATAACATGGGGCCCTATGGGAAACGCATGCGTTTTTAAAAGGCACATTTATGCACCCTGCGTTAACGCTTGCGTTTTTGCCTGCGTTTTTGAGGAAAGTCCAAAAAGGCAAAATTTCCTTTCAGACACACAAGAGATATTTTTTAGCACTCCTAAAAAAATGCAAGTGGTTTTAGGAGTGCTAAAAAAAACGCAAATTGTGTGTGAACAATGCCAAAGTGCAGTAATAAAATGCATGCATGTGCAAGGTTCTCCAGAGTCAAATATTCTGCATGGATAATTTCTAGTTAGGCTGAGAGAATCATTTAAAATTCAAATTAGGCTGCTTTCACACTGGCGTTTTATGAAAATGCAGCCGATCCGGCAGATTTACTGCATCTGCCACCTAAAGCGGCCGTCACACGCTTCCATATCTTGAACGATATTGTAAGCGATCACGTGCACGCGCGATCGCTACAATATCGCTCACATCGCTGGTGAGATGTCACACAGACAGACTCACCAGCGATGTGGCCAGCGAGTATCGCTGGTAACTATGGTACACATCGGGTTACTAGGCGCCGCGCGTCGCTTAGTAACCCGACGTGTACCATAGTTACCATCTCCCAGCATAGGCTCTGCTGCTGGAGATCGTTCATCGTGGTGTTATACACCACGATGAAGCTGTTTGTAAAATCGTTCATCGCAAGATCTGAGGTCCGGAGCTCAGATCTCGATCTTGCGATTTTAACCATTCTCGCTCGTCGTATCTTGCCGTCACACACATCGTTCAAGCGATGTGTAATCAGGCGCGTTCAAGCGATATCTTTCAAGATATCGTAGCGTGTGACGGCCGCTTAACGGCCGCACTTGCGGCACACTTGTGGCAAACCCTATGCATTGTCTATGGCATTGTTCACACACAATTTGCGTTTTTTTTAGCACTCCAAAAACCACATGCGTTTTTTTAACAGTGCTAAAAAATGTCCCTTGTGTGTCTGAAAGGATTAGAATCCTTTTTGGACTTTGTCATTTTTTCATCAAAAACGCAGGCAAAAACGCAAGCGTTAACACAGGTGCATTTATGTGCCTTTTAAAAACGCATGTGTTTTCCATAGGGCCCCATGTTATAGAAACGCATGCGTTTTTTTAGAAAACGCATGCGTTTTTTTAACATGGGGCCCTATGGGAAACGCATGCGTTAACGCAGGGCACATATAGGCACCTGCGTTAACGCATGCGTTTCCCATAGGGGCCCATGTTAAAAAAACGCATGCGTTTTTGGGAAACCACCCCTAGTTTTTTTCCAGCACCCAAAAAACACTGCATGCAGCATTTTTTGGACTGGGGGAAAAAAACGCAAGTGCAGGTGAAAAACGCATGTACACTCAAATGTACCCTGCGTTAATGCACCTGCGTTTTTTTAACAGCCCGAAAAACGCAGCGATGGGCAAAAAAACGCATGTGTGTGAACAATGCCAATGGGGCTTGCGGCAGGTGCGGCAAGTGTGGTTTTCCCGGTTGCGGCAGATGCAGTGTGTCGCCCCAGGGCGTGGGGTACTCGGGTATCAGGCGGCAAAGGGTTAACTGCTGTATCACGGGAAATGGCGGCCGCGCCTGATCTCATGTCCTGGGGACTATTCTCTTGAAAGGAGGGATTTATATACAGGGGATTATTTACAGATTCTGTGGCACCCCATGGGTTAATGTGCCACAATAACATCACATGGGTTCTCTCCCCCACTACACACTAACAAACACTACCACCTCTGGGCAATAGAGGGAGCACCTCCTGCTTCCATATATACTCTTGCCCATGAGGAAGAGCTCAGACCGTACAGCACGGTGTAGTGCTGTGAACATCTCAGGAGAACTGAGAGCTTATAGAGAGCAGAGTTAGCTCAGTGCAGACCCAGCAAGGGTCAGAGGAGCAGGAGACCGAAAGACAGAGGAACACATCTGGGAGCTGGAGTGATACCATCACTTGCCCCAGAAGTTCGCACAGAGAGACGGACACCGGATCCGGTACTGTGTCTGGCACCCACAGCACAGCGAATCCAGGAACAGTGGGATCTCTAGATGCCCCCTAGTACCAGAGTGAAGCAACACGGAGGGGTCAGTGCAGCATAGAGGACCCAAGTTGCCTAGCCAAGTGGTACCAGCAGCATACAGAGAGAGACGTGAGGAATCCCAGCAGCTTAGCTTGAAGCAGCAGCTCAGGACACACACACAGTGCAGCACAAGGAAGCCAACAACCCGGACAGGGTGTGGGGAGAGAGCTCAGCCCTCATTACAGACTCCGTGGACTATAATCTGCAATAATATCAGCAGTAAAGCCTTGGAAAACAACTTTGGAGTCTGTGTATTGATTGCGACCTTTGCTCCAGATTCAGCACAGAGACAATTCCTCCCTGCAGATCCAGCCTGTCAGCTCTGCAGCATCAGGACAAGAAGGGAATTACAGTATCAACTAAACGTGAGTGTGTGTCCTCCAACTCTTCCCCACCATCTATAACCCCAATAGACTTTAACCCCTTTTCTGCCCCGGGGGATACAGTTCCCCCCACTGGAACTATACCACCTCCGCTGCCCTCACATCACCCCCGGAGGTTCTGCAGCAGCGGCGGCCCCCATTACTGGCCGCATCAAGTGGGTGGCGTCACCCGTGACAATCTCCCTTGTAAATATTCCCCTTTTATTGTGCTGAGCCAGGGACACGGTCCGGACCAAGCCACCCGTGACATCCCCGACGCAGACCGGTCCGGTACCGAGTACCCCACGTCCCTTGGGGCTCCACAACCTGGCGTCACGAACAGGGTCTACCCGGTCCAAAAGAATTGGACCCTGTGCGCCATCTGAACTGTATATTTGAGGATCCGCCATTTTGGAGCGCGCGGCGTGCGGGAAAAGAAAGGGGGCGGTACCCTGCATTGGCGCGAACCTAGCCTCCTCCCCTGGTGCTGACGACATCCAGCGGGGAAGGAGATCCCTGCTGCGCCCCGGAACCTCCCAGAGACATCCGGACGGAAGCGGAAGACGGAGGGCGCATAATAACTAAGGGGGCCCAAGATGTCGCAGGCCGATGCACAAGACGGCGGCGGAGTAGCCGATGGAGCTGCAGCGCCGGGTCAGCCAGTAGCGTCCGGCGGTGCAGCGGCGCAAGGAACAGCATCCATAATGCCATTCCTGATGCCGTATACTCCGGGGGCAATGTGGCTGCCCCAATACTCCGGTGAGCCTAATACTTTAACTGACTTTATGCAAAAGATTAAATAGTACTATGTGATGTATCCCCTCACTGAAGCCCAGCGTGTAGGGATGATAATGGGACAGTTAACGGGCAATGCACGGCGTGAGGTGGCGTCCTGGCTGGACACAGATAAGGACACTGTAGAGCATCTAGCAGCCAGACTGAAAGCAACGTTTGAATCTGCTGTTGATACCCGGGCTAAGATGAGGTTCTTTGCATGCCACCAGAAACCTAAACAGAGTGCCAGAGACTTTGCCTTGAACCTGCAGGAAGCACTCAAAGCCCTTAAGCTGGCAGAACCTGCTTTAGCCCCGGGAGTTGATAAAATGCTATTTGACCAATTTATAGAGGGCCTCCATTCCCCTTCCCATCGAGGACAGTTAAGCATGGTACTGCTGCAGAACCCTGACATGACGTTTACTGAGCTGAAGGATAGAGCTATCCGTCTGCAGCAGCTGGAAGAGCCAAGAGAATTAATATCTGTGCTTGACACTGCAGCAGCACTCAGCAGGCGGCAGCGCCAGCGACATCTGCTATGTCAGCGGCTGCTGTTGAGGCCGGGGAATATATCTCAATGCAGCCATCAACCAAAAGCTAGATGCCCTGACAGACACCGTGATCTCCATGGCCAAGGTCATCAAGGAACTGCGAGAGTCAAAACCTGCACCCAAGATCGAGTTGGCGACCAGCAGAGAGGATGTTCCGTGGACGAGGCCCAGAAGATACCCAGCAGCAAGAGGACGACCCAGCGATCGCTACCAACCAGATGGACAGCCCGTCTGCCGCCGTTGCCAGAAACCAGGTCATTTTGCTCGAGAGTGTCCTTTAAACGACGATTCCCTGGGCAGGCGGGCCGCTCCCCAGGAATGAACGCTCAAGGCCCCTCAGCCTGGTATGACAAATTTGTGGGAGGAAAGCCGGTGATCCCTATAGTGTTGAATGGCATCCCCTTTAGTGCCTTGCTGGATACTGGATCCCAAATAACATCTATCCCACATTTTCTATATAAAAGGTACTGGGCTGATTCAGACATTACTAATGCGCCAGATGGCTTTAACTTTGAAGTGTGGGCTGGTAATGGATTGATAATACCAAAGGTTGGATTTAGAGAGATGAATATTCAGGTTGGGAAGGTAGAATTGCAGAACCAGGGTATTATAATCGTAGATGTCAACCGGCGAGACCGAGAACCCGTGATGGTGGTAGGAATGAATGTCATTGAAAAATGTTTTTCCGAAGTGTTAAGTGTTTTGCAGCAAATGCCGAGACTGCCGGAACTGGACAACAGAGGCTTCTGCACAAAGAGATCAAAGCCCTGATGTTGAAGCAGCAGGTAGAAATCTCCTGGAGGTGAGATCGGCAGCGTAAGAGTAAGTGACCCAATACCCATCGTAATTCCTCCCAAAACTGAAATGTTGGTGTGGTGCAGAGCCGCAATAGGCATTAAAGGGCAAGAATATCAGGCCCTGGTAGAACCCGTGTACTCAGACAGTAGACCGACCATACTCACTGCTAGAGGAGTGGTTGACGTATACAGGGGGAGAGTGCCATTACGCCTATTGAACTGCGGAGAAGATGAGGTCACATTACCAAAGTATGCTACCATGGCTAAGTTGTACACGGTTGATAACAACAACATCACAGCCGCCGAGCCCTTGAACCCGTCATGTCAGGCGGATGACAATGGCTCAGAGGAGAAGCTGGAGGATTGGTGCCAAAAGTTGCATGTAGGTACCAGTTCTACACCTCCCCGTCACAAGCATGGAGTATACCGGGTAGTGAAAGAATATGAGCAGATATTCAGCAAACACCCGTTAGACTTTGGTCAGATTAAAGGGGTAGAGCACACTATACCCACAGGTAACCATCAACCTATAAAAGAAAGGTATAGACCCTTACCACCAGCTCACTACCAAACCACCAAAGACATGCTCAGAGAAATGAAATCTGCAGGGGTAATAAGACACAGTTGTAGCCCCTGGGCAGCACCTCTAGTGTTAGTTAAAAAGAAGGATGGGACCATGAGAATGTGCGTAGATTACCGGCAGATTAATAGCATCACACATAAGGACGCATACCCATTACCTAGGATTGAGGAGTCATTAGCTGCATTAAAATCTGCTAACTACTTTTCCACCCTTGATCTGACTAGTGGGTACTGGCAGGTTCCTGTGGCCGAGGCCGACAAGGAGAAGACAGCGTTTACTACGCCGATGGGCCTCTGTGAGTTCAATTGTATGCCGTTCGGACTCTGCAACGCACCCGGGACCTTCCAACGTCTGATGGAGAGCTGCCTCGGGCACAAGAACTTTGAAACTGTCCTCCTGTACCTAGATGACGTCATAGTCTACTCGAAGACGTACGAGCAACATCTACAAGACCTGGCAGAAGTGTTCGAAGCTTTATCGAAATATGGCATGAAAATCAAGCCATCCAAGTGTCACCTTCTCAAACCAAAGGTACAGTACCTGGGACATGTCGTGAGTTCAGAGGGAGTAGCACCGGATCCTGATAAAATCACCGTGATAAGGGATTGGCCAAGACCTACGAATGTAAAAGAAGTGAGGCAATTCCTGGGCCTGGTAGGCTATTACAGAAGATTTATCCGAGGATTCACGAAGCTAGCAGCTCCTCTGCAAGACATTCTGGTAGGACGGTCAAGGAAGACTTCAAACTGTAATTCCCTGGCATGGTGGGATGAAGAAAGAGAAAATTCCTTCAATCAGCTAAAAAGTGCGCTGACGGGAGAAGAGATCCTGGCATATCCTGATTACCATCAACCATTCATTCTTTACACGGATGCCAGCAACGTGGGACTGGGAGCAGTATTGTCGCAGAAGCAAGGAGGCAAAGAACGAGTTATTGCCTTTGCAAGCAGGAAGCTCCGGCCTACAGAACGAAACCCCGAGAACTACAGCTCCTTCAAGTTAGAGCTACTAGCAGTAGTCTGGGCTGTAACCGAACGCTTTAAACATTACTTGGCAGGTGCAGAATTTACCATCTACACGGATAACAACCCGTTGACTCACCTGGACACAGCGAAATTGGGTGCTCTGGAGCAGCGATGGATAGCCCGGCTATCTAACTATAACTTTGTCATCAAATATCGGGCAGGCCGCAAGAATGGGAACGCAGATGCCTTATCCCGAATGCCGCACCTGAAAGACGTGGAAGAGGAACCGGAAGAGTTGGAAGAGATTGAACTACCGGCCTTTCATCGTTCAAGGGTAGAAGATTATCGACCCGGCATCTATCAAAAGAAACAGGAAATAAATCTTAACCCGTTAAGACACTACGAATGGGCCGAAGCTCAAGATACTGATCCAGCCGTGAAGCTAGTGAAAGAACTGCTTACGCAACAACATGCACACCCTGGTCAGAATGCCCCAGCTGAAGCTATACAGCTATGGAAGGATAGAGGCAAGCTGTTCCTGCATCAAGGGAAGCTCTGTAGACGATTTACCAATCCCAAGATGCATGAACTGGTCTGGCAAATAATCGTGCCCAAGCGAGACACACAAATGGTCTTAGAGGCTTATCATGACAACGCGGGTCATTTCGGATGGAAGAAGTTAGAAGCAATCCTGAGGGACAGATTTTATTGGGCTGGCATGAGAAGATCCATTGAGCTATGGTGCAAAAGATGTGCCACATGCAACCTCAGAAGGAAAGATCTACAGAAAGCTCCACTTCAACCAATAGTAACCAAGCAGCCACTTGAGCTAGTCGCATTAGATCACGTCAAGTTGTCACCAAGCCGGTCAGGCTATGTCTATGCCTTAACCATCGTGGACCATTACTCACGCTTCTTAGTGGTGGTACCTGTCAAAGACTTGACAGCGAAGACTGCGGCAAAAGCATTCCAGACGCATTTCTGTAGACCACATGGTTACCCAGAACAAGTCCTTGCAGACCAAGGTCCAGCTTTTGAATCAGAACTGTTCAAGGAATTCTGCAATATGTACGGTTGCAAGAAGATTCGCACAACGACATATCATCCCCAAACAAATGGTCTCTGCGAGAAAATGAATCATATCGTAATCGAACTGTTAAAGACCTTACCAGAGTCAGAAAGAAACCAGTGGCCAGATAAATTACCTGATTTGGTAGACTTATACAACCATGTCCCCGTGAGTTCTACAAACTGCACTCCAGCTTATCTTATGCGTGCAAGACCCGGTAAATTACCAATTGATCTAGAAATGGGAATTGAAAAACCAGATACAGAATTGGAAGAAACAGATTGGGATGTCAAACGTCAGAAACAGTATCACCAAGTGCAAGAATGTGTAGAGAGAAACCTACAACAAGCAAGAGCAAGACAAGAGAAGGCTTTTAACAAACATGCTCAAGCAATGCCATTACAAGAAGGTGATCAAGTTCTCAAGAGAAAGAGACGTACAAACAAACTGGACAATCAGTGGGAAACCGTCCCATACACAGTCATACCATCTAACCTAGACAGTGTTAAAACCTATTTGATAAGCAAAGATGAAGGAAGAACTTCACAAGTCGTATCTCGTGATCAACTTAAATTGTGTCCTGAAACCCTGAAGACACCTGAAGTCATAGAACCCGTACAGGTCCAACCTATCCAAGAAAAAGAAGAAGAAGTATTCCACACGGTACTAGGAGATTTTCCTAAAACATGGCCAAATTACCATGGAGCAGTTGTCGTACCCATGATTGCATTCCCTTCAATGGTGGACTCAAAACCAGAAGCTGTGTTACCAGAACCTGTGTTACCAGAACCCGTGTTACCTGAAGAAGACCCAAGACTTGAAGAACTGGAAGTAGAATCCGAAGAGGAAGAACAAATTCCTGGTCCCAGCGAACTTGCCAGTCCTACAGTCAGACCTCCATCTGCCATAACACCAAGCACCCCAAATAGGTACACGTCCACTCACACTTTCATACTAACTCCACCAACATTGCGCAGATCAGAGCGTAGTACCCAAGGTCAGATACCAGCTAGGTACAAAGAATAAAATGCAGAATTAAATGTATAATGTAAATATGTTGTTTGAATATAAGTTGAATTCAGTGGACAAATGTATCTAGTTATTGCAACGTTAAACAAAAAGCCCAGTACCTACAGAGACTATCCTGTATGAACTTTGCAATCTCCTTATTTACTTATGGACCATATATACCACGGACTGGTTGTGGTAAGAACTCTCTTGTATATATTCATCAGCCCGGAGGCAATAGACTAAACCTCTGGAAAGACTGCTTTTTGACTTTTCAAACTCTTTTTCACGTTCTAGTGATTTTTGTACTTTTTCATTTTTATGTCTATGTCAATATTAATTGTTGTTTACTTGTTTTTCTACAGTCCCGGAGTACTGTATTTAACTAAGGGGGAATGTGGCACCCCATGGGTTAATGTGCCACAATAACATCACATGGGTTCTCTCCCCCACTACACACTAACAAACACTACCACCTCTGGGCAATAGAGGGAGCACCTCCTGCTTCCATATATACTCTTGCCCATGAGGAAGAGCTCAGACCGTACAGCACGGTGTAGTGCTGTGAACAGCTCAGGAGAACTGAGAGCTTATAGAGAGCAGAGTTAGCTCAGTGCAGACCCAGCAAGGGTCAGAGGAGCAGGAGACCGAAAGACAGAGGAACACATTGGGAGCTGGAGTGATACCATCACTTGCCCCAGAAGTACGCACAGAGAGACGGACACCGGATCCGGTACTGTGTCTGGCACCCACAGCACAGCGAATCCAGGAACAGTGGGATCTCTAGATGCCCCCTAGTACCAGAGTGAAGCAACACGGAGGGGTCAGTGCAGCATAGAGGACCCAAGTTGCCTAGCCAAGTGGTACCAGCAGCATACAGAGAGAGACGTGAGGAATCCCAGCAGCTTAGCTTGAAGCAGCAGCTCAGGACACACACACAGTGCAGCACAAGGAAGCCAACGACCCGGACAGGGTGTGGGGAGAGAGCTCAGCCCTCATTACAGACTCCGTGGACTATAGCCTGCAATAATATCAGCAGTAAAGCCTTGGAAAACAACTTTGGAGTCTGTGTATTGATTGCGACCTTTGCTCCAGATTCAGCACAGAGACAATTCCTCCCTGCAGATCCAGCCTGTCAGCTCTGCAGCATCAGGACAAGAAGGGAATTACAGTATCAACTAAACGTGAGTGTGTGTCCTCCAACTCTTCCCCACCATCTATAACCCCAATAGACTTTAACCCCTTTTCTGCCCCGGGGGATACAGTTCCCCCCACTGGAACTATACCACCTCCGCTGCCCTCACATCACCCCCGGAGGTTCTGCAGCAGCGGCGGCCCCCATTACTGGCCGCATCAAGTGGGTGGCGTCACCCGTGACAATCTCCCTTGTAAATATTCCCCTTTTATTGTGCTGAGCCAGGGACACGGTCCGGACCAAGCCACCCGTGACATCCCCGACGCAGACCGGTCCGGTACCGAGTACCCCACGTCCCTTGGGGCTCCACAATTCTATAGTTTATCATGACGCCACCTGCAGTACCAGGTGAGATACCACCAGCGCCGCTACAGTCCTCCGGAGGTCAGTGGTATTGTGGCTGTGATGGTGTAGTCCTCCGCAGGCAGGACTGGGACCTCCGGGGCAGCGTAGTGAGGGAAAGCAGGTTGTAGTGGAGCTGAGATTGTGCAGGGAGAGATGGAATAATCAATAGAGGAGCACAGTGAGTGGAGAGGAAGGATGCACGCACGCAGAAGAGGTCTCTTTTACCTTTTTACTGATGTTGATCAGGAAAATACATCCAGGGCACCGACGGTGACAGGGTTGCACAGTGGGATCCCACAGCAAGTGGGTATAAGGCCTCCTCTGCTTGTGTAGTTACTGAAGCACAGCCTGCTGTAGCCTGACTTGCCTCCACTCTCTCTCTTGCCTGTCTCTTTCTCCTCCTGTGCGGTCTCCGGGATGACCCTCTCTGGATACTGCAGCGGGCCCTGCTGTTCCTGGCTCCCTCTCTTGACCCTTTTGGGGGACCGGGTAGCTGAAGCTTCCACTGTGCGACTGGGTTTTCTGTGAGCCTATAGTCCCCACAGGTGCGGATCCCCAATATCCAGCTTTCTCCTGGGACGAACTCCCTCCGAACTACTTGTTCCCTTTTCTTCTCTGAGCTCCCTGCCTTCAGTCCCATTTAGGCGGGTGGGACACTGAAGGGCCACTCCGGGTCACTTGCTCGGGCCTGAACGCAGCACCGAACACCAGGACTTCCTTGCAGCTCTTCTAGCGTCTGCATACACTCTGACTAGCTCCTCCCCAGCAGCAGTATATATAGGGGATCTTGCCTAAAGTCAGCAAGTTGGGCTCCCCCTACTGTGCCAGGGTGGAAGGTGTTGTATGTAGTAGGTACCTGCTGTGGAAACCCAGCTGTGCATTAGAGAGATCTGTGGTTACCTGCGTGAGCAGGGCACCACAGCAGCACTTGCAGAGGCAAAAAAAATGTGGTCAGCCGCAGATTTTTTTTGCCGCCACAAGTACCGAATCTGCCGCAACCAGTAGAACCGCACTTCCCGTACCCGATCGCAAGCCCCATAGACAATGCATGGGGCTTGCTGCAAGAGTGCCGCAAGTGCGGCCGCTAGGCAGCAGATGCGGTAAATCTGCTGGATCTGCAGCATTTTATATTAATAATAATAATAATGCATTTTCAAAAAAAGCCAGTGTGAAAGGGGCTTTAGTCAGCTATGCCTAATATTTCTCAATAATTTGATTTGCAGAGAAATTATTTTGTTGCGAATAGTGATGGGCAAACCGAAGTCAGAGTTCGGGCTGGACGTGACTCAAACTTAAGGCCGAACTCCGAGCTTGGACTTTACAGTTATATGATGGGGTGGGGGGGCAGCTGTAAAAGAAAGCACACAATTAATGAACATCATTATACTTACAGGGTCCCGCCTTCCTGCATCCTGCCATCCTGCCGCATCTACTTCCTGTCACCTCTTTGGGCATTTTAAACTGTGCCCACTAGCTTACACATTATGTAAATGGTGTTCTAGTAACCCCTTTCTGTGCCCAGACTGGCCCTTATACCTGAAATATGAACTTTTATTATGTCCAGAGCTGGCCTCCTACTAAGACCGGGAGGGTGTTGTTTAGACCTGGGGGATGATGTTCTCGCCGCCCCCTGGCCGCTAAACCCGCCCTGCAGTTTTTAAATTTCCCGCCCCTCCACTGGCCGGCGCTTGAGTGACAGCCACACTTGTTCCGGCGCAGTGGAGCAGGTGTCCGTGCTCCATTGAACAGGCCAATATCTCGTGTGACTTCACAAATCTCGCGAGACGTCGGCACAGAAAGGCGCACGTGCGTCTGCGCAGTGGAGCGGGTGTTCGTGCATAGTGCCAATTTGTGAAGTCAAACAAGACATCGGCCTCCCGGTCTCAGTAGGAGACCAGCTTTGGACATAATGAAAGTTCATTTTGCAGGTATGAGGGGCCCGTCTGGGCACATAGAAGGGTCACTAGAACCCCATTTACATCATGTACATGCTGGTGGGCATAGTTTCAAATGCCCAAAAGGGGTTACAGGTTCCCTTTAACTTCTGGGACGTGCACTGGCCCCAACAACCAATTATAGATGCTGCCACACAGAATGGGCATCTGTGATTGGCTGTTCGAGTAATCTGCAATCAGCCCATACGTTCTAGTATGGTTGAAAGTATGGACTGATTTCAGCTGAGGCTGCTTTCACATAACGATTTTTTCAGTTCCGATGCTGTCCGATAAAAATCGGACAGCATCGGACCGATTTTCGGACCCCATGCAGGCCTATGGGCATCGGACCGAATCGGATGTGCACTAAATGCCATCCGATTTGGTCCGATCCGAATCTGTCCGATTTTTTTATCGGTGCAAAAATCGGAGCTTGCTCCGATTTTTGCACCGAAAATAAAATCTGACAGATTCGGATCGGACCAGATCGGATGGTATTTAGTGCACATCCGATCCGACCCGATCAATTTAGCATGGGGCCCTATGGAGCAGGGTCCGAGAAAACATGTGATGTCTCCTCGGACCGATTTTAGTGTACTGAGCATGCTCAGTACACTAAAATAGCTCCTAAAAGTAAATTAAGGGGTTAATAAAAAAAAAAAACTATGCTCACCTGTCCACGAGGCCCACGTCGTCTCCCGGCGTCTCCGGTGTCTCCAGGTATCTTGCCGTCTGTGCTGATAAGACCTGCCGTGATGTCACAATCACATGACTGCCAGGAACCAATAGCCGGCAGTCATGTGATTGTGACATCACGAGAGGTCCTGGCAGCACTGAGACAGAACAGCAAGGCACCGGAGACGCGCGGGACCGTGCAGGAGTCGTGGACAGGTGAGAAAGGAGAGAAGGAGAGGGGAGGACAAGAGGAGGAGGACAAGAGGAGGAGGACAAGAGGAGAGGAGGAGGACGCATAGGAGGACCGGGGGCCAAGAGGGAGACACAGGGGATGAGAGGACCGGGGGCCAAGAGGTGAGACACAGCACCGGGGGCCAAGAGGGGAGACACAGGACCGGGGGCCAAGAGGGAGACACAGGGGATGAGAGGACCGGGGGCCAAGAGGGGAGACACAGCACCGGGGGCCAAGAGGGAGACACAGGACCGGGGGCCAAGAGGGGAGACACAGGGGATAAGAGGAAAGGACAGGGGGCCAAGAGGGGAGACACAGGGGATAAAGAAGAGGACCGGGGGAGAGACTGACAGCTCTCAGGGAGCGATCTGACAGGAGGGCGGGCATCCTATTTTCTGTCGGAATCGGATGCCTATTTGGCACCCGATTCCAGGCATTAGAAGAATCCGATGCTGTCCGATTTATATCGGACAGCATCGGATTTTACAAAAATCGTAGTGTGAAAGTAGCCTTACTCCAGCAGCCAATCACAAACAACACGTCTGGTGACAGAGAGAACAGGGACAGAAGGACAGCCGAGTGAAAGCTTATCAGAGTTTACATAAACTTAGATAACCGCAGCATCAGCCAGCACCCGGAGCTCAGCAGTAAAGTGTGCACTTCTGTCGCTCACTTACGGCTGGGTTCCGGGTGATGCTGAGGTCATCTGACTTCATGTGAACTCAGATAACCTTCCGCACAGCACCGTAGCCCAGCCATAAAGTGAGCAATAGAAGCGCTCACTTTACAGCAGGACTACAGATACTGGGTGATGCTGGGGTTATCTGAGTTCATGTGAACTGAGATAACCATTCACATGGCACTTGGCTGTTATTCTGTGCCTGCTCTCTCTGCCAGCAGACTTGTCTATTAGCAAAGACAGGGCTGCCACTAGGAATTTCAGAGCCCCCTCACTGGCAAAAGTTTGGGCCCCCCTGAGACTCAGCCAAGCCTCCACCCCAGCTCTGCCTCTCCCCAGTCTCTGCCTTCACCCAAACATATATACATACACATACATATTATATATATATACAGTCATATGAAAAAGTTTGGGCACCCCTCTTAATCTTACTCATTTTTTTTTGTTTAAAATTGGGTTTTTGCAACAGCTATTTCAGTGTGATATATGTAATAACTGATGGACACAGTAATATTTCAGGATTGAAATTAGGTTTATTGCACTAACCAAAAATTAGATATTCAGGTCTGGGGACTGGGATGGCCATTCCAGAACATTGTAATTGTTCCTCTGTATGAATGCCTGAGTAGATTTGGAGCGGTGTTCTGGATCATTGTCTTGCTGAAAGATCCATCCCCGGCGTAACTTCAACTTTGACACTGATTCTTGAACATTATTCTCAAGAATCTGCTGATACTGAGTGGAATCCATGCGACCCTCAACTTTAACAAGATTCCCGTTGCCGTCATTGGCCACACAGCCCCAAAGCATGATGGACCCACCCCAAATTTGACACTGGGTAGCAAGTGTTTTTCTTGGAATGCTGTGTGCCATGCATAACGCCACAGGACCTTCTTCCAAAATGAAACTGGCTTGTCCAAATGTGCTTTTGCATACCTCAGGTGACTGTTTGTGGCATGCATGGAGAAACGGCTTCTTTCGCATCACTCTCCCATACAGCTTCTCCTTGTGCAGTGTGCGCTGTATTGTTGACCGATGCACAGTGACACCATCTGCAGCAAGATGATGCTGCAGGTCTTTGGAGGTGGTCTGAGGATTGTTCTTGACTGTTCTCCCATTGTTCTTCTCTGCCTTTCTGATATTTTTGTTGGCCTGCCACTTCTGGCCTATACAATAACTGTCCCTGTAGTCTTCCATTTCCTTACTATGTTCCTCACAGTGGAAACTGACGGGTTAAATCTCTGAGACAACTTTTTGTATCCTTCCCCTGAACAACTATGAACAATCTTTTTTTTCAGATCATTTGAGAGCTGTTTTGAGGAGCCCATGATGCCACTCCTCAGAGAAGATGCAACTAGGAGAACAACTTGCAAGTGGACACCTGAAATAGCTTTTCTCATGATTGGATACACCGGGCTATGAAGTACAAACCTCAATGAGGTTACCAAACCAATTTAGTGCTTCAGTAAGTCAGTAAAAAGTAGTTAGGAGTATTCAAATCATGAAAATCAAAAGGGTGCCCATACTTTGGCACCTGTCAAATTTTGAAATAATGCATATTTCACATTTTCGGTTAGTACAATAAACCTCATTTCAATCCTGAAATATTACTGTGTCCATCAGTTATTACATATATCACACTGAAATAGCTGTTGCAAAAAAACTATTTTAAACAAACAAAAAAGAGTAAGATTAAGAGGGGTGCACAAACTTTTTCATATGACGGTAATACACTCTATAGTCCTTCATATATTACAATGCACTCCACATAGTCCTTTGTGTATTATAATGAACCCTTATATTCCTCCATATAGTATAATGCAGCCTTCATAGCACTCAATATATTGTAATACACACCCATACTCCATATATGATAATACACTCCCCATCGTCCTCCATATATTATAATGCACTCTATAGTCCATCATACATTATACTGCACCTCTATATTCCTCTAAATAGAATGCACTCCCCATTGTTCTTTATATATTATAAAGCACCCCATAGCCCTCCACGTATTATAATGCATACCCCATAATCCTCCATATATTATAATGCCCCCATAGTGCTTCATGCATTGTAATGTACCCCCATAGTCCTCTATGTATTATAATACATACCCCATAATCCTTCATATATTATAATGCCCCCCATAGTCCTCCATATATTATAATGCACCCACATAATCCTCCATATATTATAATGCACACCCCATATTACTCCATATATTATAATTTAGCCTCCATAGTTCTATATGTATTATCAGGTAGCACCCATATCATTTAATGCACCCCCATAGTCTTTAGGTCACATGTACTCACTGATTAAAAAAATAAATACCCTCCTCTCCTTAGTGCTCACTTTTCCAGGCTACTGTGAAGCGTCCAATAACTCTGCACATCGCTGCACAGCGGTACGTACTAGTGGCTCATTATGCTAACACATACTAACTGTACAGTTTATTCCGTATTTTATGACTTTGGCTAGGGTCACACTTTAAACCTGAATTGCGTTCACCGCATCCAGATCCGGATGCGGTGAACGCAATTGTCTTCATACATTCAGCAATCCGGGAACCGGATTGCTCAGGATGTGTAATCCTGAGCAATCCGGTTACCGGATAGTTTGCTCGTCCCTGCTGCTGCAGGGATGAGCAAACTGTTCTGTGTTCTGTAAAACTTAAAATGTAATAAATAAATGTTTGTTTAATGTCTCTAGGGGGTGCCCAGTCCCCCTAGAGACCTTACACCCACTCAGGTGGGCTTATACTGCTGTAATGTGTTATGTACAACAGCTGACTCCTGACAGCTGACACATATATCCACATTACATCAGTATATGCCCACCTGATTGGGTGGAAGGTCTCTAGAGGGACTGGGCAACCCACAGAGACATTAAACAAACATTTATTTATTACATTTTAAGTTTTACAGAACACGGAGCACTTTGCTTATCCCGGCGGCAGCCGGGATAAGCAAAGTATATGCGGGAACCGCATTGCTCAGGATTACACATCCTGAGCAATCTGGTTCCCGCATTACAGATTACAGAACTGCTCCGAAAACTGTAGCCTGCATGATTTTTCACGCAGGCTGCAGAGCCGGAGATGGAAACCGGATTGCTTGTGAAGCAATCCGGTTTTTATCATAGGCTCCTATGAGGAGCGTTTCCTGATCCGGTTTTGAGCTTTTTGAAAGCTCAAAACCGGATCAGGTTTTAAAAAAAAAAAACGCAGATGTGACCCTAGCCTTTCTCTCTATATTTCTATTGCTAGGCTGTAAGCTGTGACGTCCTTTCACTATCCAGATTCACCACACAATGGCTGCTGCATTCCCTGCTTCAAAGTTAATACGGACTTTATTAGTCTCTCCTGAATGGCTCTGCTACACCATGTGTTTTCATAAAGAGGTGAGCCTTCTCTCTGGCAGATAAATGTGTAATATGGTAGTTGCTATTTTAGGAGAATATAGGGAACACTTCACCATTACATTGTGTTGTTGAATGTTCCCTTTATTTTTTTGAGCAGCATACTTCTATTCCATGTTCCTGAGCAGTTGTGTGTAGTCAGTACAGATACTTACATGCTGAAGTCACCAGCACACTGCACACCAGGAGCGTCAGGAGCGACATTTTCTGCAAAGCAAAAGGGTATAGATGAGACGTGACTGAGATTTATGATCACCTGCCTGACTTGCATTAGATGATTAGCCCTAATTTATACTATAACCACTGTGCTATTCTCTTTACATCACCCTTATTTCTACTTTATGCTCCTTTACCAAACCACATGTTCTTCCTTTCCCCATCCCACCCCATGTTCCCAGCTGCTTACCTTTCTTTGCAAATGTGCAAATGGCAAAGTTTACATGCCCTCCCTATTTATACCCTGTTGCCTTTACAATCACACACGCTAGAATTTTTGACACCCAACATCGCCCTATAATTTCAATAGGTGTGTACCCGCTGGACACCGCCCCATAATAATGCAAATACATGTATGACTTGCCAATAAATTCATGAGAACAAAAGAATATTGTGCTTCCTCATCTGGATGATGAATAAATTAAGTTCATTGCAAATTTATCTTAAAATCAGTGCATGAGTGGGATAAATGTTATAGGAGTTATTTCTCGATGCCCCTCATGAAGCTGCAAATAGATTGATCTCAAAATTGAAGTTGGACGCTGATTTTTTTATTAATTCTGGGTTTTCTAAACCCATTTGGAACAGGGGCTGAATAGGAAAAATAGTATTACATGTCATCTACAGTGGTGGCCAAAAGTATTGACACCCCTGCAATTCTGTCAGATAATACTCAGTTTCTTCCTGAAAATGATTGTAATCACAAATTCTTTGGTATTATTATCTTCATTTAATTTGTCTTCAATGAAAAAACACAAAAAGAATTGTCCTAAAGCCAAATTGGATATAATTCCACACCAAACATAAAAAGGGGGTAGACAAAAGTATTGACACCCTCAGACTAATACTTGGTTGCACAACCTTTAGCCAAAATAACTGCGATCAACCGCTTCCGGTAACCATCAATGAGTTTCTTACAATGCTCTGCTGGAATTTTAGACCATTCTTCTTTGGCAAACTGCTCCAGGTCCCTGATATTTGAAGGGTGTCTTCTCCAAACTGCCATTTTTAGATCTCTCCACAGGTGTTCTATGGGATTCAGGTCTGGACTCATTGCTGGCCACCTTAGAAGTCTCCACTGCTTTCTCTCAAACCATTTTCTAGTGCTTTTTGAAGTGTGCATAAATTTATAGTTATAGGGTCCCCGCGCTCACTTTCACCTTCTTATTCTGCTAAAAATATGAGAGATATTCACGGTGTTGTCTAAAAATTAAATTCTGGGTCACAGTTGTCAGTGTGCTGTGAGTGGCGGTGTGCAAGCACCATGGCCGGCGGTGCTGCGCCCGCCCTCCTCTCACTTCCTCGTACGTCACCGTCACGTCGCGTCAGCGTCAGGTGACCACGGGGCGGAGTAGTGTTCTAATCGCTAGCGCTTGCGTATTGGCTGGCAGGGCTGTCAATCTCCGACGCGTTTCGTAAGAGGGCGTCTTACTTCCTCAGGGTTAACACCGTAACGTAGGCAGGGGGTGTTAACCCTGAGGAAGTAAGACGCCCTCTTACGAAACGCGTCGGAGATTGACAGCCCTGCCAGCCAATACGCAAGCGCTAGCGATTAGAACACTACTCCGCCCCGTGGTCACCTGACGCTGACGCGACGTGACGGTGACGTACGAGGAAGTTAGAGGAGGGCGGGCGCAGCACCGCCGGCCATGGTGCTTGCACGCCGCCACTCACAGCACACTGACAACTGTGACCCAGAAGCCTCACCACCGCTCTAATACACCAACGAGTCGGCGCTCCAGAGGGGGACACAAGGCTGAGTGGAGGAGAATAAACAGCAGGGGGATTATATGCAAATTAGAGCCAACACTGTGAGTACTCAGCATTATACAGAGAAGCAAGTGTTTTAGTTGACAATTATATGTGGAATTGACAGTTTTTTATGCTGATATATATAAGGGATATTGTGCATTTTTGTTCATCACTGGCAGTACACTAATTAATGAGGTCTTGAAGACAAGGAACATTGTCTATTTGTTTTATATACTTGCATATTACCCGTATATACTCGTGTATAAGCCGAGTTTTTCAGCCCAAAAATTGGGCTGAAAAGTCACCCCCTCGGCTTATACACGGGTCAATACGGTAATCCTATGGGTCCGGGTGCTGGGGAGGCTGGAGGAGGCGGGGGGGGGAGGCTGCTGACAGCGGCCCGTCACGTGGGGCCGCTCATTAGATATGCACGGCTCCCCCCGCCCATCACAGCGGCAGGGGGAGCCGTGCATACAGCTCCCAGTGTATACAGCAGCCCCCCAGTGTATACAGAAGCCCCAGTGGCATTCGCCCCCCCCATATTGAGAAGAGCCCCCACACTTTTCAGAGCCCCGCAGTGTATACAGAAGCCCCAGTGGCACTCGCCCCCCCCATATTGAGAAGAGCCCCCACACTTTTCAGAGCCCCGCAGTGTATACAGAAGCCCCAGTGACACTCGCCCCCTTCATATTGAGAAGAGCCCCCACACTTTGCAGAGCCCCCCAGTGTATACAGAAGCCCCCCCCAGTGGCACTCGCCCCCCCCCCCATATTGAGAAGACCCCCACACTTTGCAGAGCCCCCCCGCTGCATAATCTTACCATCCAGGGTCTTCACCGTGGGTCCTGTCATCATCGCGCTGTGTTTCGGTCTCACGTGACCCGGCGCGATGACGTCATTCGACTGCGACCCGCCGGGTCACAAGAGACCGGGAACACAGCGCGCGAGGATGGACTGCAGGACCTCCGGTGAAGAAGACCCTGGATGGTAAGATTATGCAGCGGGGGGGCTCTGCAAAGTGTGGGGGCTCTTCTCAATATGGGGGGGCGAGTGCCACTGGGGCTTCTGTATACACTGGGGGGCTGCTGTATACACTGGGGGGCTCTGCAAAGTGTGGGGGCTCTTCTCAATATGGGGGGGGGGCGAGTGCCACTGGGGCTTCTGTATACACTGGGGGGCTCTGCAAAGTGTGGGGGCTCTTCTCAATATGGGGGGGTGAGTGCCACTGGGGCTTCTGTATACACTGGGGGCCTGCTGTATATACCCCCGGGGGCCTGCTGTATCCTGGGGGCCTGCTGTATATGCCCCTGGGGGCCTGCTTACACCCCTGGGGGCCTGCTGTATTCCCCTGGGGGTCTGCTGTATACCCCACTGCTGGGGCCTGCTGTATACCCCACTGCTGGGGCCTGCTGTATACCCCACTGCTGGGGCCTGCTGTATACCCCACTGCTGGGGCCTGCTGTATACCCCACTGCTGGGGCCTGCTGTATACCCCACTGCTGGGGCCTGCTGTATACCCCACTGCTGGGGCCTGCTGTATACCCCACTGCTGGGGCCTGCTGTATACCCCACTGCTGGGGCCTGCTGTATACCCCACTGCTGGGGCCTGTATACCTGTGCTGGAGTCCACCCTCGGCTTATACGCGAGTCAATAAGTTTTCCCAGTTTTTGGGGCAAAAGTAGGGGGGTCGGCTTATACACGGGTCGGCTTATACATACGGTAGATCACTACAGAATATCAAAGAAAAAGTGAATCAAAGAGATGTGGTAACAGCAGAGGACAAATGCAGTATATGGAACTTTTAACTGTAAGTGATCAAGTGCCATAGTTTCTAGTAATACAGCAGCTTGTAATATAGGGAATAATTGATCACTCTATATATTTTATTAATTTATTCTTTACAATTTTAATATGTGTCTTGTATAGTCTACATTGGATTACAGAGGAGGAAGCCATACATAGGGACAGATTTAACCTTAAAAAAGCCTCAGTTAAGGTGAAGTATAAGTGTGAAAAATACTGAAAATATCAAAGTTACATTAATATAAGTTACTTATTAAATTCATTTATGTAAAATTCCTATATAGGCAAGGAAAAGTGCACAGAAGAAGAGAGTCCAAAAAAGTAAAGACTACATTGAAGGTTAGAGGTGAGGAAACTGATGTGCAACAAACATAGGGCAAAGACAGATATCTACAATAGACATTAATAATCCCCTTTTATTATAGGAACAGGATATCATGCAATTTTAATAGGATCCAGGGAACAAATGTTGGAGAAGGAATCGACAGTGGATCCAAAAAACCACCCTTGAGCGAAAAACTGAGGCAAACTGATTTGCATATCAGCTAGTAACGAATTTTTATGCTTTTTATGAATTTCACATATCCAATAAATTAATTTTTAGACAACACCGTGAATATCTCTCATATTTTTAGCAGAATAAGAAGGTGAAAGTGAGCGCGGGACCCTATAACTATAAATTTATACCCACTATTATTATTAGGGTGGTCAAGAAACGCGGAACCCCCTAGTGGTCCCTTTTAGCAGCACAACTTAGGGTATCAAAGGATTCTGGTTTGATACCTCCTAGCCAGCTCCAGTGTCTCCCCTACTTGTTTCTTTTTGAAGTGTGTTGTGTTTTGGGTCATTGTCCTGCTGGAAGACCCATGACCTCTGAGGGAGACCCAGCTTTCTCACACTGGGCCCTACATTATGCTGCAAAATTTGTTGGTAGTCTTCAGACTTCATAATGCCATGCACACGGTCAAACAGTCCAGTGCAAGAGGCAGCAAAGCAACTCCAAAACATCAGGGAACCTCCGCCATGTTTGAGTGTAGGGACCGTGTTCTTTTCTTTGAATGCCTCTTTTTTTTCTCCTGCAAACTCTATGTTGATGCCTTTGCCCAAAAAGCTCTACTTTTGTCTCATCTGACCTGAGAACATTCTTCTAAAACGTTTTAGGCTTTCTTAGGTAAGTTTTAGCAAACTCCAGCCTGGCTTCTCTATGTCTCGGGGTAAGAAGTGGGGTCTTTCTGGGTATCCTACCATACAGTCCCTTTTCATTCAGACACCGACGGATAGTACAGGTTGACACTGTTGTACCCTCGGACTGCAGGGCAGCTTGAACTTGTTTGGATGTTAGTCGAGGTTCTTTATCCACCATCCGCACAATCTTGCGTTGAAATCTCTTGTCAATTTTTCTTTTCCGTCCACATCTAGGGAGGTTAGACACAGTGCCATGGGCTTTAAACTTCTTGATGACACTGCGCACGGTAGACACAGGAACATTCAGGTCTTTGGAGATGGACTTGTAGCCTTGAGATTGCTCATGCTTCCTCACAATTTGGTTTCTCAAGTCCTCAGACAGTTGTTTGGTCTTCTTTCTTTCTCCATGCTCAATGTGGTACACAAGGACACAGGACAGAGGTTGAGTCAACTTTAATCCATGTCAACTGGCTGCAAGTGTGATTTAGTTATTGCCAACACCTGTTAGGTGCCACAGGTAAGTTACAGGTGCTGTTAATTACACAAATTAGAGAAGCATCACATGATTTTTCTAACAGTGCCAATACTTTTGTCCACCCCCTTTTTTGGTGCGGAATTAGATCCAATTTGGCTTTAGGACAATTCTTTTTGTGCTTTTTCATTGAAGACAAATTAAATGAAGATAATAATACCAAAGAATTTGTGATTACAATCATTTTCAGGAAGAAACTGAGTATTATCTGACAGAATTGCAGGGGTGTCAATAATTTTGGCCACAACTGTAACAATGTATCAGATTACTTCAGGCTACAGCACAGATGCTAAGCAATGTCAGAGTGTCAGGATCAATGCAAACTCCTCTTTCCTTGGCACAAGCTTCTGATCTGTCATCCGGCTCCACACAGCTCAGTGACAATCTCTGTTAACCCCTTATCTGCTATCACATTGCATTACTCCCTATCAGCTGCTAGTCACGCCCACACAGCCATAGAATACAGTTTTTAAAAGAGCACAGAAAAATGTGAGAAAATAAGTTATATGACACCACAAAAAAGCATTTTAACCCATCATTAACAACCAGTGCAGTATTGTGTTTTTTTATTTTCAATGAAATAACATTTACACTTTAAATCCTGATGTTCACATTGTACTACAATAATTTTAGCACTTAAACATGAGCAATGTATGCGGGAGTCAGAGTCTGAGATGGAGACAGGGATATTGAGGATTCGGAGTCGGAGTCGGGGGTTGGGCTTACTGACTCCATAGTCCTGGTCCACACGATGCTTTTTTGTTGCATTTTTTCCACATGGATTTGTTGTAGAAAATATGAAGAATTTTACAGTACAAGCAAAGTGAATGAGCTTCCTGAAATCTCATCTCCATGTTGCTTATTTTTGTGAGGAAAAGATACTAAAACGTGTATTTTATTCATGCTTAAACATCGGGATTTGCAACAGAATTTTCTGCTGCAAGTCCTGAAAGTTTGCACATAGCCTTATACCCTATCATGTGTCCCCCCCAAACACACACGATCATTATAGTCCCTGATAGTATTGTTATGAAATAGGGGGAAGAAGTCTTTATAAGGGTCTTATAATAAATTGGGGGGGTGTAAGTATGCTATCTTGTACTCAACAAAATTTGGATCTGGTCCCCAAAATACATGTTGGTTAGATGTCTGAACTCTTGTGACATTCTAGATACTGTAAAAACACATGTGGTAATGCCCTATATAGCAATTGTAAGGAATAAGAGATATTCTGATCTATTCCTATAGCAGCCATTTGTCAGGTTTCCACCATCATCCTCTCACTCCCAGGAGAGAGCACCCTCCTATGGCCTGAGGGGTAGTCAATCTCGTGGGTCTGTTAACTAATCTGAGCGTATTAATTTCCTGGTCAACTGGCCACACAATGAAGGCTTCCTAATAAATGCAAGAGAAAAGAGAAAGGGGCGCAATAGTGCGGTTACCAGTTTACCTTCTAATAAAAACAGATAGATGACATTTTGTAACCAGATAAAATTTCACAATGATTAAGGCGGCGCGACCGCTGAAACGCGTATGATTTTAATGCACTATAAGCCTGTGATTGTCACTGGTAAAAAATACCCGTTTTTTGTGTCTCTGGATGTAACGATGGATTTTGGACTTATGTGCTTTTAACAAAAATGGAATAAATGTTATATTTTATGGACATCTCCCACGCTGGACATTCGCTTTTCCAGATAAAATTTCCTCCAGGCTATTTGCGCTCCCGAATAACTTGTATATACAACAAGATGTGACAAAGGTGAGTGCAACTTACACCTACCTATGATCTTACCATACACCTACATTTAGATCAGTGCACTTTCTTCTTTTCCCTCTCTTCTGCCAGACATTTTTGTAACCAGAAGCATTATACAGAAGGTAGACACCCATGACTCTACAGAGAGGTGTGAGAACTAATTTCCCTCTGCCTTAAGATTCAATAGAACTTTCAAACACAGCTCTGACATACAGAAGCCTAGAGAATAACTACTAATATTTCAGGAAACTTAACTCCTCTTAATATGACAAGCATAAATATGGCATAAATATGGCACCTAGAGATGTAGATGATCATAACATATATTTCTACATAATTGTGCAACTTTCGTAAGTACCCAAAATTTGATATTGGCCAATGGGATGACCTCAAAGTGGTTGCGTGTCCTACCATTGGAAAGATAAAATCATTACCAAAAATATGAGAGCATTATCTTCCACCTACGATGCTACCAGCAAAGTTTTGACCCATAATAGCTTTTGAATATCTCATATCACAACCCAGGGGGTGGGTACTGCAGGATAGCCCATGGGCAGGAGATAGGCAGGGGAGGGGCTGGCCTCTTACAGAATAAGAATGGCCGACCTCTGCTGAATTTTGTATTTTCCTGAGGAGGTGTTATTACATCAAGCCAGAATATACCCAAAGGAACCCTGCTGACTCCACGCTGCCTACTTGTGGCGCCACCAGCATCAAGGAACTGGTAACTGATTACATTTGCCTGTATATCTGTGTGTACCCCATTTATCTTTAATTTGAATAACTGACTGTAACATCTGTAATATCTGTACGTGTACCTGTATATATTAATGTCTAGTGTGCCAATAAGGCAATTAAATATAAATTTAATCTTGATTTTCTCTTTATCTCGATCATGAAGCCCCGTGTCCGTGTGCTCATGTAACGTTAATGCTACCTGAGTTGGTTTCTGGCTCAATATATGCCTGTTCACGGACTGGACTTATATCAATTGAGAAACTGGTGACAGCAACTGGTGCTTGTTTTATTCAGGGCCTCTATCAGTGAAAGAGTGGCGGTTATTATATGTGCTTCTGGCCTCAGACCAGAAGGCATATATCACACTCACTGAGGTGCACCTTAATAAACCAGCACTGACAGGGCAGCTGCAGTCCTTCTTTTATCCTCAGGTAGTTCCCTGACTCACCTGAGTTTAATAGGAGGCGCTATAGAGCTGCCAGGTTTGGTGGCAAATTTGTCACAGTAATATCCCCCATCCTGGCCCTCCCTGGTTTAATGTACTCCATCCTATGATAATATCTCTCATGCCAAGCCCTTTCCTGGCATAATGTCCCAATTCTGGACCATTTCCAGTAATAATGTACCCCATACTTGGCCCCTCTCTGGGATAGTGTTTCCAACCTGGACTATTTATTAGTATATTGTGCCCCATCAAGGTATAATGTGCCCCATCCTGTGTCCATCCTGGTATAATGTGTCCTATATTATGTCAATCCCTGGTATAATGTTCCCCATCCTGTGTCCATATTGGTATTATATGCCCCATCCTGTGTCCATATTGGTATTATATGCCCCATCCTGTGTCCATATTGGTATAATGTGCCCCATCCTGAGTCCATCCCTGGTATAATGTGTCCTATATTATGTCAATCCCTGGTATAATGTTCCCCATCCTGTATCCATATTGGTATTATATGCCCCATCCTGTGTCCATCCCTGGTATAATGTGCCCCATACTATATCCATCCCTGGTATAATGTGCCCCATCCTGTATCCATCTTGGTATAATGTGCCCCATCCTGTGTCCATCCCTGGTATAATGTGCCCCATCCTGTGTCCATCTTGGTATAATGTGCCCCATCCTGTGTCCATCCCTGGTATAATGTGCCCCATCCTGTGTCCATCTTGGTATAATGTTTCCCATCCTGTGTCCATCCTGGTATAATGTGCCCCATCCTGTGTCAATCCCTGGTATAATGTGCCCCATCCTGTGTCCATATTGGTATAATGTGCCCCATCCTGTGTCCATATTGGTATAAAGTGCCCCATCCTGTATTCATCTTGGTATAAAGTGCCCCATCCTGTGTCCATCTTGGTATAATGTACCTCATCCTGTGTCCATCTTGGTATAATGTGCCCCATCCTGTATCCATCCTGGTATAATGTACCTCATCCTGTGCCCATCTTAATATAATGTGCCCCATCCTGTGTTCAGCCTGGTATAATGTGCCCCATCCTGTGTCCATATTGGTATTATATGCCCCATCCTGTGTCCATATTGGTATAATGTGCCCCATCCTGAGTCCATCCCTGGTATAATGTGTCCTATATTATGTCAATCCCTGGTATAATGTTCCCCATCCTGTATCCATATTGGTATTATATGCCCCATCCTGTGTCCATCCCTGGTATAATGTGCCCCATACTATATCCATCCCTGGTATAATGTGCCCCATCCTGTATCCATCTTGGTATAATGTGCCCCATACTATATCCATCCCTGGTATAATGTGCCCCATCCTGTATCCATCTTGGTATAATGTGCCCCATCCTGTGTCCATCCCTGGTATAATGTGCCCCATCCTGTGTCCATCTTGGTATAATGTGCCCCATCCTGTGTCCATCCCTGGTATAATGTGCCCCATCCTGTGTCCATCTTGGTATAATGTTTCCCATCCTGTGTCATCTGGTATAAGTGCCCATGGTATTTTAATGTGCCCCATCCTGTGTCAATCCTGGTATAATGTGCCCCATCCTGTGTCCATATTGGTATAAATGTGCCCCATCCTGTGTCCATATTGGTATAAAGTGCCCCATCCTGTATCCATCTTGGTATAAAGTGCCCATCCTGTGTCCATCTTGGTATAATGTACCTCATCCTGTGTCCATCTTGGTATAATGTGCCCCATCCTGTATCCATCCTGGTATAATGTACCTCATCCTGTGCCCATCTTAATATAATGTGCCCCATCCTGTGTTCAGCTGGTATAATGTGCCCCATCCTGTGTCCATTGGTATTATATGCCCCATCCTGTGTCCATCTTGATTTAATGTGCCCCGTCCTGTGTTCATCTGGTATAATGTGCCCATCCTGTGTCCATCTTGGTATACTGTGTCCCATTCTATGTCCATCTTGGTATAATGTGCCCCATCCTGTGTCCATCTTGGTATAATGTGCCCCATCCTGTGTTCATCCTGGTATAATGTTTCCCATCCTGTGTCCATCCTGGTATAATGTGCCCATCCTGTGTCCATCCTGGTATAATGTGCCCCATCCTGTGTCCATCCCTGGTATAATGTGCCCATCCTGTGTCCATCCTGGTATAATGTGCCCCATCCTGTGTTCATCTTGGTATAATGTGCCCCATCCTGTGTCCATCCTGGTATAAAAGTTTCCCATCCTGTGTCCATCTGGTATAATGTGCCCATCCTGTGTCCATATTGGTATAAAGTGCCCCATCCTGTGTCCATCTTGGTATAATGTACCTCATCCTGTATCCATCCTGGTATAATGTACCTCATCCTGTGTCCATCTTGATATAATGTGCCTCATCCTGTATCCATCTGGTATAATGTGCCCCATCCTGTGTCCATATTGGTATAATGTGCCCCATCCTGTGTTCATCTTGGTATAATGTGCCCCATCCTGTATCCATCCTGGTATAATGTACCTCATCCTGTGTCCATCTTAATATAATGTGCCCCATCCTGTGTCCATATTGATATTATATGCCCCATCCTGTGTCCATCTTGGTATAATGTACCTCATCCTGTGTCCATCTTGGTATAATGTGCCCCATCCTGAGTCCATCTTGGTATAATGTGCCCCATCCTGTGTTCATCCCTGGTATAATGTTTCCCATCCTGTGTCCATCCCTGGTATAATGTGCCCCATCCTGTGTCCATCTTGGTATAATGTGCCCATCCTGTGTCCATCCCTGGTATAATGTGCCCCATCCTGTGTCCATCCTGGTATAATGTGCCCCATCCTGTGTCCATATTGGTATTATATGCCCCATCCTGTGTCCATCTTGATATAATGTGCCCCATCCTGTGTTCATCCTGGTATAATGTGCCCATCCTGTGTCCATCTTGGTATACTGTGCCCATCCTGTGTTCATCCTGGTATAATGTTTCCCATCCTGTGTTCATCCTGGTATAATGTTTCCCATCCTGTGTCCATCCCTGGTATAATGTGCCCATCCTGTGTCCATCCCTGGTATAATGTGCCCCATCCTGTGTCCATCCTGGTATAATGTTTCCCATCCTGTGTTCATCCTGGTATAATGTGCCCCATCCTGTGTCCATCTTGGTATAATGTGCCCATCCTGTGTCCATCCCTGGTATAATGTGCCCCATCCTGTGTCCATCCTGGTATAATGTGCCCCATCCTGTGTCCATCTTGATATAATGTGCCCCATCCTGTGTCCATATTGGTATTATATGCCCCATCCTGTGTCCATCTTGATATAATGTGCCCCATCCTGTGTTCATCCTGGTATACTGTGCCCATCCTGTGTTCATCCTGGTATAATGTTTCCCATCCTGTGTTCATCCTGGTATAAT
The DNA here is from genome assembly GCA_033576535.1 of Allobates femoralis. Classification (NCBI taxonomy): domain Eukaryota; kingdom Metazoa; phylum Chordata; class Amphibia; order Anura; family Aromobatidae; genus Allobates; species Allobates femoralis. The sequence continues at coordinate 48,931,670 of JARQOC010000004.1, forward strand.
GTTTCCCATCCTGTGTCCATCCCTGGTATAATGTGCCCATCCTGTGTCCATCCCTGGTATAATGTGCCCCATCCTGTGTCCATCTTGGTATAATGTGCCCATCCTGTGTCCATCCCTGGTATAATGTGCCCCATCCTGTGTCCATCCTGGTATAATGTGCCCCATCCTGTGTCCATCCTGGTATAATGTGCCCCATCCTGTGTCCATCTTGGTATAATGTGCCCCATCCTGTGTCCATCTTGGTATAATGTTTCCCATCTTGTGTCCATCCTGGTATAATGTGCCCCATCCTGTGTCCATCCCTGGTATAATGTGCCCCATCCTGTGTCCATCCCTGGTATAATGTGCCCCATCCTGTGTCCATCTTGGTATAATGTGCCCCATCCTGTGTCCATCCCTGGTATAATGTACCTCATCCTGTGTCCATCTTAATATAATGTGCCCCATCCTGTGTCCATCCCTGGTATAATGTACCCTATCCTGTATCCATCATGGTGTAATGTGTCCCATTCGTGTCCATCCCTTATAAAATGTTCTCCATCTTGTGTCCATCACTGGTATAGTGTGCCCTATCCTGTATCCATCATGGTGTAATGTGCTCCATAATGTGTCCATTCCTGAAAAATGTGCCCCATCCTGTGTCCATCTTGGTATAATGTGCCCCATCCTGTGTCCATCCTGGTATATTGTGCCCCATCCTGTGTCCATCCTAGTATAATGTGCCCCATCCTGTGTCCATCTTGGTATAAAGTGCTCTATCCTGTATCCATCTTGGTATAATGTGCCCCATCCTGTGTCCATCCTGGTATATTGTGCCCCATCCTGTGTCCATCCCTGGTATAATGTGCCCCATCCTGTGTCCATCCTGGTATATTGTGCCCCATCCTGTGTCCATCCCTGGTATAATGTACCCTATCCTGTATCCATCATGGTGTAATGTGTCCCATTCGTGTCCATCCCTTATAAAATGTTCTCCATCTTGTGTCCATCACTGGTATAGTGTGCCCTATCCTGTATCATGGTGTAATGTGCTCCATAATGTGTCCATTCCTGAAAAATGTGCCCTATCCTGTGTCCATGAGGCTAGGGTCACACATAGCAATCCGTTTTTGGAAGTGATTTCCATGACCAATCCGTTTTCTTTGGGTGCTTTTTGAGCCTCCTGTACCTCCGAACGTTTTTGGACTTAGTCATTTTTTTACCAAAATTCTTGAAAAAACGGATCCGTTTTTGCTAGCAATGTTTTTAGGTGCAGAAAAAAAGGACAGGGTGTCTATTACTTCTAATCCGTTTTTCTATCCGTTTTTGGACCTAGAGAAAAAAATCCAAATTCTGAAGCCAAAAACGGACCAAGGGCTTATGTGTGACCCTAGCCTGACTAGTATAATGTGCCCTATCCTGTATCCATCTTGGTATAATGTGCCCCATCCTGTGTTTATCTTGGTATAATGTGCCCCATTTGGTATGCATACTGGTTAATTTGCCCCATCCTGTGCACATCCTGGCATAATGTTCCACATCCTAGTATAATGTGCCCAATCCTGTATCCATCCTTGTATAACATGTCCAATCATGGTGTCCTTCCTGGTATAATGTGCCCTGTCCTTCGGATAATGTGCCCCATCCTGTATCCATCCCTGGTATAATGTGCCCCATACTGTGCCCATCCCTGGTATAATGTACCCCATTTCATGTCTATCCTAGTATAATTTCCCCCCCCCCCGTATCCATCCTTCTATAATATGCAAAACAATTTCACTCACCTTCCTCCATGCGGCGTCCTCGTCTACAGCCGCCACAGGATCCAACAGCTGATCTCAACATGAATTGACCACAGCGCATGACATCCACCTGAAAAAGTCGCCAGTGTTTGTGGCCCACCTCCACCTCTGGGCACCGTTGCTGTACCAGCTGTAACGGTGTTATGTATGCCACTGCAGCAGACTATACTCAGCGAAGTGAAATTGAAAAAAGTAATTTTTACCCCAAACATATGCATTTCCTACAAATTTTTCACTTTCACAAGGTTAACAGGTGAAAATGTGTTGTGCTACTTCTGAGTACGCCGATACCCCTCATGTGGTCAAAAACTACTTTTGAAGCACAGTGCAAGGCTATGAAGGAAGGTTAGGAGCGCCATATTGGAGTGCAGATGTTTCCTGGAATGGTTTGTGAGTGCTATGTCACATTGGCAGAGCCCCTGAGGTGCCAGAATAGCACAGTGACCCCATCTTCATAACAGGGTTTCTCAATAAATTAATCTAGGGGGGGCGTGTCCTGGCACCATTCATTCAGGACGCATAACACCGGAGCTCCGGCATCAGTGCCCAGAATAACGGCGATTTCACCCGCTCCCAGCCTCCATAGCGACTCACAGTCAGGCGACTTCGCTGCAGCTTACCGAGGGGAACACCAGGATGCCCAGACAGTCGCTCCGGAGCAAGGAGCGACCGCCTAAGGTGACAGACTTTTTCTCAGCGGGTCCCGCTCCTGCAGCCTGTTCTAAGATGGCGCCGGCTGAGTCCCCAGTGGCGCGCTCTCCCCACTCTGCCAGGGCTTCCCATAGCCCGAGGTCGGGAGGAGAACTTAATGACAACAATACCCCGGTTACAATGGGGTCCTTGAGGGGCTTGCTGGATACCCTGCACAAATCCCTAAAGGCAGATATTAAAGACAGTATAAGAGAACTAAGAGATGACATGGCCGCTATGGGAGAGCGCACACACCATCTGGAATCTAAAATGGCGGAGTTCGCCACAGCTCATAATGAGCTTGCTGATAGCTACCAGGGTGTGGAACAGGATATAAAGGATATAAGAGCGATAACCTGGGATCTAGAGGATAAGCTGAGGAAAAACAATCTGAAACTCAGAGGAATCCCAGAATCAGAAGGAGAGGAGGACATTAAAGGAATAGTACATACTTTCCTCTGTTGCTTACTACCGGATGTTCCAGCTGCCGAGTTAATACCAGATAAAACATATAGACTTCCTAGACCCCCTAACATAAGGCAGGACTTGCCCCGAGATGTCTTGGTGTGCTTGGACTCCTCTAGACCTAGAGACATGGTCCTTCAGAAGCTGAGACAGCATCCTCTGGAAACTGGGATTTACAAGGGATGGCAGGCTTACAAAGACCTATGACAGGGAACTCTGGCGAGACGCAGAGATTTTGCCCCCCACTGCAAAGTACTCAGGGACAGAGGCATATAATACGCCTGGGGCTCTCCAGTCAACGTATCCTTTAGATATAAAGGAAACAGACATGTCTTTGCGTCTCCCTCCAAACTCAAGACTGCTCTCGGAGCCTGGAATTTACTGCGTCCCCCTGCTTCTCCACCGGCTACCTCCAAGAACCAGCGGAGAAATCCTGATAGTCCACCCAACCCTCAGGGGGCTGGGGAATGAACCCCAACAAGAACTATGGGTCGTATTGATGCCGGTTAATCTGTTTTCCCAGCCTAGATATCCGGTTGTTTAGGCTGCGGGTTTGTGAGCAGTAAGTCACATTGCCGTCGAGGTGACTCTCTCCCTCCTCGGCTGAGGCGGTGAGATCTGATAAGCTCACATCAATTCTCCCCCACAACCAGTCCCGTCCTGCCTGCGGGAGGGTGACTGGTTCATACTTTATTAGTATATGTATATACGGGATTGTTGGTTTTTTCGTATAGTTGGTTAATTGTACTCTCTTTTTTCACCCTTTTCCTTTTTCCCTGTCCTCATCTTTCCTTTCCTTTCCTTTCCGCTCTTAAACTTTGAATTAGTGACTTTATTCTGGTGCAGTACGGTCTTTGGCTGTAAGTAAAGCCTCAAAACAATCTACGGATTTTGACATTTAACGAAAATGAGTATCACTTTGGTTTCATTGAATGTAAATGGCCTTAACGTCCCATGCAAAAGAGCAATGCTATGGCAACATCTGAAAAAAGTACAAAATGAAGTAGTGTTTTTACAGGAGACTCATCTGTTGGGGAAGGACCACCTTAGATTAGCCTCTGCCCTCTACCCAACACAATTTCTGGCCGGGGGGACCACCAAAAAAGCTGGGGTGGCCATTTTGATCCACAGATCGGTTATATTTAAACTAATTAAGGAGGTATCGGATCCGGAGGGCAGGTACATAATACTGGTCTGCCTTCTTAACGATAAACCCTTCACTCTTGTATCAGTATATGGGCCGAATGTGGGTCAGATTCGATACATGAAGACTTTTCTATCCAAAGTCTCATCTGTGGCGCAGGGTAGCAAGATTATAGCGGGCAATTTTAATATACCAATGGACAAACAATTAGACTGCTCGAAATCATCTCTCTACAGGTCGGAACTGGGGCTAGTAGTCTCTACGCATCATCTGCATGATGTATGGAGATATATGCATTCTGACGAGAGGGATTATACTTTCTACTCCCATCGTCACAGGTCACAAAGTAGACTCGACTACTTCCTGATTGACTCTGTGCTACAGAGGTGCTTGGATTCAAGTGTAGGATCCATCACGTGGTCAGATCATGCCCCGGTCTCACTCAGGATAGCCGACTCTGCTGCAACCCGCCCTCCGGCCTGTTGGAAAATAAACACTCATCTCCTGACTTCCCCCTCTAACGTTGCACAACTATCTGAGGCTATTAAACAGTACTTCAAAGAAAATGCCACACCTGATATGCCCCGGATGCCTTGTGGTTTGCCCATAAGGCAGTCCTCAGAGGAGTGCTTCTAAAAATAGCAGCTATAGCCAAAAGAGAACATGACAAATCGGTGCGCACACTTTTGGATAAAATTAAACAACTGGAAATCTTACAGAGAAACTTGAGGTTGTCAGCACAGCTCCCCGACATGCTGGGGGCCAGACGGGAGCTGAGAGCCCTGCTTCTTTTACGGGCGGAGCATCAGCTTAAGAAATCTGGGGCGAGGTTCTATGGCATGGGAGACAGAGCCGGAACACTGCTCGCTAGGAGAGTAAAAAAAAAAGAGAACTGCAGGCAAAAATTTCCTTCTTACGCAGAGGAGATGGCACAACGATTCGTAATTCTACGGCAATAGCAAATGAATTTAGGTCTTACTATAGCTCCTTGTATAATTTACGGGACTCTGACTCGGAGCCTCAACCAACATCAGACTCTATTAGGTCATTCTTAGATAAAGCTAAGCTGCCTGCCCTATCAGAGGAACAACTTAGGTCACTCAATGCTCCCTTCACTGAACAGGAGATACTTGGGGTTATTGTCTCTTCCAGGAAACGTACTGCACCGGGGCCTGATGGGTTCTCGTTCCAGTACTACTCCAGTTTCTCACAACTATTAACTGGTCCTCTACTGGACCTCTTTAATTTTTGGAGAAGGGAAGGGAAGATTAGACGGGAAGGGTTGGAAGCAATTATAACCACTCTCCCCAAACCGGGAAAAACTCCTGACTCCCCGGGCAATTTTCGCCCAATTGCGTTACTAAACTGTGACGTAAAGTTGTATGCTAAGCATCTCGCTAACAGACTGGGGGGAAGTGTTGCCTTCCCTGGTAGGATTGGAACAGGTGGGGTTTGTCCCGGTGAGGCAGGCTAGTGATGGAACGAGGAGACTGGTGGACCTGATGGAGATCATGGAGAGGAAGGGGGGCTCCTGGTGCATTCCTGTCTCTTGACGCAGAAAAAGCGTTTGACAGGGTGCACTGGAGGTACCTTAGAGAGGTCCTCCAAAGATTTGGAGTAGTGGGTGACTTCCAAAGAGCCATTATGGCTCTTTATTCCTCTCCCTGCGCTTCGGTCAGGGCATCAGGTTTTCTGTCTTCGGTATTTGATATTTCCAATGGAACAAGGCAGGGGTGCCCCCTCTCCTTGTTAATTTTTGCATTGGTTATGGAACCCTTGGCTGTGGTGGTGAGGGGGGACCCTGAAATTCGGGGGGTGGAGGTGGGACCTGTGGAGCATAAAATTGGGCTTTATGCCGATGATGTGGTTTTCATATGCTCGCACCTCCCCTCCACGATTCCAAGAATATTAAGAGTCCTGGATGACTTCTCACACGCATCCTATTACAAATTAAATATGACAAAATCTTCTTTTTACCCAATTAACATTACAGAATCCGATCAGAGGCACATCAGGGGGCAGTTCTCATTTGCCTGGGCTGAGGAGGGATTCACTTATCTGGGATTACACATAACTAAATTGAATAAAATTGTACGGCATAACTGCGAGTCTTTACTCAAAAGTATACAAAGAGATTTGGAGGGTCATTCTGGCCTGTTCCTCTCGTGGATGGCCAGAATCCAAATTATCAAAATGACCTATCTACCCAAGATTCTTTACCTACTGAGGTGTCTCCCCCTCCTCGTCCCGGGCAGGTTACTGCGGGCATTTCAGGCGACATTAGGTCGTTTTATTTGGCAAGGTAAACCACATCGGGTAGCAAATAGGATCCTCACCCTGCATTCCACAGTAGGGGGGCTGGGGGTCCCGGACGTCCACTCATATTATAAAGCAGTCCACCTTGAGGCAGCTAGAAATTGGTGGTCGCAGGAGCAGACATCCCTGTGGCTTCAGATTGAAACCTTCTTCGCCCCAAAACAGTCTACCCGGCTATTGCTGGAAATGAACCTGATGAAGTGCTCTCGTGTGCCCAATAGCCTTTCCTCGATGAGAACATTGCTGAATGTATGGTACCGAGAGAGTAGAGAATTACTGCCCTTTCTGTACAGATATATTTCTTTAGAGGCGGTGGAGCAATCTGTTGTGCCCCTTGGCCTCCGAACCTGGAGACTAGGGGGTATCCACCTCCTGAATCAGATTATGGAGGGGGGGTCTTGAGGTCTTTCTCTGCGTTGGTGGAAAGTTTCAGTGTTCCCAAAAATGACTTTTTTAAATACTTACAACTACGGCATTTCCTAGCTTCTGTCTCCCTGCCTGCTCCATCCCATGAAACTTTTATTGGCTCCCTGCAGGCTTTCTTTAAGTCGAAGGGAGTTTGCTCTGGGGGGGTTTCTACCATCTATAGGGCTCTCTTAGACTTACAATCTAGACAGAAACTTACTTACATGACCAAGTGGGAGGAGGATCTAAGATATACTGCGCCCTTGGAGGCCTGGCAGAAGGCAGCCTCCCATGCATCTCTGTACTCCTCTTGTATAAACCACTTAGAGCAGGCTAAGAAGCTCCAACTCCACTGGTACTTGACTCTGGACCGGGTGGCCAGGTTTGGGGACGGGGGCCACGGTAACTCTCGGAACTGTTGGCGGGGTTGCCCCCTTGTGGGATCCCCCGCTCACATCTGGTGGGAGTGCCCTGTTATCAAGCCCTTCTGGGACGAAGTTGAGGTGTTGCTAGGCACTCTCACAGGATTGCCTTTGACACTGGAGTCTCCAGTTGCCTTATTGGGCTTAGGCCTTGACCTGATTCCCAGACCTCTTCGCCCGATTGTTACTAATACTTTGGTGGCGGCAAGAATGTGTGTAGCATCTAAATGGAAGTCCTTGAGCCCTCCATCCAAGACGGAATTAGTTAACCGCATAAACTTACACTTTCAGTACGAGCCTCTTTTAGCTCATGACCTCCCCAATCGGAACAAAATATTGATTTGGTGGGATCCCTGGGTACAATCTGCCCATAATGTCATTCGGATTCCAGGGTGATTATACTCTTAATGATACTCTAGCGAGCCAGATAGTATTGTGCAGATATTTGCTCATCGCATTTTCTCACGGATCCCCCCCCCCTACCTTTCCTCCTTGTCCTTTCCTATTCCTAATTCCTCATTACTGTGTGATGTTATTTTCCTGGTTTATTTTTCATTTCTGATGTTAGTCTTTGTTGAGACTACTTCTGCTGTGATTGATAGCTGATTTGTGCATTTATTGTAATTTTGTCTGAAAATCATCTAATAAAAATATAATGGTTAAATAAATTAATCTACGGGTGCAGTGATCATATTGACACCACAGGTGAGTCACAGAAATTTATACCATTAGACGATGAAGAAAAAATAATGACATTTTTACCAGAAAAACTTGGTGCTAGCTCCTGGTTTTACATTTTCATATTGGGCAATGGGTAAAAATGGCACCAAAATTTGTCACATAATTTCTGCTGAATGTGGCAATACCTCACATGTGGCTGCATAATACTGCTTAGCCACATGGCGAGCCTCGGGAGGAAAGATGCACAGATCTTCCATTTTCCTAGAATAGTTTTCAGACTTCGTATACAGACACCCTAAATCTCAAGAGAACAGAATCCTCCCAAGTGACCCCATTTTGGAAAGTACACCCCTCTGTAAATTTGTCTACAGCTGTAGTGACGATTTTGACTCCATGGGTTTATTTCCAGAAACAAGTAGCAGTGGATGTTGCTAAGTGAAAATTGCAAAGCTGCCATTGTAGTGCTCATACATTGTAGTGCCCAGCTCATGCTTCTGGAGACATGTACCTTGTAAATTAAGTGGGTTCTCCTAACTACTGTAATGCCAAACAAGTAGACGCTACATATGGTTTAGGCACACTGTAAGGCTTAGAAGGAGATAGGAGCATTTGGATTTGGATCTGAGTTTCTTTTAAAGGGAGCCATAGAGCTTTTCCAGAGCCTTTGTGTTACACGTAATGTATAAGCCCCATATATTTCCATTGACAGATGACGAACCGGATTGCGGACCTGATGCTTTTCTGGTGGATTGACTTAAAACTTTTATTAGGAACAATTTTCATAAAATTTTTGGATCACATTTATCCTGTGTTCTACGCTGAGCACTTACATCAGGGTTTACATCTAAATCTCTTAATGACGTGATTCAAATGACATCCCCGATAGATCCTTTTGCTATAATGAAGCAGTAGAGTTACTCCAGACCCTGTCTGCCCTTTGTTTAGCTGTTTCCTTATGCAGATGTGCACAAAACTGTGGCTGACAGAGCTTTTTGAACACGTAAAAAGATGATTACTGCTGTATTATAGGCCAGAGAGAGTCCACAATTACTCCCATCTCCCTCATTATAGTGAATGATCTGTCGGGGTTTTTGTCTGAATCACGTATTTCATAGATTTATACATATCTAAACCCCTATGTAAGTGCTCAGCATAGACTGCATAATAAACATGAGCCATTCCTTACTGCGATTTTTCAGAGTAAGAATGAACAAGTCAACAGCAGGTCAATAATTGCATTTATATATATTTTACTACGTTCATCGAGAAGAATAAGTGATAAGACGCTTTTATTCTTCAAGTCAGTGTGATTATAGCAATAGCAGATTTATATCTATTTTCATACTTGGTTAGGCTATGTGCACATCTGACGTTTGTGCATCTCTGCAGAACGTCCAAAAACCTGGGTTTTTTTAGCAGAAACTGAGTTTTCTGTGCTCAGCAGTGTCCCTCGTTTTTTGCTCGTTTTACGCCGGGTTTTCCAGCGTTTTTCTCGGCTGTTTTCTCGGCTGTTTGGAAAACTGAGTTTTTAGTGCACTTGATCAGCTGGAAGCGCTGGAAAAACGGAGGAAAGAAGTCACTTGCTCTATTCTTTGAAAAACGTTGTAAAAACTCAGTTTTGACTGAGAAAACTCAGTTTTGACTGAAAACGACCAGAAGAAAAACGTTCTAATGAAGACAGCGTATTCTAAACTCCATTGAGTATCATGTTAACCCAGCCGGTGGCTAGGATTAACATAAATTAACATAAAACGGAGCCGAAAACGCCGACGTAAAACGTCCAAAAACAGCCCAGAAAACGACTGATGTGCACTTACCCTTACTATCACATAAGAAAAACATGTTTTTATTGCATTACCATATTTTGAGAGCTACAATTTTTATATATCTCTGCTGACAGAGTCATATGAGGCCTTGTTTTTTGCGGGATCAGTTGATATTTGTATGGGTACCATTTTTGGCCACATAACATTTCATGATTGCTTTCTGTTCCAATTTTCGGGAGGCTCAATTAATATGAAACCACAATTCAGGATTTTTTTTTATTCCATTCGCCATGTGGTAAAGATTATAAAACAGCTTTATTCTTCGAGTCAGTATAGTTTCAACGATAACAAATTGATGTAGATTTTTTTATGTTTTGCTGCTTTTACATAATAAAAAATATTTTACAAAAAGAATTGTTTTTGCACTGCTCTTTTCTAAGAACTAGAGCTTTTTAATATTTCCTCTGACTGATCTGAGTGGGGGCTTGTTTTTTGTAGGACAAGATAAAGTTTTCATTGATACCATATTTATTTACATGCGACTTATTGATCATGATTTATTCGACTTTGTTTCGGCGGTATAATGATAAAAGCATAATTTTTTTCACCCCATTTTTCATTTATTTTGTTATGGTGTTCACTGAAGGAATTAATTTGTGTAACAATTTTAGATCAGGTTTTTCGTATGCAGCAATATCAAATATAAATACTTTTTTAATTTAGTTTTGTTTTTACATAAATGTGTTTATTGCTATAATTTTTTTTCTTTTTTTTGTTATTTACTTTGTGATTCTTTTAAAAATATTTTTAACATTTGTTAAACTTTTTTGTACTTTTATAATTAGTTCCTCTATGGGTCTTTAACTTTTATTAGCCTGATTGCTGGTATAATGTATTTCAGTCCACATACATTGCAATACATCACATTTGTCATTGTGACACTGGCAGAATGCCTGTTAGACAATGCACCTTGCATAGTCTATCAGGCCACCATAGCCAGCAAACCTGAAGGTCATTATTTGACCTGGAATTATCTAAAAGATTGAGAGACAAACAGAGCGCAATGGGTCTTATCATTTAGGGATGATTAACACACAAGTGCATGTGCTCACCTGAGCCAGTTGTGAAAACCCACAAATGGTATATGCATTTGTACAGCTTCCACTGGATCAGTGCTCCCATGTGAAAAGTGGCGTGTATACAGAAATCCAAGGAATAGTGCTTCCACGATGAAGAAATGAGGACCACACAAGGTCTCGATGTAATGGTGTTTATTCTGATGCATTTCGGGGCCGTCCCAGCTCCTTCATCAGGGGTGAAGGAGCTGGGATGGCTACGAAATGCGTCGGAATAAACACCATTGCATCGAAACCTTGTGTGGTCCTCATTCTTCAACAGCAGCGTGGATTGTGGAAGCGCTATTCCTTGGATTTCGTTATTTGACCTGGAGATGCCATGGCAATGATTGGCTATGATTACATTGCAGGGGTGCTAATAGCATGGCAGAGGTAGTCCAATCCCTCTCCCAGTCTCCTAAATGCTGTGATTGCTATTGATATCTAGGGGGTTAAACAGCCAGAGGCAGTGCAGGCACATCACCTTGCTGTGATAGCCATTGCTCAGCTATCACATATGCTGTACTGTACTCCCAGCTGAGATAAAGCGAGTGTAGCTTGCTTCTATGCCCTGCACAGTCGCTATGACGTACCTATACATAATCGGCCAGGAGCCAATATCCAACCATAATGTATTGTTATGTCAAATGTCGTGAAAAAATTCTAATCGCTCTCTCTTTTCTTTTTTTTTTTTTTTTTTTTTTTTTTTTTTTACTGATGGCATTTGTTTTCCTTTTTTCTTTAGTACATGACTATGGGAGTGGGTATCTTGCTTGAGCGGCATTTAGACATGTCCTGTACAGCAGCCACATGACCCATCGAAACTAATAAACTAGAGATGTTTATCGACTTCTGTGTGGAGTGTTGTAGACATGCTCTGTGATCTGTGCAGAGATCAAGGTGTAGGAAGGAGGAGGGACAAGCTGTAATATCAACTACGATCACTCATATAGTGTAGATAACATTGGAGGGAGGTTTTTTTTGTTAATAAAGATGGAGTCCCTAAATGTCTTGTGTTTTGTTTGTATTAAAATATTTTTTTCTCTGTGTGTTTTTTTTAAATGTTTTCTAGAAATTCATGGTGGCTGGGTCTAATATTGGCCTCACATCATGAATTTCAGGCTTAGTGCCGGCTGACAATACAAAGCTTTAACCCCTTATTAACCAGCATGCTACTGCCACCAGTGCTGCTGGAAGAGCCGGGTAAAGCGCCTGAAAATGGAGCTTCAATGAATGTGCCATTTTCAGGGGCAGCTGTGGGCTTCAGTGTGTGGGGCCCAGAACGTTTAAGCCTTGCCGCACTGAGAATTCCATCCCCCGTGCTTTTTACATTGGTTAGCGATCAAAATAGGATGGAGCCCACATATTTTATTTTTAATTATTTCTTTAAATAATTTAAAAAAACATGAGTGGGCGTCCTTGTTTTTTGATTTTCAGCCATGGTAAAGCCAGGCAGCTGGGGGTGGCAATCCATAGCTGTCTGCTTTATCTGCATTGAGAATCAAAAATACTGCAGAGCGCTATGCACATTTTTTAAAATTATTTTATTTTTACAGTACTATATGTGTGAAGACCCCAACAGCCAATCACAGATGCTGTCACAGAGAATGGGTATCTGTGATTAGCTGCTGGAATAACCTGAAATCAGCCCATACATTCTATCATCTGGAATGTATGGGCTGAGTCCAGTTTACTCCAAGAGCGAATCACAGCCAATCATAGATGCATATTCTGTGTGACAGCATCTGTGATTGGCTGTTGAAGCCAGTGCAGTGAATATCCCGAAAGTTAATAGTTAATGAGTGGCCCCAGAAGTAGATTCGGTGGAATGGCGCGACGTGGGGCGGCAGGATGCTGGTAAGTATGATGACGATGTTTATTAGCTATTTTCTTTATTTTACAGCCCCCTGCCCCACCCCACAACTATAAGTCCAAATTTGGGGTTCAGAATCAAGTTCGAGTCATGTTTGGCCCCAAACCCGGACTTTAAAATCAGTGCGGGCGAGTCCCAAACTTCGGTGGGTTCACCCATCACTAGTAATGAACTGTATGATAACAGAGTAAGCGCCCTATAGTGGCAGCACAAAAGGGGACATTTTTCTGCTGTCTCTGGATAAAGAAATAAAGCAAATTCAACCATATTTTTAAATGTGTTTTATTGTTAGCAAATATGAGTAGTTGGGTTATTGAACCATAAGATCCCCCCAGGTGACAGGTTACTACTAGGCCTGGTCCCTGCAGCAGCGGGCGCTGGTCCAGTCGGTGTTGTGGCACTGACAGACACATGTGTTGGAGCCCTGGTAGTTGTAGGATCCACAAGCCATTCCACAGGAGCAAGACATGGCAACATATCCTGAAAATATTAAGGGAAATGTCATCCAGTGCAAAACATACCGTCACCCTACAGATAACACTACAACACATAGGAGTGATGGAGTCAGGGATGAGAGATGTGGCACTACCTTTGAGAATGCTATTGGGATCACTATTGACCATGGCACCTAAGGTGTTGGATAGTCACTACATATACACTACAGATATCAGGACGAGGTTAATGAAATGTTTGGACAGCCCCATTTCATAAGCCATATTATTGAGTCTATACTATTAGCCACGCCAGATTACCCCTTTAAGCAGAGTATAAGAGCATAGTGTAAACAATTGTAATTTCTCTGACATTTAAATAGCACATTTTGGAGTTTATGATCAAACACTTTATCTACACACTGATACATTGTATCAAACTATCATAGTTCAAAAGCCTCCTTGTGTAATCATTGCATTATACTGAATATATAATTACCATCTACTAATTAGCAATGTTGATTATTCCATCTCTACCTATACATGTTGCACAAGTACATATTAGAGACGCGCTCCCATGTATACACTAAAGTCTTGTCTTTTCTCTACTCTATGCAGAAATATGAAGCCTCTGTTTCCTGAAAGAGTCGTCCCTCTCTTCAACCTCTGTTCCAGCTGTTCCCCTCCTCCCACTGCCTTTGACTAATGCTGAGAAAAGAGACTTCTTGTTTCTACATAGAGCTTAGAAGGATTCAGGTAGTCAGTTATAGACCTAATGAAAAACAGAAGAATTAACTGGGTAGAAGGGATACGTGAGCAATTGTAAGTATACAGTAATATATAATATGATGACTGAAAATAATAAGATAAAAAGTTTGATGGGGGTGCTTCTTTAAAGTCATAAAGGGAGTATAAAATTGATCTATTCAATGCATGCAATATAATTTTGGATCAGAGCTGGGGTCTGACACTGGCACAACCACTTATCAGCTGGTTGAAGGGGCCATGGCACATATAAGGATGGTATTGCAGGTCAAAGCAGTGCATTTCTGTTCAAGTGAAAGAGACAGAGCTGAAGCATCAGGCATGGCCCCTGGCAAATGTAAGGAACTGTGTCTAGTGAATTATTAAGGGGTTGTGATATTTGCTGGACTGCTATGGTTCATTCAATCAGCGGATCGGCAGGGATTCTTAGAGTCGGACCCATCTGGCCCAATATTGATGGCCAATCCAAACCCCTTTATAGCTACTGACATATCAAATCTAGTGAAAGATATGCCTAATAATTACCTGTCATATCAGATTAGATAGATGAAATGCATTTGCTAAACCAGGGCAAATGCTAATCTTTTTTAAAGGGAGGGTTTCAAGCTTGATAGTGCCCACAGTAAAGATGCTAGCTTTCTATATGAAGTTCAACATAACCATAAATCTATATATATTCAGCACCCTCTATTAATTTATATGAATTTTATCCATGGTGTTTCTTGAATAGCATTGGTGGAGTTTCTGGGTACTACAAGCCCCCAACATGTGTCCCTGCAAATTGCATGTTACTCTCAAATAATTTAATGACATAATAAGTCATTTAAAATAGGTCTACTGTAAAAGGCAATAGTGACGGTTATCTTACCAGTTTGGCACTTGGCAGTTTTCCCCTTTGATATTACATCTACACAACTCAATTGGCATGCACATTTTCCAGTATTGGAGCCTCCGTCTGAGTTTTCTCCACCATAGCCCCCGTTTCCTCCAGAGTTTCCTCCACTTCCTCCAGAGTTTTCTCCACCATAGCCTCCACTTCCTCCAGAGTTTCCTCCACTTCCTACCCGAGTTTCCTCCACCATAGCCCCCGCTTCCTCCAGAGTTTCCTCCACTTCCTCCAGAGTTTCCTCCACCATAGCCTCCACCTCCTCCTGAGTTTCCTCCACTTCCTCCAGAGTTTCCTCCACCATAGCCTCCGCCTCCTCCGGAGCTTCCACCACCGTGCCCTCCGCCTCCTCCACCACCATAACCTCCTTCACCTGGCTGTGTATCTGAAAATTCACAAGTTGCAAATTATTTGGTGAGTTTCACAAGTCTGCACAGTTTGGCCTCATAAAGTGATGCTGGCTTGTGTGAGAGTTTCACTTTCAACTGAAAATGGAGAAACTGCTCATCGGACTTAAAAAAAAATGGGAGTGAGTGAAAAGCTGTGATTTTCTCACTTTCCTTATTTATCACTGCCTAGAAATGACCCTACATTTTTAAGTAAAGCCCTAACGACCAGAATTGGCCAATGTTTAATTAGTGTAGCACCTCCACGGTAAAAGTGAAGCTTTACTCCCATACCAACTCAAAGTATGACCTCCTGGACTCACTCAGCAGTTTTTAAAACTCCTGATCGCCACCAATACCACCAAAATCACCATTAAAGCAGGTTTTCAGAGGCTTTGGTGGCACCCAAAAGAACATCTAGGAGGCATAGTTGAAGTGTGATGGCGGTGTGGTGAGTGCGTGGAGGCGACATGACCTAGAAATAGAGTGTATCTACACTATAAATATTTTTGGTGGCAAGCTTCTCCCAAGTGTAAGTGCACAGTGTCCATGTAATGCATGCACATTCAAGGTTTTGTCTACAAATCCTGAGGTAAAAAACTCTTCAAATACTCAGTGTGTGCATGTGGCCTTAGGTTTCCTAAGACTGTATCCAACTCCTTTAAGGCTTTTTAAAGGGAACCAGTCAGCTCCTTTTTATCTCCTAAACTATTATTACCTGTCGCTGACCCTTCCTAGAACATCTCTAATCATCCCTGTCTGAGCTAAAACTGTCCTTTAATGTTTGTAAAAAATGAATTTGATACTTACATGGCTGAATGGTAATTAGTTTTCTAGACTACATTTGTAGTCTGACTGGGTGGTCCCCAGGGCTCCTTTCCACCCCCTCGATGCTGCTATCACGCTCCGGTGGGCGCAATCAGTCATCCTGAAGCGTGGTCATTCTGTCAGGATCCTACGGCCGATTTAAAATCTTGTTCCTCCTTCCGGGTATGACACTCTGCCGGCTGAGGGTCATTTCTGGTCTGGTGCATTGTGGGGGGTGTATTGGCATACAGGCCAATACCCCCCACAATGCACCATCCGGAAATGACACACGGCCGGCGCATCATACCCGGAAGGAGGAACAAGGATTTTAAATTGGGCGCATGCTCCTGACAGAATGACCACGCTTCAGGATGACTGATCGCGCCCACCGGAGCATGATAGCAGCATCGGGGGCCACCCAGTCAGACTACAAATGTAGTCTAGAAGACTATCTATCATACGATAATAAAGATAAAGGAGAAAAACACGAGGCACAATAGTGCCCTATCAATATGGTAAAAGTTTTCACACAGGTCACAATGATGGTGCACTCACCTTTTCTAGTTGTGTGCACCCACAACTAGTTTAAATCGCATGTAGTACAAAAAGCTGCTGCAGGACTTCCACCTCCACGTAACACGTGTAGAAATATCTGGATCCAGGATGGTGTATCACAGTCCGCGCTGCTTGAAATGGCAAATAAAGTAAGAAGGGGGGTCCTTTATTCAAGACTCTTTGAGTGTTCATTTCAAGCAGCGCGGACTGTGATACACCATCCCTGGATCCAGATATCTACCATACGGACATGTAAGTATCAAATTCATTTTTTTACAAACATTATAGGACAGTTTAAGGTGAGACAGGATAGTTAGGGATGTGCTAGGAAGGAGCAGGGACAGGTAGTGATAGGAAGGAGCTGACAGGTTCCCTTTAATAAAAACACAGTTTTATTAAGTGACGTGAACTTGTATGGATATGGGTAAACAGATGGTAGTTCTTTTACTGCTGTACATACTAACTATACAGTTTATTCTGTATTTTATGGCTTTCTCTCCTTATTTCTATTGCTAAGCTGTCAGCTGTGATGTCCGTTCACACTCCATATTCACCAGACAATGGCTGCTGTATTCCCTACTTCAACGTTTATACAGGCTATACTTTTATACAACTTTTACACATTCCCTCCTGATTGGCTCAGTTACACCATGTGATTTCAAAACAGCAAGGGATTCAAATTTCAAATTGCTCCAGTTTGCCAAGTTCAATTAATTCCTAAAACATTTACACAAATTCAATTTGCATTTAATCAATTTGCTCATCTCTATTTCTGGTCTTCTTTCTACTCTCCATTCTCAACTACTTCTATGTTCCTGATCAGTTGTTTGTAGTCAGTAGAGATACTTACATGCTGAAGTTACCAGCAGGCTGCACACGAGGAGCGTCAGGAATGACATTTTCTGCAAAATAAAAGGGTACAGATGAGATTTCACTGAGATTTTAGATCTGACTTACTTTAGATGATATGCCCTAAATTATTCTATAACTGCAGTGCTATAATTTTTATATCACCCTTATTTCTACTTTATGTTCCTCTATCAAACCATATGTTCTTCCTTTCCCCATCCCACCCCATGTTCCCAGCTACTTACCTTTCTTTGCAAATGACAAATGGCAAAGTTTGCACCCACTTCCCTTTTATACCTGTGGCATTATCAATCACACACGCTAGAATTTTTGACACCCAACATCGCCCTATAATTTCAATAGGTGTGTACCAGTTGGACATCGCCCCATAATAATGCAAATACATGCATGATTTGCTAATAAATTATTGAGAAGAAATTAATATTGTGCCTACTTATCTGGGTGATGAATACATTAGGTTACATGCAAATTTATCTTAAAGAGGACCTGTCCCCCCCCCCCTGCTTCATGGCAAATTCAATACATCACTGAATGCAGCATGTCTGCTGCATTCAGAGAAGGGCTCTCCCATGTCTCTAGCCCCCCTGTAAGCTTTAAAAAAGACATTAGAAAACTTACAGATAAATAGTCTAATGGGTGGGATCTTATTAAGAGGTCTTCACTGCTGGCACAATCCTCCAGCCTCCTCCTTGTGTATTCCGCCCCCTTCCATGTCTCTGCACCGCCTCCTGTTCTGCTGGCTCTGCCTCCTCCTCTCCTGCTCTCTGTCACTACTACAGATAAGAGGTCTAATGGTGGGATCTTATTAAGAGGTCTTCACTGCTGGCACAGTCCTCCAGCCTCTTCCTTGTGTATTCCGCCACCTTCCATGTCTCTGCGCCGCCTCCTGTCCTGCTGGCTCTGCCCTCCTCCTCTCCTGCTCTCTGTCACTTAACCTGCCGCACAGAGCTTGTTCACAGCGGCTGCAAAGCATTTGGCGTGATGTCAGCGCCAGATTCCCGCCCTGTTTATGCTTTATTCAAAGAGCAGGAGAGGAGGAGGGCAGAGCCAGCAGGACAAGAGGCGGCACAGAAACATAGAAGGGGCGGAAAAAAACAAGGAGAAGGCTGGAGGACTGTGCCAGCAGTGAAGACCTCCTACTAAGATCCCAACCATTAGACTACTTATCTGAAAGTTTTCTAATGTCTTTTAGCTTATAGGGGCTAGAGACATGGGGGAGCCCTTCCCTGAATGCAGCAGACATGCTGCATTCAGTGATGCATTTACTTTGCCATGCAGCAGGGGGGTGACAGGTCCTCTTTAAAATCAGTTCATGACTCACGTTATAGGATTTGTTCCTCGATGGAACTGCAAATGGATTGACAGCAAAGTAGAAGTTGGACAGCCTATATTTTACCGATTTTTTTTTTTCTTAACCCACTGGGTGTAATGGTTGCATCGGAAAAATAGTATTACATGTCATCTATGTATTGTCCACCAATGTGGGAGATGCTATGATATGACCCTGGTTTGTAGAGGGGAGATTCAGACCTTGCTTTCTATACACCATTTACAGCCACATTTGCTGTAAAATGACATTTTTACTAAGACAGCCCCTTAAAATAATTGTTCATAGCATAAGTTGGGTATCTTTAAACAATAACAACAAAATTGTGACAAGAGTGTGGTACTAGCATACTGTTGTAATGTTCACCCCATGTACCCCATTATATACACCCCATGTACCCCCTTCACCCCGAGCCTGTTTTGACCTTTCTGATCAGGCCAATTTTTTCAATTCTGACCAATCACACGTTATGAGGTTACAATTCTGGAACGCTTCAACGGATCCCAGTGATTCTAAGTTTGTTTTTTCACTACATATTGTACTTTATAATAGTGGTAAATTTAGGAGGTTATTTTTTGCATTTATTTGTGAAAAAATCAGAGATTTGGTGAAAATTTTGAACATTTTGCAATATTTCAAATTTTTATTTGTATGACCCTAAACCAGAGAGTAATGTCACACAAAATAGTTATTAAAAAATATTTGTCACATATCTACATTACATCAGCACAATTTTTTAAACAAAATTAGCTGGAATAGTGTCGCGTTTGGAAAGCCCATGATGTGCCTAAACAGTGAAAAAATCTCACATGTGACCACATTTTGGAAACTCAACCCTGAAAGGAATTCATCTAGATATGTGGTGAGGACGACTTTGAACCCCCAGGTGCTTCACAGAATTTTATAACCTTGAGCCGTGAAAATGAAAAAGTAAATTTTTTCTACAAAATTGTTCTTTTAGCCCCATTTTATTCATTTTCACAATGGCCCCAAGAGAAAGCGAACCCCAAATTTGTTGTGCAATTTTTCCTGAGTACAATGAAATTCCAAATGTGGTGGAAAACCACTGGTTGGGCACATGGTAAATCTCAGAAGGGAAGGACCGTCCTTTGACTGGAAAATCGGCTGGAATCATTAGCGGACACCACGTCACATTGGCAGAGCCCCAGAGGTGCCTAAATAGTGAAGCTCCCTCACAAGTGACCCCATTTTGGAAACTAGACCCTCAAGGAATTTATCTAGATGTTTGGTGAGCATGTTAAATCCCTAGGTGCGTCACAAAATTTTATAACGTTGAGCCATGAAATTGAAAAAAATATATTTTAACCACAAAAATGTTGCTTTAACCCCAAATTTATAAAATTCACTAAGACGACAGGAGATAATAGACCATGCAATTTGTAGTGCAATTTCTCCAGAGTACACCAATGCCCATATGTGGTCGAAAAGTACTTTTGAGGCATAGTGCAAAGTGAAGAAGAGAAGGAGCGCCACATTGCAGTGCACATTTAGTTGGAATGGTTTGTGGGTGCCATGTCGTATGTCGTCCCCGATATTACCTCATTTTACAAAGAGGTGAAGGTAGATGGCATGCAGACTCTAATTGAGCAAGGTGCAAGTGAAGATATTTAAAAATCTAACCTCAATCGAGGACAAGCGTTCATTTGCAAAAAAGTATCTTTCTTTATTTGGATGAAAACAAAGGATAAGTGCGACAGTGGGAACTAGCGTTTCGACCACTAACTTGTGGTCTTGGTCACAGAGTCGCTGTATAGTTCTTAATAGCCCAGAGGTCTGTAGTTGTAAGAAAAAAATAGTTGGGAGATGGTTCTAGTTACTGATTATAGTGGTCGAAACGTTAGTCCCCACTTTCGCACCTGTCCTTTGTTTTCATCACAGTAAAGAAAGACACTTGTTTGCAAACTAATCCTTGAAAGTGTGCAGTGATTTTTTTTTTGTCCCATTTTGCAAACTTGCACACCTCACTAAATAGATCCAGGAGTTCAGTGAAAAAAGTGAAAAAGTTATTACTTTTTTAACACTAAAATGTTGTTTTAACCCCAGATTTTCAATTTTCGAAAGGGGAATAGGTAAATAAAAGGGCCCCATAATGTGTTACAAAATTTCTCCTGAATGTGGCAATACCCCGCATGTGACTGAACAGTGTTGTTTGTTCACACCGCAGGGCTCGGGAGGGAAGGAGAACCATTTGATTTTTGTAGCACAGATTTTCCTAGAATACTTTACAGACTCCTTTTGCAAAGCCCCTAAGTGCCAGGACAGAAGAAATCACCTCAAGTGACCACATTTTGGAAATGACACCTTTCTGGGAATTCATCTATGGGTGTAGTAATGATTATATCTCTAGAAAACACCCGTGGAGTCAAATGCATTGAATGTTGCAGAATTAAAATTGCAAATAAGTCCTTGTAGAGCTGGTACATTGAGCCCAGTTTGTGTTCCTGGAAACCTGCACCCTGTAAAATAAGCGAGTTCTACTCGCTACAGAAATGCCAAACATGTGGGTGTTAACTGTGGTTAGACATTGTGTTGCTCAGAAGGGAGGGAAGCATTTGGATTTTGGAACTCAAGAGTTCACTGGATTTCTATATTGTTGGGAGCCATAGCATTTTCCAGAGCCCGTTAGTGCAGCAGAGCTGATGGCAAGGAGTTCTCCCTATACCTCTGAGTCCTGGAGAAGGCAATGGAGTGTGCAGAGGCCCTACCTGATCTGGAGATGGTGATTGAACTCACCATTCTGGGAGCAGTGGATGAACTGCACTATCAGCGCCCGCCCAGGAGTGAATTAGAGTTACTGGTAAAACACAAGACACTATACATTGTTACTGGGGTGGCACTTTAGCTCAGTGGTTAGCACTGCACTCTTGCAGCGCTGGGGTTCTGGATTCAATTCCCACCAAGGACAACATCTGCAAGGAGTTTGTATGTTCTCCTCATGTTTGCGTGGGTTTCCTCCGGGCACTCTGGTTTCCTCCCACACTTGAAAGACATACTGATAGGATGTTCAGATTGTGAGCCTGAATGAGGACAGTATTGCTAATATATGTAAAGCGCTATATAAATGAATAAATATTATTATTATATTATGTGTCTGTTGGATGTCCATTCTCCAGCTTGGGATTGATCTACCAGAAGTTTAAGATCCAGAGCTGCACCCAGATGGATGACACCCAAGGGGAAGAGTCCATGACTGGGACTGTCTCAATGGTGACTGAAGTCACCGGAGACCAGGACATTGGCCTTTTGCCTGCCCTGGAGATTTCCAGTCCTGGAAGTGATCGATGTTAAGCTGGAGAAAGATAATCCAGGAAGCTACAGAGCAGGTTGACCCTCTTCAACTGGTCCCCTCTCCTTCTACTGCCCTACACCTGCTGGGCTGTCATCCATGGTGTTCGATTAGGAGTGGGTGGAATGCCCAAATGCCCTCAACATGCCCACCCAAGTATTGGTTGAAGGAGGCAAGGGTGTGCAGGTGTACATGGAGCAAACCCTCACAGAAGGTCAAGTTTATCATGCACCTTCCAGAAATGATGGAAAAGATACCTGGAGGAGAAAAAGGCTGCTGTGAAAGGGTGAGGGATCATTGAAACTTTCAGGTGAGCCTTCAGCCAGCAAGACAGGGGGCATGTTCAGAGCCTTACCAGTTAAGATACATTACCCCGTCACAGGCAGAAGTAATCCTCTTTCTATCCCTTATTAGCTAGGAGAGGCCTATGTGTAAAAAAGATGTATGAGGACTGATGGGGCCTGGTAGGGCTAAAATTTCCCCCCCCCCAAGTTCTGCACTAGTTGCGCCTTCCCCTACTGATTTGGCGGGACCTAAGGCTGTGCCCCAAGAACTGCCCCTTAGGTATATAGACTGTCCCTATAGCCCCCATGGACTGCCCTTTGATGCCTGGACTTCCCCTTTTTGCCATTGACCCTGCCCTTTGCCCCCTTCCTTGCCATGCCAAGGGACTGTCACCTAAAAGAGGGGAGGGGGCAGAACTATCGGACTACCTGAAGTGCCAACTGGGTCATAGTTTTGCATTGTTTATGGAGAGTGCCTGGGGAACGGACAAAGTCTGAATTCCCTGTGATCTGTGTTTCAGCAACAAATTATGGATCATGCCCGAGGGAAGAACTCACTCATATGTTGATATCCCTGTGTTGTGATATTGCCTCAAACAGGGAATGGATATGTGAGAGCCCCTGTGGACTTTGGGCTCCTGTTGGTCTATGGGCCCTATGATTTTATTAATGAACTGAATTCTTGGTTCCGGGGACCCAACCAAGAGAACTGAGGTTAGAGTGACCCACTCCAGAGATGGATGCCGAAAAAGTAAAAGAAAAAATCATGTGTTAATGCTGTTGTATGTGTTGCATATTGTGTCCTGTGTTTTGCAGATTCCGTATGGTCGAGGACGACCATATACAAAGAGGAGAGGATTGTAAGGAGGTGGCAGATGCCATGGAAACTCCTGCTCCTGAAAAAGTTGCTGCTTTTAAATGCTCTTTTATATTATGTGTATTTAATGTGTATTTATGTGTATAGTTATGGTAAGATGTGTAATTGACACCTTTCACTCTCTCCTCAGTCCTAAAGTGCAGGCCCCCATCACCGACCTCTGTGCTGATGATCTGACCTCTTACTTTATGGAGAAAATAGACAACATCGTCCAGGAAATCAGCTCCCAGCCTCCAAGCGCTGACACTCCCATTCTTCCCCACATCTCCTCCAGCTCACTCTCCACATTTGACCCAGTTACAGAAGAAGAGGTTGCCAGGCTCCTCTCTTCTTCTCGTCCCACTACATGCACCACTAACCCCATCCCCTCACACCTTATCCAGTCTCCCCGTCCGGTCGTCACCACTCACCTAACCAAAATCTTCAACCTCTCCCTCTCTTCTGGCATCTTCCCTCCTCCATCAAACACTCGATCATTACTCCATTGTTAAAGAAAGCTTCTCTCGACCCATCCTGCACAAATAACTACAGACCATTCTCCAACCTCCCCTTCATCTTTAAACTCCTGGAGCACTTGGTCTACTCCCGCCTCACCCGTTACCTCTCCGCTCACTCTCTTCTAGATCCATTACAGTCTGGCTTCCGCCCCTTCACTCTACAGAAACTGCCCTCATCAAAGTGACCAATGACCTACTGACAGCAAAACGTAATGGCGACCACTCTCTGCTTATTCTTCTAGATCTCTCTGCAGCTTTTGACACTGTTGACCACCATCTCCTACTCTCTGTGTTGCACTCCATCGGTATAAAGGACACCGCTCTCTCCTGGCTCTCTTCCTATCTTTCTGACCGCTCTTCAGGGGAGGACTGGCCCAGGTGGCAGGCTGGTTGGTGATATTGGCCTCTTCCAGGGCCACCCCCGAACAGAAATGAGCCGGTCCGTTCTGTTTTGCGGCCGCTGCCGCTAATCTCACAGCAGCCGATGTGCCATGCACTGTGGTAAGTGGGCATCTGATCGCTTTGCCAGCACAACCCCCCCACACTCCCAATCTCAAACCTGCTAGACCCCCCCCCCCCGCTCCTCAAACTCTGCTTCACACCACATTCCCCCCCCCTGCTCCTCACCTTCGGGCTGGCAGGACTATTATGCCTCCCGGAATCAGAAGCACTAGCCGTCCCTGCCGCTCTTTCAGTGTATCATTTTGCTGGCTCTACTTACCCCCCTCTTCCTCTCACTATTGGGGTCCCTCAGGGTTCAGTCCTTGGACCTCTTCTCTCCTCTTCTCTACACAGCCCAATTGGACACACCATCAGCAGATTTGGCTTCCTGTTCCATCTCTATTGCTGACGACACGCAATTATACACTTCAGCCCTGACCTTACCCCTGCGGTGTTAAAGAAAATGTGTCTAGCTGCTGTTTCCAACATCATGTCGGCCTCTATTTAAAACTCAACCTCTCCAAAACTGAACTTCTTTTGCTCCCACCCTCCACTAACCTCCTAAAATCTGATATCTCTCTCTCAGTTGCGGTACCACGATAACTCCTAGGCAGCAGGCTCCTGTCTGGGTGTCATGTTTGACACCGATCTCTCCTTCACCTCCTATATACAATCTCTCGTCCGTTCTTGTCGCTTACACCTGAAAACATCTCTAGAGTCCGCCCCTTTCTCACCATGGAAACAACTAAAACCCTCACGTGGCCCTAATCCACTCCCGCCTTGATTATTGCAATTCTCTATTAATCGCCTCCCCCTCTCTAACTTTCCCCTCTACAGTCCATCCTTAATGCAGCAGTCAGGATCACCTACCTGGCCAATCGTTACTCAGATGCCTCCCTCTGTGCCAGTCATTGCACTGGCTGCCTATACACTGCAGGATAAAATTCAAATTGCTTGTTCTCACCCTACAAAGCTCTTCACAGTGCAGCACCCCCCTACATCTCCTCCCTCATCTCTGTCTATCACCCCACCCGTTCTCTACGTTCTACAAATGACCTTCGACTAACATCTGTACTAATCCGATCCTCCCACTCCCAGCTCCAAGACTTCTGCCGGCCGCACCAATTCTCTGGAATGCTCTTACCCCAAGAAATCAGGACCATCCACAACTTGCATGGCTTCAGACGCTCCTAAAAACACATCTTTTCAAGACGGCCTATCGTGCTCCCTAACAAAATTCCTTTGTACTGTACATAGCCCATTCACTATTTTCTCTCGACATAACTCTTCTCAAATCCACCAAACCCAAAAGCTCACATCAGATTGTCTGGTGACCATTCATGAACTTTATTTCTATCCCCCATTTCTTCAAAATTCCTGGACATCAGTGTAATAAGCCCTGTACTTTTATTACCCCTATCTCGTTGTAGATTGTAAGCTCTTGAGCAGGGTCATCCCTTATTTTTGTTTTATCTATTGTATTGTATTTTTTACATTGATTTATGCTTATTGTATTGTTTCCTACTATTGTACTGTATTATTTCTCTACTGGAACTACTGTATTTATTATGTATTTTCTTACTGCATTATACTGTGTATTTTCATCTATCACCCACTGTATTGTAATGCGCTGCGGAATATGTTGGCGCTATATAAATAAAGATTTATTATATTATTTATTATAATTCGTTAGGAGAGGTTGTAGTGTTCTCAGCCACCATTGGGTGTCGCCAGTGCCAGGATCCCTAGGTGTAGTAAAATTTAGGCTCAGGGACAGGGTTGAGGGAGTTAAATGAGAAGTTGGCTTCCAGTGAAGGGTATATGGGATCAGGCATAAAAGGGTATATAAATAGGGTCAGACATTTCCTGGTTTCTGGGAGAGATTACGCGGAGTGAGAGCAGACATAATCACTGCACAGGAGGAAGAAGAGGAGGTCGGGTCCAGATTACAGTAATGGTGGGTTTACACGTTGCGATATCATTCCGATATCGTAACACAACGGCGCGGGAGCGCGCATTTAGTGCCCGCTTCTCCCTGATCGCATCGGCGGTTTAGACGTCCCGGTATCGGGATACAACGTCCCGACATGTGTCGCCACTGCAATCCCAGGTGAAAAATTTAACTGAGGAAGGGTTGAGGGAGTTACAATGGAAGTTGGGGTGTCAGTGACAGGGTATTGGGTCCACGGCAATCCGAAGCTGGCCCACAGTAGGGTATATAGAATAGGGTCAGACCATTATCGTTTCTCGCGCATGCAGATTCACACAGAGTGAGAGCAGACTATTAATCACTGCACAGTGAGGGAGGGACGTCGGCTAGATTCCACGTGTAAGACCCTTTTGGAGGAGAAACAAGAGACAAAAGGGCATCCAATCCCTAACCTAGCCAGTAGAGAGTGGACCACAAGGACAGTGATAAGCAAGTTATGTGCACGACTGCCCAGAAAGGGATTAAAGTCTCCAGGCTGTGGGTAATTAACCCTGGCTAGCAGAATCCCTGTAAAGGTACCTTCACACGTGGCAATATTACTTGCAATTTCACAGGCAATTTGCTGGTTGCAGTGAAATCATGGACACATTGTTCCCATTTTATTGCTGTGTACAAATGTAACAATGTGTCCATGATTTCACTGCAACCAGCAATTGCCAGTGAAATTGCCTAGCAAAATTGCTGTGTGTGAAGGTACCGTTTCGGGAATCTTATCCATAATTATTCCTTTTGATCCGTGTGGTTGGTACCTAGGAGGAAGCAGCACAGAGCCAGCTAGTTACCGGATACTGGCAGGTCATAGTCTGCACCTGAAACTGTAGGCTGGTCTATGTGAAGATGTTAAAGGTAAATGAAGGAACGAGCATGTACTCTGCCATGCCTGGGGTGAAACTGTGTTTGGACTATGCTGCAAGTAAAGTTTGAGAAATTTTCAACTGTAGTGGACTCTTTCTTGGCAACTTGAAACGTGGAACCGCACAGTGTGAATGAACCTATTTCCAAGAAGCATTGGGGCAGCCAAACATAGTAAGCCTCCCACCACAACCTGTGTCTGTAACTTGCCAGGGCGAGGGCATCGACTCACTCTCACATAACTATTGCCCCAGGTACAGTTACACATGCGCAGGTGCTCTTTGGCCTTTCCACTGCACATTACAGAAGTTTGTTCAGCCCTCAACAGGGTAGAGAGAAGTGCGCATGCACAGGAGTGCAATGGAAGACACTGTGTGGATGACGTAGGATGCATCATCCATTGGAGCAGGGAAAGAGGACCGCGATTGTCAGCGGGAAGAGGAGATGCCAGATAAAGACGAGCGACACCCTTTAGACCGGACCACCCCATAGATGAGTATAATAAAAGGTCATTTTTAAGTTTATGCAGATCAGCTTGAGGACTCATATACAATATTCTAGAATGCTGCATATAAGGGCTTATTGGTTGTGGCTGTACTTTATATGGGGAAAACCTGATGACAGGTTCCCTTTAAGCGGTCTCTCCTCACTATAGTAATGCCAAACATGTGGACACTAAATGGGGATTGGGTACGCTGTGGGGCTCAGAAGTGTGGGGACATTTGGATTTGGGAACATGTGGATATGGATTTCCATCTGGGAGGGAGCCATAGCGCTTTAACAGAGCCTTTATGTTACCAGTAACATGCATAGATTTCCATTGTCAGATGGACTTCATTGGAGATTTTAATTGGGAAACATTTTTCATAGAACGTTGGATCACATTTATCTTGTGCTCTACACTGAGCACTTATATCAGGGTTTCCATCTAAATCTCTGAATGATGTGATTCATATGACACCCCGACAAATCCTTCCACTATAATGTGTCAGCAGTTACTCTGGACTCTGTCTAGCCTCTGTTCAGTGGTGTCCTTTTCAGAAGTGCACAAAACTGTGGTCGACCGCGCTTTAAAGAATGCTTAAAAAGATGATACTGCTGGATTAAAGGCCAGAGGGAGTCCAAAATGACTTCGTCTGCCTCAATATAGTGAATGTGCCATCGGAGGTTTCATCTGAATCACATATTTCATAGATTTACATGTAAGTCCTGATGTAAGTACTCAGTGTAGAGTGCAGGATGAATGTGAGCCGAGCCTTATTGCAATCTTTGGGAGGAAGAATGAACAAGTAAACATCAGGTCAAGAAATGCACTTATTTATTTTTTTATGCCTTTCACCTTGCAGTATAAGTGGTGAGACGCCTTTATTGTTCGGGTTGGTGTGATTACAATGATACCAGATTTAGATACTGGACATTTTTTAAAGATCAAGTTCAGGACCCAAAGTGACTCAAACTTGAGTCCGAACCCAGAACTCAGACTTTAAAGTTATGGAATGGTGGCTGTAAAAAGAAGGGAACTAGTGATTAAACATCAGATCATACTTACCAGCATTCGTGCACTTGTACTTGCGGGACCGCTCATTACCCTACCCTGCACGGTAGATGCTAAATGTATGGGCTGTTTCCAGGTTACCTTAACAGCCAATCACAGATGCCCACTCACTGTGGCAGCGTCTGTGATTGGTTGTTGCGCCCCTCACCAGTGAATAATCCGGAAGTTAATGAGCGACCCCGGAAGTAAAAATGGACGGATGCTGGTAAGTATGAGCTGATGTTTAGTTATTATTTTATTTATTTTTAAAGCTCCCCTTCTCAGGGAAGTCCACGTTCGGGGTCTGCGCCCAAACACTAGGTGTTCGGTATGGACTCCAAACACTAGAGTTCAGTTTCACCCAACCCTAGCAGCTACCACTAGAGGGAGCTAATAAGCTTACCGTAAGCTAAATGTATCATTATACTGTATGATAAAAGAGAAAGCGCCCTCTAATGGTAGCACAAAAGAGGGAATTTTTCTGCGGTCTCTGGTTGAAGAAATAAAGCAGATCCTGGCATGTTTTTAAATATGCTTTATTATCAAAATGCATAGTTGTGTTAATGAACCATCAAACAAAGAGATCCCCCCAGGTGACACGTTACTACTAGGTCTTGCAGCAGCGGGCGCTGGTCCAGTCGGTGTTCTGGCACTGACAGACACATGTGTTGGAGCCCTGGAAGTTGTAGGATCCACAAGCCATTCCACAGGAGCAGGAGACGGCAACATATCCTGAAAGTAATAAGTGAAATGTCATCCTGTGTGATACATACCGCCATCCTACAGATAACACTACAAGGTTCTCGCTCCTCCATACATGCTAGGATATTTCCAGAACTCACATAGGAGTGATGGAGAGAGTCCGGAATGAGAGCTGGGGCCCTATTCTTGAGAATGCAACAGGGGCCCACATCTATTAGACAAATACAGCTTATTCTATGTACAGTATATGCTGTACATTTCTAGTATAAAAATATCTCTTTTAACCCCTTTATGACCAACCAATATTTTTCATTTCCTCCCCCCTAATTCCAAGTGCCATACCATTTTCTTACTTTCCTGTCATCATTGGCGTCCGACGGCTTATTTTTGTTTTTTTTTGCAGAACAAGTTGTTGTTTTGATGCCATTCATATAACATATAATGTACTGGGGGCCTATGATGTTTATTGTGCAGTAAAAATGACCATCCAACATGATTCCCAGGTTTGGATGATTACATACGTTTTAGGTGATGAGCTGATGTTTTAATGTTTTAGTAATTGAGAAGGACGTGTCCGAGTGGTGGACAGCTCTTTAACCCCTTCATGACTTATAACTTCAGTTATGGCAACCGCATGAAGGTGCCTGCTGTTTCTGATAGCAGGGCACCAGGACTCGTCAACACAGGCGGGTTTGCTACCCTCGCCCTCCACAACTACAATCACTGTGATTGGCTGTTAAATTCTGAACAGCCAATCGCAACGATTTCAATGTTTCAGGCAATGAAATAGCCTGAAACATTGAGGTCCAGCTATGATCGGTGCTAGAATAGGACTAATCATAGGCTGGAGCCAAGCAACGGCAGCATCACCAGCCCCCGTTTTTGGACAGACCGTGCAATGATACGCGATCGCGCCTCTCAGAGAGTAGAGACATGATTTAACCCTACAGTGATCGCTCTGCTTCATTCCTACTTAAAGACATGAAGAGAGCGATGACTGTGCTGTTCTGCTGCGGATCTGCTGGAACTTGTGGGGCCACTACTGCCTCTGCTGCTGCCATCTGAAGAAAGAAGATATTACCTCTTGGTTACCGGTTCCTGTTCCCTGCACGTTTAAGGTACCTTTACACGCGGCAACTTTTCTAGAAATTTCACTGGCAACTAGCACTGGTTGCAGTGAAATCATGGACACATTGTTCCATTTGTACACAGCAACAAGATAGAACAATGTGTCCATGATTTCACTGCAACCAGTAAGTTGCCAGTGAAATTCCTATAAGTTGCCGCGTGTAAATGTACCCTTACAGTCCACTCCAATCCCTCAATCCCCTCTTTACCTCCCGTTTCCCTACTTCCCCCCCTCTCCTTAACCCCTTCCCATCCCCTCCCCCTATTCTGGCACCAAGCACTGAACAGTAGTTGTTCGCTTGATTTTTGACAACTTTTCGTCTTTTGCACCACATGCGTGCGTCTTGAAGCTACCGAGCGCTGACCAGTAATGCACATCACTGATCAGCCTCCATACTTGATTTTGGCCAGAACTTTCTTTTTTTTCCTTTCCATTTCCCCCCAGTCTCTATTGCACCACATCCGTTCATCCTTCCGTCTGTCCCGTTGCCACTGAGCATTGACCAGATGCACACATCACTGAACGGCGTACATGCTTGCTTTTGTCTTAGGACTTTTTTTTTCTTTCTATTCCCCCCCACCCACCCCTTTTTGCACCTCATCCTGCGTCCTGTGGCTGATTAGAGGAGACCCACATTACTGATCCGTATCCAGTTTTATTTTGTGTATGTAAAAAACAGAATGAATTAAAAATAATAATTTAGAGCAGTTTGTAAGACTACATTAGAGACAGTAAAAATATACTGCAATAATCACCAATAAATTGTATTGCATCACACACACATGTTCAAAAATGGCAGAACTGGGGGCCGTCATTGTGCCCACAGCAGTCACAGCAATCCAATGACATCACAAAATTGTGAGATTACAGTTGCAAACCTCTTTTGTACAACCACTTAGATGTCAAGGCCACTAATGACCGTGGTATCTAAGCTGTTAATTAGCCAGGACTGAAGTTCTCCACATCTCATCATACATTGCAGATGTCAGGATGAGGTTAATGGTATGCTGTATTTTAGACAGCACCAGTTTATAAGCCATATTATTTGATCTACGTTATTAGCTAGGCAAAACTACCCCTTTAATCAGAGTATAATAGAATAATGTTATCCTTTTGACATGTGAACTGCACGTTTCAGAATACCGGTATATGATAAAACAGTTTATACAATAATACATATACTGTGTTAAGACAATGTCTCCTTGTGTAATCATTGCATTATATTGAACATATAATTACAATCTCCTAATTAGCATTATTGATTACCACATCTGTGCCTAATGATGTTGCGCAAGTACATATTGACAAAAGCCCTCTCATCAAACTTTTTATCCCCTTAATGTATTGAAATCATCCAATTATATAGGGCTGTTTACTTACAATTGCTCATTTTACCTTTCTACCCAGTTAATCCTTTTCTTTTCTTTGCTCTATGTAGAAATTTGAAGTCACTTTTCCCTGCATCAGTCCACCCAATCTTGAACTCCTGACCTAGCTCCTCCTCCTGCCATTGACTATTTCAGTGATGACTTATGGAGGAGGAGACTTATCATTTCTACATAGAGCTTAGAAGGATTCAGTAAATCAGTTTTTAATCAGGTGATGTCATAGACCTAATGGAAAACAGAAGAATTGACTGGGTAGAAAGGCCAAAATTACCATTTGTAAGTACACAAAAAATATAATATGATGGCTGCAATATATGAAGAGGATAAAAAGATTGATGGGAGTGCTTAACCCTGAGCGCCGTCTCATTGGAAGATAGCACCTCTCTGTGTAGCTCAAGCGATCACAGCTTTAAATTCCCTTAAGGGGGTGTCACACGCGTCAATGTCGTCAGTGAGATGATCGCTGACGACATTGACGGCTGATTGCTGGTGAGCTGTCACACAGACAGACTCACCAGCGATCAATTGACCAGAAACATCGTGGAAACGATTTAAATATCGTTTCCATGATGTCTTGCTCCCGCTGCCAGCCTGCTGGAAGCGGGAGCAGGCTGGTCTCCAAGGTAAACTGCGGGTATCTAGGCAGCGCGCGCTGCCTAGATACCCGACGTGTACCTTAGTTACCAGCCTCCTCCGCTCACCGGCTGGTATCTAAGGTACACAGCGGGTAACTAGGGACCCTAGTTACCCGCTGTGTACCTTAGATACCAGCCGGTGAGCGGAGGAGGCTGGTAACTAAGGTACACGTCGGGTATCTAGGCAGCGCGCGCTGCCTAGATACCCGCAGTTTACCTTGGATACCAGCTCCCAGTGCTTGTGAGAGGCGCTGGGAGCTGGAATATCGCTACTCCCGGTGTCACACGCAGCGATGCTGCGTGTCCACCGGGCGACAATCGCCAGGTTTTAGAGCAGGTTCTAAAACCTGGCGATCATCAACCAGCGATTTATCGCTGGTTGATTCAGTATGTCACACGCGTCAATATCGCTGCAACGTCACTCGCAGCCGAGATCGTGCAGGCGATATTGACGCGTGTGACTCCCCCTTTAGAGTACCGTTACACGTCGCAACATAGCATGCAATTTCACTGGCAATTTGCTGGTTGCAGTGACATCATGGACACATTGTTACATGTGTACACAGCCACAAAATAGAACAATGTGTCCATGATTTCACTGCAACCAGCTAATTGCCAGTGAAATTGCATGCAATGTTGCGACGTGTAACGGTACCCTTAGGGACTAATAAAAACAATAAAAATGGAAAAAACGTTTTTAAAAAAATATGAAAAAATTATAAAGAAACACAAAAGTTCAAATCACCCCCTCACTGAAAATAAAACAATAATAAAAAATAAATAAAATACACATATTTGGTATCGCCACATTCAGAAAGGCCCAATCTATCACAATAGAAAATAAATTAAGTTTTCTTGGTCACCAAAACATTGCAATAAACTGCAATAACAGGTGATGAAAACATTGAATCTACATCAAAATGATGTAGTTATAGACATCAGCTCAGGATACAACAAATATGCACTCATACAGCCCCAGATCTCGAAAAGTGAGAGCGTTACGGGTCTTGGGAAATAGTGACAAAAGCTAAAAATTCCTTTTTTTGACAAATTCCAGATATTTTTTTTCATCCTTAAATAAGATAAAAATATATAGGGTACATATTTGGTATCTATGAACTCGTACTGACCTGGGGAATCATACTGTCAGGTCAGTTTTACCAAGTAGTGAATGTGGTAAATTAAAAACACTTAGGGCCGCTTTACACACACCAACTTCTGTGTCCAACTTCTGAACAGATCTCTGGTTGCAGTGAAATCATGGACACATTGTTACCACAAAATAGAACAATGTGTCCATGATTTCACTGCAACCAGAGATCTGTTCAGAAGTTGGACACAGAAGTTGGTGTGTGTAAAGTGGCCCTAAATAACATTGTGGAATTGCACTTGTTTTGCAATTTCCCAACACTTGCAGTTTGCTCCCCGTTTTCCAGTGGCAGAGTGATTTATCTCATTCAAAAGTACAACTCGTCCTGCAAAAAACAAGCCCTAGTATGTCTATATTGACAGAAAAATAAAAATGTTATGGCTCCTGGAAGAAGGGGAAGGAAAACGTAAATGAAAAACAGAAAATGGCGCAGTGGTGAAGGGGTTAATATCATTGCTTAGTGCTTTAAGCCTTTTTCTTACAAAGCAGTTTTGTAAGGGTTTATCTGTATTTTTATGTCCTAAACTAGAACTGGATCCAAAACAAAGAAGACAGATTTTGGTTAGGCAACAAATAGCAGCTTCTCCTCAGATATAGGGACTACAAAAAGGGGCTCCTGTGCATAAAGGGAACACAACATTGGACTATTCTATGCCAGCAATATAATAATGGATCAGTTCTTGGGTCGGTCTGGTTTTCAGCACTCCTACCGATCAGCTGATTGAAGGGGCCACAGCACACACTGCATGATATTCAAGTGAGAGACTGAGCTGAACCACTGGGCATGGCCCCTGCCAATAGCAAGGAGCTGTGTCTGGTGAGTAATGAAGGGCACGTGATACTTGATGGAGTGCCATGGTTTATTCAATCAGTTGATTGGCGGACTGGGGCAAAAAGATAAATGTTTTTAAGGAGAGTTACACGCTTGATGGTACCCACTGTGAAGATGTCATCTTTCTATATAAAGTACATTATAACCATAAATCCATATACATTCAGCACCTTCTATTATTTTATATAAGTTTTATTCATCTTCTCTTGAATGGCATCGGTGGTGTTTCTGGTTACTACTAGCCCCAAACACCCCCATCACGTGCTCTAGCAAATTTAATGTTAATCTCAAATCACATAATTAAATAATAAGTCATTTGAAATAGATCTACTGTAAAAAGCAATGGTGATGGTTATCTTACCAGTTTGACACTTGGCGGTTTTTCCATTTGTTTTTACATCTACGCAACTCAAATTGCATGCACATTTTCCAGTATTGGAGCCGCCTCCTGAGTTTCCTCCACTTCCTCCAGAGTTTCCTCCACTTCCTCCAGAGTTTCCTCCGCCATAGCCTCCGCCTCCTCCTGAGCTTCCTCCACTTCCTCCAGGGTTTCCTCCGCCATAGCCTCCACCTCCTCCAGAGTTTCCTCCACCTCCTCCAGAGTTCTCCACCTCCTCCAGAGTTTCCTCCGCCATAGCCTCCACCACCTCCAGAGTTTCCTCCACCTCCTCCAGAGTTTCCTCCGCCATAGCCTCCACCTCCTCCACCACTTGGCCAGAAATACTGTGTATCTGAAAATCCACAAGTTACAAATTATTTGCTGAGTTCCACAAATGCTGCACAGTTTGGCCTCATAAGTGGCACTGGCTTTTGTGAGATTTTAACTTTTAATAGACCATGGAGAAACTACCCATTGGACGTAAAAGATATGGGAGATAGTGGACAAACAGGAATTTTGCTCACATTCCTCATTTGTCAATCCCTAGAGATGACTTTGACCCCTACCTTTTTAAGTAAAGGCCTAACACTAGAATTGGTCAATGTTCAATTAGTGCAGCACCACCACTGTGGAAGTGAAGCATTACTCATATTCTTACCAATTCTTCCAAAATGTCTGTGAGGGTCCAAAAAAAAAGATGTGACTGGACTCACTCAGCAGTTTTGAAAACTCCAGAGCGCCACCAACACCACCAACACCTCCATTAGTGCAATTTTGAAAGGCTTTGGTGGCAACCAATAGAAAATTTAGGAGGCATTATTGAAGTGTGATGGTGGTGTAGTCAGTGAATGGAGGGACATGACCTAGAAATGGAGTATATCTACACTATAAATATTTTTGGTGGCAAGCTTCTCCCAAATGTAAGTGCACAGTGTAATGTGTGCATGTGCAAGGAGTCACAGACGCAGCATGGATCATTTCTAGTTGGACATGAGAGAATGTTTTGAAATTCAGATTATCCAGCTACGCCAATTTTGTTCCAAAATATTGATAAGCAGAGAAATGATTTTGTTGCGAATTGAAAGTACTGTACTGTACTAAGACTGTATCCAACTCCTTTCAGGCTTTCTAAGGCTAGGTTCAGAGATGTGTCTGCCCCTAGCCTGCTGGATCCGTCAGAAACTTAGAAATTCTGAGGCTGAGCGCATAGCATTGCCGGCATGTAACCGGGGCTGCACCGTCCATTGGACAGTGTGAGCCCCTTCACTCAGGCGGCAACAGGCAGGGGGAGTGGCTGTGCAGAAGGGGGCGGTGCCATATGCACACAGCGTCCCCCTGACATGGCGCCGGTGGCTCAGGGCAGGTAAGACCCGCCAAGCGGCCCTGCTCTCCTGCGGTGCTGGGGGCTCTGACAGCACACCCCCTCCCCCCCCCGGTCCTCAACTGCAGCTCAGCTCAAGGGGCGGGGTGCTGGGCTCAAACAGCACCCCCCGGTCATCAGCCTGCGGCTCAGGCGGCAGAGGGGCTTGGTGCACCCCTGCATGTAACGCTATGCGTCGCCTGTGTATTGATCCCTATGGCAACCTGAAGCTAAGCGTCGCTGGACAATCTCAACTACTTCCATGTTCCTGAGCAGTTGTGTGTAGTCAGTACAGATACTTACATGCTGAAGTCACCAGCAGGCTGCACACCAGGAGCGTCAGGAATGACATTTTCTGAAAAAAAAAGGGTATAGATGAGACCTGCCCGAGATTTTAGATTTTCTACCTGACTTGCACTAGATGGTGTGTACTAATTTACCCTATAACCCATTGCTGTTCTCTTTTCATTACACTACTTTCTACTTTAGTCTCCTTTACCAAACCACATGTTCTTCCTTTCCTGATCTCACCCCATGTTCCCAGCTGCTTACCTTTCTTTGCAAAAGTGCAAATGGCAAAGTTTGCATCCACTCCCTTTTTATACCTTGTTGCATTTTCAATCACACACACTATAATTTTTTATATCAAACATCCCTATAATTTCAATAGGTGTGTACCAGCCAGACACCACCCCATAATAATGCTAATACATGTTTTACTTGCCATTAAATTCCTGGGAACCAGAGAATATTGTGCTTCCTCATCTGGATGATGAATACATTAGGTTCATTGCAAATTTATCTTTAAATCAGTGCATGAGTGGGATCATGTTACGGTATATTATTTGCTCCTCGATGCCCCTTATGAAGCTGCAAATGGATTGATAGTAAAACGGAAGTTGCACAGTCTTTTTCGCAAGTCCAGCCTTCCTGACAAAAGCTTCTACATATAAATTAAAGAGAAATGGTGATATGATGCCGCCTTGTCTGACACCTCGCTCTATTTTGAGCCATGCTGAGTCACCGTATTCTGTTTGGACTGTTGCTTCATGGTCCATGTAAAGGTTCCTAATGAGGCTGATCAGATGGTTCAGCACACCCATATCCTTCATGGTACTCCAAAGTTTCTGGTGATTAACACAATCGAATGCTCTGCTGAATTCGATGAAGCAAAAATAGAGCTCCTTGTTGTATTCTTTGCCCTTTTCTATTATCAATCTCATGTTAGCAATTACATCTCTTGTTCCTCTGCCTTTTATGAATCTGGCTTGTTCCTCTGGTAACTCTTTGTCAAAGTAAGCCTGCAGCCATCTTTGTAGGATTTTCAGCAGTATTTTGCTTTTGAGCCACCCACTGGGGCCATGGGGTACTCGGAACCGGGCTCTCAGTCTCTCTCTCGCTGTCGTCTGGGCCTGTTGGGTGGTCACAGTGACATGACCCGGTTCCGTGGTCCCTGGCGGTCAATAAAAAAGGGAAAAAAACAGTTTTAAAAGAATAAGTCGTGATGCCACCTGTAATGTGTGGCTATATGGGAACATTGCTGCAGTCGGGTTCGCTGGGGATGGATGATAGCAAGATGATGAGCCCTCTACGGTTAGGGCTGGTCCGTGAGTGTAGTGTAAGTGCACTCCCTTTCTGTTTACTTTTCGGGCCTACTCTTCCTCCATTCCGAATGCGAGTTACGGTCTAGCTGCCACATACTTTTAGTGTACTACCCCTCGGGTTTACTAGCCCTAGTTCCACGGCTTTTCCTTCACCGCACCGAAGACCTCGCACCCTGCCGGTATCTGTGGTTGGGGCTTAAAGCTTGCCGGCCACATCTGTAGAGCTGGCACTCTGGTCCTGACCCAGTCCACCAGAGTCCCCGGTCAGTCGGGTTCACCTGACTCCTTCAGTCTTCCCTCGGTCTTAGCCTGGGACCCGGGCTAGCCATCAGTGGCACAGGCCGCCATGCCCTGGTGGTCTCAGTCACTGGTTAGCTGATCGGGCTTAACTCTGTAAACTTGAACTCTGCTCTCCTCCTCTCTCCTTCTTTCTCTCCTTACTCTCGTTCTGTGTGTGTCAGTCTGTTTTGTTGGTGTTTCTCCTCCCTTTACCAGGTCCTGTCCTACGTTCTACCCTCCACCTATCTCCTCTCACTATCCTGTTGCTAGACATGAAATTACTTAGACTTGGGATCAGAGGTGTTGGGTGTTGGTGTGGAGTGACCGACTTACCAATCCTAGCTGCTGTGCCTTGTTGTGGCCACCAGTCCTCAGGGGCGCCACATTTTCATGAGGTATGAGCGCAATAGTCCGATGGTTTCCACAATTAGTAGCATCTCCCTTCTTCGGAATAGGAATATACACTGATCTTGTCCAGTCCTTGGGCCATTTAGCAGTAGTCCATATTTGTGGACACAGGCATGTGATGACTTCTACTGCTGCTTTAGAAGACTTTATTAGCTCTAGGGGAATATTTTATCACATCCAGGAGCTTTGTTTTTTGATAGATGCTTCATTGCAGCAAAGACTTCTTTCAAGATGCTCAGTTCGCTATCATGTCCAGTCTCAGTTTCTTCCCGTATGAATGACTCATTTTTGTAGAGATACTCTGTGCATTCTTTCCATCTTTTCTTGTTCTGTTCTGGCTTAGTTAGTTTGTTCCCGTTGGCGTCTTTCAGCATTCCCACTCTTGGTTGAAACTTTTGGCGTATCTCTTTGATCTTTTGGTATGCCTTCTTGGTCTTGCCCTTCAGACTATTATTTTATATTTCTGTACATATCTTCTGGTAAAAAAGGGCTTTGCTCGAATAGCTCTCTTTAGTCTTTTACTGATGTTGTCTGCATCCTGCTTGTTTCCTTTCTCTATTGCCATTCTTATTTCTTCTATGATCTTTAGGGTCTCGTCTGTTAACCATGGCTGTAGGTGTCTCTTCTGCCTCTTGTTTATGGTCTGTCTGGCTTCTTCAGCAATGATAGTATTTATATTTGTCCATAATTCTGCAGGCTTCCTTTCATCTGTGTCCAGTGATTTCAATCAGTTTTGCAGACCATTCCAAAAAACTTCAGGTATGTTGGTCAAATTAAATTGGAAACAACCTATTGTCTCTAATCTTTGCTGAAAAAAGTTCATGATTAATTCCAAAGTCAGCTCCAGGCCTTGTTTTTGTTGTAATGATTGACGACTTCCATCTTTGGCGAACAGATACAGTGGGTACGGAAACCCAATTGAGCATCTCTGGAGAGACCTGAAAATGGCTGTCCACCAACGTTCACCATCCAACCTGATAGAACTGGAGAGGATCTGCAAGGAAGAATGGCAGAGGATCCCCAAATCCAGGTGTGAAAAATCTGTTGCATCATTCCCAAGAAGACTCATGGCTGTACTAGCTCAAAAGGTTCTTCTACTCAATACCAAGCAAAGGGCTTGAATACATATCACAATGTGATATTTCAGTTTTTCTTTTGTCAAGATGGGGTGTAGACTGTACATTAATGAGGAGAAAAAAATGAATTTTTTTGAATTTTGAATTTACCAAATGGCTGCAATGAAACAAAGAGTGAAAAATTTAAAGGGGTCTGAATACTTTCCGTACCCACTGTATGTAGTCAATCTGATTCTTATAGGCTCCATTTGGTGATGTCCATGTGTAGAGTCTTTGTTTGTGATGTTGGAAGAAGGTGTTCATAATGGACAGAAAATTAGTTGTACAAAAGTCAAGGAATCTTCCCCCAGCCTCGTTTCATTCACCAATTCCAAAGTTTCCAACAACAGTTCCGTGTTTGCCATGACCCACTTTGGAATTTAGTAAGTTGTGTTTTGGCATCTTGTCAATTTCTTCTTGAACTTAATCATAGAATAGTTCAACGTCCTCCTACTCGACATCTGTTGTTGGTAAGTAGACTTGTATGATTGTGACATTGGCGCTCCTTATAGTCATGTCGAGATGACTCTATAACTGACTGCATTGTACTTCAGGACAGTGGCGACCAATTTTCGGTTGGGAATAAAAGCGACACTATTTCTTCTTTGGTTGTCATTGCCAGAATAGTAGACCCAATGTTCGTTTGGCTGAAAATGTCCTGATTGAGCCCATCTTAGGCTAGAGTCACACTTGCGTCAGCCCTTGCGTAGCCTGGTAAGTGTTTTCTGACCTAGGCGTATATCTTCCAGCACTATATCAAATTCCTTTAGTTGTACTCTCCATCAAGTTTTCTTGGCATGATGCAGAAGTAGATTACCAGTCCTTTCTTCCACGCAGTAATGTGGCTCCAGTGAAAGAGCCACACTAAATCAAAGTTGTATATTGTCAATATAAAACTGCCACATTGTACATCATCCTGCTGCCAATGCTGTCACTGGGCATTAGGCTTGTTTTTAGTTTGGTATCTCAGTTGAAACCTGGCCGCCTGGAGTGTTCCTGATGGCAAAAATACATTGTTGATGGCATGGCTTTCAACATCACTGATCCACAGAAATATACACAAATACACAATACAGACATTAAATACACAATATAAACATAATATTCAAGGCACACACAACATATACACAATAGTCATCAAATACACAATACAGACATGAAATAATAATCTTTACTTACCGTATATACTCGTGTATAAGCCGAGTTTTTCAGCCCAAAAATTGGGCTGAAAAGTCCCCCCCTCGGCTTATACACGGGTCAATACAGTATGTGCTGTGTGGGGGCTGTGTCCGGGTGCTGGGGAGGCTGGAGGAGGCGTGGGGAGGCTCCTGACAGAGCGGCCCGTCACGTGGGGCCGCTCATTAGATATGCACGGCTCCCCCCGCCCATCACAGCGGCAGGGGGAGCCGTGCATACAGCCCCCAGATGTTCACAGGCCCCCAGTGGGGTATACAGCAGGCCCCCATATACAGCAGGCCCCCAATGGCACTCGCCCCCCCACACTGTGCAGAGCCCCCCCTCCCGATGCATTATGTTACCATCCAGCCGCGTCTTCATCACCGTCCTCCCGTCCATCCTCTCGCGCTGTGTTCGGCTCTCACGTGACCCGGCGCGATGACGTCATCCGACTGCGACCGCCGGGTCACATGAGACCGGGAACGCAGCGCGCCAGGATGGACGGAAGGACCGGCGGTGATGAAGACGCGGCTGGATGGTAAGATAATGCATCGGGAGGGGGGGCTCTGCACAGTGTGGGGGGGCGAGTGCCACTGGGGGCCTGCTGTATACCCCACTGGGGGCCTGCCTGTATATACACCTCTGGGGGCTGCCTGCATTATACACCTCTGGGGGCTGCCTGTATATACCTCTGGGGGCTGCCTGTATACACCTCTGGGGCCTGCCTGTATATACACCTCTGGGGGCTGCCTGTATACACCTCTGGGGCCTGCCTGTATATACACCTCTGGGGGCTGCCTGCATTATACACCTCTGGGGGCTGCTGCATTATATACCTCTGGGGGCTGCTGCATTATATACCTCCGAGGGCTGCTGCATTATATACCTCTGGGGCCTGCCTGTATATACCTCTGGGGCTGCTGCATTATATACCTCTGGGGCTGCTGCATTATATACCTCTGGGGCTGCTGCATTATATACCTCTGGGGCTG
This sequence comes from Allobates femoralis, assembly GCA_033576535.1. Lineage (NCBI taxonomy): Eukaryota > Metazoa > Chordata > Amphibia > Anura > Aromobatidae > Allobates > Allobates femoralis. The sequence continues at coordinate 48,973,286 of JARQOC010000004.1, forward strand.
CTGCATTATATACCTCTGGGGGCTGCTGCATTATATACCTCTGGGGGCTGCTGCATTATATACCTCTGGGGGCTGCTGCATTATATACCTCTGGGGGCTGCTGCATTATATACCTCTGGGGGCTGCTGCATTATATACCTCTGGGGGCTGCTGCATTATATACCTCTGGGGCTGCTGCATTATATACCTCTGGGGCCTGCCTGTATATACCTCTGGGGCCTGCCTGTATATACCTCTGGGGCTGCTGCATTATATACCTCTGGGGCTGCTGCATTATATACCTCTGGGGCCTGCCTGTATACCACACTGCTGGGGGCTGTATACCTGTGCTGGAGTCCACCCTCGGCTTATACACGAGTCAATAGGTTTTCCCAGGTTTTGGGGGCAAAAGTAGGGGGGTCGGCTTATACACGGGTCGGCTTATACACGAGTATATACGGTACTTTATTTATATATCGCCAACATATTCCGCAGCTCTTCACAATTCAGAGGATCATGTAAAACCATCTGATGTAACTGATATAAAAATACAAAAATCAAAGTAAAATAATGACGGCCCTGCTCATAAGAGCTTACAATCTACAACGTGGTGGGTGTGAGTCAAATTACAGACGCTAATTTACAATGATGGTCCAACCAACTTCAGGGAATGGAGAGCTGCATGAGTGGTCACCAGCCATTCTTTTGGGTCTAGTTGAATGAATAGACTATGTCTAAATGACTTCGATTTGGGAGCATAATAGACTGCCCTAAAAAGATGTGTTTTTAGGGAGCACCTGAAACTATGTAAGTTGTGGATACACCTAATTTCTTGGCGTAGAGCATTCCAGAGAATTGGTGCAGCTCGGTTGGAGTCTTGGAGCCAGGAGTGGGAGTCTCGGATTAGTGCAGATGTTAGACTAAAATCACTCCCAGAGTGAAGAGAACGTGTGGGGTGATAGTGAAAGATATGTGAAACATATCACCCAGACAGCGAGCCTGCTGCCTAGTCGTTATCGTGGTGCCGCACAATGATAAGGAGATGCCAGATTTATGGAGGTTAGTGGAGGACAGGGGCAGAAGTTCAGTTACCTCCCTAATCGCGTGAACAGAAGATGGGTAATATAGACTGGCCAAGGTAGAGCTGCTATCTGCTGTGGTGAAAACAAAGCTACAAAAGAAATATGTACAGAAAACGCATGATTTTGCTTGCTCAGTGTCTGGGTGCCCATCAGGTGGGAGAAACTGAGGATATTTGAAAGAGTGCATTGAAGGAAAACTGGGGCTGTTTGACAGATGTTGGCCTGTTAAACTAGGCTGAGATGTGGTGGAATGTCTCTAAATGTTAATGGAAGGAAACATGATGATAGGTTTTTGTATGTGAAAGAATGGTATAAAGATGGCGCTGACCTCCCAGCTGCTCCCAAATTGACTCATTCCCTTTACAATAGCCCTGAAGGAAGGATGTGCTGTGGTTGCAGAAATAAGAACCCAGGTTGGACAGAGACTTGTTTTTTATGTGGATTCCCCCTCGCATATAGAAACTGTTAGCAGCGCGTTAATCAGCATGATGTCCACAGCGAGCAACAGAGAATGCTCATTTATTGAGAATTAAGAACATTCAGCTTACAACATGAGCATAGGATCAATCTGGTTTCTGGGAGAGGGAGAGAGAAAACTGCTGTGACCTTCAGCTTCCAGTTCCACACTAGAATGAGTGCGCAGGGAGCAGGAGGAGGAACATCCTGTCTCTGAATGAGGACCTTTTTTTTTTTTTTTTTTTTTTTTTTTCACTTTGTTGACATCTGAACAATTTGCATGCAGACATAAAATCACATCATATTAAACAAACAATAGTTGTTGCAACATATACACATACAGATCAATATGCATTAGGCCAACACCCCCACTCAACAACTACTTATTCTGTTAGTCCCATAGTGGTTCTCAATTCTTGGAATCTAGGTCGTGGCAATGGCTTGGTCAAAATGTCAGCTATCATCTTATCAGTCTCACAATAAACAAACTGAATTATGCCACGATCTATCAAATCACGTAGATGATGATATCTGAAGTCAATGTGCTTAGTTCTAGCACTGATCTTCTCACTGCATGCAAGTTTAATGCATCCTTGGTTGTCCTCATATATCACCGTTGGCTGAGTTAACGGTTTACCAAGATCATCCATCAGTTGTCTTAGCCAAATGATCTCCTGACTTGCATAGGCTGCGGACACATACTCAGCTTCTGTGGATGATAAAGCAACAGATAATTGTTTTCTACTAGACCAGGAGACTGAACTTTCTCCAAGTTTAAATACGTATCCGCTTGTGGATTTACGATCATGCAAATCACCAGCCCAATCTGCGTCAGCATAGCCGGTGAGTTTTAGATTTCCTGCTGCAGATAATTTTAAATTTACCCCTTGTGTTTCCTTTAAATATCGGAGAACTCTTTTAACGGCATTCCAGTCTCTTTGGCGCGGTTTCTCCACATATCTGCACAATATTCCAACTGCTGTTGTAATATCTGGTCAACCCATAGTGAATATGTATAGAAGTGCCCCCACTGCCTGTCGATATTTCTCATTGTTAGGCAACAGGTCATCTTCCAGTTTCAGGTAGGATGATTCCATTGGCGTTGATACACCTTTGGCTTCTGTCATTCCAAACTGATTCAAAATTGAATTAATTTTTGCACTTTGATTTAGAAGAAAACTTCCATCTCCCTCTCTCTGGATATGCAAATTTGCACTTCACTAAGGAAGTGGAAAAACTCCAGTGCCACATTTAAGCAGCTTCCTCAAAGTCATAATCGCTTTCCAACAAGCTTTTAATATAACTAAGGGATTTGTGCCAGATCAGAACCCCAAACTACAGACTCTGCATTTCAGGGTACCTGCCCCTCATCAGTGTAGTGTGTGGGATATTCTAATCTGGCTGAGTGAGTGGGCTAAGACAAGGTCTGGGAGCTTGCTATCAACCTTATGGAGACAGCGAAGTAGGTGAGGAGATTGTAGCCACTTCCCTCCTCTCAGATATATGCAAATATGCAAATTTGCTCTTCACTAAGGAAGTGGAAAAACTCCAGTGCCACATTTAAGCAGCTTCCTCAAAGTCATAATGGCTTTCCAACAAGCTTTTAATATACACACCAAAATTGGGCTTACAGAAGATGATTTATATACCATTTAATCATCCCTCTAATTCATGGAAAAGTGCTCACCCAATAGATAATAGATCAGAAAAAATGCAAGGTGATTTTTGCAGTAAAAATCCAAATTTATTGAAAAAAGCTTAAAAATGAACTATGTGAATAGTACATGTGAAAAATACAATAATAACTTTAGGTTTTTAATAAAGAAATACAAAAATAGTGACATAAATAAACAAAATCTCAGAAAAAATCTTTCTACATATAAAAGATCTGTAGAAAACACCCTAAATACTAAAAAGTGATCTTTTTATGGTTACCCTATAACAACAAATCTATGTGCCTAATCAAAAGAAGCAGGTACCCCAAAACGCAGCGTCTGTAGTTTGGGGTTCTGATCTGGCACAAATCCCTTAGTTATATTAAAAGCTTGTTGGAAAGCGATTATGACTTTGAGGAGCTGCTTAAATGTGGCACTGGAGTTTCTCCACTTCCTTAGTGAAGTGCAAATTTGCATATATCTGAGAGAAGGGAAGTGGCTACAATCTCCTCACCTACTTCGCTGTCTCCATAAGGTTGATAGCAAGTTCCCAGACTCTCTCTTGATATGGATTCCTACATAATATGTTACATTTCCAAGGTCTTTTGTTTCAAAATGCTGGTTCAAAATTTCAGTAATTTTTCCAATTTCGGCTTCTTCTTGATGAACTACAATTACATCGTCCACATATAAGAGAATATACATCCACTTTCCATCTGTATATCTCGTATATAGGCATGGATCCGCTTGACCTCTTTTAAATCCTTCTTCCAACAAGACTTTGTTCATTTTGGTGTTCCATGCTCTTGCCGATTGCTTAAGACCATAAAGAGATTTTTGTAGTTTACAAACAAGGTTCTGTTCACCTTCCTTTATATAACCTTCAGGTTGAGTCATGTATAAGTCCTCCTCAATGTCACCATTTAAAAAATGCAGTCTTGATATCCAAATGTCTGACAAACATCTTTTGTACAGCAGCTTCGACCATCAAGGCTCTGAATGTTGTCTGCTTGGCGACTGGGGAAAATGTAGCATCATAGTCCTCGCCATGTTTTTGAGAATATCCTTTTGCGACCAACCTCGCTTTAAATCTGTGGACTTTACCTTCAGAGTCATATTTGGTTTTAAATACCCACTTGCACTTGATTGCCTTTTTACCCTGTGGCAACTCAGTGAGTTTCCAAGTTTGAAGTTGATGAAGCGAGTTCATTTCTTCATTAGCGGCATTGATACACTTTGTTCTTTCATGAGCAGGCAGTTTTTGCATTTCATCCCATGACTGTGGCTCTGACTCAGGTAGTGTCTTGACAATGTAGAATAGGCGTTTAGCTGGTATCCCTTTGGTTGATCTTGACGATCATCTGATTTCAGGTTCACTTATGCTTTTTGTTGTTCCTTCAGTGGATGAAGAATCTAGCCAGACTTCTACATTCTCCCTTTTGTTGTCTTGTGATTGTGACTGAGATTGTTGTTGTTGCTTCATCTGGACTATTGGCATAATATCACAAAACTTGGGTGACACAAAATTTTCATCAATCACTACATCTTTGCTTATTGTGACCTTGTTTGTCTCTGGGTGTAGAATTCTATAATCTTTCTGGGTTTCACTGTAACCTACCAGAATGCCTTCCTTAGCGTGAGATTCCCACTTAGTTCGTTTTTCTTTGGGAATGTGTGCAAAGGCTTTGCTTCCGAAAATCCTTATGTGCTGCAGTTTTGGCTTTGCACTATTCCATTGCTCAAATGGAGTTTTCTCTGTCGCTTTTCCTGGTAGTCTGTTCTGAAGATAGCAAGCCGTCATAATAGCTTCGCCCCAATATTCTGTAGGCAGATTTGCATCAAATAACATACTCCTTCTGCTTTCACAGAATGTTCGGTTCCTTCTTTCTGTTACACCATTTTGCTCAGGGTTGTATGGTACAGTAGTCTGACATATGATTCCATTTCTCTTTAAAATGCTCTGTGTCTCATTCCTTGTATATTTCAGTCCCATTATCTGCACGTAAAATTTTTGGCATTCTCCCAAACTTGTTATATACTTCAGCTAGATATATTTCAAGTTTCTCTGGAACTTCATTTTTGCTGTGAAGTAGATAGACAACTGTGTATCTTGAAATGTCATCAATAAATGTAAGAAAATATCTCTTCTTTCCAGAGGTCTGAATACGCATTGGGCCACAGATATCTGTGTGTATTAAATCTAGTGGCTGTTCTGTTCTTGTAGTACTTTTCTTAGGAAAGGCCTTTCTGGACATTTTCCCTTTGATACAGCTGGTACACCTCATTGTCTGGTTACATGGATCAATTGTAATATCATCAGCTAAGTGTTCTTGAAATAACTTTCTTATTGCTTCTGGGTCTCTATGTGCAAGCCGTCTGTGCCATACATGAATACAGTTCTTGTGCATTTCTTGCTTAGCTGTGTATACACACTCTTTACTTTTCAACTGATACAGTTCATCTTTGATTTTTCCTTTTGCTAGTGTGTGACCCTCCTTTGAGATGATGCAGCTATCGTGCTTAAACGTAACTTCATTCCCTTGTTTAGTATGCTTTTTCACGGATAATAGATTACTTTCTAGACTAGGCACATATAGCTCATCCTTTACATGAATCCTCTTGTTTTGTTTTGCAGAGGTGTTACAATCAATATAACCATCTCCTATGCCTTCTGAGTTCATACACTGACCATTCGCCATTATCACTTTCTCTGACTTGCTTTGGTTAAGCTTAGTAAAGAAGTCTCTGTCATTGGTCATGTGACTGGTTGCACCAGAATCTATACACCACGCATGCTTTGATTTAAATGCATTGACTAATGTGAATGCAGCCTCAGTATTTACAGGATCATTATTTTCAAATATAGCACTCTTAACTCTTTGTTTACTGTTTTGCTTCTTCAGCTGATTCATTTTCGCTTTCCAAACTCTGCATTTAGCTTTTAAATGACCTGGCTTCTTGCATACAAAACATTCCCGTGTTTCTTTAGGGTGGTTTCTGCTGGTGGGCGCATCCTGTGTTTGTAAAGCAGTTTCCTTGTTGCATATTTTGCTGCTCACACTTTCTGCCTTTCTCTTATATTCATCTACAAGCTTTCCTCTGACATACTCCAATGTAAGCTCATCATCTGGGCGTGCATCTAATGCAGTTACAAGCGTGTCATAGCTTTCTGGGAGACCACTAAGTAGTAGTGCTGCTACATGGAAGTCCTTCATATCTTCCCCATTGCCCCGCAGGCGCTCTACGGTCTCTAGAGTGCTTCTAATGTAGTCCTGCATGTCCTGGTCACTGTGTAGTTTAGACTGATATAGCTTTCTCATTAGATAGAGTTTGTTACTTAGATTTATCCTCTCATGTACTTTCTGCAGCTGCTCCCACATTTCCTTTGCAGATTCACACTTACACACATGCACAATCTGATCATCCTCTATGCTGAGTGATATGGTGCTCTGTGCTTTCTGATCCATCTCTAGCCAGTCCTGTGGTACTGGGTCAGGCTTGGGCTCCTGAGTGTATTTTCACGTACCTTCTCTTATCAGCAGCATCTTCACCTTGAATTTCCAGGATTGTCAGTTCTGGTTATTCAGGCTTGGCACTGTAAACTTTGCTGAGCTGCTGGTGGTGGCCATCTTTACTTCTTCTCAGTTCGCTGTGGTCTTTCTATCTCTGTGCTCTGGAGGTTTGGGACTTCTGTGACTCCTGGGCCCATAACCTGTTAGCAGGGGTTAATCAGCGTGATGTCCACAGCGAGCAACAGAGAATGTTCATTTATTGAGAATTAAGAACATCCAGCTTACAACATGAGAATAGGATCAATCTGGTTTCTGGGAGAGGGAGAGAGAAAACTGCTGTGACCTTCAGCTTCCAGTTCCACACTAAATGTAGACGCAGGGAGCAGGAGGAGGAACATCCAGTCTCTGAATGAGAAGAAATGATGGGAGTGCTGGTGTGTCACGGTCCGCGCTGCTGTGGTATGGATAAACTCACCAAAGAGCCAAAAGTATTTTCATCCTTTATTCCTCCTCTCTCCTACGCGTTTCAGCGCCACACCCGCGCCTTCCTCAGGGACCCGGCGCCGGGTGTGGCGCTGAAACGCGTAGGAGAGAGGAGGAATAAAGGATGAAAATACTTTTGGCTCTTTTGTGTGTTTATCCATACCACAGCAGCGCGGACCGTGACACACCAGCACTCCCATCATTTCTTGGATTCAAACCACTATCCAGTGGTCGGTGGAGGTCCTGCAGCAGCTGGAACATAGATTCCAAAAACGCCTTCAAACCAGTTGTGGGGTTCACAACTGGACCAGGTGAGCAGCTTCACAGCACCACCATCATACAAAAGTGTCACTAGTGATAGGGCACTATTGCGCCTCTTGTCCCCCTCCCTATTTTCTCTTTACAGTCTCTGAATGAGGACCTTTTTTTTTTTTTAACTTTCTTGACATCTGAACAATATGCATGCAGACATAAAATCACATCATATTAAACAAACAATAGTTGTTGCAATACATACAGATTAATATGCATTAGGCCAACAGCTGGCTGTATATAGAGGCTGTGATGACTGTATATAGAGGCTGTGATGACTGTATATAGAGGCTGTGCTGACTGTATATAGAGGCTGTGCTGACTGTATATAGAGGTTGTGCTGACTGTATATAGAGGCTGTGCTGGGGTATATAGAGGCTGTGCTGACTGTATATAGAGGCTGTGCTGACTATATAGAGGCTGTGCTGACTGTATATAGAGGCTGTGCTGACTGTATATAGATGCTGTGCTGGCTGAATATAGAGGCTGTGCTGACTGTATATAGAGGCTGTGCTGGGGTATATAAAGGCTGTGCTGACTCTGTATAGAGGCTGTGCTGACTCTGTATAGAGACTGTGCTGACTGTATATAAAGGCTGTGCTGACTGTATATAGAGGCTAAGGAAAATAGGAGATATCTGCTGCAACACTGACACTAAATGTGTACAATTCATGAGTATAATGAGCAGCCGAGCTGCACAGCTAGTATAAGAAACATGATAAAATGTATTATGGCAAACACTGCCCTAGAATATATTGCAAATTGGAAGACTTAGCTTCAGCAGTGGCCACTGCGGAGTGCCCGGTGACCAACGACAAGGTGCTTCCATCTCACCGGGTCCTAATACTATGACTAACAGAGTTATAAAGGCTGTGCTGACTGTATATACAGGCTGTGCTGATTGTATATAGGGGCTGTGCTGACTGTATATACAGGCTGTGCTGATTGTATATAGAGGCTGTGCTGACTCTATATAGAGGCTGCGCTGACTTTGTATAGAGGCTGCGCTGACTGATATAGAGGCTGCGCTGACTGTATATAGGCTGTGCTGACGTACATAGAGGCTGTGCTGACTGTACATAGAGGCTGTGCTGACTGTATATAAGCTGTGCTGACTGTACATAGAGTCTGTGCTGACTGTACATAGAGTCTGTGCTGACTGTATATAGAGGCTGTGCTGGGGTATACAGAGGCTGTGAAGGCGGTATACGGAGTCAGTGCGGCTGTATACGGAGGCTGTGCTGGGGTATACGGAGGCTGCTGCTGAGGTATATGGAGATGCTGTTGTGCTGTATATATATTATGGAAGCTGTGCTGGGCTATATATACTATTTGGAGGCTGTGCTGGGCTACATATACTATTTGTAAGCTGTGCTGGGCTGTACATATAAAATGGAAGCTGTGCTGGGCTATATATACTATTTGGAGGCTGTGCTGGCTACATATACTATTTGAAGCTGGCTGGGCTGTACATATAAAATGGAACTGCTGGACATATATTATTGGAGACTTGCTGGCGGATATATTATATGGAGGCTGCGGCTGCACAGCTTCCAAATATATATACAGCCGGCACAGTCCCCAAATAATGTATATAGTCAACAGCTTCATTATATATCAGCCCAGCACAGCTTCTAAATAGTATATATAGCCCAGCACAGCCTCCAAATAATATATACAGCCCGCAGCCTCTATATTATATAAACAGCCTGGCAGTCTCCAAATTATATATACAACCCTGAACAGCCTCTATATTATTTATAAGACCACCCAGGAGCCTCTATATTACATATACACAGCCTGCAGCTTCTATATTATATTCATGAATATAGTATGTTTTAAAGGGGCCCACTGAAACTGTTTCGCCCGGGGCCCAACAAAACCTGGAGCCAGCCCTGTATGCACAATCTGATCATCATCTACACTGAGGGAGATAGTGCTTTGTGCTTTTTGATCCTTCTTTACCCAGTAAATGGATGAGGCAGTTGTTCCTGTGTAATTTCCACTACCTTCTCTTATGAACAGCATCTTCACCTTGAATTTCGAGGACTGTAATTCTGATTGGTGAGACTTTGCACTGAGAACTTGCAGTGTTCCCTGCTTGTGGACATCACCTCTGTTGCTCTGCTGCTTTTGCTTCTGTTGCCGTATTAATCTTCTGTGTGACTCTGTGATCTGTGTCACTCCTGGATTCTGTCTCACGCTGGAGTTCTGTGTCACGCTGGGCCCATAACCTGTTGGCAGCAGATCATTCAGTATACACTGAAAGCGTGTTGACAACAGAACTCAGCTTAAATTAGCAACAAACAGGTACAGATATGAAGGGCTTTGTGGAAACAGGAATATGTATCTTAAATGTCCCTTTGCAGCATCAGCAAGCTGTTGTGCTTCTCTTCACATGCACAGACACAGGAAACTGGTTACAGTCCCATGGTATTTCCTGTGTGTGAGCTTCTGGGAGTGTTCCTCTGTTTTTTTTTTTTTTAACTAACTTTACTGACAATGCACAAACCTAGCAATTCAACACTTACACATACAGGATTGGAGTTGTTGCATTTAACATATTCCAACATCCACCATGAAAGAAGATCAGCTCTCCTCCCTTCTGTAAAGATGACATCTCACCACTTGCACGCTTTACCCGCTCCCGTCCGACCTCATCCCCCACCTTCGCCACAGTCTTCATCCCAGCCTCAATACATCTCTTCAACCTTTCATTTACAAATGGTGCCCTCCCGTCATCCTTCAAACATGCTTTAAACACATCCATCCTCAAAAAGCCCTCCCTCGACCCATCCTCTGAGTCTAGCTATCATCCCCTATCACTTCTCCCTTATGCCTCAAACTACTGGAACAGCATGTCCATCTTGAACTGTCCTCCCACCTCTCCTCCTGCTCCCTCTTCTGTCCGGTTACAATCTTGCTTCCGGCTGCATCACTAACTAAAACTGCTTTAACTAAAGTCACCAATGACCTGTTAACAGCCAAGAGCATACGACACAACTCTCTCTTCCTCCTCCTGGACCTGACTTCTGCCTTTGACACTGTGGACTATTCCCTCCTATACATATTCTCTTATCTCTTGACATCACAGACTTGTCCCTATTCTGGAACTTGTCATATCTTAAAGACCGAACATTAAGTATGCTCTCTCTCCCACCCCACCTCCTCACCTCGCCCCCTGTCTGTCAGTGTTTGCCCAAGGCTCAGTTCTAGGACCCCTACTCTTCTCCATCTACACCTTCGGCCTGGCACAGCTCAGAGTCCCACGGTCTTCAGTATCATCTCTACGCTGATGACACACAGTTCTACCACTCTGGACCTGACATCACCTCCTTACTGACCAAAATCCCACGTCTGTCCACTATTTCATCTTTCTTTTCTGCTCACTTTCTAAAACTGAACATAGACAAAATAGAATTCATCATCTGTCCCCCATTTCACTCTACTCCGCCACAAGACCTATCCATCAAAGTCAATGGCTGTTCACTTTCCCCAGTCTCGCATGCTCGGTGCCTCAGGGTGATTCTTGACTCTGTCCTCTCCTTCAAGCCACATATCCAAGCCCTTGCCACCTCCTGCTGACTCCAAAACAGAAATATTTCCCGGATCCGTACATTCCTTGACCAAGAAACTGCAAAAATACTTGTGCATGCCCTAATCATCTCCCGCTTAGATAATTGCAACCTCCTACTCTATGATATCCCCTCTAGCACTCTTGAACCACTCCAATCTATCCTAAACTCTGCTGCCCAACTAATCCACCTGTCTCCCCACTATTGCCCAGCCTCTCATCTCTGCCAATCACTTCACTGGCTTCCCATTGTCCAGAGGCTCCAGTTCAAATCCCTAATTATGACATACAAAGCCATCCACAACCTGTCTCCTCCATAAATCTGTGACATGTTCTCCCGGTACTTACCTACACGTAACCTCCGATCCTCTCAAGATCTCCTTCTGTACTCCCATCTTATCTCTTCTTTCCACAACCGCTTACAAGATTTCTCCCATGCTTCCCCCATACTCTGGAACTCTCTGCCCCAACACATCAGACTCTCACCAACCATGGAAACCTTCAAAAGGAATGTGAATACACACCTCTTCCGACAAGCCTACAACATACAGTGATCCTCAGTCTACTAAACCGCCACACTACCAGCTCTACCCTTTCCTACTGTGTCCTCACCCATCCCTTGTAAATTGTGACCCATCGTGGGCAGGGTCCTCTTTCCTCACTTACTGTATCCTCACCTGTCCCTTGTAGACTGAGCCCTCGTGGGCAGGGTCCTCTCTCCTTCTGTACTTGTGCGTGCCTTGTATTGCTCATGTTTATTGTAGTTGTCTATGCATGCCCCTTTTCACATGTAAAGAGCCATGGGATATATGGTGCTATATTAATGAATAACAATAATAATAAAAATAAATAGATCATTTTACAGATCTCTGTACTGTCCTCTCTTATATGTGTATATTGTAATAAGATCACCCTAAGCCTGAAAAGATAAGAAGCCCCTAAGATGATTGCTGAGAAGTAAATGCTACAGAATAGATAGTGTCAGTACGTTAGGAGGATCAGTACCTGCAGTGTAAACCACAAAGTTTAAGGATATTTTTTTTATATAAATATATGAAAATGGAAAATTTAAATAAAAAAATCACTAAATATTATTAATACATTGTAATGAATGTCAAACCTAGAAAAAAATTTATTTACTTTAATATTTCTGACATGTGATGCAAGTTATAAATTTAAAAACAAAACTCTGTCTTTCTGCAGCTACCACTAGAGGGAGCTAAGAGGCTTACCGCAAACTAGATGTATAATGAACAGTATGCTAAAACAGTAAGCGCTCTCTAGTGGCAGGACAATAGGGGTATGTTTCTGCGGTCTTTGGATGAAGAAATAGAGTATATTCTGATACGCTTTTAAATGTGCTTTATTATAATCAAAATGAGTAGTTGGGTTAATGACCCATAAAATAAAGATCCCCCAGGTGACTGGTTACTTGGCGGTCTTGCAGCAGCGGGCGCTGGTCCATTCGGTGTCGTGGCACTGACAGACACATGTGTCGGAGCCCTGGAAGTTGTAGGATCCACACCTCATTCCACAGGAGCAGGAGATGGCAACATATCCTGAAATTAATAAGGGAAATGTCATCCTGTGCAAAACATACCGCCATCCTACATATAACACTACAAGGTCCCTGCTCATCCACAATTGCTTAGATATTTCTAGAACTCACATAGAAGTGATAGAGAGAGACAGGGGTGCACAGTTATTGGACAATTAGGGCTGGTCCTATGTATATGTCGTACATTTTTGGTATAATAATACCTCTTTTAACCCCTTCATGACTGAGCGATGTTTTTTGTTTGTTTCCTCCATACTATTTCCAAGAGACATAACTTTTTTTATTCTGTCAATATTGCTGTATTAAGCGCTTGATTGGTTTTGCTGCGTTTTTGCTGCAGCAAAACCTTACAAGTGTGAACATAGCCTTACTGTTTCTACATAAACCTTTGAAGAATTCAGCTAGTGAATTTTTAATGATGTAACACACCTAATGGAAAACAGAAGAATTAACTGGGTGGAAGGGCAAAATGAGCAATTGTAAGTAAGAGTGCTATATAATATGATGATTGCAATATGTTAAAAAGATAAACATTGTTTAAGTCATTGCTAAGTTCTTTAAGCCTCTTTCATACAGTGCAGTTTTGTAAGGATTTGTTTGTATTTTTATATCCTAAACTGGAATAAAAAAATAAAAAGACTAAGTTTGGTTTATGCTATTGTTAGGGAATAAGTAACAGATTCTTCTTAGAAATAGGAACAACAAAAAGGTGCTGCTGTGCTTAAAGGAACTACAAAATTGGACTAGTCGACTCCAGCAATATAAAATTGGATCAGGTTTTAGGTCTTACTTTTGGCACTCCCACCGATCAGCTGATTGAAGGGGCCACGGCACACACTGTGTATGGTATTGCAGCTCAAAGTAGCACATTTCTAGTTGAGCGTAAGAGACTGAGCCGAAGCATCGGGCATGGCCACGGGCAATAGTTAGGGGTTGTGATTCTTGCTGGAGTGCCATGGTTCCTTCAATCAGCTGATCTTCAGGGATTCTGAGAGTTGGAGAGTTGAATGCCACTTACCCAATATTAACGGCCAATCCTAACCTCTTCAAAGCTACTGACATATCAAATGTAGTGAACGGTATACCTTACCAGTCATATTAGACTAGTTAGAAAGAAGTATTTGCTAAACCAGGGGCAAATGCTACATTTTTTTAAGAGAGGGTTCCAAGCTTGATGGTGCCCATTGTAAAGACGCCATCTTTTTATAAGAAGTACATTATAAACATAAATCCATACCGTTGTGGCCAAAAGTATTGACACCCCTGCAATTCTGTCAGATATAACTCAGTTTCTTCCTGAAAATGATTGCAATCACAAATTCTTTGGTATTATTATCTTCATTTAATTTGTCTTAAATGAAAAAACACAAAAAGAATTGTCCTAAAGCCAAATTGGATATAGTTCCACACCAAACATAGAAAAGGGGGTGGACAAAAGTATTGGCACTATTAGAAAAATGTGATGCTTCTCTAATTTGTGTAATTAACAGCACCTGTAACTTACCTGTGGCACCTAACAGGTGTTGGTAATAACTAAATCACACTTGCAGCCAGTTGACATGGATTAAAGTTGACTCAACCTCTGTCATGTGTCCTTGTGTGTACCACATTGAGCATGGAGAAAAGAAAGAAGACCAAAGAACTGTCTGAGGACTTGAGAAACCAAATTGTGAGGAAGCATGAGCAATCTCAGGGCTACAAGTCCATCTCCAAAGACCTGAATGTTCCTGTGCCTACCGTGCGCAGTGTCATCAAGAAGTTTAAAGCCCATGGCACTGTGGCTAACCTCCCTAGATGTGGACGGAAAAGTAAAGTTGACGAGAGATTTCAACGCAAGATTGTGCGGATGGTGGATAAAGAACCTCGACTAACATCCAAACAAGTTCAAGCTGCCCTGCAGTCCGAGGGTACAACAGTGTCAACCCGTACTATCCATCGGTGTCTGAATGAAAAGGACTGTATGGTAGGATACCCAGGAAGACCCCACTTCTTACCCCAAGACATAAAAAAAGCCAGGCTGGAGTTTGCCAAAACGTACCTGAGAAAGCCTAAAACGTTTTGGAAGAATGTTCTCTGGTCAGATGAGACAAAAGTAGAGCTTTTTGGGCAAAGGCATCAACATAGAGTTTACAGGAGAAAAAAAGAGACAGTCAAAGAAAAGGACACGGTCCCTACAGTCAAACATGGCGGAGGTTCCCTGATGTTTTGGGGTTGATTTGCTGCCTCTGGCACTGGACTGCTTGACCATGTGCATGGCATTATGAAGTCTGAAGACTACCAACAAATTTTGCAGCATAATGTAGGGCCCAGTGTGAGAAAGCTGGGTCTCCCTCAGAGGTCATGGGTCTTCCAGCAGGACAATGACCCAAAACACACTTAAAAAAACACTAGAAAATGGTTTGAGAGAAAGCACTGGAGACTTCTAAGGTGGCCAGCAATGAGTCCAGACCTGAATCCCATAGAACACCTGTGGAGAGATCTAAAAATGGCAGTTTGGAGAAGGCACCCTTCAAATATCAGGGACCTGGAGCAGTTTGCCAAAGAAGAATGGTCTAAAATTCCAGCAGAGCATTGTAAGAAACTCATTGATGGTTACCGGAAGCGGTTGATCTCAGTTATTTTGGCTAAAGGTTGTGCAACCAAGTATTAGGCTGAGGGTGCCAATACTTTTGTCTGGCCCATTTTTGGAGTTTTGTGTGAAATGATCAATATTTTGCTTTGTGGTTCATTCTCTTTTGTGTTTTTTCATTGAAGACAAATTAAATGAAGATAATAATACCAAAGAATTTGTGATTGCAATCATTATCAGGAAGAAACTGAGTATTATCTGACAGAATTGCAGGGGTGTCAATACTTTTGGTCACAACTGTATACTTGGAGCACCCTCTATTCTGCTATACGTTTCTCCAAGGTTTCTCTTCAATGGCATTGGTGGAATTTCTGTATACTACAAAGCCCCCCAGCATGTGCACCCCCAAAATGAATGTTACTCTCAAATTCTATAATCTAAATACATAATTGCCTTGTGGCGTCTATGATTGCCTCCTGTGTCCTGTTATCCACGTATCACAATGGGGTATTATGAAATCACAATGGGGGTATTAGGACGTCACAGTAGGTTATTATGACATCACAGTGGGGCATTATGACATCACAATGGTTTATTATGACATCATAGTGGGGTATTATAACATCACAATGGGGTATTATTACATCATAGTGGAATGTGACATCATTATGGAGAATTATGACATCACTATGAGGTATTACGACATCATAGTGGGGTGTTATGACATCATAGTATACAGGAGGGAGAGAGCACGAAGGGAGAGAGACAGCACATGGGGGAGAGAGAGAAGGCAGGGGGGAGAGCACACGGGGAGAGGGACGGCACCACAGAGCCTGCCCCCATCGTGATGTTACCACCCTTCTGATGTTATGTCATCAGGGCTCTATCTAGTAATATAATATGTCATTTACAATAGATCTCCCGGAAAAGGTAATGTTGACGGTTATCTTACCAGTTTCGCACTGTGCGGTTTTTCCGTCTGCTATTACGTCTACGCAACTCAAATCACATGCACAGTTTCCAGTTCCGGAGCCTCCTCCTGAGTTTCCTCCACTGCCTCCAGAATTTCCTCCTCCATAGCCTTCACTTCCTCCAGAGTTTCCTCCACTTCCTGCAGAGTTTCCTCCACTTCCTCCAGAGCTTTCACCACCAGAACCTCCATTTCCTCCAATACCATAACCAGGTGACCACCAAAAGTGTGTACCTGAAAATCCACAAAGTAGAAATTATTTTGTGAGTTCCACAAATGCTGCACAGTTTGGCCTCATGGGTGGCGCTGGTTTGTGTAAGATTTTCACTTTCAACAGCAAATGAGGAAACTACCTATTGGACTTATATAAAATTGAGTGAGTGAATAAGCTGGAATTTTCCTCACTTTCCCCATTTGTCCCTGCCTTGAGATGACTTTGACCCCTACTTTTAGAAGTTATGGACTAACACTAGAATTGGCCAATGTTCAACCAGTGCAGCACTGCCATGGTGGAAATGAAGCATTGCACACATACTTACCAACTCAAAGTGTGACCACCTGGACTCTCTCAACAGTTTTTAAAACTGCAGAGCTTCATCAATGCCTCTGAAAACCTCCATTAAAGCAGGATTTGGGAGGCTTTGGTGGCACCAAAAAGAAACTTTAGGAGGAATAGCTGAAGTGTTATATAGGTGGGGACAGTGTGTGGAGGGGACATGAGTCATGATGACCTAAACAATATATGGCAAGCTTCTCACAAGTGTAACTGCACAGTTTCCATACAATGCATGCCTGTTCTCCAAAGTCAAAGATGCTGCATAGATTATTTCTACTTAGACATTAGCAAGTCTTGTGAAGTCTAATCAGCCAGCTACGTTACATTTTTCTAAAAAAAAAATTTGATTAGCAAAAAAATTATTTTGTTGCAAATTTAAAGTACTATGAAGCCTCCAATTGCCCCAGAAAAAGATGTGTGTAACACTCTCATACATTTCCAAAGACTGTATCCAACCTCTTTCAGGCTTTTTAATGCAAATACAGCTTTATTAAGTGACCTGAGCTTACAAGTGTAAACACATGGTAGCTATTTTTACTGCTGTGCTGTCACATACTAACTGTAGTTTCTCTGTGTTTTATGGCTTTCTCTCCCTATTTGTATTGCTAACCTGTGAGCTGTGATGTCCTTTCACTATCCAGATTCACCACACTGTGGCTGCTGCATTCCCTGATTCAGCTTTTATACTGTCCATGTTAACCCTTCTGATTGGCTCTGCTACACCATGTGATTTCATAATGGCAAAACATTATACTCATGCCTGGCATCAGCACCCGACGCACCCGGGCAAGTGCTGGTGCCCTGGACAACTGGGGGAGGGGGCGGTTGCTGTCAGGGACACTGTCCACACCACTTGCTGGACACTGCCCCATTCCATTACTGGTGACCGGCCATCTGCTCTTCATTATTGCAAAGTTTGGGCTGCACAGGCACTAAAGAGGCTTTCTTGTGCAATTCTAACATGAACTCACCAGAAGAAAAAGGAAGTCACCGAGGAGGAGAGAATCCTCCAATCTCCACCAACTGTGGCTGGACTTGAAGCTTCTGTCTTCAGTGTCAATGGTGTCCGCAGTCGGTGAGTAGGATCTGTGTGTGTGTGTCTTCCACCAGCTGATGTTCACGGCTCATACACAGCATCATACTGTATACAGGTCCACATTATATCCTGTATTACACTGTGCCTGTGTATACTATATGTATATAGTGTTGACCTGTGTACAGTATGGTGTTGTACATACACAGCCCTCATCCTCTATAAGCAGCTAGCCCAGCAGCAGCCTCCATATATTATATATACAGCCCAGCATAGCCTCCATATTGTATATACAGCCCAGCAGCCTTTACGTTATATATACAGCCAAGCAGTAACCTCTATATTATATATACAGAACAACAGCAGCCTCCTCCACATTATATATACAGCCCAGCAGTAGCCTCTATATTATATATACAGTCCAGCAGCAGCCTCTATATTATATATACAGCCCAGCAGCAGCTTCTATATTATATATACAGCCCAGCAGCAGTTTGTATATTATATATAGCCCAGCAGCAGCCTCCATATTAAATATACTACCAAACAGAAGCATCTATATTATATAAGCCGAGAAGTTACTATATTATATAAACAGCCCAGTCACAACCTCTATATTATATATACAGCCCAACAGCAATCTCTACATTATACATACAGCCTAGCAGCAGCCTCCATATAATATATACAGCCCAGCAGCAGCCTCTATATTACATATACAGTCCAGAAGCCACTATAATATATATATACAGCCCAGTAGCAGCATCTATATTATATATTCAGCACAGCAGCAGTCTCTACTTTATATATACAGCCCAACAGCAGCCTCCATATTATAAATACAGCCAAGCAGCCTTTATGTTATATATACAGCCCAGCTGCAGCCTCTATATTATATATACAGACCAGCAGCATCCTCCATATGATATATACAGCCCAGCAGTAGTTTCTGTATTACATATAGTCCAGTAGTGGCATTCATATTAAATATACAACCAAGCAGCCACCTCTAAATTATAAATACAGCCCAGAAGCCACTATATTATATATACAGCCCAGTAGCAGCTTCTATATTATATACAGCCCAGTAGCAGCCTCCATATAATATATACAGCCCAACAGCCCATGTATTATATATATAGCTCAGTAGCAGCCTCTATATTATATATACAGCCCAGCAGTAGCTTCTATATTATATATACAGCCTAGAAGCCACTATATTATATATACAGCCCAGCAGCAGTCTCTATATTATATATAGCCCAGCAGCAGCCTCCATACTATATATATAACTAAGTAGCTGCCTCTGTTTTACATATACAGCCCAGCAGCAGCCTCTATATTATCTATACATCCCAGAAGCCACTATATTATATATACAGCCCAGTAGGTGCCTCTATATTATATATACAGCTCAGCAGCAGCCTCCATATTATATATAGAACCAGGCAGCAGCCTCCATATAATGTATACAGCCCAGCAGCAGCCTCTATATTATATATACAGTCCAGAAGCCACTATATTATATAAACACCCCAGTAGCAGCCTCTATATTATATTGATAGCCCAGCAGCAGTCTCTACATTATATATTGCCCAGCAGCAGCCTCCATATAATATATAGAGCCCAGCAGCAGTCTCTATGTTATATATACTGCCCAGGAGCCACTATATTATATATACAGCCAGGTTGTGTATATATATACACACACACACAAAGAAGACTCTATATCACGATCATGAATTGTGGTATGTGTTATAGGGGCCCACTGAGACAGTTTCGCCCAGGGGCCACAAAAACCTAGAGCTGGAGGTGATTACAGTGAAGCCTATCTACCCCCAAGGTCAGGTGAGCCTTCTCTGGCTGAAAAATATGTAATATGGTAGTTGCTATTTTAGGTCATTCCTGCAAATCATATTTTAAATTGCTCCAGTTTGCCAAGTTCAAGGAATTAGGCTAGGGTCACACTTGCAGATTTTACATGCGTTTTTGAGACTTGCGTTTTGTGAAAACGCATGCAAAAACGCATCCATAGGCCCCCATGCAAAAAACGCATGCCCCGATAGCAAAAACGCATGTCTGAATGTACCATGCATTTTTGGGATGCGTTTTTGGCTCAGCACCAAAAAATACTGCAAGCAGCATTTTTTGGTTCTTTTTCAAAAACGCATGCGGTTTTTTTAACATGGGGACCTATGGGAAACGCATGCGTTTTTATATGGCACTAAATGGTACATGCGTTTTTGCATGCGCTTTTTAAGAGTGCCCCACACCTAAGTGCAAAAACACATGCTGGGAAAAAGCACCTTAAAAAACGCATGCCAAGTGTGACCCTAGCCTTACTAAAATATATACTGTACACCAATTCAGATTTAATTTAATCAATTGGCTCATCTCTATTTGTAGCCTTACTTGTGCTGCCCATTCTCAACTACTTCTATATTCCTGAGGAGTTGTGTGTAGTCAATACGGATACTTACATGTTGAAGTTGCCAGCAGGCTGCACATCAGAAGCATCAGGAACGACATTTTTCTGCAAACTAAAGGGAATAGATGAGATATGACCGAGATTTTAGATCTTCTACCTGACTTACACTAGATGATGTGGGCGATTTTACCCTATAACCACAGAGGCAGCGGCGTAACTACAACAGGTGCAGGGGTTGCGATCGCACCCGGATCCTGCAACCTAGGGGGGCCCCATAAGTCCCTTTGGCCTATAGAGAAAGACTAATGCTATTAAAAATTTGCAATAATTGGGGGTCCCGTGCAAGCTTTTTCATCAGGGCCCCTGGGCCTGGAGTTACGCCACTGCACGGTGGTGGTCCTTTCCGGTATCACCCCATGTTCCCAGCTACTCACCTGTCTCTCCAAATGTGCAAAGTTTACATCCACTCCCTTTTTATACCCTTTTGCCTTTTCAATCACACACTAGAATGTTTGACACCGAACGTCCCCCTTAATTTCAATAGGTGTGTGGACACCGCCCCATAATAATGCAAATACATATATTGTGATTAAATTCCTGAGAACTAGAGAATATTGTGCTTCCTCATCTGGAGGATGAATACATTAAGTTCATTGCAAATTTATCTTACAGATAGTGCATGACTGAGATCATGTTATAGGAGTTGCTCCTCGATGCTGCAATTGGAATGATAGTAAAATGGGAGTTGGACGCCTATTTTTTACCAATTCTGGGTTTCTAAACCCACTGGGTGCAGGGGCTGAATAGAAAAAAAAGGATTACATGTCACCTATGTATTGTCCACCGTGTGGGAGACACACTTATATCACCCTGATTTATAGAGAGGAAATTCAGACCTTGCTTTCCATACACTACAAACAGGCACATTTGCTAAAAAATGATAACCCCTAATTGTTCATAGAACATCTTGGGTATCTCTGAACAATAGCAACAAAACTGTGACAAGAGTGTGGTACGAGGATACAGTTTATATATACACCCCGTGTGTTTAAATAGGTCACAAAATATACCCAAATTTTGAATTACAGACCCCAGACCAATATGTAAATTTATGTCAGACCCCAGAATAAATGCAGACCCTGCCAAGACCCCAAAATAAAGTCATATGTCAGACCAGACCTTAAAATAAATTAGGACTCCAGACCAAAATGTATACATTCTCTCAAAAAAATGGAGACCTCATACCTGACCCAAAATTTTATTTAGATTCCAGACTATACCCCAAAAGAGAAAATACGCCAGATTCATTAAAAAAAAAATTCAGACCCCAGAATAAAAGTAGATCAATAATCAAACACCAAAATAAATTCATACTTCAAACCACAAACTACAATAAATTAAGACCAAAGACCAGACACCAAAATAAATACATTCCCCCCCCCAAAAAAATGTCGATCTCAGATCAGATCCTACAGTAAATGTAGACCCCGTGGAACAGGCCACGAACTCATTTCAGACCAAAAACACACAAAAAAAATCAGACCCAAAATAAATTCAGACTCCAGAAGAGAATAGTCCCCCCTCAACCAATAAAAACAACCCAATATCTATATAAGGGGAATTATTATGGTAACCCTGCAAAGTTGGGCGTGAGTCTGTTAAATGTAACATTACCTGGCTGTTGTTGTAATCAAGAGATTGTGCCATCGCTTCCAGAGAAGAGCTTTAAAGAGGTTTTCCCACTAACAAATTAATTTTAATCAATAGATCTTGGAATAATAATAAGTTCCACAAATTAATGTATTTAAAGCAAATGTTCCTGTGCTGAGATTATCTTCTATACTAGATGGCGGCCCGATTCTAAAGAATCGGGTATTCTAGAATATGTACGTATGTAGTTGACATACTGTGACTGACAGAACTTGTTAAGTCAACGTGAGTGAACTACATATATATATACAGCAGCACTATAGTATATGGCGGTACATTACAGCACATGTATAGCAGCACTATAGTATATGGCGGTACATTACAGCACATGTATAGCAGCACTATAGTATATGGCGGTACATTATACTAAATGTATAGCAGCACTATAGTATATGGTAGTACATTACATTACATGTATAGCAGCGCTACAGTATATGGCGGTACATTACAGCACATGTATAGCAGCACTATGGTATATGTCGATACATTACAGCACATGTATAGCAACACTATGGTATATGGCTCGCCAATTGCGATTTTGGTCACCTCCAAGACATTCATACTGGTAGGATGCCTTGTTGAATGTATCTGCATTAAAGTAGTAACAAATGTTATGGTATGTTATTATTATTATTATTATTATTATTATTATTATAGGTATTTATATAGCGCTATTAGGATACATGGCGCTTTACAATTTAGAGGGTAGACAAAGACAAGTGGTCGAAAAGGACCACAAATGACGACAAATCCACAATTAATCATACGGGTACAATAGGGTCGGGGATCCTGTCCGCGAGGGCTCACAGTCTAGAGGGGGTGGGGAGGGAGACAGTAGGAGGGGGAGAGGTGAGATGGTGCAGTGAATTGGGTCTCAGTGTGTGTTATAGGCTTGTAGGAAGAGGTGGGTCTTCAGGTTTTTCTTGAAGGTTCCCAGGGTCGGGGAGTGTCTGATGTGATGGGGGAGGGAGTTCCAGAGTCTGGCAGAAGCACGAGAGAAGTCTTGTGTTCGGTTGTGGGAGGTGGGAGATGCGGGGGGTTGAGATGGAGTTCTTGGGAGGAGCGCAAGTTGCGTGAGGGGAGGTATCAGGAGACTAGGTCGGAGATGTAGGGAGGGGACATGTTGTGTATGGCCTTGTATGTCAGGGTTAGGGTTTTGAAGCGAGATCGCTGGGGGATGGGGAGCCAGTGGAGGGCTTGGCGGAGAGGGGAGGTGGGGGAGTAGCGGGGAGATAGGTGGATGAGTCGGGCAGCAGAGTTGAGGATGGTGTGGAGAGGTGCAAGAGAGGAGGCAGGGAGGCCGGTGAACAGGAGGTTGCAGTACTCCAGGCGGGAGATGATGAGGACATGGACAAGTGTTTTAGCCGTGTTGTGGTCAAGGAAGGAGCGGATGCGGGCAATGTTTTTTAGCTGGAGACGGCAGGTGGTGGTGAGGGCTTGGATGTGGGGCTTGAAGGAGAGGGAGGAGTCGAGGATTACCCCGAGACATTTGGCGTGGGGGACGGGTGAGAGAGTGCAGTCATTGACGGTGATGGATAGGTCAGGAAGGGGGGGAGGGTTGTTAGGGGGAAAGACGATGAATTCTGTCTTGTCCATGTTGAGTTTGAGGAAGCAAGAGGGTAGAAAAGAAGGATGCAATGGCGGATAGGCAGTGAGGAATTTTGGATAGAAGAGAGGAGATGTCGGGGCCAGACAGATAGAGCTTGGTGTCGTCGGCGTAGAGGTGGTATTGGAGGCCAGGTGACTCGATGAGGTTGCCTAGGCCGAGGGTGTAAATGGAGAAGAGTAGTGGTCCCAGGACCGAGCCTTGGGAGACACCTACGGAGAGGGGGTGGGGCGAGGAGGAGGTGTGGGAGTGGGTGACGCTGAAGGTCCTGTCTGTCAGGTAGGAGGAGATCCAGGAGAGGGCGAGGTCAGTAATGCCAAGAGATTCAAGGATTTGGAGTAAGAGGGAGTGGTCAAAAGTGTCAAAGGCAGCAGAGAGGTTGAGAAGGATGAGGACGGAGTAGTGTCATTTGCTCTTGGCGATCAGAAGGTCATTAGTGACTTTGGTTAGGGCTGTTTCGGTGGAGTGGTGCGGTCGGAAGCCGGATTGTAGGCGATCAAAGAGAGCACAGGTGGGAGGAAAGTTCGGAATAGACGTGTTGTTCAAGACGTTTTGAGGCAAACGGGAGGAGAGATATGGGGCGATATTTGGAGACTGTTGTAGGGTCGAGGGATGGTTTTTTTAGGATGGGTGTGATTAGGGTGTGCTTGAAGGGTGAGGGGAATGTGCCGGATTTGGATGATATGTTGAAGAGGTGTGTCAGGGCAGGAATGAGGACTGTGGTGAGGTTAGGGATGAGGTGGGAGGGGAGTGGGTCAAGGGCGCAGGTGGTGAGGTGTGATCGTGCTAGAAGGGAGGAGAGGTGAAACTGCATTTGGGTGAGGGGGGATGGGCTGGAGGTGGGATGGGGTGAGGGGAGTGTGGGTCGAAGCTTTGTCTGAGTTTATCAATTTTGTCTTTGAAGAAGGTGGCGAAGTCATCGGCGGAGATGAGAGGTGAGGGAAGAGGTGCAGGGGGGCGAAGTAAAGAGTTGAAGATTTTGAAGAGGGGTTGTGAGACAGGGCAGTAATTAGAGAGGAGAAGTAGGCTTGTTTTGCGGAGTCAAGGGCAGTCTTGAAGGTATTGAGGGAACACTTGTATAGGGCGAAGTGCTCTGCGGAGTGGGACTTCTTCCATTTCCGCTCGGCTGCCCTAGTCATCCGTCGGAGTTTTTTGGTGAGGGTCGTGAGCCATGGCTGTCGTTGTACTCTTGTTGTGTTAAATGTGAGCGGAGCAGCCTGGTCGAGGGCTGTGGTGAGAGCGGAGTTGTAGAGGGAGGTGGCAGAGTCGACAAGTCACTTCACCGGGTACTTTACTGGAACTCAACAGTCATTACAGTTTACAGTGCAGTATGTTGTTACTAGACAAATGACTACAGGCTGCAAGTGGATTTTATGGCTAGTAGACGGTTCCCTCCTTATGTGCCTTTCTTGTTCTTTCTGTTCCTTTGCCTCCCAGTAGCAGTGTGAAATCAGAGCTCATAAAGATTAGGTCTGACCTCCTGCTGTCTCTTTTCCTTTGTCTGCCTGCCTTGCTCCCATCGGGTGAATCTTCTGTTGATTACCGCAGCAGGCTACCGCGGGTCTGATTCCCCTCTAATGGGTGCTTTAGGAGTCAGGGCCATATCTGAATATACCCCACCCCCGTTCAACAGATTTTCTACAGGCCATAAAGGTTCCTGCAGGTGCGGGCTCCAGTACCCAGTTACTTTCCTAGAGCGAACTCCCTCCGAGCTCCTTGCTCCCTTCTCCTTCTTCTGGGATCTAACTTTCTGTCTCCCTTCGTCTTTCGTGCCTCAGGTTCCCATCCTAAACTTCTCTAACCCTCCAACCCTTGGAGGCTTAGATGGGTTCTCAGGCCTCCAGCCAAAATGACCACGATCCAAAGACCTCCTTTCTCCCCTAGGGGTGACTAAATAACCTCCCAGGGTCCCTCCCACCGTATCACTAGTGTGGGGTGTGGGTATAGGGTCCCTCCTAGCGTCCATAAGTCCACTTGCAGTGGGGCGACTACACTGCTTTTATGGGTGTAGTACCCCTTTTGTGGCACCCACATAGTGGGGTGCCACATACCCCCTTGATGGAATATACTCGTCCGCGAGTATCACACTTGTCTGCCGGAAGTGAAAAACATTTTTATATTTATATAAAATGCCAAAGGGTAACTATTTACATTAAGCATATCTAAGTCTCTTCCCACTCCAGGGAGGCTCATTCTTATAACGTTACACATATATGCACACAGACATTGCAGCAGTTGATTGATAGAATTTACAGTCCTCGGGCCACCTGTCGGCAAAGTTATTACTCTCCAGTTATCTCTAACTCTGCACATAAACACATTATTTAGCTTGGCCCAACGGGACCGATTCTAACTCTGCGGGCCCAGCGGTAATCTGTAGTCCAGCACAGTCCAGTGTGTGTTATCACCGCTGGGCCGCTATTCATGGCACACGTCATTAAACAAAGAAAGGGACAGTTCAGTTATAAAAAGTCTTTAGGATCAACAGGGACACCTCCTCGTTCAAGACTTGCAAAAAGGGAAAAATATAAAAGCAAAGGGTTGATAATTGTAAAGGTGAGAGGCTATGTACATCTGGAAAACAATATCTCTCAATGGGACTCTATTGTAATAAAGTTAATTATGGATACGGATGGCAAACCAGCCAAGTTGGCTGGGGTAACGCTCGTATGTTACCTGTTCTCCTCTGTAAAGATCATGCCGGGGATGTCCTTTCCTCAAAAACGATTCTACGTCCCGCCGGGAGAAGAATACGTCGTCGAAGAGTTCTGGCTCTCGCAAAAAGCCCCATCCATCTTCCTGATAGACGGAGACGACAGTTCCTGTTTTCCGCAGTTCAATGGGAAGTGGGGGCTGAGCTCGGCCTTCATCCCGAAGTCTCCTGGTGGCTCTTCCTCTTTGGTACCAGTCCTCCCACTGACGTTGCATCGCTACTTGGTCTCGCTCATCCACGGCCAGACGGGTGCTGTGGGGGTGGTGAACTGCTGCTGGAAACTCTAGGTGTTGTACGCATCTCCGTGGAGCCCAAGATGGCAGGAACTCCTTGGTGGTGCCGCTGCCATGAGGTCCACCACGCGCTTCTTGGGTGCTCCCTCCTAGACGGTTCCCTCCTTATGTGCCTTTCTTGTTCTTTCTGTTCCTTTGCCTCCCAGTGGCGGTGTGAAGTCAGAGCTCATAAAGATTAGGTCTGACCTCCTGCTGTCTCTTTTCCTTTGTCTGTCTCCCTTACTCCCATTGGGTGAATCTTCTGTTGATTACCGCAGCAACCCCTTAATGACCACAACCCGTGGGTGGCATCACGACAAACAATCCCGTGTAAATACCCCTTTTACTTGCGGAACCGGGACACGGTTCAGACCAAGACCGCCGTGATATCCCCAGCAGTACCCCGGTCCGGTACCGAGTACCCCGTCCCAGTGGGCTCCACAAAACTTTATAATGTATGTTGGGTAATTGACCTGCACTTTGTCATTAAGTACATCTTATGACCTTTTCCCACTATTTGCATTATGTTGTGATTGTTAATGATATTTGGAATTGTCTGACTCATTGTGATTTTTTGAATATTTGGTAAAATATATTGGGCCCTACAGCAGGGGATTACTTCTCCCCCTTTAGCATGTAGGCTTTCAGCCTTTTTTAATGTTTTTATTGAATCTTGTATAATGTGTGCAGTTTTTTCTATTAATAAAATTTGATATTTATTAACTCAGAGGTGATCGCTCATTTATATCTCTTCTTCTCCTTGAAATGCTATTTTTCAGATGTGTTGGAGCAGATCCCCTGCATTTATTTACATAAAAATTAGTGGTGCCCACAGAATCTATATTTCTACTATTATTATTATACTACTACATATTGAGGAAGAATTTTGGAGATGGGAATACCCCTTTAAACCTTCTTTCCTCTAGACATAGGGGATACCCCTTTGTCCCTGTCGCAGACCTGGGACCAGCTTCTCCACCATGACAGAAGATTAGCTCTCCTCCCTTCTGTCAAGATCACATCTCACCACGTGCACGCTTGACCCGCTCCCGTCCCACTTCATCCCAACTCTAAAGGTGCCTTTACACACAGAGATACAGTATTGGCCAAAAGTATTGACACCCCTTCAATTCTGTCAGATAATACTCAGTTTCTTCCTGAAAATGATTGCAATCACAAATTCTTTGGTGTTATTATCTTCATTTAATTTGTCTTCAATGAAAAAACACAAAAGAGAATGAAAGCAAAAAGCAAAACATTCATCATTTCACACAAAACTCCAAAAATCGGCCAGACAAAAGTATTGGCACCCTCAGCCTAATACTTAGTTGCACAACCTTTAGCCAAAATAACTGCGATCAACCGCTTCCGGTAACCATCAATGAGTTTCTTACAATGCTCTGCTGGAATTTTAGACCATTCTTCTTTGGCAAACTGCTCCAGGTCCCTGATATTTGAAGGGTGCCTTCTCCAAACTGCCATTTTTAGATCTCTCCACAGGTGATCTATGGGATTCAGGTCTGGACTCATTCCTGGCCACCTTAGAAGTCTCCAGTGCTTTCTCTCAAACCATTTTCTAGTGCTTTTTGAAGTGAGTTTTGGGTCATTGTCCTGCTGGAAGACCCATGACTCTGAGGGAGACCCAGCTTTCTCACACTGGGCCCTACATTATGCTGCAAAATTTGTTGGTAGTCTTCAGACTTCATAATGCCATGCACACGGTCAAGCAGTCCAGTGCGAGAGGGAGCAAAGCAACCCAAAACATCAGGGAACCTCCGCCATGTTTGACTGTAGGGACCGTGTTCTTTTCTTTGAATGCCTCTTTTTTTCTCCTGTAAACTCTATGTTGATGCCTTTGCCCAAAAAGAGAGAACATTCTTCCAAAACGTTTTAGGCTTTCTCAGGTAAGTTTTGGCAAACTCCAGCCTAGCTTTTTTATGTCTCGGGGTAAGAAGTGGGGTCTTCCTGGGTCTCCCACCATACAGTCCCTTTTCATTCAGAGCCGACGGATAGTACGGGTTGACACTGTTGTACCCTCGGACTGCAGGGCAGCTTGAACTTGTTTGGATGTTAGTTGAGGTTCTTTATCCACCGTCCGCACAATCTTGCGTTGAAATCTCTTGTCAATTTTTCTTTTCCGTCCACATCTAGGGAGATTAGCCACAGTGCCATGGGCTTTAAACTTCTTGATGACACTTCGCACGGTAGACACAGGAACATTCAGGTCTTTGGAGATGGACTTATAGCCTTGAGATTGCTCATGCTTCCTCACAATTTGGTTTCTCAAGCCTCAGACAGTTCTTTGGTCTTCTTTCTTTTCTCCATGCTCAATGTGGTACACACAAGGACACAGGACAGACGTTGAGTCAACTTTAATCCATGTCAACTGGCTGCAAGTGTGATTTAGTTATTGCCAACACATGTTAGGTGCCACAGGTAAGTTACAGGTGCTGTTAATTACACAAATTAGAGAAGAATCACATGATTTTTCTAACAGTGCCAATACTTTTGTCCACCCCTTTTTTATGTTTGGTGTGGAATTATATCCAATTTGGCTTTAGGACAATTCTTTTTGTGTTTTTTCATTGAAGACAAATTAAATGAAGATAATAATACCAAAGAATTTGTGATTGCAATCATTTTCAGGAAGAAACTGAGTATTATCTGACAGAATTGCAGGGGTGTCAATACTTTTGGCCAACACTGTAAATTGCTTGCAATTCACTGGTTGCAGTGAAATCATGGACACATTGTTCCACTTGTAATGGCAACAAAATGGAATAATGTGTCCATGATTTTCTGCAACCAGTGAATTGCAAGCAATTTAGCTCTGTGTGTAAAGGTACCTTAACACATCTCTTCAACCTTTTACTTACAAATGGTGTCTTCCCTCATCCTTCAAATGTGCCTCAATCACACCCATCCTCAAAAATCCCTTCCTCAACCCATCCTCTGGACCTAGCTATTGCCCTACATCACTCCTCTCTTATGCCTCAAAACTGCTGGAACAGCATGTCCATCTTGAACTGTCCTCCCCACCTTTTCCTCCTGCTCCCTCTTTGACAGGTTACAATCTGGCTTCTGACTGCATCACTCAACTGAACCTGCCCTAACTAAAGTCACCAATGACCTACTAACTGCAAAGAGCAAGTGTGGCAATTTACCCCTGTCACAACGGAATGCAAATGTTCTTCAGGAGGCTCCCATCCTAGCACTCCCACACACACACACACACACACACACTTAGGCAGATGGCAGAGGTCTCATACTCTAGGGGGGAAGTTAAGGAGGGAGAACACACAGTGAGATTGAGTCGGCACTGAGGAAAGACGGAGAACGGGGATTCTCCGAGAGAGTGAAGGAGGAATCCCAGGGAGGGGGCCGTAGAGAGAGAAGCGGGCAGCCCAGACGGAAGGGGGGAACCCCCTGAGCACCCATACTCAGGAGGGAACCCTGGTCTGTTTTACCGAAGCACCGATTCCGAAGACGGCAATGGACTTTATCCCCTCATGAAGAACACCAGAGGTCGCGGACCATTTACCGGCCCCGTCACCCTGTCCAGAGGAATTGTCACACCAGGATTCCCATCTCCAACGGGCCTTGTACGAAATGGGCACTCAAGACAGGCATTGAGAGCAGGACACAGGACAGATCCAAGCAGGCATTCCACGGGAGACTCCCCGAGACTTTGCAGCCCGTTGTGACTACCCGGCCAGCTATTTCATCCAGAGAATGTTACCTGCTGTGAACTGTATTACCATCTGCATCATTCCAGTAAAGTACCCGGGTAGAGTGCTCAAGTTCCGCGTATTTGTTTCTTCGCTGCACCCTGCTCATCATCCATTACCAGCACCCTTACCATCACCAGTGCATCCCTGCCCCAGGGGGTTAGCTCCACCTGCAGGGAGCTGTACCATCAAAGCCGCTATATCCATCACCCTCCAGAGGACTGAAGCTGCGCTGGTGCTCAATCACCAGAAGCTGCTGGTTGGCATCACGAGAACTACATGATAAACTTTATTCCCCTGTATAAATATACCCCTTTTTTAAAAGTTCGGTCTCCAGGGCCACAGGTCTGGGAAGGCCACCAGTGACATCTCCCCCCCCGACCACAGCGGAAAAGGGCCCGGATACCCGAGTCCCCACTGCCCCGGGCACACAGAAGTGTCACTACTCTGTCCTCCTACTCCTAGACCTGTTTTCTGCCTTTGACACTGTGGACCATTCCCTCTTTTTAAAGGTTCTCTTATCTCTTGGCATCAGAGACTTGGCCCTTTCCTGGATCCCGTCATATCTAACAGACCGTACTTTCAGCGTCTCCCTTCCCACACCACCTCCTCATCTCGCCCCTATGTGTCGGTGTTCCCCAAGGTTCAGTTCTAGGACCCCTACTTTTCTCCATCTCCACCCTGAGCCTGGACAGCTCATAGATTCCCATGTATCTTCAGTATCATCTCTACACTAATGACACACAGATCTACTGCTCTGAACTGACATCACCTCCTTACTGACCAAAATCCCACAATGTCTGTTCGCTATTTTATCTCTCTTTTCTGCTCGCTTTCTAAAACTAAACATGGACAAAACAGAATTCATCATCTTTCCCCATCTCACTCTACCCCTCCACCAGACCTATCCATCAAAGTCAATGGCTGCTCACTTTCCCCAATCCGCATGCTCAGCGCCTCGGGGTGTTCCTCGACTCTGCCCTCTCTTTCAAGCCACATATCTAAGCCCTTGCCACATCCTGCCGACTCCAACTCAAAGATATTTCCCGGATCTTTACATTCTTTGACTAAGAAACTGCAAAAACACTCGTGCACGCCCTAATCATCTCCCACCTCGACTATTGCAACCTCCTAGTCTATGGCCTCCCCTCTAGCACTCTTGCACAACTCCAATCTATGTGCAAAAACTACTAGAATCGTGGACTACTATGTCGTGGATCATCAGCTTAAATGTCTTGGCCAATGCATGAACCAAAATCCCATTTGTAAAAGTTTTTTATTCATCATATAAGAGACTTTTTGCACTTTTTATCTATCCAGGGTGCAGTTGGGCCCTTAGGGTCGCTATTCATCTAGTGGTGCAGAGGTATCGTACTGTGCGACCCATCGCTCAAGCAGCGGCGCAGGATGGGTCGCTTTCAGACACTCTGCATCAACTGTATCTGTGTGAATGGTGCTCTAAGCGGGCCCAGTGTATGCATGGCAGATCACCTCCCACACATAGCTGGTCGAGGTGGTTTATTAGCCTGCAGCTGGGCTTGCTTTACAATTGGGCTCTGACTGCATCCTGAGAGTGCATTTTGATTCTGATTTTGGCATACATGGTGACCACTCCAATCTATCCTAAACTCTGCTGCCCAACTAATCCGCCTGTCTCCCGGCTATTTCCCAGCCCCCCTCCCTTCCAATCCCTTCACTGGATTCTTGTTGTCCAGAGGCTCCAGTTCAAAACCCTAACTATGGGCCGCTTTACACACACCAACTTCTGTGACCAACTTCTGAACAGATCTCTGGTTGCAGTGAAATCATGGACACATTGTTCCATTTGTACACAGCCACAAAATGGAGCAATGTATCCATGATTTCACTGCAACCAGAGATCTGTTCAGAAGTTGGTCACAGAAGTTGGTGTGTGTAAAGCGACCCTAAGACATTCAAAGCCATCCACAACCTGTCTCCTAAAGACAACCTCCGATCCTCTCAAGATCTCCTTCTCTACTCCCCTCTTATCTCTTTTTCCCACAACCACATACAAGACTTCTCCCGTGTATCCCCCCATACTCTGGAGCTCTCTGCCCCAACACATCAGACTCTCGCCCACCGTGGAAACCTTCAAAAGGAACCTGAAAACCCAGCTCTTCCAACAAGTCTACAACCTGCCGTGATCCTCAGTGTACTGAACCACCGCACGACCAGCTCTACCCTCTCCTACTGTATCCTCACCATCCCTTGTAGACTGTGAACCCTCGTGGGCAGGGTCCTCTCTCCTCACCTACTGTATCCTCACCCATCCCTTGTAGACTGTGAGCCCTCGTGGCAGGGTCCTCTCTCCTCACTACTGTATCCTCACCCATCCCTTGTAGACTGTGAGCCCTCGTGGGCAGGGTCCTCTCTCCTCACTACTGTATCCTCACCCATCCCTTGTAGACTGTGAGCCCTCGTGGGCAGGGTCCTCTCTCCTCACCTACTGTATCCTCACCCATCCCTTGTAGACTTGAGCCCTCGTGGGAAGGGTCCTCTCTTCCTTTAGTTCAACCTGTGTGCCTGTGTCTTTCCTTTATATTGTGTTTAATGTTTATTATACTTGTCTATGTATGCCTTTTTTCACATGTAAAGCGCCATGGAACAATGGCGCTATAATAATGTATAATAATAATAATAATAATAATAATAATAATATAATAAATAGATCATTTTACAGATCTCTATACTGACCCCTCTTATATGTGTACATTGTAATAAGATCGCCCTAAGCCTGAAAAGATAAGAAGCCCCTAAGATGATTGCTGAGAAGTAAATGCTACAGAATAGATAGTGTCAGTACGTTATGAGGATCAGTAGCTGGAGTGAAAATCAAAAGATTTCAGGATATTTTTTTTTAAATATATGAAAATTTAAAATTTAAATTAAAAAAATCACTAAATATTATTAATACATTGTAATGAATGTCAAATCTAGAAGATTTTTATATACTTTAATATTTCTAGCACGTGATGCAAGTTATACTGCATATGTAAAAACAAAACTCTGTCTTTCTGCAGCTACCACTAGAGGGTGCTAAAAAGCTTACCGCAAACTGGATGTATTATGAACTGTATGGTAAAATAGTAAGCGCCCTCTAGTGGCAGGACAATAGGGGGCATTTTTCTGCGGTCTTTGGGTGAAGAAATAGAGCAGATTCTGATATGTTTTTAAATGTGCTTTATTATCATCAAAATCAGTAGTTGGATTAATGAATCATAAAACAAAGATCCCCCAGGTGACTGTCACGCTGGGAGTGGGGAAGACACCCAGCGTAGGATAACGACGGGGGGGGGATCAGGAGTCCCTAATGCTAAGGGCACAAGAAGGAGACGGTGACCCCTAGACTTCCTAGAGCTGACCCTGTCTGCCCTACCGTCCCTATACAGTCTCCTCAACTGTCGCCGACCACGAACCTCGTCCCTCTCTGATCCTAGATCTATCTTATCTAAGGATCAGATGGAGAGGTTCACTAGACCCCTCCACTAACAACTAAAGACAAACACCAGGGAAGACAGACATTTGGGAAAAGAAAACACTTATCTGACAGCAGAACACAGCAACCTCCACCATCTCAGCTTCTGCTGGAGCAAGGATAAAGTGTGCACAAGGAACTATCACCTGCACCGAGGAAGGGTAATGAACCTCCTTATAAAGGTGGAAGGAGTCTGCTGGGTCCTAGTGACCTACAACATTGGTGGATAAAACCAGACCGAGCGCAAGACCTCCACAGCCGTCTCCCCATAATAGAGAGATCTCATCACACCTTCTCTCCATCAACACAGAAGGTAAATGCCCCTGAAAGAGACGGACCATCCTCCACCATTATGGCTGGTGGGCCAAACGCTGGGATCGTCTGCGCGTGGCCTCCACCCTGTCATCCGTGCCACCCGTGACAGTGACAGGTTACTACTAGGTCTTGCAGCAGCGGGCGCTGGTCCATTCGGTGTCGTGGCACTGACAGACACATTTGTTGGAGCCCTGGAAGTTGTAGGATCCACAAGCCATTCCACAGGAGCAGGAGATGGCAACATATCCTGAAAATAACAAGGGAAATGTCATACTGTGTGATACATAACGCCATCCTA
Source organism: Allobates femoralis (assembly GCA_033576535.1). Lineage (NCBI taxonomy): Eukaryota > Metazoa > Chordata > Amphibia > Anura > Aromobatidae > Allobates > Allobates femoralis. The sequence continues at coordinate 49,007,591 of JARQOC010000004.1, forward strand.
CAGATAACACTACAAGGTACTCGCTCCTCCAGAATTGCTTGGATATTTGCACAGCTATTGGACAATTAGGGCTTGTCCTATGTATATGTTGTACATTTGTAGTATAAAAATACCTCTTTTAACTCCTTCATGACTGAGCGATGTTTTTTGTTTGTTTCCTCCATACTATTTCCAAGAGCCATAACTTTTTTTATTCTGTCAATATTGCTGTATTAAGGGCTTGATTGGTTTTGCTGCGTTTTTGCTGCAGCAAAACCTTACATGTGTGAACATAGCCTTACTGTTTCTACATAAACCTTTGAAGAATTCAGCTAGTGAATTTTTAATGATGTAACACACCTAATGGAAAACAGAAAAATTAACTGGGTAGAAGGGCAAAATGAGCAATTTTAAGTAAGAGTGCTATATATTATGATGACTGTAATATGATAAAAAGTGTTAAAGTCTTTGCAAAGTGCTTTAAGTCTCTTTCATACAGTGCAGTTTTTTAAGGATTTGTTTGTATTTTTATATCCTAAACTGGAATCAAAAAATAAAAAGACTTATTTTGGTTTATGCTATTGTTAGGGAATAAGTAAGAGATTCTCCTTAGAAATAGGAACAACAAAAAGGTGCTGCTGTGCTTAAAGGAACTACAAAATTGGACTAGTCTACTCCAGCAATATAAAATTGGATCAGGTTTTAGGTCTTACTTTTGGCACTCCCACCGATCAGCTGATTGAAGGGGCCACGGCACACACTGTGTATGGTATTGCAGCTCAAAGTAGCACATTTCTAGTTGAGCGAAAGAGACTGAGCCGAAGCACCGGGCATGGCCACGGGCAATAGTTAGGGGTTGTGATTCTTGCTGGAGTGCCATGGTTCCTTCAATCAGCTGATCTTCAGGGATTCTGAGAGTTGGAGTGTTGAATGCCACTTACCCAATATTAATGGCCAATCCTAACCTCTTCAAAGCTACTGACATATCAAATGTAGTGAACGTTATACCTCACCAGTCATATTAGACTAGTTAGAAAGAAGCATTTGCTAAACCAGGGGACCACATTTTTTTAAGAGAGTTTCGCAAGCTTGATGGTGCCCATTGTAAACTGAGCTTGAGATGTTGGGAGGTTGGTCACCGCCCCAATCTGTAATTGTGGTGACCAACAATTACAGATTGGGGCGGTGACCAACCTCCCAACATCTCAAGCTCAGTGGTAATGAGAATCCTATAAGAGAGCACACATCTATTTCTTATGATATTATCACATGTACCTGAGGAAGACTTATATGTAAGTCGAAACGCGTTGTACTGTACTGCAATATATGACTTTTGAATGAATTAAAGAACTCTTGGAAGAAATTATTGTGCCTCTTAAGGAAGCGCTATTCCTCAAAGTCCGGTGCTATTTAAACCTAATAATATAATAAGTCATTTACAATAGATCTCCCGGAAAAGGTAATGTTGACGGTTATCTTACCAGTTTCGCACTCTGCGGTTTTCCCGTCTGCTATTACATCTACGCAACTCAAATCGCATGCACAGTTTCCAGTATTGGAGCCTCCTCCAGAGTTTCCTCCACTGCCTCCAGAGCTTTCACCACCATAACCTCCATTTCCTCCACCACCATGTGACCAAATGTGTGTACCTGAAAATCCACAAGTTAGAAATTATTTGGTAAGTTCCACAAATGCTGCACAGTTTGGCCTCATTGGTGGCGCTGGTTTGTGTAAGATTTTCACATTAAACAGCAAATTTGGAAACTACCCGTTGGACTTATATAATATTATTATATATAAAATTGACTGAGTGAATAAGGGCCCTTTCACATCAGCATTTTTTTCAAATCGCGGCAGATGCGGTGAAAAAACGCATCTGCCGCGATTACCGCATACCGGCTGCACTTGCAGCACGGTTGCGGCGCGGTTGCGGTAAACGCCATACAAGTTATAGGCGGACTTGCGGCAGGTGCGGCAAGTGCGGTTTTGGCACTTGCGGCAGGTGCGGCCGCGAAAAAAAAGGCGGCTGACAGCATTTTTTTTCGCGGCCGCACCTGCCGCAAGTGCCGAAACCGCACTTGCCGCACCTGCCGCACCCTTACCGCAAACCCCATAGACATTGCATGGGGCTTGCCGCAAGTGTGCCGCAAGTGTCGAGGTTATGCGTTAAACGCGGCAGATGCGGTTTTTTCACCGCATCTGCCGCGAATTTCAAAAAACGCTGATGTGAAAGGGCCCTAAGCTGGAATTTTCCTCACTTTCCCCATTTGTCCCTGCCTTGAGATGACTTTGACGCCTACTTTTAGAAGTTATGGACTAACACTAGAATTGGCCAATGTTCAACCAGTGCAGCACTGCCATGGTGGAAATGAAGCATTGCACACATACTTACCAACTCAAAGTGTGACCACCTGGACTCTCTCAACAGTTTTTAAAACTGCAGAGCTTCATCAATGCCTCTGAAAACCTCCATTAAAGCAGGATTTGGGAGGCTTTGGTGGCACCAAAAAGAAACTTTAGGAGGAATAGCTGAAGTGTTATATAGGTGGGGACAGTGTGTGGAGGGGACATGAGTCATGATGACCTAAACAATATATGGCAAGCTTCTCACAAGTGTAACTGCACAGTTTCCATACAATGCATGCCTGTTCTCCAAAGTCAAAGATGCTGCATAGATTATTTCTACTTAGACATTAGCAAGTCTTGTGAAGTCTAATTAGCCAGCTACGTTACATTTTTCTAAAAAAAAAAAATGTAATTAGCAAAAAAATTATTTTGTTGCAAATTTAAAGTACTAAGAAGCCTCCAATTGCCCCCAGAAAAAGATGTGGGTACCACTCTCATACATTTCCAAAGACTGTATCCAACCCCTTTCAGGATTTTTAATGCAAATACGGCTGTATTAAGTGACCTGAGCTTACAAGTGTAAACACATGGTAGCTATTTTTACTGCCTTGCTGTCACACACTAACTGTAGTTTCCTCTGTGTTTTATGGCTTTCTCTCCCTATTTGTATTGCTAACCTATGAGCTGTGATGTCCTTTCACTATCCAGATTCACCACACTGTGGCTGCTGCATTCCCTGATTCAGCTTTTATACTGTCCATGTTAGCCCTTCTGATTGGCTCTGCTACACCATGTGATTTCATAATGGCAAAGCATTATACTCATGCCTGGCATCAGCACCCGACGCATCCAGGCAAGTGCCGGTGCCCTGGACAACTGGGGGAGGGGGCGCTTGCTGTCAGGGACACTGTCCACACCGCTTGCCTCACAAATCAGGAGGAGAGAGGGAGTGGGGGTCGGCAGACCCCCACTCCCTCTCCCCGCCTGATTTGTCTACGCTAACACAAAGCGAGATGAAATAAAGGATTTTTTGGCATCTAAAAGGGTGAGTGCCGCTTTTCTTTTTCTACTTGTGGATGGATTTATCATTTTCTCACTGAAGTGTGCAACACCTGCCAGCTGGAGGACACCAAGGTAGTTGTATACCTACATAGATATACCTGTTGGTGCCCGGTGTCTATCTTTCATACATTGATATATATATATATATTATATATATATATTGCCCAGCAGCAGCCTCCACATAACATATATAAAGCCTAGCAGCAGTCTCTACATTATATATACTGCCCAGCAACCACTATATTATATATACAGCCAGGTTGTGTATATATGTACACACACACAGAAAGAAGACTCTATATCATAATCATGAATTGTGGTAATGTTATAGGGCCCACTGAGACAGTTTGCCAGGGCCCACAGAAACTAGAGCTGGAGGTGATTACAGTGAAGCCCATCTACCCCAAGTCAGGTGAGCCTTTACTGGCTGAAAAATATGTAATATGGTAGTTGCTGTTTTAGGTCTTTCCTGTAAATCATATTTTAATTGTTCCAGTTTGTCAAGTTAAAGGAATTACTAAAATACACACTGTACACCAATTCAGATTTAATTGAATCAAATGGTCATCTCTATTTCTAGCCTTTCTTGTGCTGCCATTCTCACCTACTTCTACTTCTATATTCCTGAGGAGTTGTGTGTAGTCATACGGGTACTTACATGTTGAAGTTGCAGCAGGCTGCACATCAGAAGCATCAGGAACGACATTTTTCTGCAAACTAAAGGAATAGATGAGATATGACCGAGATTTTAGATCTTCTACCTGACTTGCACTAGATGATGTGGGTGATTTTACCCTCTAACCACAGAGGCAGCGGCGTAACTACAACAGGTGCAGGGGTTGTGATTGCACCCGGATCCTGCAGCCTAGGGGGCCCCATAAGTCCCTTTGGCCTATAGAGAAAGACTAATGCTATTAAAAATTTGCAATAATTGGGGGCCCCGTTCGAGCTTTTTCATCGGGGCCCCTGGGCCTGAAGTTACGCCACTGCACGGTGGTGGTCCTTTCCGGTATCACCCCATGTTCCCATCTACTCACCTGTCTTTCCAAATGTGCAAAGTTTACATCCACTCCCTTTTTATACCCTGTTGCCTTTTCAATCACACACTAGAATGTTTGACACCGAACGTCCCCCTTAATTTCAATAGGTGTGTGGACACCGCCCCATAATAATGCAAATACATATATTGCGATTAAATTCCTGAGAACTAGAGAATATTGTGCTTCCTCATCTGGAGGATGAATACATTAAGTTCATTGCAAATTTATCTTACAGATAGTGCATGACTGAGATCATGTTATAGGAGTCGCTCCTCGATCCTGCAATTGGAATGATAGTAAAATGGAAGTTGGACGCCTATTTTTTACCAATTCTGGGTTTCTAAACCCACTGGGTGCAGGGGCTGAATACCAGACCATGACAAGACCCCAAAATAAAGTCACATGTCAGACCAGACCATAAAATAAATTAGGACTCCAGACCAAAATGTATACATTCTCTCAAAAAAATGGAGACCTCATACCTGAGCCAAAATTTAATGAAGATGCCAGACTATACCCCAAAAGAGAAAATATGCCAGATTCATTAAAAAAGAAATTCAGACCCCATAATAAAAGCTGATCAATAATCAAGCACCAAAATAAATTCATACTTCAAACCACAAACTATAATAGATTACCGTAAGACGAAAGACCAGATATTACAATAAATACATTCCCCCCCAAACAATAAATGCCGATCTCAGATCAGATCCTACAGTAAATGTAGACCCCGTGGAACAGGCCACGAACTCATTTCAGACCAAAAACACACAAAAAATCAGACCCAAAATAAATTCAGACTCCAGAAGAGAATAGTCCCCCCTCAACCAATAAAAACGACCCAATATCTATATAAGGGGAATTATTATGGTAACCCTGCAAAGTTGGGCGTGAGTCTGTTAAATGTAACATTATCTCGTTGCTGTTGTAATAAAGAGATTGTGCCATCACTTCCAGAGAAGAGCTTTAAAGAGGTTTTCCCACAAACAAAGTTAATTTTAATCAATAGATCTTAGAATATTAATAAGTTCCACAAATTAATGTATTTAAAAAAAAATGTTCCTGTGCTGAGATAGGGTAGGGTCACATTGGCGTTTTTTGTTTAAAATCCTGATCCGGTTTTGAGCTTTAAAAAAGCTCAAAACCGGACCAGGAAAGGCTCCTGATGGAAGCCTATGCAAAACACCGGATGGCTTCACAAGCCATCCGGTGGCCGGATCCGGCACTGCTGCCTGCGTTTAAAATCATGCAGGCAGCAGTTTTCGCAGCGTTTACCGGGCCGCACTGCGGTTACCGGATGGCTCAGGATGTGTAATCCCTGAGCCATCCGGTAACTGCCGAGGTTGCGGTTCCCGGCTATTGGCGGGATCCGCAAACTTAATAAAGAGTAAAATTGTTGATCTAAATGACTTTTTAAGGTCTGTAGGGGGGCTTAGACCCCCCTACAGACCGGCCGCCCACTTCTATAGTGTACTTCAGCTATATCTCACGGGGCACGGGCTCCCCGGAGCAAAGTGCCCCCCCCCCGTATCACTATACAGGGGTGCCTACACCCCTCTATTACAATGATGCTTTAATGATGTCCAAAAATGCAGTACAAAAAGGATTTTAGCAATCGCAATGTAAGTTTATACTTACATGCTGTTGTAGGCAGAGTCCCGAGAAAACCATGGGCGGGGCTGTGTGCAGCAGCCTCCGCCCACTCCTTCTTGATGGCCGCCCCCTCTGGCCGTAATCCAGTGTTGTGAGGGCGGGCACGTCGTTAAAGGGGCGTGGCTAACTATTTGCCGCGGTTAGCCACGCCCCTTTAACGACGTGCCCGCCCTCACAACACTGGATTACGGCCAGAGGGGGCGGCCATCAAGAAGGAGTGGGCGGAGGCTGCTGCACACAGCCCGCCCATGGTTTTCTCGGGACTCTGCCTACAACAGCATGTAAGTATAAACTTACATTGCGATTGCTAAAATCCTTTTTGTACTGCATTTTTGGACATCATTAAAGCATCATTGTAATAGAGGGGTGTAGGCACCCCTGTATAGTGATACGGGGGGGGGGCACTTTGCTCCGGGGAGCCCGTGCCCCGTGAGATATAGCTGAAGTACACTATAGAAGTGGGCGGCCGGTCTGTAGGGGGGTCTAAGCCCCCCTACAGACCTTAAAAAGTCATTTAGATCAACAATTTTACTCTTTATTAAGGTTGCGGATCCCGCCAATAGCCGGGAACCGCAACCTCGGCAGTTACCGGATGGCTCAGGATTACACATCCTGAGCCATCCGGTAACCGCAGTCCGGTATTCTGCACACATTTTTGTAACAAATGTGTGTGCCCGGCATTGCGTTCACCGCATCCGGATCCGGATGCGGTGAATGCAATTTAGCTTAGCAATGTGACCCTACCCATAATCTTCTATATATGTCTCTGCTATGTACTGTGTAATGGATGTGTCTGACCGTACAGAGACATGGTCTGATCATACCACATCTCCTGTGCTGAGATAATCTATATATGCGTCCCTGCTATGTACTGTGTAATGGATGTGTCTGACCATACAGGGATATGGTCTGATCATATCTCATCTCCTGTGCTGAGATAATCTTATATATGTGTCTCTGCTATGTACTGTGTAATGGATGTGTCTGACCGTACAAGGACATGGTCTGATCATACCACATCTCCTGTGCTGAGATAATCTATATATGTGTCCCTGCTATGTACTGTGTAATGGATGTGTCTGACCATACAGGGATATGGTCTGATCATATCTCATCTCCTGTGCTGAGATAATCTTATATATGTGTCCCTGCTATGTACTGTGTAATGGATGAGTCTGACCGTACAGGGACAGGGTCTGATCATACCACATCTCCTGTGATTAGATAATCTTATATATGTGTCCCTGCTATGTACTGTGTAATGGATGTGTCTGATGGTACAAGGACAGGGTCTTATCATACCACATCTCCTAGACAGGGAAGAAACTAAAAAAGTATACAGACATTACAGCACGGAAAAGAATATACAGACATTACAGCACGGGAAAGAATATACAGACATTACAGCTCAGGAAATAGTATACAGACATTACAGCACTTGAAAAAGTATACAGATATTACAGCATGGGAAAGAGTATACAGATATTACAGCACTGGAAAGAGTATACAGGCATTACAGCACAGGAAAAAGTATACAGGCATTACAGCACAGGAAAGAGTATACAGACATTACAGTATAGGAAAGAGTATACAGACACTACAGCACAGGATCACAAATAATTATTTATTGTAGAGATGAGAGTGGAGGATGGTTTGGCTTACAGCCAAAAGGCATGCCCACGGATGAGAAAAAAAACAAACAACCCCAAATAGTGATGCAGTGCTACACACATATATCATCTGCTGCCCTGTTTTCCTGGATTTTTATAACACTTTTCTCTGCAATCAAATATGGAATCATTCAAGTAAAGTTTGATTGCATTCATCATCCCAGCCAGTGCCTGTAAGGCTTCACTTTACAGCCATAATTTCTGCTGGTTGGTTCCCTTTAAAAGGGGCCCAAAAGCTGCCAAACACAGCTCAAACTGTTTTACAGTGGAGCCCTGCTGTTTTGCCACAGACATTAGCTCCTTACACTATTACGGTACTTAGCAAGCTTTAGCGCCACTGTCACACTCAGCATGCTTGCAGACCCGCTCATGAACCTCAGACATCCTTATCATGACTTCTTTGAGGTTGATCAGCGCCAGTGCATTATGGGCTTGATCACGTAATCAGCCCGTCTCCGCGCACGCACAATGTGTTTATTGAAGCCGGGTTGATCACGTGATAAGGCCCATAATGCACTGGGGCCAATCACGTGATCGGCCCCATAATGCACCGCGCCGGGTGTGACGTAGCGGCCGGTGCATACTAGCTGTACAGAGGGCGGGAGATTCCAAATAGAGGAGGCGGCGATGAATAAAGAATAATGCGCTGCCGGATCGAGTAGGGGAGAATGGAGCCTGGGGACGCCTTTCCAGTCCCCAGCCTCAGGGACTTCTGTAACTTATAAGGTATTTTCCTCCAGTCTTATAGGGCCCCTTTAGCTCACAGAGGGATAGATAGGGAGCAGCTGGGAAGGTGTAGGGACAGCTAGTGATAATGTAGGGGCTTAAATTGAGGTGACAGGTTCCCTTTAAAGCAGAGAAACAGTGTAAAAAATAAAGCAGAGAAACAATGTAAAAAATACAGTACAGTAATTAGATACAATAAGCATAAAATCAATGTAAATAGTACAATACAATAATTAAAGCAAAATTAAAGGTGACCCTGCTCAAAAGATCTTACAATCTGCAACAGGATTGGGGTTACACAAGGTACAGGGGCTTATTACAGTGATGATCCAGGCATCTTTATGAAGAGGGGGATATAAATAAAGTTACATGAATAGTCACCAGACATCTGTGTAGAGCTTTTGGGTTTGGTGGAGTTTGAAGAAGAGATTAAATAAAATATTCAAAAATAATTCTCTAAAAAATATTAAAGAGGACCTGTCACCCTCCTGGTGCATGGCAATCTAAATGTACCACTGAATGCAGCATGCCGGCTGCATTAAGGGAAGGGGTCCTCCATGGATCTAGTTCCCCTGTGCGCTGAGAAAAAGACTTTATAAATCTTACAGATATGAGTCCAGATGGCATTCCTTCTTATGGAGTCAGCGCCTTCACGGAGGTTTTTCCATGCCTTCGGCCTCTCTGTGCCGCCTCCTGCTGCTCTGTTCCTCCTTATTGAGTCCGCCCCCTCTTTGCCTGCGCCGACGTCTAAGCTTCTGTTCTCACGCTGGCGCATAGCGAGGCTGTGATGTCAGCCGCCGACTCCCGTCCTCGCTGTGCGCCTGCTTGAGGACAGAAGCTTAGACATCGCCGCAGGCAAGGAGGGGGGCGGACTCAATAAGGAGGTTGAACAGAGCAGCAGGAGGGGGTGCAGAGTGGCCGGAGGCGGGGAGAAACCTCCGTGCCGGGAGCTCTACAGTATCAGTTGCTGTTGCTGTGTTTATCAGATTATGTGATTGACCACTCATCCAGCCTTTAAGTAGTCCCATGACCCATCACCTAATGACGTTGATAGAGTTCTTTCTCTGCATGACCGTGTGCTGTGTGGATGCTGTTTCAGTCCCTGCTGAAGCTGTCCTGTAGTTTCATGGACTGTGTGGGAGTTGCTGTGCTTATCCCAGTGTTAGCCTAGGGCTGGTTAGGATACATGCAGTCCGTGTGGCCTCAATAAGAGGTCAGAAATCATGTTTCACTATGAATGATTGCAAAAAAAGAAAAACATTTTTTTTTCTTCTCACAATCTTACAATTGAAATTACCATGCTGCGTAATGCTACCTTTACACGCCGCTACAGAAGGTTGGAAACAACCAGGTGTCTCACGTGCACGTTCACGTTTCAACGGTTCCTAACGGTCCCTGATACCGCATTTACACGCCGCTACAAGGTGCTCCACAGTAGGTTTTTTCTATCCCTGGAAGCACCGACGGGTGCCGTAGGTTACCTTCTGTAGAGCACCTTCCCTCATTTACACGCTGCTACCACAAGGCATATGGAGGACCTGGGGCAGCAGGGACAACACATAGGGCGTGCCAGAGTTGTGGACTACGAGACGCTCGTACGGTGATTGGACAAAGCAATAACATCATGATTGGCCAGGCAGCGCAGGAAGGCTGGCTAATACATGATGCTATTGCAATTGTGTAGTGTGACTGGTCAGCTCCTTAAATATGCCGCCCTATGCATGGACAACCAATCGTAACGCAGGAGCTTCCACCAATGATCGCTGATGGGGCGCGGTATCCCGGAGGCTGTGTCACGCCCCAGGGAGTTCACTAGGTGTTGAAAATACCTTCCTGTTCCTCGATTACACACCGCTATCATAGGGTTTAAACCTACCTGTTTTTGAGCACGGCTGAAAGACAGGTGTCGACAGAGACCGGTGGCAACAACCTGAATTACACGCCGCTACCTACGCGGTGTTTTGACGGTACAAGTTACAATTGTCTCCGACACCTGGTGGTTTCTAACCTTCTGTAGCGGCGTGTAAAGGTACCATAATATTTATATTCTGCTGTACATTGTCTTTTGATAATCTTGTCTTCTCTTTCTTATAACATAGGTCATTAAAAAACATCTAAGTCGCTATTCGCATTGATGGATTTACTACATTGTATTTTGAGTCAGAGGGCTCCTCCTTGTATGAGAAGCCTTCTGTATATATACTTATACACAAATTTGCACTTCAGTAAGGAAGTGGAATAACTCCAGTGCTACCTTTAAGTAGCTCCTCAAAGTCATAATCGCTTTCCAACAAGCTTTTAAATAGACTAAGGGATGTGTGCCAGATGAGAATCCCAAACTACAGACACTGTGTTTCGGGGTAACTGCCCCTCATCAGTGTAGCGTGTGGGATATTCTGATCTGGCTGTGTGAGTGGGCAAAGACAAGGTCTGGGAACTTGCTATCTACCTTATGGAGATAAATTTTCCTGCAACCATAAGAAGGCAGTTAAGTAGGTGAGAAGATTGTAGCCACATCCCCCCTCTAGGAAATATGCAAATTTGCACTTCAGTAAGGAAGTGGAATAACTCCAGAGCCACCTTTAAGTAGCTCCTCAAAGTCAGAATATCCACACATACTATACTAATCAGGGGGCAATTACCCCGAAACGCAGCGTCTGTAGTTTGGGGTTCTGATCTGGCACAAATCCCTTAGTCATATTTAAAAGCTTGTTGGAAAGCGATTATGACTTTGAGGAGCTACTTAAAGGTGGCACTAGAGTTATTCCACTTCCTTACTGAAGTGCAAATTTGCATATTTCCTAGAGGGGGATGTGGCTACAATCTCCTCACCTACTTAACTGTCTTCTTATGGGGATGTGGCTACAATCTCCTCACCTAGTTAACTGTCCTCTTATGGTTGCACTTATATACATGCAGTTTGTGAAGCCTCAACAATAGGAGAGTGTGATGGTGTGAAATTTTGGGTTATATCTTACTGCATTTTACTAGTGCTGTTCTTATACTGTGTATTCAGCCCTTCCCCACTTGTATTCATTACACTCCAAAGGGTCTGATAATTGAATTACTGTGGACATGTCCTTACTTGGTCATTCTAGTCCTCTGTCTGTAAATGTGTGCATTCACCCCCATCCCCCAGAGTGTGTCAATAGACCTGGTTTAGATGAGGAGGTGGTTGTGGGAGAGAAAAGATTTAAGGCGATCTGTGGACAGGCAGTACGATTCAGCTTTTTTGTGTGGGATGCTGAAGCCGAGGTGAACTCGCCAGAAGCATGGGAGAGCCACCTGGATTACCTGGATATACAGTATTCTGATGGATTATTTTATGGATTTCTATGTGTTCAAGCAATAAAGGTTCTTGGGCTGTTCATGCATCTCTCGCTCTGTTGATTGTGGGATACCAGAGAAGGACCCCGTGACAGAGAGAAATTATGCTCTTACTATTAGTGATTGAAGTTTGCTTTTTTTTTTTTTTTTGCAATCATACAATTGAAATTACTATTCCCTGTTATTTGTATGTTCTGCGATTCTGCTGTACATTGTCTTTTGAAAATCTCTTTTTTCTCTCTTTTTTACAACATAAGTCACTGAAAAACTTCTAAGTCGCTATTCACATACGATGCATTTATTGTATTGTGTTTGATTCAGGTTTTCTTTCTCATGTTATAGGGATATGGAGAATTTTTGTGGAGCATCTTTTTGCTGATGTGAGGGTCCTGGATGTTCATGAATCTCTTGGGAAAGGGATGATGTATGTATTCATGGCCCTCCATGTTGCAGGGTGTGTATTTACATGATTCTCACATATGGAAATGCTATAATGTGCGATGTAAACATAATCTGTACATGTACAATTTTTTTTGTGTAGTGTACATATGCAACATATATCTCACTGTAAACTATTTGTTAATCAGTAATGTATGTTTTTATGGTCAAAAAAAACAATATCCCCCTTCTGTAAAAAGAAAGGATTGGAATGTGTTAAAAATTACTCTGCCATAATATGAAGAAACAAGTGAGAAGAAAGAAAGATAGCTGCTCTACTATGGCAGCATCATTTTTTTGTTTGTTCTGTTCACTTTTGTACAAAATAAAGTTGGAGAAAACTTTTATACCGGAAATTTGGAGCTGGAAAATCTTTATTTTTTTCTGTTGTACTACGAGCCGGAGAATTTTCCGTGCACCTTCTGTCGGGCCCACTGGGACGGGGGTACTCGGTACCGGACCAGGTCTTTACTGGGGAAGTCACGGGTGGTCCTGGTCCGGTCCGTGTCCCGGGCTCGCCAATAAAAGGGGATATTTACAGGGGTTGTCAGTCGTGACCCACCCACTTGATGCGGCCAGTGATGGGGGCCGCCGCTGCTGCAGAACCTCCGGGGACGATGGGATAGCAGCTTAGGTGGTATAGTTCCAGTGGGTAGAACTGTGTTCCCCGGGACAGTAAGGGTTAAGTCTATTGTGGAGTGTGTAGCACACTTACTTTGCAGACGCTGCAGGGATCTCTCCTCCTGGCTGGTGCTGACAGGCTGTATCCTGTATGGGGAGAATCACATTCATGCAGAAACACAAGGGAAGCAGTTCCAGGGTTTTCCGTGTTTATCTCAGTTCTTCCAGTCACTTTACAAGTCAGTTACAGTTCAGTGCAGTTCTTACAAGTTACAGTACACGGGCACATTCTCCCTCTCCGGGTTCCCTTTGCTCCCTGCAGCCAGGCCTCTCTCTCTGTGACCCCTCACACAGTCTGCAGTGTCCTTTCCGGGCTATTACGGTCTCCTTCTCCACGGGTGTGTGTGAAACGCTGGACAGTATGGCGGTGACTCGGGCCCCTGTGGGTCCTTAGTTTGTCACTGAGCTGCCTGTCCTTTGAGGTAGGGATCCCAATCTGGAACTAAGACCCCTCGTCGTGTTGTTTGGGGATGCCGGGTAAACTACGGTCCCCTCTAGAGCCGACACTCTACTTCAGCCCAGCCTCCAGCAGTCCTCCAGCACGAGGCTCTACCAGGCTCCTTTCCTTCTGTGTCTCTTAGTATCATAGGAGGGCTACTTCGCCTGCAGTCAGTTGCTTTAGCTGTGGTTCTAGGGCCCCGGGTTACACCGTCCCTCTCGGCTCTCTCACACTTCTGGGGATTCGGCTCTGGTAGGCTTTCTCTCTCCTCTGGCTCACACTGGCTCAGTACAGATTCTGCGTTCCTTCTGCCCTCACTCTTCCAGAACGTGTGGCTTTCTCCTGCTCAGCTTCAGCTCAACCTGCTGCTGTTCTCTGGCCTGTTCTTAGTCTTTGCATCTCAGCTCACTGTGGCCTACTCTTGGTCTTTGCTGTTCAGCCTACCTCGGCCTACTGAACTCCTTCCTCCTCCCCCTTTCCTATATACTGTCAAGTCACCTGACTATGTGTGTGCCCAACCCACTCCTCTAAATCCACCACCCCTCAATCTCATAGAGTCTCTAATCTCAGGGCTGGATGTTACCTTCTCTTACACGTGGGTTATGTGGGCTGTGAGGGTGTTGGTGTGCAACAAGTGTCCTACCTGCCTGGCTGCAGTTCCCTTTTGTGGCCTCCTGGACACAGGGGCGCCACAGTTCCACCAAAGAACCACTCCTGTCTGTACCACCTGTCCTGCTGTTGAGGTGCTGACAGCAGGTGCCCGTGGAAGTTGAGGGCTAGGAAGGGCCAATCCTGCCCCAGCCAACTCCCCAGTGCTAAAGTTCAGTTCTTAAGTGTCCTTGGTGAGGACCAAATTAATTACAGAGTCAGAGTTTTTAAATAAAGTTTTTCAAACAGGCTCTGTAAGGAATAAGTGATATATTCTAGCGTATCAATCAAGCCAAAATCCCAATATTACTATAGCTGTCATTATTTGATTCAGGTTGTCCCTCTCATCTCCTCTCCAAAGAAAAAGCCCCGTCCTTTTGCCCTGAGGTCTAATTGATTCTCCTGTGCAAAACAGGTGTGTTAATTACCTCCAGGATAAAACCTTCCTAGCCAAATGGTCTCACGACAAAAGTGAACAGGAAAGCCCAGCTGTGAGCAGCCACAGAAGACAGGAAGGCTATTTTCCCAGCTCTTTAATTAGAGGAAAGGGGGCGGGCAACCTGCAGACCCTGCTGGAATCCTGCCAGCAGATCCAGACTCAACATCTCCAGAGTTATTATTCCAAATTATGAATTGACCATATATTCTAGCCACCTATAAGTCATTAATCACTGGAACCATGACACCCATCTCTCCCAATTCAATCTAGTACAGTGCGTTGAGGATATACACAGAACGGCGACTAGGAGTGAGCTAGATAAACCATGTTTGGTTTTAAAGAGTAGAGGAGAGTCTGCAGATTCCAATGGGTCCAGAACTTCTCCTTTTGGACCTTGCGAGGGGACGTTATGGCCATTCGTAACTTTTCATAAAATGTTAGTGCTAAGATATAGGGGAAGTGAATCTCAGACCACACAGATGCAGAATGGAGCAACTTGGGAGTGGCAGCCTTGCGTATAACACTTCGGCCAAACCTTCTCTATGTGTCATATCTTCAAGAGGGACTCATCTTGTCACATGTTGGAGAATTACCTCAAGCAGGACCTGTGGCTCTACACTGCCCCTGTGTGGTCACAAGCATCAAGGAATCGGTAACTGGTTACATTTGTCTGAATATCTGTGTGTATCCAATTTATTTTTTATTTGCATAACTCACTGTAAAATCTGTTATATCTGTATAACTCATCTGTATATATTATTTTAGTGTGCCCCTATGGTGATTAAATATATAATTTTAATCTTGGGTTGCTCTTTTATCTCAATTACAAAATTCCCATGTCTGTGTACTCATTTAACCTTATACACTATATGGGTTGGTTTCTGACCCTGATAAAATATGGATGGACCGGGCTTATATCTGAACAAGGAACTGATGGCAGCAATTGGTGCTTGCAATATTTAGGACGTCTATGAGTGATGGGGTGGCAGTTATACTCTGTACTCTGGCTTGGGACAGAAAGGCAAATACCACTCTCACTGAGGACATCTTAATAAACCAAAATTTACAGGGCAGCTGCAGTCCATCCCTTATCCTCAGCCATTTCCCTGACTGTCCAGAGTATAAGAGGGGCGCTAGAGAGCTGCCAGGTTCGGTGGCACAAATCTTTAATTTTAATTGTGAGGAGAGAATATGTACATTTGCACAATTCCCCTCATACCAGTACCTTCTGACTCTAGTTCCCCAACATCACCATGACCTGTCATGAATTCATGAAGTCTACTGCAGGTTCTGCCCTGCCCCATGAGGATGTCGTGCACTAGGGAACGGGTACTCAAGACGGGTCTATACTGTCTCACGGTGAATGTCAGGGTGCCAGGCCCGGTCCCGTTGTCCCAGATGCGGCAAGTAAAGGGAGTATTTACAGGGAGATTTTTCGTGACGCCATCCGGGCAATGTGATTAGTAGAACCACCGCTGCCGTATTCCTGCTGAGGACGGTAACTTGGGGAAGCGTGGATGGTAAACCCTCCTCGGGTAGGGCTGAGGGTCCCCAGGGCAGGTATAGTAGTAATGGATGAGCCTGGTGAGAGATTGTGTTTGGTGCAGTTCACTTACTTTGTCGCTGCAGCTTCTCCAGCAGTGCTTGTTGTCCTGGTAGTCGGTGTCTCTGCAGGTGGAAGTCTCTGCTGTGGATTATAGGCAACAGGCGCAATTAACAGGCACACTCACTGTTGCAGTTTTCTCAGTCCCTTTTACTAGAGCAGATGGTAAAAGCTGTCCACGAAGTCTGGAAAGCAACTTGGGGTTATTCTCACCCGGCCGGGTCTTTTGGCTCCCTTGCTGCGCTTGTAATTTGTCTCCTGCAGTTGCTTAAGCAAGGCTGCCGGCCCTGTCTCTTACTGCAGGGTACCAGTATAACAGGCAACTCAAGTCCTTCACTTTCTCTACCCTGCACCTGGATGTCAGTGTTGCTGGAGTCTATGCGTTACTGTGTTTTTGGTACAGTGTGGCTGGGAATCTGGAACCCCCAACTTCCGGTATTGACTGCCGGGATGTGTGACCCTGCACAGTCTCGGACTCCGGTGTCCGTTCTATGTGCTTGTTCTTTGGGGAGAGCACGGTGCTGCTCAACCTCCAGGTGTGTTTCTTCTTCTTTTCAACTCAGACCCTAGGCTTAGGCCTGGTCTTAGTCAGTGATAGAAAAAAGAGAAAACAGAGCAAGCGCTCCCTGGGAAAAACCTGATGGATATTTTACAGGAACACTAGGGTGGGGGTATATAGATGAACTCTCACCTAATCTAGTTGTGCTGTCTCTGCACAACCAGAGTGTACGCCCTCCAGCTCCGCTCTGTTTCACCATATGGGTCCGCTCCTGCGTCTCCTCAATCACGTGGTGCGAGCGGTCGTGTGACCGTGGCGTCACAGCAGGTCCTTCACTTCCTCCTGGCTCCTGTAATCAAATTACCGATCGGCTCCGCTGCTCCAATACAACCCACAGCAAGTGGGAATCAATTCAGTGTAATATGTGTTGTCCTTATAGGAGCACTGGAGCACAAATGGGGTCCTGTTCTCTAAGATTAAAAAGCTTTATTTGACAGCCACAACATGTTTCAACGATGGTATGTCGTCTTCTTCAAATCCACCTGAGGAAGACGACATACCGTCATTGAAACGTTGTGGTTGTCAAATAAAGCTTTTTAATCTTAGAGAACCGGACCCCATTTGTACTCCAGCGCTTCTTTAAGGACAACACATATTACACTGGTGTTAGTCAGTGGACCTTGGGATGAGCTTAGCACAGCTCCTTTACACCCAGGTCTGTTTCACAGTCCACCCAGGAGCTGCACTCTTCACAGCCCTTTCAGGAGCTGAACTCTTCACATTCCTCTCAGGAGCTGAACTTACCTGCTCCTCTCCAGACCAGAATATATAGGAAAGCTCACCCTGAACCCGGGCTTGGTCTCCCCTTCTGGCTTGAAGGTGCTGGTGTTGTGTGTGTGTTGCCTCATGAGAATACTCTTTGTTGCTTTCTGGTGACACCACTACCCTGGGGCAGTGATGACAATGTGGCACATTGACCCTGGGGTGCCACAAGGACACATCCAAATGAACAATAGGGCACTGCCAGACTTACACCAGGGAAGCACGCTCACTTCGTGTTCTGCCCCATGTTCCAGGTCCTAGGTCCAAAACCCAGGATGGCCCAATGACTCCAGCCAAATTACACATGGATATCTGTTCTTGTTCGGGCTCTTTACTTAGGACTCTCTTGGCTACAACTGCACCACAAACCCTTTTTATAGGCCAAGCTCCACTCCTAAGGAATATGAATAACTCATACACATACATACTTTTACACAGTCTAAACTAGTACCAGCAGGGGCGTAACTAGAACTGGCAGGGCCCCATAGCAAACTTTTGAACGGGGCCCCCTCCAAGACACGCCCCCAATGACACGCCCCCTTCAAGACACACCCCCTTACCGATAATGCATACAGGAGTCACATTAAGTGCCAAAATTAGAAATAACGTAACAAAATTGTTCCTAATCCTGAATCCGCAAGAATAAAGCACCGCATATAAACAACAGATCCATAATATGACTAGGTGTTAACAGTCTGACGCCACCCAGTTTACCGTATATACTCGTGTATAAGCCGACCTGTTTATAAGCCGACCCCCCTACTTTTGCCCCCAAAACCTGGGAAAACCTATTGACTCATGTATAAGCCGAGGGTGGACCCCAGCACAGGTATACAGCCCCCAGCAGTGTGTATACAGGCCTCCCCAGTGGTAGTATACAGCAGCCTCCCCAGTGGTATATAACAGGCCCCAGCAGTATATACAGCAGCCCCAGTGGTATATACAGGCCCCAGCAGTATATACAGTAGCCAGCCTCCCCAGTGGTACACAGCAGCCTCCCCAGTGGTATATACAGGCCCCAGCAGTATTACAGCAGTCTCCCCAGTGGTATATACAGGCCTCAGCAGTATTACAGCAGTCTCCCCAGTGGTATATACAGACCCCAGCAGTATATACAGCAGCCCCAGTGGTACACAGCAGCCTCCCCAGTGGTATATACAGGCCCCAGTAGTATTACAGCAGTCTCCACAGTGGTATATACAGGCCCCAGCAGTATTACAGCAGTCTCCCCAGTGGTATACACAGGCCCCAGCAGTATATACAGCAGCCCCAGTGGTATATACAGGCCCCAGCAGTATATACAGCAGCCCCAGTGGTATATACAGGCCCCAGCAGTATATACAGCAGCCCCAGTGGTATACAGCAGCCTCCCCAGTGGTATATACAGGCCCCAGCAGTATTACAGCAGTCTCCCCAGTGGTATATACAGGCCCCAGCAGTATATACAGCAGCCCCAGTGGTATATACAGGCCCCAGCAGTATATACAGCAGCCCCAGTGGTATATACAGGCCCCAGTGGTGGTATACACAGGGCCCAGTGGTGGTGTATACAGGGTCCAGTGGTGGTGTATACAGGGCCCAGTGGTGGT
This sequence comes from Allobates femoralis, assembly GCA_033576535.1. Lineage (NCBI taxonomy): Eukaryota > Metazoa > Chordata > Amphibia > Anura > Aromobatidae > Allobates > Allobates femoralis. The sequence goes on from JARQOC010000004.1 coordinate 49,026,552, forward strand.
GTATACAGGCCCCAGTGGTGGTGTATACAGGGCCCAGTGGTGGTGTATATAGGGCCCAGTGGTGGTGTATACAGGGCCCAGTGGTGGTGTATACAGGCCCCAGTGGTGGTGTATACAGGGCCCAGTGGTGGTATACAGGGCCCAGTGGTGGTGTATACAGGGCCCAGTGGTGGTGTATACAGGGCCCAGTGGTGGTGTATACAGGGCCCAGTGGTGGTGTAAACAGGGCCCAGTGGTGGTGTATACAGGGCCCAGTGGTGGTATACAGGGCCCAGTGGTGGTGTATACAGGGCCCCCCCCCCCTTGCTGCTGCACACCTGTAAAGGAATACATTATAATTATACTTACTTATCCCTGCCGCTGTCGCCGCTCTGACACCGCGCTCCTCTGGGTCTTCATGCTTCCTCCTCCGGCGCACAGGCAATGACGTCATTGCCTGCGCCCGCCGTTCACAACCGGAGCATGAAGACCCGGAGGAGAGCGGCGACAGCGGCAGGGATAAGTAATCGCAGGCGCAGCTGACCGGATAGCAGCGTAGCGGCGCTGGGTCCGGGCCCCCCACAAGCGCCGGGCCCCAAAGCGACCGCTACGTCTGCTATGCCGGTAGTTATGCCCCTGAGTACCAGCATCCTCCCCACCTGTAACTCCGACTGTGTCTTGCTCGTAACCGTGCAGACTCCAGCCTGTGGCTTCAACTGCATCTTGTTTGCTGCCATTCGGGTCAACTACTGCAGATCGGGGGATTGCCTTGGAATGGTTTCAGGTGGCTACCTACAGCGCTAACCTAACCTCATCATCAGAGGCTCTAGAAAAGACCAGGTAGCCTATTATTTATGCCCCTCCAGGCTAAGCACATTTTCCATGCCCCAGTGGGTCCACACCCTTGTCCCAGCCACAATGGTCACTTGTGTTCCAGGCACTAGAGTAATACTTCAGACCAGACCTTAAAAAAATTAGAGCATCAGACTACGGTACTTTAAATACATTTTCCCCAAAAAAATGCAGTCCTCATACCTAATCCAAAATTTAATTTAGATGCCACTGACTCGCCCCCAGGGCCGTGGTACTCGGATCCGGGCTGTTCTGTCACGGGATCAAGGGGGCTGGGTCCAGATTCAGTGGGCCTGTGGAGTCACTTAAAATTGCGGTTAGGAATTGTGTGTAGGGATTAATGTTCGTGACGCCACCCATGGTATGCGGCTATGAGTGGCCGCCGCCGCCGCTGCAGAACTTCTAGGGACGATGGACGGGCAGCTGGGATGGAGTGACTCCCCATGGGTAGAGCACATCCCCAGGGCAGTAAGGGTGATTGATAGTCTTTGACAGGCAGGGGTTAACTTTAGGCACCATTACCTTGTTCATTGGCCTTTACAGCCAGTTGCCGCAGGAATAAATCAGTCTCGCACAGTTCTGCAATTCTGTACCCGGGTTTACTCACAGCAAGTCTCAACATGTCATACAATGTTACATGGACTCTCAGATAAGCTCCGGTCTGTGCACCCACTAGAAACCCGAAGTAGCAAATATGAGATCCTCAGTGGTGTGCTTCTCTTTGATCAGCAAGGTACCATTCCTGGTCTTCATGAGATTCACCGAAGTAGGACATAAAATCAGAAAAAAAAACTCACCAAAAAATTGCCAGGTAAATACCCATGGCACCTAGCAGCAGGCTGCCAGCATCTCTGAGAAGTAACACAGGTGTCCGTATACCGGTGCGCAGTCACCTACAACCCACAGATAGGGGCGGTTGTAGCATCAGCGTCCAGCCATGCTGTCAGGGAGCTGAACGGTGGCATTTATACAAACAAAGTTACCATAAGGCACTGCCACTCAGGTACATGTGAAGCATAGTGTCAGAGCAGCCTATTGATCACGCCCTGCAATTAGATCAGATTACATGCCTCACAAATGACAGACGCCCACCCAGAGGGCCCAGCCCCAAACTGCAGATAAAAAAAAGGTGCAATAAAACACTAAGGATGAAAATGTGAGGTGTTTGTGGGTATTTTGGTCCAAAATACGTAAGCTCGTAACCCGCTGTCAAGGGCCCTTACGCTTACGAGACCTAACCATATGCTCGCTACCATGTTTGTTTGAGGAGCTGGCAGCCTGCTGCTAGGTGCAATGGGTATTTACCTGGCAATTTTTTGGTGTGCCATTCCAGGTCTGTAAAGTTAAAGTGCAATAACTCACATTAAACCATCCATGATTGTCCTTGTAAATCCGCAGTCATGACTCTCAATAACAGGTACCTAACTATCTATACACTTTATATTAACATACCGGTCACTATCTAGCAACAACTATTTACAATACACAGTGCAATGGAACTTCACTGCTGTCCCACTTCCGCTCGCGGAGCCAGTACGTGGTAGACTCTAAGGGCGTACTAACCTCTACATCCCAGTTGCCGAGAGTAACTGACCTCATCGCCCTCGCACAGGTCTCTACCGGTATGTCTTTTTGGGAGGTAGGACTCCACATTCCTCCTACTCACAAAAATGTCTTCATCTAGTCCAGGTTCTCGGATAAATCCCCATCCGTTCATCAAGTTAAAGTTCACGGCCTCTCCCCGGTGACGATCGGTCGGCGCTATAGTTGGGGTTCACCAAGTGTTATCTTTTTCTTTTAAATTTGCATCATCTTCGGCACATCATCTGGCCTGACATTTATGCTCCGCTTCCTCAGCTTGTTGCCCCTTTGGGTGAAATACTCTTTCATCTCAGCACTGGCGGCTCTGCTCCTCGCCCGGACCTCTCTTTCTCAGGTAGCCTCTCGGGACTCTGCCAGCTCCTCTTGTCAGCGTAACCAGTACATTGGCTTGTTCTCTACAGCCATGGTCTCTAGGGTTACAGTCTCTGATGTCGCAGCTGCAGCCTCCATCAGGGGCTCAGCCTCCAGTCAGATAGGCTCTGCTGGTGGTTCAGGCTGTAGCCTGACAGGCTCTACAGGCAGCTCGGCCTTGAATCTGGTGGGCTTTACAAGTGGTTCAGCCTTGGATCTGGCTGGCTCTATGGGTGGTTCAACCTCCGTGGTGGTCTGCAGCTCTTCCTTGGACCTTACTTCCAGCTGGATGAGGGAAATCAACACTCCAGACCCCTGGGCTAATTTGCTCAGCACTCTTCCTTTCCAGCGCTTAGAAGCCCAGCCCTGAGCCAAGCTGCAGGGCCAAGTCCTTCAGTGCGGTCTCCCCAAACTCCATGTCTAACTATAGCGGCAGGTCTGCACCTCCCGTTTCCTCATCCATAGAACTCACGGGACCACTGGTCGCCATTTTCTCCTACCAGTACACAGCAGCACCAAACCACACTCCTTCCCGTTGTCCAACTTCTGCACCCCACCCTTCCAGTTGTCACTAATCTTCCTGGGTGGAGTCAGTACGGCTTTAAGCAGGCCCCCTTGGTCTTTTGCTGGCGTTGGGGCGGGCCTGCTTTTTTGAGCCTTGTGCGGGCCTATCTCATGACAGGAGACCTGGGAACACCTCTGGGCCAGCACATGGCGTTAGTCTTTTGTAGTCGCCATTTTCAAAGTTTCTTTGGTACAACAGTTCAAAAAGTCTTTCAAAGTACACAGTACCCGGTGGCACCAGGCTACGGCATCCTGTTCGTGACTCCAGGAAATGACTCGCCCCTAGGGCCGTGGGGTACTCGGAACCTAGCTGTTCAGTCATGGGATCATTGGGGCTGAGACCCGGCTCCGTGGCCCTGCGGAGTTACTTAAAATTGCGGGGGGAATTAGGTGTAGGGATTAATGTTCGTGACACCAGCCGTGGTGTGCAGCTATGAGTAGCCACTGCCGCTGCAGAACCTCTGGACAAGCAGCTGGGATGGAGTGGCTCCGCACGCATAGAGCAGGTCCCCAGGGCAGTAAGGGTGATTAATAGTCTCTGGCAGGCAGGGGTTAACTTTAGGCACCGTTACCTTGTTCAGTGGCCTTTACAGTTAGTTGCCGCAGGAATAAATCAGTCTCACATAGTTCTGCAATTCTGTACCCGGGTTTAGTCACAGCAAGTCTCAACAGGTCATACGATGTTACATGGACTCTCAGATAAGCTCCGGCTTGTGCAGTCTCTAGAAACCCATGGTAGCAAGTATGAGATCCTTGGTAGTCTCCTCCCTTGGACTGGGCCCTCATTACAGTGGGTACACCCATGTCCCTAACTAGGGTCTATGTGTTTGGGTGTTTGGTGAGGATTCCATACCTACCATCCCCGTCTCCTGACCACAGGAATACCACACCCGTGGCTTGGGTGCTGTACCCCTCGTGACGTCCAGACTGGTGAGGCGCCACACCTGACTATAACTCAAAAATAAAAGACCCCAAATTTCTAAATAAATTTAGACCACAGACTAGCCTTCTTAAAAATTTCAGACCCACTACAATCTATATACTCACCCCAAAAGAAAGAGATGTCATAGTCATAAAAAAATTCAGTTCCCAGACCAGATCCAAATTAAATTCAAAACCCAGAATAAAAGCAGATCTCTAAACAAGCACCAAAGTAAATTCATACTACAGACCAGAACCTACAATAAATTTAGACCCCAGACCAGACACCACAATTAATACATTCCTCCAAAATTAACGCTGACCTCAGATCAGATCCTAAGGCCGGCTTTACACCATGGTTTTTGCCGTCAGGCTGTGTCCAGTGTTTTGCTGGATGCACCGGAAACAGCCTGACAGCTCCAGAGAAAACAGAACCGGAGGGTTAATATGCCCTCCGATTCTGTTTTCTGCCAGAATCATCAGTGCGCGCTGATGCCGCTGTTCAGGTCCTGAAATTTCAAAATCTGATATTTCAGGCGGGAGCTCTCCAGGTGCTAAAGTTCAGTGCCGGCCGCAGCTGAGCTTCAGCACTCGGCATCCGGCAGCTGGATCCGATTTTCTTGTCGGATCCGGTGCGATCCGGCACCCCTAGCCTCCCATGTTAGGGGGCGCCGGATCACACCAGATCCGGGAGGATCCGATTTTTTTCCCCAGGCACAAAAACGCTGCAAGCTGCAATTTTGTGTCTGGGGAAAGAAAACGATTCCTCCCTGACAGCAGAGAACCAGATGGCAAATCACTGCCATCCGGCCCCATAGGAATATTATGGGGCCAATATCGGATCTGGGGCTGTCCGGTTCACACTAAAGTAAATTTAGATTCCTGGAACAAGGCGGCAAATAATTTCAGACCAAAGAACAGATCTCCCGCCAAACACACACACAGAAAAAGAACCCAGATTAATAAAAAAAAATCAGACCCCAAATAAATTCAGACTCCAGAAGAGAATAGGCACCCCTAACCCCAAAAAATAGACCCAATATCTACAGTATATAGGGAGAATTATTATAGAAATCCTACGAAGTTGGGCGTGAGTCTGGGAAGTGGAACATTACCCCGTTGCTGTTGTAATCAAGAGATTGTGCCATCACTTCCAGAGAAGTGTTTTGAAGAGGTTTTCCCACAAAGTTAATTTAAATCAATAGATCTTGGAATAATAATAAGTTCCACAATTAATGTATTTAAAAAAATATCCCTGTGAGGATATATAATCTTATATATGTGTCCCTGCTATGTACTGTGTAATCGAAGTCTCTGACCGTACAGTGACATGGCCTGATCATACCACATCTCCTGTGCTGAAATCTTTTATACACTGTGTTCTAAATTATTATGCAAATGTTCTTTTTCTCTTTTTTTTCTAAATGGTTGATGCAAATGACAGTCAGTGTAATAAAACTCATTACCCGTTAGAGTATACATCAGATTTTATAGAAGAAATCTCCCTATGATAACAGTATCATTTTTAAAATGAAAAAACTCTAAAAGCACTGTTCCAAATTATTACGCACAGTAGAGTTTGTAAACATTTGATATGTTTGAAAGAACTGAGAATGCTCATTTGTTGAATTTGCAGCATTAACAGGTCACATTCACTGAAATAAAAAGCTATTTAACTCCAAAACATCCTAACAGGCCAAGTTACATGTTAATATAGGAACCCTTCTTTGATATCACCTTCACAATTCTAGCATCCATTGATATTGTGAGTTTCTGGAGAGTTTCTGCTTGTATTTCTTTGCATGATGTCAGAATAGCCTCCCAGAGCTGCTGTTTTGATGTGAACTGCCTCCCACCCTCATAGATCTTTTGCTTGATTATACTCCAAAGGTTCTCTATAGGGTTGAGGTCAGGGGAAGATGGTGGCCACACCATGAGTTTATCTCCTTTTATGCCCATAGCAGCCAATTGCACAGAGGTATTCTTTGTAGCATGAGATGGTGCATTGACATGCATGAGGATGATTTTGCTCCTAAAGGCATGTTTTTGCTTTTTGTACCATGGAAGAAAGTTCTCAGATGGAAACTATATACCTTGCAAGAGGTCATTTTCACACCTTCAGGAACCTTAAAGGGGCCTACCAGCTGTTTCCCAATGATTCCAGCCCACAACATGACTCCTCCACCTCCTTGTTGACGTTGCAGCTATGTTGGGACATGGTGGCATCCACCAACCATCCACTACTCTATTCATCTGGACCATCCAGGGTTGCTCAGCACTCATCAGTAAACAAGACTGTTTGGAAATTAGTTTTCATGTATATCTGGACCCACTGCAACTGTTTCTGCTTGTGAGCACTGTTTAGGGGTGGCCGAATAGTAGGTTTATGCACCACATCAAGCCTTTGAAGGATCCTACACCTTGAGGTTTGAGGGACTCCAGAGGCACCAGCAGCTTCAAATATCTGTTTGTTGGTTTGTAAGGCCTTTTTAGCAGCTGCTCTCTTAATCTGATGAACTTGCCTGGCAGAAACCTTCCTCATTCTGCCTTTATCTGCACGAACACATCTGTGCTCAGAATCAGCCACAAATCTCTTCACAATACGATGATCACGCTTACGTTTTCGTGCAATATCACATGTTTTCATCCCTTGTCCAAGGCATTGCACTATTTGTTGCTTTTTGGCAGCAGAGAGATCTTTTTTCTTTCCCATGTTAGTTGAAAACTGTGGCCTGCATAATATTGTGGAACACCCAGTTTTCCTTTTATTGGGCTCACCTGCCAAACTAATTATCACAGATATCTGAGATTGATTTCAATGATCCAAAGAACCCTGAGACATAATACCATCAATGGGTTTCACTGAAAAAAAAATTAAAATAAAACCCTATGACACTTAAAACCAATTTTCATAATAATTTGGAACACAGTGTATGTGTCCCTGCTATGTACTGTGTAATCGATGTGTCTGACCGTACAGGAACATGGTCTGATCATACCACATCTCCTATGCTGAGATAGGCTAAGGTCACATTTAGAAGGCAAAATGAGGTTACCGCACCCAGCTCCGGATGCGGTAATCTCATGTCCCTTCAGACTAATTTTGTCCTCCAACTGTAAATCCATGTGCGGTAACCGGATTGCTACTTAATGTGGCATCCGCTTGTTGGATGCAGTAGACGTTGTGGTAATACAAACATTCCCCGGCTACCAAGCATTGTTTTTGTTGTCCAGGAATTAAATCGGTTGAAATCGGATTGTCCCGGATAGTCCCGGACGCCACTACACTTCCGGGCGGGTGAATCCAGAGCCATAGGAAAAGATTGCGGCAATACTGCCATTCATGTGTGTTGTGGTACCTGATCCGGTTACCGTACCCAGTTCCACTCACATTTGCGGTTTCCAATTGAAATCCGGATACGGATTAGAAACCTGTCCAACAAACGTTGCTTGCATTATTTTTACCGCACATCGGAAAACCGGATTCGGGAAACACAACATTGTTGAGGCGATCCGGACTTTGTATTGCTGCCTATGAGTGCGGATCCAGATCCAGTTTTGAGCATTTTTCATGCTCAAAACCGGATCTAGATCTGCAGTTGCAACCGCAAATGTGACCCTAGCCATAATCTTATATATGTGTCGCAGCTATGTATTGTGTAATACAAAATAGAGGAAATATGTGGAATCCAACTGCGCTGCTGTACAATCGACCATATATGAAGGAAATCGGTGAATGCAAACGGCTTTATTCAACGCATTTCAAGGTGTATTCCTCACCTCTTTATTAGGTCAACTACCTGATGAAGGGGTGAGGAATATACCTTGAAAGGCGTTGAATAAAGCCGCTTGCATGCACCAGTTTCCTTCATATATGGTCGATTGTACAGCAGCGCAGTTGGATTCCACACATTTCCTCTATTTTTCTACTTTTGCTTTGGTCTGTGGATAGTGCAGCAGTAGTTTGGAGCTTTTATTCTGGTTGTGTGTGACACAACCCTCTTAGGTGAGCAGTTTCCCTTCAGCCTACCTGTCATTGTTTTTATCAGGTAAGACTTTATTGCGCTTTCTATCCCAAACCTGGTGATCAAAATTAGAGAACTGTAAATTAAAGAAGCTTTAGCGGTTTTGAGCGGGCGCTTGGAGATAAACCACACAGACAGCTTTTTAGTACCTTCTTTTTACTTTCTCAAATGTGGACTGGTCATTCCTCACAACATGTTTCGGCAGCTGATACCGCCTTCATCAGGTACTGACCATCAGGTACTGATTAACAAGATGGATTATATAGGTAATCAGTATGACATCACAGATAATTTTCACCCCTTCATGTCTGGAAACCCTACAGATTTCCAAACAATTCATATAACCGCAATACACAGCCTGAAGAGAAGAGACTGTTTCATTAAATTAGTCATTTCATAAGAGTTGATTAAGCCCTTCCCGACCTATGACGTTGTGCAACGTCATGAAAGTCGGTGCCTTAACGACCCATGACGTTGCACAACGTCATGGCGGTTACCGCGGCACCGTTGCCGCGGTAACCGCCATCGGGCCCCGGTGCTCTGTGATTCCTATCACAGAGGATTGAGGCTCGAGGTCAGGGGGGGGTGGATTCTCCACCCCGCCCCCAGGGTCACTGTGATTGGCCATTGAAACAGTCAATCACAGTGATCCTGTGTCCAGCTATAGAAGGGGCGGTCAGAGCCCCTTATATAGGCTGGAGCGCTGGAGGGGGCGGAGATCTCCCCCTCCAGCGCTGATGGGGACACTTCCCATCATCTTCATCAAGTGGCACTTTTGCCGGCTGCCGCCACTTGTTCCCTCCGCCGCCACCTGCTTCCCGCCGCCACCAGGTGAGCCGCCGCTTCTCTGCAGCCCAATCCCCCTGCATGGGGGATCGAGCTGCAGAAAGGATCTCACAGCCCAGGCACAGTGATCCACTAAGTGGATCACAGTGCCTGGGCTGCCAGATGGCTATTCTGCAGCCCGATCCCCCTGCATGGGTGATCAAGCCGCAGAAAGTGATCTGGCAGCCCAGGCACTGTGATCCACTTAGTTTGCCACCGGCACCAGGGCAACTGGAAGAATCTGGGTACAGCGCCAGAAAATGGCGCTTCAATGAATGCGCCATTTTCTGGGGCAGCTGCGGGCTGCAATTTGCAGCATGGGGGGCCCAGAACGCTTGGGCCTCTTCATGCTGAGGATTCCAGCCCCCAGCTGCCTAGTTGTACCTGACTGGACCAAAAATATGGCAGAGCCCCACATAATTTTTTTTCTAGAATTCTAGAAATAAAAAAAATGGGCTTCGCTGTATTTTTGGTTGCCAGCCAGGTACAACGAGGCAGCTGGGGGTTGGTGGCAACCCGTAGCTGCCAAGTTGTACCTGGTTGGACCAAAATTATGGCAAAGCCCCACAACATTTTTTTTTTTTTACAACTAAAATGACGGAGTTTTGCTGTATTTTTGGTTGCCAGCCAGGTACAACTTGGCAGCTGGGGGGCTGGAATCCTCAGCATGGAGAGACCCCAAACTGCAAATTGCAACCCACAGCCACCCCAGAAAATAGCGCATTCATTAGAGGCACCATTTTCTGGTGCTGTACCCCAACTCTTCCAGTTGCTCTTGCGCTTGTTGCAAACAAGGGCTCTCCATACACGACATGGTGTCCGCTAACAAGTTGAATGGAAAATTTAGCTTCAATTGTTAGCGAACACCATGTCACATTTGGAGAGCCCCTGTGGGCCTAAACATTGGAGCTCCCCCACAAGTGACCCCATTTTGGAAACTAGACCCCCCAAGGAACGTATCTAGATGCATAGTGAGCACTTTGAACACCCTTGCGCTTCACAAATTGATCCATAAATATAAAAAAGTACTTATTTTTCCACAAAAACTTTCTTTTTTCATTTTTACGGATTAATTTGTGAAGCACCTGGGGATTCAAAGTACTCACTATGCATCTAGATAAGTTCCCTGGGGGGTCTAGTTTCCAAAATGGGGTCACTTGTAGGGGAGCTCCAATGTTGATGCACACAGGGACTCTCCAAACTCGACATGGTGTCCGCTAACAATTTGAATGGAAAATCAGCTCAAATTGGTCACCTCTTCCCTGTTCTCTATGAGCAGGGCCCTCCGCTGTATTTGTCCACCCCAGTGTCTCCCCGTGTGTTCTTATGTCTAGTGAGCCAGACATCATTGGTCCATGCGCCACTGTCACACATGGTAGCAGGACACCCACTTACTCCAGCGTCACACTTATCCTGTTCAGTACTGAACTGGCAAGCTATTACATCTATTCCAACCGTTGAAACAATTACCCATGGAGATTCTTGCATTATCCTGTCCTCTCTTGTATTTGTATTCTGAGGGCGACCAGACTTCTTGGGGGACTTGAAACACTTTGTAATGTTGTAAAAATGCAATATTCTAGAAATCACAGTCTTGGAACGACCAACTTCTGTTTCTATGGCTGATAGGGTGACCCCTTTGGCCTTCTTCTGGACAACCTGCTGCTGGAGGGTTTCAGTCACTTTGGGACAGCACACCATTTTTGCAAAATGAGTGCAACTGGAAAGTTAGGCTGCCAGTTACATAGGGATTGTTAGATAATTAAGGAAATTAGCACCAGGTGTCAGATTAACATCAATAACTTACAGGTATCTGAAAGTGTTCTCTAATTTTGATCAGTGTCTTTTTCATTCATCTCATTTACATTTTTATTTTTATTCTGTACTTTAAAAAATATTCAATTTATGAAATAAAATACCGCTAATTTACTCAGGATATTTTCACATAGTACAACACAATGACCTTAACATCAAGGAATTTATGTGTTGTTCTCTAATTTTGAAATAAAAGAAGGACAAGGAGGGGCGCTCCTGGTGTAATACCCGGTGGTCTAGTGGAGGCAATGGGGGAGATGCACTAACCTTGGTTGGTTATGCTCCTGCATAACTGCGGTACAGAGCCTGTGGTGCGTCTTGTGAACTCGCTGCCGCTGTCAGGCCACACAGCCGGTGACGTGTTGGATCACGGGATTTGTGACGTCACCGCAGGTCCTCGATCCTCCTGTTATTCTCCCCAAAGGTCTCGTAGAAGCTTTCTACTATTCCAATATTCCAATATTTTAATATTTAAAAAAATGTAAAAATTAGAATAATGTACGAATTTGTTTTTATCAATGAATTTTTTATTGGATTTTTATTGATGTTTATGTTTTTTATGAAAGGATTTAGAAGATAATAATACATAATTTTTATTACGGTTGAATGATCAGGCCCCCATTCCTTTCTTTTCTTCTTTTTTTTTTTCTCTTCTTCGTATTCTTCTTCTTTTTTTTATCAGGCTGGCTTCACATTGCGAGTCAGATCCGATCCGAGGCTGTCCATGTAAACCGGACAGCCCCGGACCGGATTTTGGCCCCATAGTATACTCCTATGCCTACTCCCGGATTACCCAGATTCGCCCGGATCCAGGAACCGGACACCTGCAGCTGCACGCCGCTGTTGTTTCAGGACTGCGGCTAGCTCCCTGCGAGCCATGGTCCTGATTCATCAGCAGCTGCAGCTGTGTGTGGCTGCCCACCGGACCGGAGGGTATATTAGCCCTCCGGTTCTGTGTGCTAATCTGATTCGGGGCTGTCAGGGTCATCCCTGACAGCCCCGGATCGGATCTTACTGTGGTGTGAAGCCAGCCTCACTGGAATTGTCATTTAATTAATTTGATAATCATGAATTGGACACGATTAGGGTATTATAATTTACTAGATTAAGGCCCGATGCTATCGCATCGGGAAGGTTGGATTGCGCCACATCCAAAATGGCATCCGGAATGGTATATTAGCCCTCCGGTTCTGTGTGCTAATCTGATTCGGGGCTGTCAGGGTCATCCCTGACAGCCCCGGATCGGATCTTACCGTGGTGTGAAGCCAGCCTCACTGGAATTGTCATTTAATTAATATTTGATAATCATGAATTGGACACGATTAGGGTATTATAATTTACTAGATTAAGGCCCGATGCTATCGCATCGGGAGGGTTGGATTGCGCCACATCCAAGATGGCATCCGGAATGTCTCGCTAGACTTCCAGAACGCCATCTTGGATATGGTGCAATCCAACATGGCGGGCGGGAAAGTGTCGCGAGACTTCCCGGCTGCCGTCTTAGATCTCGCTAGATCCAACATGGCAGGCGGGTAGTCTCGCTAGAAATCATCGTCGAGGATGGATGTCGCCAGACGGGGCAGATCCAATATGGCGTCGCCGTCGCGGAGAAAAAGATGGGATGTTGGCGGAGAAGATCAGATGTTGGCGGCGGCGTGCAGGAGACGATCGGATGTCGGCGGTGTGTTAGCGGACGGGTGTCGGTGAGTATAGATGTCGGCGTGAGAGTACATGGGGGTATGAGTGTGGGGGTATGAGTGTGAGACTGTACAGAGGGGGGGGGTGTATGTGAAGTGGCCAGGGGATCGCGTGTGTGGGGAGGTGCAGAAAGAGAGGGGGGGGGGTGGTGAGGAGTGTGATGGTGTGTTAGTGGAGATTGTGAGGCACAGCAGAGGCCTCCGATGGCGGTAGTGGGGCTTTGAATGCCCTGCTACCACCAAAGGTCGGCCATCTTGGATCACCCGCGACGGGTGTACAGGCAGCTTCTGTCACGGATGTGACTTAGCAATACCGTTACATAGTGACGGAAGTTGGCTTAGGGCTATTATTATAATAGATAGAATACATACAGCAATGTGCAGCGGTGCCAGTGTGCAGCGGTGCTGGAGTCCAGGAGGAGGCAGCAGGCGGGTACAGGAAGGAGGGTGCCGGGGAACAGCGGGCAGAAGGGGGCCGGGGAACAGCAGCCATGTGCGTGCAGGAGGGGGCCGAGGAAGAGCGGCCAGGTGCGTGCAGGAGGGGGCCGGGGGACAGTGGCCGGATGCGGGCAGGAGGGAGGCAAAGAGACAGCGACCAGGTGCGGGCAGTAGGGGGCCAGTGGGATAGCAGCCAGATGCGGGCAGGAGGGGGCCGGGGAACAACGGACGAGTGCGGACAGTAGGGGGCGGGGGGGCCTTCCTGGCCGTACCCGGCCGCTGTCCCCCGGCCCTCTCCTACCCACAGCAGAGTGCTTAGCAGAGTATACGGCGAATCAGTGGTTAGCAGAGTTTAGGGCGGCTCAGTGGTTAGCAGAGTATATGGGGGCTCAGTGGTTAGCAGACTTTACAGTGGCTCAGTGGTTAGCAGAGTATACGGCGGTTGAGTGGTTAGCAGAGTATACAGGGGCTCAGTGGTTAGCATAGTATACGCTGGCTCAATAGTTAGCACTATATACGGAGCCTCAGTGGTTAGCAGTGTATGGTGGCTCAGTGGTTAGCACTGTACGGTGGCTCAGTGGTTAGCACAGTACAGTGGCTCAGTGGTTAGCAGTGTATATGGTGGCTCAGTGGTCAGCACTGTACGGTGGCTCAGTGGTTAGCACTGTACGGTGCCTCAGTGGTTAGCACTGTACTGTGGCTCAGTGGTTAGCAGTGTATATGGTGGCTCAGTGGTCAGCACTGTACGGTGTCTCAGTGGTCAGCACTGTACGGTGGCTTAGTCGTTAGCACAGCGCGGTGGCTCAGTGGTTAGCACAGCGCGGTGGCTCAGTGGTTAGCACAGCGCAGTGGCTCAGTGGTTAGCACTGCGCGGTGGCTTAGTGTTTAACAAAGTATGGAGGCTCATTGGTTAGCACAGTATGGAGGGTCAGTAGTTAGCACTGTATTAGGTGGCTCCGTGGTTAGCACAGTATAAGGTGGCTGAGTGATTAGGACTGTATGGTGGCTGAGTGTTTAACATTGTATATGGTGAGTCAGTGGTTAGCACTTTTTATGGTGGCTCAGTGGTTAGCACAGTATCGTGGCTCAGTGGTTAGCAGTGTATATGGTGGATCAGTGGTTAGCACTGTATGGTGGCTCAGTGGTTAGCACTGTATGGTGGCTCAGTGGTTAGCACTGTACGGTGGCTCAGTGGTTAGCACTGTATGGTGGCTCAGTGGTTAGCACTGTACGGTGGCTCAGCGGTTAGCACTGTATGGTGGCTCAGCGGTTAGCACTGTACGGTGGCTCAGTGGTTAGCACTGTACAGTGGCTCAGTGGTTAGCACTGTACAGTGGCACAGTGGTTAGCACTGTATGGTGGCTCAGTGGTTAGCACAGTACAGTGGCTCAGTGGTTAGCAGTGTACAGTGGCTCAATGGTTAGCACTGTACGGTGGCTCAATGGTTAGCACTGCACGGTGGCTCAGTGGTTAGCACAGTACAGTGGATCAGTGGTTAGCAGTGTATATGGTGGCTCAGTGGTCAGCACTGTACGGTGGCTCAGTGGTCAGCCGAGGACGGAGGGCAGAGTTGTCAGCGGAGGCCGGGGGGGCAGAGTGGTCAGCGGAGGCTGAGGGGGCAGAGTGGTCAGCGGAGGCCGGGGGGGCAGAGTGGTCAGCAGAGGCCGGGGGGCAGAGTGGTCAGCGGAGGCCGGGGGGGCAGAATGGTCAGCAGAGGGCAGGGGAGCAGAGTGGTCAGCGGAGGCCAGGTGGGGCAGAGTGGTCAGCGGAGGCGGGGGGGCAGAGTGGTTAGCGGAGACCGGGGGGCAAAGTGGTCAGCGAAAGTCGGGGGAGCAGAGTGGTCAGCGGAGGCCGGGGGGGCAGAGTGGTCAGCGGAGGCCGGGGGGGCAAAGTGGTCAGCGGAGGTCGGGGGGCAGAGTGGTCAGCGTAGGCCGGGGGAGGGGGGGCAGAGCGGTCAGCAGAGGGCGGGGGTGGGCAGAGTGGTCAGCGGAGGCTGGGGAGGGGGCAGAGTGGCAGCGACATACTCACTTACATAGTGAAACCAAGATGGCGGCCGCAAATTCTCATGAGAGTTCCCGGCCGCCATCTTGGCTTCGCCCTGTGCACAGCGGCGACATTGAAGATGGCAGCCAGGAAGTCTCGCGAGGCGAGACTTCGCGGCCGCCATCTTGCATGTCGCCGCTGTGCACAGGGCGAAACCAAGATGGCGGCCGGGAACTCTCGCGAGAGTTTCCGGGTGGCCGGGAACTCTCGCGAGAACTTCCGGCCGCCATCTTGGTTTCGCTATTTACGGGGCGGCGACATCGAAGATGCAGACATAGGAGGGAGGACAGAGGACGGAGGACGGAAGAAGACGGCGGCGGGTGCCATCGAGTGGTAAGTATAATAGCAGAGGGGCAGAGCTGGACATCCAATGGGGTGGAGGGGAAGAGGAGTAGTGTAGACTCGGTAGTGGGGCATTGAAAGTCCCCACCACCAAGTAAGCGGCGGCTATATTAGTGAGGGACAATCATCCCCTAAACCAGCTTCAGTCGGATGTGATGGCATAAACGTTAGGCTGGCTTCACATTTGCGTATGTATCCGCAGCGCATGCTGCGGACAACAATATTCAAATGCGCATGCGGACTGCGCACCTCTCTTTATCATTGCTGCTTTTGCTCGCGCACGGCTGCGTATCTGTCCGCATGCGTACGCTGTAGGAAAATTAGGTGCGCCTGGAAACGCAACATCTTACATTTTTTGCCGCGCATAAAATTTTCCGCCGTCCGCAAGCTCACGCTTGCGCACGTTCGCTGATTCAAAATGCATTAAGCCCCATGAGAGCGCAAGCGTGTGCGAGGATTTGCGTATGGTGCGTACGATGCGCATGTGTACGGGCCTTTGCACAAGCCCAGAAAGCACATCTTATTGCTGCCGAATCTCCACCCATGATCCAGCCCCCAAACAAACTTTATAAAAGTAGTCTCTCCTCCCACTCTGTGCTTGACACTTGGACCCTGGATTTATGAAGACTTCTGGATTGGAACTGTGCCTGGATTCCTGCCTATTGGATTGATCGAGACCTGGATGGCTGGCTGACCCTTGACAAATCAATGCTCAAATCAAGATCGCGGTACAAGCACTTAAATGCAACAACCATCTTGCCTCTGTGAACAGCTGCCAAGAAAGAGGCATGACACTGGGAAGGATGTCTATTTATGTGGTCTCAAGTCACTTCCCATAGGCGTGCCAGTAGGTGGGACAAGTGAAATCGTGACCAATTTATTAAACGCATGCGCATGAAAAATGCATGCACATGATCAAAAACGCATACGAGCGCAGGTATACGCAGCATACATTGAACGCATGCGTATGCGCATGCGGATGAAAAATCCTGCGCATGCTTGCTTATACATGCGTTTTGACCTGCGCATGCGTATGCGCAGCATACGCGGCGGACAAAAACGCAGATGTGAAGGTAGCCTTACATAGTGACGGAAGCTGGCTTAGGGGAATTATTATATAGGATTGAGATTGAAATAAGTACAGCATATACAAAATAAAAGGAGTAAAATTATTATAGAAATAACACTAAGCAGTGAAAAACAACAGAAATAAGAATAAATGAACTTGTATATTAGTAGATCACTTAAATAATTAACGCATCATTAAGGTTGACTATTAATTTATCATTTATAATGATTTATAATGATTTAATGATTTAAAAGCACTTTCACAAAAGTTAACACTTAATATTATTATTTGGATATAAATGAAATGGTTGCAGGGTCAGGTCTCATATAGAATAAATTAAATACAGAACTAAATAAAGTAGAATTATATATCAATAAAAGGTTTGAAAACATTAATTTCAATTACGGTATTATGGGTTACATTAATATTAGATATAGAAATTAAATATTGAAACTAAATAAAAGTATTAAATAATAAATCTCTTTAACCCCTTCATGACTGAGTCTATTTGGACCCTAAAGACCTTGGTATTTTTGTCAATTCTGACCAGTGTCCCTTTATGAGGCAATATCCCTGGAACGCTTCAACGGATTCTAGCGATTCTGAGAATATTTTTTCGCAACATATTGGGCTTCATGTTAATATTAAATTTTGGTCAATAATTTTTGCGTTTATTTGCAAAAAAATCTAAAATTTGGCATAAATTTTGAAAATTTAGCAATTTTCACATTTTTTATTTTTATTCTGCTAAACCAGGGAGTTATGTGACACAAAATAGTTAATAAATAACATTTCCCACATGTCTACTTCACATCAGCACAATTTTGGAAAAAACATTTTTTTTGTTAGGACATTATAAGGGTTCAAAGTTCAGCAGCAATTTCTCATTTTCCAGCAAAATTTACAAAACCATTTTTTAGTGACCACATCAGATTCGGCAGCAGGGATGAGCAAACTGGTTACCGGATTGCGGTTCCCTCCACACATTTTTGATGAAAAATGTGTGGGACCGCAATTTCGTTCACCGCATCCGGGTCTGGATGCGGTGAACGCAATTCTATTTTAAAGTGTGACTTAGCCTTATATATGTGTCCCTGCTATGTACTTTGTAATGGATGTGTCTGACCGTAGAGGGACATGATCTGATCATACCACATCTCCTGTACTGAGATAATCTTATATATGTGTCGCTGCTATGTACTGTGTAATGGATGTGTCTGACCGTAGAGGGACATGGTCTGATCATACCACATCTTTTGGGTAGGAGAGGAAGTAAAAAATTATACAGACACTACAGCACGGGATTGCAAAAAATTCTTTCACTAAGGTAAAAAAAAAATTTAAAACAGGAACGTAAATGTTCTACCTTATAAAAAGAATCAGATGTGATCCCATGTTGTAATGTTTATATACTCTTTTCCGTGCTGTAATGTCTGTATACTCTTTTTCGTGCTGTAATATCTGTATACTCTTTTCCTTTCTCCACAGCCCAGGAGATGTGGTATGATCAGACCATGTCCCTGTACGGTCAGACACATCCATTACACAGTACATAGCAGAGACACATATATAAGATTATCTCAGCACAGGAGATGTGGTATGATCAGACCATGTCCCTGTACGGTCAGACACATCTATTACACAGTACATAGCAGGGACACATATATAAGATTATCTCAGCACAGGAGATGTGGTATGATCAGACCATGTCCCCCTGTATAGTCAGACACATCTATTACACAGTACATAGCAGGGACACATATATAAGATTATCTCAGCACAGAAACATTTTTGTAAAATACATTAATTTGTGGAACTTACGGTATTATTATTCCAAGATCTATTGATTAAAATTAACTTTGTTTGTGGGAAAACCTCTTTAATGCTCTTCTCTGGAAGCGATGGCACAATCTCTTTATTACAACAGCAACGAGATAATGTTACACTTCACAGACTCACACCCAACTTTGTAGAGTTACCATACTACTTCCACGTATATAAATATTGGGTTTTTTTTGGGGATTGTGCCTATTTTTTTCAGGAGTCTGAATTAACTTTCATAGCTTCATAGTTTTTAAGGTTGAAGACTTTAAGTTCATCAACCCATAGCCTAACATGTTGATCCAGAGGAAGGCAAAAAAAAATCCACGTGGCAACACTAAGCTCCACATTGGGGGAAAAAATTCCTTCCTGACTCCAGATACGGCAATCAGACTAGTTCCCTGGATCAACGCCCTATCAAAGGATCTAGTATGTATAACTGGTAATATTATAGTTTTCAAGAAAGGCATCCAGGCCCTTCTTAAATGTTAGGGTGCTTTCAGACTACGATTTTTAGGGAGCCGATGCTGTCCGATATAATTCGGACAGCATCGGCTCCCTTCTGATGCCTGGAATCGGGTGCCAAATAGGCACCCGATTCCGGCATAAAATCGTAGCCGGAGGCTGAAAAAAAGAAAAAAAAAAAAGTTCATGCTCACCTGCCCCCGAGCCCCCGCAGTCTCCAGCCGTCTTCCTTAAGGCTCCCAGTGGCTCCCGCAGGCTGCCGGTGTCTGCAGAGGTCTTCTACTGCAGTACACAGGACCTGCGGTGATGTCACAGTCATGTGACTGCGGGTTACCATGGTGAACCCGCGGTAACGTGACTGTGACATCACCGCAGGTCCTGAACTGCAGAAGACCTCTGCAGACACCGGCAGCCTGCGGGAGCCACCGGAAGCCTTAAGGAAGACGGCTGGAGACGGCGGGGGCTCGGGGGCAGGTGAGCATGAACTTTTTTTTTTTTTTAACCCCTGCGCTCCTAGTTGAGCAGTTTTACTGTACTGAGCATGCTCAGTACAGTAAAATAGGGTCCGAGGAGACATCAGATGTTTCCTCGGACCCTTCTCCATAGGGCCCCATGTTAGGGATCGGGTCAGATCGGATGTGCACTAAATGCCATCCGATTTGGTCCGATCCGAGTCTGTCAGATTTTGTAATCGGATGAAAAAATCGTTGCAGGCAACGATTTTTTTCACCGGAAAAAAATCGGCAAAAATCTGACAGAATCGGATCGGACCAAATCGGATGGCATTTAGTGCACATCCGATCTGACCCGATCCCCATAGGGATGCATGGGGTCCGAAAATCGGTCTGATGCTGTCCGATTTTTATCGGACAGCATCGGAAATGAATAAATCGTAGTGTGAAAGCACCCTTAGTAGTGACTCACTCATTACAACATCATGTGGCAGAGAGTTCCATAGTCTCACTGCTCTTACAGTAAAGAATCCACGTCTGTGATTGACTAAATCTTCTTTCCTCCAGACGTAGAGGATGCCCCCTTGTCCCAGTCTCCGGCCTAAGAGCAAAAAGATCATTAGAAAGGTCTCTGTACTGTCCCTTTATATATTTGTACAATGTAATAATGTGGCGCGCCTGTGACAGGGCAGCCACAGGGTGAACTGCAGCTAGACAAGGTAAGACGATCAACTCGCAAAACACCCACACACAGACAAACTCCGACCCTAAGCCAATCACTCTATGTCGGGCAAGGGGTGGCGGGAGTTTAGAGACGTGTGGGTGGAAAGTAGAAGAGACCACGGACAAGTGGGTGGAGGAACAGTAGCGAGTTAGCCACTGGAACACTAAGTTGGGCGAGACGATCGATCGAGGATTCCCTGGAGGAAGGATGCCCAGGAGGGAGCTTGCCCAGGAGGCTGGAGAAGTGAACGATCCCCAAGCTGACACACCCTAGAGCTGGAAGTGGAGAGACTGAAGGAGCCTGGTGAGCCCAAGTAAACTTGGGTCACTGGAAGGCTAGGCCAAGAAAGCCAGAGTACCGGCTATGAGGATGTGACTGGAGAAACTACACGACACTAACCATAAGACATCCCGGCAGGGTGCGAGGACTCTATGACCCGTGACCTAACTACCACTACGGAGTAGGATAAAGCCATCGTACTAGGGCTAGTGACCCGAGAAGGGGGACTAATCACTACACAGTCCGTGACGGGTCAACCGAACTCATAGGTGAGGACAGGTACAGAAATGAAAAGCCTGAAAGGTACACTGAGGGGAGTGACGCAGAGGAACCGTCTAAGCTGCAGTGAGAACCCAGGCCCGGAGCTGTGGTGGCGGTGGGAAAGAACTGTAACTGTTGTAAACTGTGTTGCTGTACCTGGTCAGCTCCAAAGTGTGTGAGACTGTTATTTCATATAACTGCAGTGAAATCTCCACCTGCGGAGCCGCAGACTGATCCTGAGTGCTGGCTGGAGGAGCTACAGAGGAGAGACAGTGCAGCATCCAGAGCACACCATCCGCCATTACACCTGCTCTGGGGACAATCAGCCCTACCCGTGGAGGGCATATCATCCAGGCTGCCCCTCATCATCATCTCCAGCAGGAATACAGCAGCGGTGGTCCATGCTGACCACACACCATGGGTGGCATCACGAAATCCCATAAACTATTCCCCTTTTTATTGTCGCACCTAGGACAACGAGATCGGGCCACGGCACCCTGACATCCCTGAGACCGTACGACCCGCTCTCAAGTACCCCGATCCTTGGGGGTGCGACAATAAGATCACCCCTAAGCCTTTTTCCAAACTAAATATCCCCAAGTGAAATAACCTGTCTTGGTATTGCAGACCCCCCAGTCCTCTAATAACCTTGGTTGCTCTTCTCTGCACCCACTCTAGTTCAGCTATGTCTTTCTTATACACCGGAGACTAGAATTGTACACAGTATTCTAAGTGTGGTCGCACTAGTGACTTGTATAGAGGTAAAATTATGTTCTCCTCATGAGCATCTATGCCTCTTTTAATGCATCCCATTATTTTATTTGCCTTTGCAGCAGCTGCCTGACACTGGCCACTAAATGTGAGTTTGTCATCCACCCAGGTCTTTTTCAGTGACAGTTTTGCCCAGTGCTTTGCAATTAAGTACAGTACATAATTTTAAATGTTAATTCCTCTTACAAAGTATATGAACTTACATTTATCTCCATTAAAATGTAATTACCATTTTTCAGTCCAAGCCTCTAGGTTACATAAATTCTCCTATAATATAAAATTGTCCTCCTCTGTATTGATTACCCTGTAGAGCTTAGTATCATCCGCAAATATTGAAGTCCTACTCTGTATGACCCCTACAAGGTCATTAATAACTATGTTAAAAAGAAGCGGTCCCAACACTGACCCCTGTGGAACCCCACTGTTAACTGTGACCCATTCTGAGTGTGTTCCATTAATAACCACCCTTTGTTTCCTATCACTGAGCCAGTTCTTAACCCACTTACACATATTTTCCCCTATCCCCATTATTCTTATTTTATGTATTAACCCTTTGTGTGGCACCACATCAAAAGCTTTCAAAAAGTCCATAAACACAACCAGGGCCGCACCGTCCATTGGACAGTGTGAGCCCTGAGTCCCAAGTGGCAGCAGCCAAGGGGAGCGGCATTAGAGAAGGGGGCGGCGCCAGCATCAGCAGCCGGCTTTATGAGAGACGGCGACCGCCGCAGCGTCCCCCGGTACTGAGATCTGATAGCCCCCCCCGGACCTCAACTAAGGCTACAGGGGCGGCGGGGCTGAGATCTGATAGCCCCCCCCCCCTCCCCGGTCCTCAACTAAGGCCACAGGGGCGGCGGGGCTGAGATCTGTTAGCAAGCCCCCACCCCCTGGGGCCTCTATACGGCTCAGGCGGCAGGGAGGCTTGATGCACCCCTGTACACAACATCCACTACATTTCCCTGGTCCAGTCTGGAATTTACCTCTTCATAGAAGCTGATCAGATTATGTGGTGACCCTGCGGATCCAGTCGCCACAGAGGTACTGCATCCCTGTTAGGGTGCAGTATCCCACTCACTGGTAAGAGGGGTACAGACCAGTAGCGGGACACCCAGATCACACTAGGAATGATTGTAGTGGGGTTGGGTGGTGAAGGAAATAGTTAGAGGGAGCACTTAGGGAGGAGTGAGGTCAGGAGGAACACACGTAGAAGACGTGGGACACATGACAAAGGGTATAAAAGTAGTGGGAACCATCTAGAACGTTGGACACGGCAGTAGGACAGCTGAGAAGGAGATTCAGAAGTGGTAGAACAGCTCAAGAGACCATTGAACATCAGGGTCGAGTTGGAGGGAAGCTAGAGAAAGTATGCCTGAGAAGTGTCCAGAGGACTGGAGCAAGTGGGAACTCTTCCTGGGGCCAAACCCTAGAGCAGAACATTGCCCAATTGCTCCAGGAGGAAGAGGGCGTCCCAGAGGCAAGCAAAGTGCGCAATCCACCCGTGGCTCTTGTATCTATTGTCAAGCGCAGGCAAGTGGAGGGACTGGGCCGCAAGGGGCACCAGGAACCCAAAATACTAGTGGAGAAGACCAGGCTCAGCTAGCAACCCAGAGACTGTGTGACACTTCCAAGGTGACATGGTCGACAACCACATACATCTGCTTAAAGAGGGCAATCTTAGGGCTAAGGTGAGACACTACAGTGGAAAATCTCACAGTCACTGGCTAAGAGTTCTGTGTGGCGAGGCGCAAGGCAGGACAGGAGAGGCAAGCACTGCGTGAAATGACCAGGAAAGGACACAGAAGGGGTGCCGGTTAAGTGCCATCCTATTACTAGGGAGTAGCTGGATCCCTGCCTCCGAGAACACAGTGCTGAGCGGGCTGCTGCACAAAGACTGTGAATAAAGAACTGAAGACTGCAGCCCACTGTGTCTGTGAACTGTCTAAAGCAACAGAAACACAACTGTCAACTCACTCAAGTATCTTTGGTCACCTTAGGCGTCCGTCCTACCCTTAGAGGGCTTTAGAACATTGACTCGCAATCATCGGCCCTAGAAAGACTGTCAAGCAGCGGCAGCCATCTATAGCCGCAACCTGCGGGTGGCGTCACGTAGAAATTAACAAGTATACCCAATTCCAGTCATCCCTGTCCGGAATGAACCCTCCACGCCAGATTCCTGTCCCTAAGAGAGAGAGCCATCCACACTGAACTTTTAATGACACCGCCAGGATCCCTGTGATCCCCGTGATGAAGCTTCAAGAAAGCCCAGTTCTGAGTATCCTAAGGCCCTGGAGGGGTGTGTCAACTTGGCGTCACAAACAGGATCCACCTGCCCGTTGCAGAGGGTGTTGTTCTCCTTAGTAATGGTGTTTAAGAACTTTGAACTGTGCCCGGTAAAAAGAACAAGCGCCATGACTAGCAAGGAGGGAGTGGTGTGGCCACCCTTCATGGGCCGGGTCACATAGAAGCGTGAAAATCCGTACCCACCCACCAAAGGAACTTTTGTGCAACAGCGGTAGTCCATCGAGGGTGTCCCGCCGACAGCACAGGTGATCAGAGAGCAGAGGAGGCCAGACAAGTTTCACACGGGGCAGGGGCTTCACACACACGGGGAAAGAGACAAGGAGACCTTATACCTACTCACTGTGGAGACCCAGAAGTGCATCCCGAACACCCGGCAGTGCCCTGGACGATTACCTGCAACTACAAGTATTTACACAAGAAAATCCCATGACAGACAATATGATCAGTGATAACAAAAATTCTCAATTAAATGTCACCTGCTTAACCCAAGAGGAAGTACGGCATCGTCTAAAAATCACTAAAATTGACAAATCCCTGGACCCGGATGGGATACACCCCAGAGTGCTGCAGGAATTCAGTACTGTCATAGATAGACCATTATTTTTAATATATAAAGATTCCATAATAACAGGGTCTGTACCACAGGACTGGCGTATAGCAAATGTGGTGCCAATATTCAAAAAGGGGACAAAAACTGAACTTGGAAATTATAGGCCAGTAAGCTTAACCTCTACTGTGGGTAAAATCCTAGAGGGTTTTCTAAGAGATGCTATACTGGAGTATCTGAAGAAAAATAACCTCATGACCCATTATCAACATGGTTTTACGAGGGACCGTTCCTGTCAAACTAATCTAATAAGCTTCTATGAAGAAGTAAGTTCTGGACTGGACCAAGGAAATGCAGTGGATGTGGTGTATATGGACTTTTCAAAAGCTTTCGATACGGTGCCACACAAAAGGTTGATACATAAAATGAGGGCAATGGGGATAGGGGAAAATATGTGTAAGTGGGTTGAGAACTGGCTTAGTGATAGGAAACAAAGGGTGGTTATTAATGGAACACACTCAGAATGGGTCACAGTTAATAGTGGGGTACCACAGGGGTCAATGTTGGGCCCGCTTCTATTTAATATATTTATTAATGACCTTGTAGGGGGCATACAGAGTAGAATCTTAATATTTGTGGATGACACTAAACTCTGCAGGGTAATCAATACAGAGGAGGACAATTTTATATTACAGGAGGATTTATGTAAACTAGAAGCTTGGGCTGCTAAATGGCAAATGAGCTTTAATGGGGATAAATGTAAAGTCATGCACTTGGGCAGAGGAAACAAAAGGTATAATTATGTGCTTAATTGTAAAACACTGGCCAAAACTGTCACTGAAAAAGACCTGGGTGTATGGGTAGATGACAAACTCACATTTAGTGGCCAGTGTCAGTCAGTTGCTGCAAAGACAAATAAAATAATGGGATGCATTAAAAGAGGCATAGATGCTCATGAGGAGAACATAATTTTACCTCTATACAAGTCACTAGTGCGACCACACTTAGAATACTGTGTACAATTCTAGTCTCCGGTGTATAAGAAAGACATAGCTGAACTAGAGCGGGTCCAGAGAAGAGCGACAAAGGTCATTAGAGGACTAAGGGGTCTGCAATACCAAGACAGGTTATTAAACTTGGGGTTATTTAGCTTGGAAAAACGAAGGCTTAGGGGTGATCTTATAATAATGTATAAATATATGAGGGGACAGTACAGAGACCTTTCTAATGATCTCTTTACTCTTAGGCCTGAGACTGGGACAAGGGGGCATCCTCTACGTCTGGAAGAAAGAAGGTTTAATCATAATCACAGACGCGGATTCTTTACTGTAAGAGCAGTGAGACTATGGAACTCTCTGCCACATGATGTTGTAATGAGTGAGTCACTACTAACATTTAAGAAGGGCCTGGATGCCTTTCTTGAAAAATATAATATTACCAGTTATACATACTAGATTCTTTGATAGGGCGTTGATCCAGGGAACTAGTCTGATTGCCATATCTGGAGTCAGGAAGGAATTTTTTCCCCCAATGTGGAGCTTAGTGTTGCCACATGATTTTTTTTTGCCTTCCTCTGGATCAACATGTTAGGCTATGGGTTGAACTAGATGGACTTAAAGTCTTCCTTCAACCTTAAAACTATGTTACTATGTTACTATGTTATGTTACACCAGTAAAAGGTAAAGAAACAACCAGTGGTGTGTGTGTCAGTTCCTTACCCGCACCCCTGCCATTCACAGAGACTGTCCCATTATCCAACAGCGCGGCCAAATCCCTGCTCAATCCCTCATCATCATCACCAAACACCCCAGTGATCCTGCTCCGCCTGTGGAGAGCTTCAACACCTAGCTGCTCATCCATCATCCCTGGAAGCCCCACGCAGCGCTGGTGCAGTCACCAGATACTACAGGTGGCGTCACAATAAACTTATAAACTTTTATTCCCATTCCAACTACCCATTTTTAGTTGACCACCAGGACCACAGGTCTGGGCAGGCCACCAGTGACATCCCTATCCGCAGCAGACGACCCAGATACCCGAGTCCCCATACCCTGGGCTAGTCACAGGCAAGGGGAGGGACTAGGCCACAAGGGTCACCAGGAATACAAAAGACTAGTGGAGAAGACTAAGCTCAGCTAGCAACCCAGAGACTGTGTGACACTTCCAAGGTGACATGGTTGACAACCGCACACATCTGCTGAAAAGGTGCCAACCTTAAGGCTAAGGGGAGACACTGCCGGGGAACCCCTAAGAATAGTCCACAGTCACTGGTTCAGAGCTCTGTGTGGTGAGGCGCAAGGCAGGATGGGGGAGGCAAGCGTTGTGTGAGATGACCTGGAAAGGACACAGAAGGGTTGCCGGTTAAGTGCCATCCTAATGCCAGGGAGTAGCTGGATCCCTGCCTCTGAGAACCCATTGCTCAGTGGGCTGCTGCACAAAGACTGTGAGCAAAGAACTGAAGACTGCAGCCCGCTGTGTCTGTGAACTTTCTTAATTCGTCTAAAGCACCAGAAACACAACTATCAAGTCACTCAGGTATCTTTGGTCACCTTAGGCGTCAGCCGTATCCGTAGAGGGCTTAAGAACATTGTTGCCTCCCAATCATCGGTCCCTATGAAGACTGTCAAGCGGCAGCGGCCATCTATAGCCGCAACCTGCGGGTGGCGTTGCGTACAAATTAACAAGTATCCCCAGGTCCAGTCATCCCAGTCCAGAATGAACCCTCCACACTAGATCCCTGTCCCTAAGAGAGAGAGCCACCCACACCGAACTTTTAATGACACAGCCAGGGTCACAATCTTGGTCTCTGTGATCCCCGTAATGAAGCCTCAAGAAAGCCCAGTTCAGAGTATCCTAAGGCCCTGGAGGGGTGTGTCAATTAGTTTGACAGGACCAATCCCTCATAAATCCATGTTGATCCTAAGTCATGAGGTTATTCTTCCTTAGATGCTAAAGTATAGCATCTCTTAGGAAACCCTCAAGGATGTTACCCACAGTAAAGTTAAAATGTACTGGCCTATAATTTCCATGCTCAGTTTTTGTCCCATTTTGAATGTTGGCACTACATTTGCTATGCGCCAGTTCTGTGGCACATACCATATTATTATGATATCTTTGAAGATGAAATATAATGGTCTATGACAGTATTTAATTCCTGCAGTGGGTGTATACCACCTAGGGGCCATATGGATTACATGTATTACATATGATGTATAGGAGTTGACTATGGTATTCTAAGAAGCAATCCTCAGTCCGCCACTTTGTGACTTGTCTAATCCTCAACAATCATCCAATGGATTAACTTTGATTCTGACTAATAAGCATTGCTCCATGTATAAATTTTAATTATTGTACCCCAACAACAACTGCCCATCAGGGTTCTGGTTATATTGTTTATGTTTTGTGAGGCATAAGGTGTATGTTTTTAATTGTTTTTAACATCCATCAAGGTTTTCTGTTTTCATGCACTAATAAATATAAACCTCTTCACTTGCAATTGGTTGTGCGCACTTTTATACAGAAACTCTTTCCTCTCTCTTCTACGGAACAAGTCAGTGTCGGGGAGAAGGATGATTCGGAGGAGGAAGGAGCCGTCGGTGGCACAGAGGAAGCCGGGCCCCGCGAGCTGAGGAGGGCCAGACAATCCTTGGTGCGAGCTGGTGCTGGAGCTGTGAGGGCGATACCATCTGCGACCAACCCTGTCCGAACCTGGCAACCTGTTGGACGACCCTGGTTCACACAGCCTGCTCAGGACGACGAGGTGGAACGGCAGAGGCGACGTGAAGCCTGGTGGGCAAATGAACTAGAAACCCACCAAGCCCGTGTCTTTTCCTGTAAACAGCTCCCGCAACCCCTTAAGCAGCGGAAAAAGGGGGTCATCACTGTTTTCAACTTGGGCACCGGATACGGTTTTGCCCAGGAAGAAGGCCTCTACTCCGAGGTCTTTGTGGCAAGGAGGGATGTTGAATCCTTTCTCCCTCAAGGCCACCCGATCCGGGACCTATATTGTGGTGATGTAGTGACCTATGAACGCCATGCAGGGCCTCGAGGGTGGTACGTGACCCAGGTCAGCAGAAGTGATGTCAGTTTCTGAGGAAACCTTCACGACCCACGGTTACAATACCCGTTAACCCCGAATGTACCGTGTACCTGTTTCCATCTGCTGCAAATAAAGAACCGTTTGAGCTGAAGTGGTGTCTGTCCTCCTTTCATTCAGCGCCTGGAGGGTTACAGCATCATCATCAGAGGTGAGGACTACTACTCCCCTCATCCACCCCGCTGCTCTGAGGTAAAGCTCCACCTGTGGGGAGCTGTACTACCAAAGCTGTATTTACATCACCTCAGCGGCCGGCCGCAGCGTTGGTAATCCCATTACCAGGTACCACAGGTGGCGTCACGATACCATTTCCCCCATCATCATCACCCCCACCCCGCTATTGAGGGTCCAGGGCACGGAACCGGGAACTGACCAGCCGTGATCCCCACCGAAGTAAACCCCTGTCCCGGTATCCGAGTACCCCCTAGCCTGTTGACCGACTCAAATGCGTCCTGAAGCACACAAATAATGCATGGAGGTGAATGGAGCCGCACTGCCACTGCATGTTAGTGCAGCCAAACGCAGAAGATTCTTCTTTCTTCTTCCAGGACTCTGCCGCTGATCTCTTGTTCTTCTACAGCAGTGATGGCCGCGAGGATGAGATCAGCAGCAGCAAAGGAGGAGATCAGCGGCAGCAAAGAAGGAGATCAACGCAAAGAAGAGGGAGATCCGGCGACCGGAAGGAGATCTCTTCTTCACTGCCGCCGCTTATCTCTTCCTCCCGGCCGCCGCTGATCTTATCCTCCCAGCCGCTGCTGATCTCCGCCTCCCGGCCGCTGCTGATCTCCACCTTCCAGCCACCGAGACCGCTAATTGGGTGGCCAGGCACATTTAGAATGACATACCATGTGAATGCATGCGGACAATCACCGCTGTGTTCACATCAGAATGGTTGCGTTCGCACTGCGTTTGCGTCTGCATGCCAGGAGCATGCAGATGCAAACGCTAGTGTGAAACCAGCCTTAGGCGTCTGCTTTTATTCTGGGGTCTGAATTTATTTGGGGTTTGGTCGGGAATATAAATTTGAATAATTAAATATGAATCTGGTGTTTTTTTTCTTTTGTGGTGAGTACATGGTTTGTCTTGGGTCTGAAACTATTTTGAGGTCTAGTCCGTCTAGTCTGCGGTCTAAATTTATTATGAGATTTGGGGAATCTTTACATTTTGGGGTATAATCTGGCATCTAAAGTTCTCTGCTGGCACGCCACGAAATTCTGAACTGCTAGTTCTATCACGCTAGTGTCGAGCCCCAGGCTTTGGGGTACTCGGGTATCAGGTTTCAGGGGTAGCGTCTGCTGTGTCACGGGGAGTGGTGGCCGTGCCTGATCCCGTGTCCTGGGTGACACTTCAAAAAGGGGTTTTATTTACAGGGGATTTATATGCAGTTCACTTGACGCCACCTGTAGTTTCTGGCGATGGGTCACCAGCGCCGCCACAGTCCGCCGGAGGTGAATGGAATTGCTGCTTAGTTGGTAAAGTCCGTAAATCAAAAGAGAAAAAGTAGCGTGGTAAATGGATTGGGATCAAAGCCAGTAGAATATAAATATAAGTATAAATATCATTTTATTAGTGAAAAAACATAACAAAAACAAGATATATGGACAATGATAAAAACAATTAAAAAAGCAGAGAACTGCTGTACAAAGTGACTGACTGCAAAGGTGCTGAAATATATACACAAGGGTGCGAATAATCTCAAGTTATGACAAAAAATGGCATATACAGTACAGAAAGTGTCAATACTGAGGCTAAATCATGCTATTCACAGTTGAAGATCGAGAAATTGATTTATAACCTGATCACAATATCCCCATGTGTCAAATAGGGCATATACAATGGAATAGCCATGTAAGATTCACAGAGATCTCAAAGGAGACAAAGGCAAATCACATGAGCCTCAGTGAGAGAGACAGATTAAAGTCTAGCCATGGGAAATTGACTTAGCATGAGGAACACCCAATAGTTACCATATAATCAAAGGTGCAAGCACATAAAGGGGCAGCCAGTCAGACAAGAGACCCTCACCCAACGCGTGTCGCCCCCCACTGGGGGCTTCCTCAGGGGTCAGAGGGGTATTGTTATTATGTCAGGAGCAATCCTTTTATACCTGTTTTTAGATAGTAAATGTAACACAGCTGGTGATTGCTGCAAGCAGCCGGCATCTAGATAAGGAGGAGGTGTGTAAATCCCTCTGTAATGAAATGAGAGTGACATAGTCACAGACTGGCCAGTCTGGGTCCACCCCTTTACACCGCACATGTGCGGGGAAGCGGTGAACCCTGGGAAATGTAGTTTTTGTGTGTTGTGACACAGAGAGAAGGGGGGCGGAGCCACGGCATAGGGCAGCAGTGTAATGCAGCTTACAGTAGAACAGGAGCTTAGTTTTAAGATACTTGGCTCTCCTTCACAATTGAAAAGGATCCTGACAAGACTGGCAGGAACCTGAAGGACTAAATAGGCCAAACGAAGGTGGAAAAAGTAAGATATAATAGGTAAATAGCATATAAGCATATAAGCAGCACAGTAGGTGCCATAGAGAACAGAGAAAGGAACATAGTGAAGAGAGAAAAAGGAACAGATTTAGAGTTGCACATGACAATACAAAACACCAATCATTGGTCACAGTGTGTGTATAAGAATCACAGGTGACAGTGTGTATATGTGAATCACAGAAACACACACTTGTGATCAATAAAAAAAATTTCATTTCTAAACAAGAACAATTTATTGGCATTATATAGTCAAGTAATGACAAATAAACCTCAAAAGAAGTGAATTTTCCTCAAATCTCTTTCAAATGTCTATACAAATGAACAGACATGGGCGATTCCCATGTCCAGTCCAGGGTTCTACCATCAGAATGTTTCTTATCCTCTTCTTTCTCTCTCTTTCTTCTCCTCTGTTTCTTCTTACTTCTTCCATCACAGACATATTAATTGTTGTTTTGTGGCAAAGAACAGTAGGCAGAGTTCAGTACAAGTCCATATCGGCGGTCCTAGAAATGGGTACCAAAATAGGGAAGATAAGTTGACCTTACTGTACCATAGGCAAAGAGGCTCATCCTTTCCAGGTTCAATAACTCTATTAGTTACTCCTACTTCTTATAGAACCCACTATATGTGAGTTCTTCATTGATTCCCATTGGGGACATACTCTGTAATTTGAAAATCCACCTTGCCTCCTTTTGTAACAGGAGGTCAACCACATCCTCATTTCTATTAGACTGATGTACCTTCTCTACCACCAGTACTCTCAGGCTTCTTGATGACCCATTATGGTGTTCCAGAAAATGACGTGCTACTGACGTGATAGGCTTACCTTTCTCCAAATGAGCCCTCGCGCAGCCAATATTGGAGAGATGTCCCTGTATTCTCCTCCTCACCTCCTGGGTGGTCTCCCCCACGTACACCTTTGGACAGCTACAGATTAGAACGTACACAGCATTACGGGTACGGCAGTTAGAATAAACCTTTGTTTCAATTTTGTGCGGAAAAATCGATAAATCGACTTCATGGCCAGCTACCATGTATGGGCAGGCTTTACACTCACCACAAGGATACGTACCAATGATCCGTGTCCCACGTCCAAGGCGTACAGTGGGTCTTTGAAAATGACTTTGGGTGAGGTTGTCTTTCAGGTTTCGCGCTCTCCTGGCAACAATAGTTGGTCTGTCGCTTAAAAATGGCCATAATCTTACATCACTTCTTAGAATATTCCAATTTTTATTCATTACCTGATATATTTCATTCCAGTGGTCGTGGTACGGGGTAATTAGATTGATAGTTGGCACTCGCGATCTTTCTTTGCGTTCTAGTAGGTCTTTCCTGTTCTGTTGCTTGCTGATTTCAAAGGCCTTGGAAATCACCTTCCTTGGATATCCTCTCTCTTTAAATCTTGTGGTGAGGTGTTTTGCCTCCTTCAAGAAAGTATCTTCATCAGAGCAGTTCCTTCTGATTCTATAGAACTGGCCTTTAGGGATTGCATTTCTGATATGGGTGGGATGGAAACTATTGTAATGTAGAACGCTATTGGTCGCTGTTGATTTTCTATGGAGAGACGTTTCAACCTTACCATCTTTCATAATGATCTTCAGGTCTAGGAAATCAACAGAGTCTTCCGACAGATAGGATGTCAACTTGATGTTCCAATTGTTTTCATTGAGTTCTCTTATGAAGTCCAGACATGCCTCTTGATCTCCTGCCCAAAGAAACACAACATCGTCTATAAAACGGTACCAATGGATGACCTTTTCCTTGAATGATGTCAGAGTGTAAACATAGGTCTCCTCCCACCATCCTAAAAACAAATTAGCATATGATGGGGCACATTTGGCACCCATAGCGGTTCCCGTTACCTGTTTGTAGTATACTCGATCAAACAAGAAATAGTTGTTTTCCAAGGCAAGTTGCAAGAGGTCCAATACGAAGGAATCATGTACTCGGTTCCCAGTACTCTGTTTATTGAGAAAAAATGAAACAGCCTGAAGACCCAGCCTATGACCAATACAGGTATATAAGCTCTCAACATCCATAGTTACCAAAATCGCGTTGGCTGGAATATCCATCCCTTCCATTAAGCAGATCAAATGTGAGGAATCCCGAAGGTAGGAATCCAAGGAAAGGACCAATGGCTGCAAGTAGAAATCAACATAAGAACAAGCATGTTCAAAAAGCCCACCAATACCCGACACAATGGGTCTTCCCGGTGGTTTAATAGTTGACTTATGGACCTTCGGGAGAAGGTAAAATGTTGGTATTCTTGGATGTGAAGTGATTAGAAAATCTTTTTCCCGTTTATTAATAGCACCAAGATTAAAGGCTCTCCAGATCAATGAGTCTAGTTTTTTCTTGAAAATGCTTGTGGGGTCAGAGGGTAGGACCTGATAGCAATCTGGTCTCTGTAGTTGTGTCTTAGCCTCCTCCAAGTACATCTCAATAGGCCACAGGACTATATTACCCCCCTTGTCCGCTTCTTTTATTACAAATGATGGATTCCTTTTCAAGTTTTGAAGGGCCCGTCTTTCACTAGCCGTTAAGTTGTCATCCCGGCGTGAATTCACCTTCAAATTTTTGATGTCATTACTTGTTACTTCAAAAAATATTTGAACCGCCGGACAAACTGAAAAGGGGGGTGTGGCCTGGGACGGTGCACGGTATGGACAGGAGGTTTTATTTTGATCAATACCTGAGGCCGTATCCTCTTGAGCCAAGTCCATCATGTCCTGGAGTACAGCCCGATCTTGGGTGCAGATGGAATCCAATGCTGTTGGGCGGTGATATAAAAACTTAAAAATCACCTGCCTACAAAAAAGATACAAATCCTTTATTAGATCAAATTTATCAAGCATTTGTGTGGGGGAAAAAGAAAGGCCACGTGAGAGTAAACGAGTCTCAGAGTCAGAGAGGCAATGGTTGGAGAGATTAATAACCTGAACTCTACCTTGACTGTCAATGCCACATTGTTCAGTTGCTCTCGTTACATCCTGCGATTCGAGTTCGGTAGGGGTGTGGGCGACCAACGTCCTGTGCGAGGATTGCGGTTCCTGAGGCTGGGCGGGCTTGGACCTTCTCCTCCCCCTTCTAGTGGGTTTTCTAAATCGCTTTCCTCCTCGGATAAAAAAACCCCACCTGGGGATTTTGGTGATGGGGCTCTAGGTCGGCCATCCTGTCCATCTTCTGGCCTTCTAGGTTGTTTATGTGGCTTGTTCGGGCCACGAGGTTTTCTTGGGGGTTTAAAGGGTCTGCCATTGTTATTGTGAGACCACTTAAATAGTTTGTTCTCCTCTAGATCTTTCTTGTCCCTCAACAGTTTTTGGCGTTTATTGAATTTAATGTCTCTTTCAAATTTCTCAATAACCACCTTCAATTTATTTTGAAAGGGAACTACTTGTTTCTGTAGGTCAAACTCCTTTAGTTTACCCTCTAGAGCCCTAATTTCACTTTTGGTTTTTTTAAGAAGTTCATTATCAAAATCCAACAACATTCTGATGATAATTACAGAACATTTAGATAGTCCAGATTCCCATGTTTTTTTAAAATCAGCATCTGGTTCCCAAGCCGGGAATATCTGCACTCTCAAACCCCTGGGGGCAATCCCTAGTTTAAGATATTCTTCAAGACTCATTATGTTCCACCAAATTCTAGTGACTGATTTATGTAATCTAATTAATTCAGAAGAAACATGCTCAAAAGAATTCTCCACAGGTGGTGTCTCATCTCCCCCAAAAAGACTACCATGCTGACCACTCCACACCGCCTCTCTACTCTCCAAATCCATGATGTGTTAACCAGTACTAGTGCAACACCAGCAATGAATGAAAAAATTTTATATATATTTTTATGTATTGGCTGTAACAAAACGTGCACACCTCCAGAACGGTGAGAAAGTCACCAAAACCTCGAAGCAAGAAAAAGATGGGGGCGGCACAGTCAGGATCACCAATCCCACGCCAGGGGCAATTCAGTAAATCAAAAGAGAAAAAGTAGCGTGGTAAATGGATTGGGATCAAAGCCAGTAGAATATAAATATAAGTATAAATATCATTTTATTAGTGAAAAAACATAACAAAAACAAGATATATGGACAATGATAAAAACAATTAAAAAAGCATCTAAAGTTCTCTGCTGGCACGCCACGAAATTCTGAACTGCTAGTTCTATCACGCTAGTGTCGAGCCCCAGGCTTTGGGGTACTCGGGTATCAGGTTTCAGGGGTAGCGTCTGCTGTGTCACGGGGAGTGGTGGCCGTGCCTGATCCCGTGTCCTGGGTGACACTTCAAAAAGGGGTTTTATTTACAGGGGATTTATATGCAGTTCACTTGACGCCACCTGTAGTTTCTGGCGATGGGTCACCAGCGCCGCCACAGTCCGCCGGAGGTGAATGGAATTGCTGCTTAGTTGGTAAAGTCCCCTACAGGTAGGGCTGGACCTCCGGGGCAGCGTAGTGTGAATGGGCAGCTTGGAGTGGACCTGTAGGTTGGAATGGGGAGTGATGGAGCAGTCTATGAGGGGCACCGGGAGCGGAGAGGAATGACGCACACACAATGCCAAAGTCTCTTTTACCTTTTACTGTTGTTACGGCAGGTAAAGATGTCCAGGGCACTGACAGGTGCCAGGTGCACAGTGGGTCCCCACAGCAAGTGGGTATAAGGCCTCCTCTGTTCCTCTTTGGTAATTGAAGCCCAGCCTGTATGTGACTCACCGTCTTCACGTTGCAGGCGTTGTCTCTCCTGTCACGGTACCGCGCCTGCGGCTGTGGGGCCCAGTAGTCCAGATCAATAGGGCTTGGCTGAACAGATAATGGGTTAATTCTTATTGTCGTGATGCCACCTGCGGGAATTCCGGTGATTTCACCGGCGCTGCTTGGGCCTCCGGGGGATGTATGGCAGCAAGATGAGACGCTCCCCACAGGATGAGCGGGAGTCCCCAGGGCCAGGAGCTGTCTCTGATGGAATACGGCAGCTCGTACAATGCTGCGGGTTAGGTCCAGGAATAATGCGCAGACACACACAAAGTCTTTTAGGTACCTTTACTGGTGGAAACAGGTACACTCGGACCAAGTGATGAGGTTGACACTCCTGGAGTTTCTGCAGCAAGCAGTGTGTAGGCTTCCTTCTCTATTTGTCTGGTAGGGTCGGGTGGATGTGGAATCCTGCCGGACCGGATTGTACGTTCGGTGGAATGCGATTCACCTGGGTTAACTGCACTGAGGGCACTCTAAAAAGGGATAAAGTTCGCGAGTCCTCCTCCCCTGGGCTCTCATCGGTGCTTCAGGTGTACAGGGGGCTAGACTCCCTGGTTCAGGTGCTGGTTCTCTGTGGTTGGTGTGGTAGCTCTCACAGCTCGGTTCCAGTAACCGGATGGTGAGGGAGAGTTAGGATAACTCTTGGGTCCCTGAGAGGTGCTTTCTCCTTTCCTATGACCCCAATTACAAGGGTCCCTCACTTGCTGGGTTTGCTGGTTGGGCCTAGTATGACTCTAGCACCACAGGTTGCATACTTCCTGCAGCTCTCCTAGCGTCTGCACACTCTGGTGTTTCTCCCTCCAGGACCCTATTTATAGGGGAACTGGCTTAAAGTAACCAGTGGAGCTCCCCCTAGAGGCCTGGGGTGAAGCAGGTGTTAAAGATGTTTTGTTTGTTGTGAGTACTGCTTGCTGTTTCCACTCCATTTGTGTACCAAGGGTTCTGTGGTGCCCCAACCAAGGTGCCAGGGTGCTACATTCCCCCTTAGTTAACTTCAGTTCTCCCGGACTGAGCAAAAAGTTTTCTTTTACAACTTAACCTCTAAACATTTTATAACATTTAATAACTGGTATTTACAAAGTCTTAAGGAAAAATACAAAAATCACTGAAAAAGAAGGAAAAAGAAACAGGAAAAATATGAAAAGCAGTCCATACGGAACTAGTCCATTTGCCGCAGGCTGGAAAAAGGTAAGTTTTTGTCACAACAAGTCCTGTGACCATTGTCCAAGTTTATGAAAAGGGAAAAAGGGTAAAGTCCAGCAGTAAAGTCTCTGATGGCTTAAACACATACACGGATATACATTTTCAAACTTTTTACATTCCCTATGGGTGTGTCTGCTTGGGAGGCCGGGTCTAACCTTTCTTACCCTACCAGGCACTTTCTGTCCCCAACTTAATTTACTTGGGACAGAGCCCAGTTCCTCCACCCTTCTGTACACTACTTTTTACAGTTTTTGAACACGGGTACTATTTACATTTACTAACAGGTAATAAGGTTCCACTACATTTTAAACCCATTCTCCATATCTATTTGGGGTTTGGCCTAATGTACTACGTGTGGATCTGCGTAGTGTGGGTGTTTCAAAAGCTGTTTGTAGTGTACAAACTGGTTGTTGGTCTGTTGCTCCTTTGTCTTTCTGTAATACCATAGTAAGTACGTAGTCTATCTACTGGACTATCCTCTGTTAAAGGTGGTAGTGTGGGTAATTGTCTACGAGTACTTTGTCTTACTGTGAGACTAGCAGGTTCAACGATTACAGGAATTTCAGGTTCCATGATAACAGGCTGCATCTCTTGCATTTGAACTTGTTCTTGTTGAACTTGTTGAATAGGGATTGGTTGATTTTCTACAGGCTGGTAGAATTAAATAACTGGTATTATGAATGCACCATTGCATTGTGGCCAGTCGGCTGGTAAATCTCCAATTTCTGTTTGGACGGGATTTTCTTTAGGTTCTTCAATTGTAGTTACTGCAGGGTAACTGGTTACTTGTGGTATTAACTGTGTTGGACATTTCTTCAAATGGTCTCTTGATACAGTTGTGAAAGTATTTCCTTCATCTTTGCTGATAACACAAGATTTTGAGCTGTCATATTGCGATGGCATAACTGTATAGGGGTCAGATTCCCAATTGTCATCTAATTTGTTGGTTTTTCTTTTTCTTTTTAGCACTAATTCACCTGTTGCTAGAGGTTCTGCTGAGGCGTGCTTGTTAAAGTCGTGCTCTTGTTTGCTTCTGCTGATATTCAAGTTCCTTTCAACACTTTCCTGTACTTTCTGGTACTGTTCTTGGTGTTGATTAATCCAGTCTTCATCAGAAGAATCTGGTGTTGGTTCAATGGTACCCATCTGTAGGTCAACTGGTAATTTACCTGGTCTTGCTCGCATCAAGTAAGCAGGTGTGTAGTTAGTTGAACTAACAGGTATGTGGTTGTAGATATCCACAAGGTCTGGGAGTTTTTCAGGCCATTGATTTCTCTCTTCGATTGGCAAGGTTTTGAGCATGTCAATTACAATGTGGTTCATTTTCTCACATAAACCGTTGGCTTGGGGATGATATGGTGTGGTTCGGATCTTCTTACACCCATATAGCCCCAGAAATTCTTGAAACAGAGCTGATTCGAAGGCTGGCCCTTGGTCAGTCAAGACTTAGTCTGGGTACCCATGGGGGCGACAGAAGTAACTCTGGAAGGCTCTGGCCGCTACTTCTGCAGTTAAGTCCTTAACTGGAACTACTACCAGGAACCTTGAATAGTGATCAACAATGGTGTACCCGGTTCGGCTTGGG
Organism: Allobates femoralis; assembly: GCA_033576535.1. Classification (NCBI taxonomy): domain Eukaryota; kingdom Metazoa; phylum Chordata; class Amphibia; order Anura; family Aromobatidae; genus Allobates; species Allobates femoralis. Next base: position 49,064,822 of record JARQOC010000004.1, read on the forward strand.
GTTAGCTTCACGTGGTCGAGAGCAACTATTTCAAGGGGTTTCTTGGTAACAATTGGTTGTAACGGAGCTTTCTGAGTTAGATGGTCTTTCCTTCGAAGGTGACAGGGTCCACAGTTTTTACACCATTTGTCAATTGAGCCTCGCATACCAGCCCAGTAGAACCGATCTTTCAGGAGTCTCTCCAGCTTCTTCCATCCGAAGTGTCTTGCATCGTCATGGTAGGCTTCAAGGATCATTTGAACTTCAGTCTTGGGAACCACGATCTGCCAGATGAGTTTGTGTGTGTTCTGGGATTCAGATACCTTCTGCATAGTTTACCTTGGTAGACGAACAACTTCCCCTTTTCTTTCCATAGGGGTTTAGCATTTTGGGAGGCATCAGGGTCCATGCTGGCGTGCTCTTGAGTTATCAGCTCTCTGACCAAGCTGACATCTGGATCGTTGGCTTGAACCTCCTTCCAGTCATGGTGAGGTAAAGGGTTCACGGTCCTCTCTACTCGTCTCTGGCTCACCTGGTGACATGTTGCTGTACCCGTACAATGGAAAGCAGGTAGTTCTATCTCCTCCAGGTCATTTACGTCTTCTCCCTCTTCAGGAAGGTTAGGCATTCTAGACAAGGCATCAGCATTGCCATTCTTGTGACCTGCCCGGTATGTTACAGTGAAATCATAGTTTGAGAGTCTTGCTACCCAACATTGCTCTAGGGCTCCCAGCTTTGCAGTCTCTAAGTGGGTTAGAGGGTTGTTATCAGTGAAAGCTGTGAAAGGGGCGGATGCTAGGTAATGCTTGAAACGCTCTGTGATTGCCGAGACCAAGGCCAGAAACTCCAGTTTGAAGGAGCTGTAGTACTCCGGGTTCCTTTCCGTGGGACGGAGCTTTCTGCTGGCGTAGGCTATCACCTTTTCCTTCCCCTGCTGACGTTGAGATAGGACGGCTCCTAAGCCTTCATTGCTTGCATCAGTGTACAATAAAAACGGGAGATTGTAATGAGGGTAGGTTAGGATCTCTTCTCCAGTTAAAGCATCTTTGAGCTTTTGGAAGGATTGGTCCTGTTCTGGTCCCCAGTGGAACGGGGGTCCCCTGATCTTGCTGTTTTTAGATTGACCTACTAAGAGATCTTGCATGGGTGCTGCTATTTTGGTATAGCCTTTGATGAATCGTCGGTAGTACCCGACCAGTCCTTGAAATTAACGTACCTCTTTGTGAGTAGTTGGTGCTGGCCAGTCCTTGATGACGGTTACCTTGTCCGGGTTAGGTGCTACGCCTTCTGCGCTAACCACGTGTCCTAGGTATTGGACCTTGGGTTTCAGCAGGTGACACTTGGACGGCTTCAATTTCATCCCGTACTTGGACAGTGACTCGAACACTTCACTCAGGTGTTGTAGGTGGTCTTCATAGGTCTGAGAGTATACAATGACATCATCAAGGTATAACAACACAGTCTCAAAATTCTTGTGGCCCAAACAACACTCCATTAGCCTCTGAAATGTTCCTGGGGCATTGCACAACCCGAATGGCATACTGTTGAACTCGCAGAGCCCCATAGGGGTCGTGAAGGCTGTCTTCTCACAATCCTCTTCTGTAATGGAGACCTGCCAGTACCCACTAGTAAGATCTAATGTGGAGAAGTAGTTGGCAGATTTGAGTGCAGCTAGTGACTCCTCTATGCGGGGTAACGGGTATGCATCCTTGTGTGTAACTTTGTTGATTTGTCTGTAGTCTACGCACATCCTCATACTACCATCTTTCTTTTTAACCAGGACCAGTGGTGCTGCCCAGGGACTACAGCTATCCCTAATGACTCCTGCATTTTTCATGTCCTGAAGCATCTCTTTTGCTTTTTGGTAGTGTGTGGGTGGTATAGGTCTGTACCTTTCTTTGATAGGTACATGGTTGCCTGTGGGGATATGGTGTTGTACCCCTTCAATCCTCCCAAAGTCGAGTGGGTGTTTGCTGAACGCTTGCTCATACTCCCGAACTACCCGGTAAACTCCATGTTTCTGATGAGAGGGTGTGTTGTCAGTTCCCACACTGAGCTCCTGACACCATTTCTCTAACTGATCTTTGGAGTGAGGGGGTTCATTAGTTACTGTCTGGGAAGAGGATTTTACATCAATTACAGCATTGTTTTCAACCTGGTACAATTTTGCGACAGTAGCATATCTTGGCAGTCTGACTTCATCATCACCATAATTTAATATGCGTACGGGGACTCTCCCTTTTCTCACATCGACCAACCCTCTGGCTGTCAAGAGCGTAGGACTACTATCAGACATTACAGGTTCTACTACAGCTTGGTAGTCCTGCCCTCTGAGGCCTATGGCTGCTCGACACCAGATCATCATTTCACTTCTGGGTGGTACCACAATTGGAATGGGATCTGTTACCTGTACTCTGCCAATTTCACCATTTGACATTTTTACCTGTTGTTGTTATACCAGAGCTCGGATCTGCTTTTGGAGAGCCCTCCTTTGTCTCGGTTTACCAGCATCAGCACTCTGTTGGAGTAAGAACAGCACTTCATCGAGACATTTAACTATGACATTAGTACCCAGTATTACATGTGGATCCCTCTCGTATGGTCTGTCCTGAACCACTATGATACCCTGGTTTTTCAGTAGTACCCTCCCCACCTTTACTGTAGCTTCCCATTGTCCCTCTACTGGAACTATCATACCATTAGTGGCTTCAATGTTCAGATCAGGGTGTGGGGGTTCTAGCTTAACATTGGGCCAGAACCGCTTGTAAAGGATACTCGGGATGGTTGTCACCTGGGATCCAGTGTCTATCAGGGCTGAGGTAGCGATGCCATCGATGATGATTGATAAGTACGGGCCTCCTCCGCCTCTGCAACACATACCAGACATTTACAACATAGCTGGTTGGTACATCACACCTCATGAAACTGTAATAACCCTAAAGGGGAAGTCACTACTCTTCCACTTGATGATTTTAAGTATAAAAAAAAGACTACTATTGAGTAGTTAGAATTGTGCCTAGGTGTGATGTACCGCTAATATAGAAGAATCAGGTCACAGGACCCTGGGCCAGCCGCCGAACCAGCAGTCCATGCAAAGGCCTCCTACTTGCTGGCATCCATGGCACTTCTTCCAAGTAGTAGACCTGATATGACATCATAAATATGTCATGCCATAACAATGATGACACAACAAGCCTACCAATCAGAAAGGTTTGCGGGGTTTCCAGCACGTAGAGGCAGTTTGAAAGGCTCCTGTCGGGTGCCTGTGGACTATTGTAGCGCCCAGGCTTTGGGGTACTCGGGTGCCAGGCGGCAAGGGTTAACTGCGGTGTCACAGGGAATGGCGGCTGCGCCTGACCCCATGTCCTGGGGTATCTTTTGAAAAGGGGGTGATATTTACAGGGGACTATTTACAGAGTTTCTTGTCGTAATGCCACCTGTAGTTTCTGGTGATTTGCACAGTCCACCGGAGGCAGATGGTATCGCGGCTAGGATGGTGAAGTCCTCCACAGGTAGGACCGGACCTCCGGGGCAGCGTTCCTGTAAGGAAAACAAGTTTGTGCAAAGAAAGCAGGCTGAGTCCACAGTCACTGTTCCTCCGGGTACTTTACTGGCAATTGTATTAGTTGCATACAAAAGTTACAGTGCTGTATTCCTGATGGTGTGAGGACAGGTAGCGGAACGGGTGGCTGCAGGCAGATCTTAGGTGGTATGGTGGACCCTTGGTGTGTGCCGTTGTGCTCTACTCTTATCTGTTCCTTTCCTGCTTCCCAGTGGTGGTGTGAAGTCTGGTTCCTTAAAACCAACCTGATCTCCTTTCTCTCTCCTTTGCTCCCGTCGGATAACCTTCTGCTGGCTGACCGCTGAACCATCAAGTGGTGCCTGGTACCCTCTTTCAGTCGCTCAGGAGAAATGTAGACTCAGCGGGACTCCGGATTTTCTGTGGTCCTAGAGTATCCCACAGGTGCGGGCTCCGGTGCCCGGTAAGCTTTCAGGGATGTACCTCCTCAAGTTCTTCCTAACTCCCATCTGGCTGTCTGCTCCTGGGATCTTTCCTCAAACTCCCTTCTCTCTCCTTCCTCCGAGGCCAAAGGACCTGGAGGCAAAGACCTCCTTGTTGCCCCTAGAGGTGATTTTATTCCCTCCCGGGTCACCTCCCACCGTGTAATCTAGTGCGGGAGTGTTGGGTAATGGGTTCCACCTACCATCCTAGAATCTGCTTGCAGCTGGAGTATCTGCACCTCCTTTACGTGTGCAGTACCCCTCTGTGACGCCTGCAAGGTGGGGTGCCACACTATTGATAAGGATGCTGGACCAGGGTCCTGTCAATATATTCGATAACTCTAATCGCTGTGCTTGAATGCCTCCTCAAAGTAAAAAAAAAAATATTTTGACTCAATTCACAGTTAATTCTTTCATGGTTGACCCGTCTCCATAGATGGTAGATCCTTCACCTGGGCACTCATATAGCCACTATACATACACTATTTCAGTAACTGTAGACGTGTACTATGTTCCCTCATTATTATAGGACATTGTTATAGAAAATTAAATATAACATTGATCATATGGAGTTTTTGCCCTGATATATGTATAGCATGTAAGTTCTCGACATATACTTGTATAATAACATGTACTTAGAGCTCCATTGATAAACGGAGACCTAAAAAATGTACTTTTGTCTTCCATCTGGTTGATATATTTTTATATATTATATATATATTTTTTCTGTTTATTAGACCTGAAAAACTAGATTTTCCCATCCAGCAGAATGCAGTTAAAAATAACAGATACCGTATGTTTTTCTCATATTGAAGTCTATGGCTGATGGATGCCTCTGGTAGACATCGGTCACAGCCTCTGTTTAACATATATGTGCATATATCACATAATACAATCCAGGAATTACTATGTCAATGAATTACCGTACAATGATTAGAGACATATCATCATGTTACATGGCCGCTAATTATATTGGTGCGGGTGTGCAGCACTTATCAGATCACTTTATCACCTGTAAAGCTTTATTAGATATCTGCCTGAAGCAACATATACATATCAGACTTTCGATGCTTATCACCAATATCTTAGTACTGAAGAAACCTTTTATTAACTCCCATATTGCAAAATGGATCGCAATACTTGGTATGTGAATTTTAAGGCCCCTATAAAAAGGGTATTCTATGGTGAGCACTACTGTCTTAGAAGGTTTTGAAGACAGTGCCTCTGTGGCTTTCTTGCAAAGGGGTGATATATCATCCTCGTCCATTCCTATACCCAATGTCAATGTTCATGTCCAAAGATCTCTCATACTTTTGGAGATTTGTGACAGATTTGGGACCTGTGTCTCATTCCTGTATTGAGATTTAATTTTAAATGTGTTTCTTTCCTTTGGCAGTGTAGAAGTTAATGTCAGTTTCTGTTGCTGCAATGCTCTTAGTTCTCTTCCCAGGTGTGACTACTTTGTGATCATGCCCATCTCCTTTATATGGTCACATGGTTCAGGATTTCTTGCTGGTGATTGAACTCCATTCCTGGCCTAGCTACCTGAGGTGACGGAGGTACTCTGGAAAAGCTGACCATTGCCAAAACGTCAGCTGCCTAGGAGAGATGGCAGCAGGTGTGAAGTTGTTTTGGTCCTTTCTCTGTCTGTCTCCCCTTCTCCTCTTGATGTTATTAGTGCAGCGGCTGGGACTAGTGCTCCCACCTGCCACTTCCCTATTTAGGGTTAACATCAGGACCAGCAAGGGACTAGATATCTTGCTCAGCTACGGGGTGAAAGAACCTGTATAGGGACAGTAGAACACAGCCACAGGTGAGTGCAGGAGGTCTCCTTTCCTCCGTCCCTAAAACAGGCCCTCCTTTTTATTTGTGTGTGTGTGTGTTCCCCAGTGTTTCCCCAGTCTGTTGTTGTGTGTAGTGTGCTAGTCTGTACGCCAGTGTTACGCACTGTCTGCACACTTCCTAGTTCGTGGTGTGACAGTTCATTGGAGATTTGGTGTAGATAGATAGACATTAAACAACCATTCCTATGTATAGTTCGTCTGATAGTTGGCCAGCAGCAATCTCATACACTCCGGAGCTCCTGTGTTTTCTATGAGAGAACCACTACCAGACATCTCTAGAAAACAAATGGATTGGTAGTCTGAAATCGAACATACCGAATTCTTAAAGGAAACAAGTCAGTTTCCATAATGCTATTAACCACAGGAGCCACTGGCTTTCAGTCATGTAGGTGTGTCCAGAGCAATTACAGCGGACAATCACAGCACAAGAGTGGTGGCTACAAACATGCCCTGACAGACAGTTGGCTCAGCAGTGCATCAGTGCAGAGTCGACTGTCAATCAGTGCTAGGGTATGGTAACAGCCACTGCCCTCAGCAATCATGCAAAAATTAGTAATGGCGGCTAATAGGAGCGCTCTAAGGAACAAGCAGACATGTAGATGTTTTCATAAATGTCAAACCTTTATATTAACTTCTTAGCTCCCCTCACAGCTGCACTAACGGTTTCAACTGCATACAAACAGTCTTCTTTCTTTCTTTCAATTATCTTTTTATTGAAAATGAGATAAACATACAATCCAAAACATTTGAATATCAATAAATCAAATTTGAATCAATAAATACATGTATACCAAAGCACATTAATCAGGACATAACTTTGCGTAAGTTCAGCTTCAATAATTCAATGTCCTGCCATTGCCTCTTTCAAGACGACTCTGTAGCTGACATTCTGTAAATATTAGGCAGTCCATTCAACAGATTAGTTAATAGCTGATATAAATAATAATTTATTGCAACAAACAAGTCAAAATAAAAGAACATCAGAGTAAAAAGTAAAAGAAGAAAAAGATAGAAAAGAGGGGGCGAGAGAAGAGAAAAGAAAGGGTGAAAGGTGAGGGGGGAAAGGAGCTCTGAGGACTAAATCATCAGGTAATTTCGTTTCATAGTTCCGCTGGGACCATATGAATTAATGTGTCCTGTGAGTAGCCCTGAATTGTATCCACGGATTCCACAACTCACTGAACACTTTTTGTTTGTTCTCTACTGTGGCTATAGTTTCTGCCACGCGATACAGAGAATCAAGTTTTCCGTGCAACTGTTCAATGGTAGGAATATACAGTCTTCATCAGGTTTGACATTTATGAAAACATCTTACATGTCTGCTTGTTCCTTAGAGCGCTCCTAATCAGACTGCCATTACTATTTTTTGCATGAAAACTACTCCCTTTTTGAGGGACTGGCGGCTGGAGCAGCTCAGGAACAGCACAAACAATCTGCCTTGAACAGGAGAGAGGAGAGCGGAGAGGCAGTGCACATACCGCCGGCGGCGGAGGCTGTTAAACCGGGTTGTGCAGGAATTGCACAACCCGATAAGGTGAGTGCCCACCTACCCACGCCACATAGACGTTTTTAATAAGGGGATCCTACACATTTGCGCCCCTTTTCCTTTTTGTTTTACACTGCCCTCAGCAATGACTGTAATTATTTTGGGCACACCTGCATGACTGAAAGCTGGCTGCTCCTCTAAGAAATTAAGTTAATTTTTTCCTGGGTGCTGCACTTTCAGTACTGTTGCCAGACACCTCTATAACACTATTAACTTCCAGATTAATGCTATCGCTACAGATTAATAGCATTTTTGGATCTAACAGGTTTCCATTGACTTTCCTGACAACCAATTGTGTTGGTGTGGCGCCTCTATGGTAGGCGCCACAGGGAGGTACTGCACCCCAAACAGAAGGTGTAGTGCCTCTGTAGCTATGGATTTGATATTTCATTATAGAGTCTCTCCTAAGCACCCATACACTAGCCCCCTTAGCATAGGGACCGTATATTCAGTAGGTCCAGGGGGTGGAACTTAGGGTGCCGTCACACGCAGCGATACCATGAACGATATTGTTAGCGAACACATGCACGCGCGATCGCTAACAATATCGTTCAGCTCGCTGGTGAGCTGTCACACAGACAGACTCACCAGCGATCAATAGACCAGAGACATCGTGGAAACGATTTAAATATCGTTTCCATGATGTCTTGCTCCCGCTGCCAACCTGCGGTAAGCGGGAGCAGGCTGGTCTCCAAGGTAAACTGGGTCACCGGTATTCAGGATGAGAAAAAACTTGCAGCATGTTGTAAGTGGATGTGTAAATCAAATGAGACTCACCAATGCAAGTCTATGGGTGCGAGAAGAAAACCAGAGGCACACCGACCATCCATAAGATGTCCGTTTTTCACTGATACATTCCCATTCTGTACCACAGAACACTGAAAATGCCCCTGCAAATGAATGTGGAATAATAGTGCAACGGCTGCAAGGGCCCAGGGTACTCGGTAGCCGAGTCGGCTGACATTCTGGGAGGTCACGGTGGCTGTGGCCCAGCTCTGTGGCCCTGGCCGTGCAGTGATGGGGGATATTTACAGGGGACAATGAGTTTGTACATGATGCCACCTGTGGAACCTGGTCATGGGTAACCAGCACTGCTGTTATTGGACCTCTGGGGCAGATGCTATGGCATTTGGGATGGTATCACTCCCCACATGTGGAGCGGGGCCCCAGGCCCAGGGTCATTATAATAGTCTATAGGGATGATGGTTGTTGCAGTTGGGGTGCAGGAAGGAGGGTGCAGGAATTAACCGCAGGACGCAAAGGGTGCAACTCTTACCTTTACTTGGCAAAACGTGATGCAGTCCGGGGGCACTGGTTACCAGGTCCAGAAGGGTCTGGTAAGCCTGGAAGCATTCGGAGTCCACTTCGCCAGGTGGGTTTGCTTTCCTGCTGTGCTCTCGATTTGGGGTCCTGGCAGGGGTGCACCTAGCTTCTCTGCTGCCTGAGGGGAGCTGCAAAACAGCGCCCCCCCTCCTAGCAAATTTAGTTACGGTAATTAGTAGAAATTATTGTTATTATATCTGGTTCATACAGGTTTCTATCTATCCTGTAAAAATGAGAACACTAGTTTTAATTTAGAGAAATAGATAATAAGTTGTCCAAATATAAGGATGTCAGCGCCATCACACGCATATATAAGAACCAAACAGAAGAATCCAGAACAAGGGTCATTAATGGCAGTGGCCAGCTTGGCACAAGCTACAGACACACAATGATGGCGGCAGAGCTGTGGTCCTGTAGGCAGACAGAGTCCTGCATCCTTATAGCACAGGAGGCAGCACTGATTACCAACCTATTATTTCTGGCACACACCTACAAAACTCTGGGCAGCTCCAACACACCACGCCTGCGTCTCCAAAAACACTCAGCCAATGAAAAGCGCTGCACATGGGGCTGTCCGGAGCGAATAGCAGAAGCCGTACAATTAGGTTGACCAAAGGATGTGGGAGCGTAAAGGGGGATGAGCGCCTCCGACCATCCACCACTCAGGTGGGATATGGCTGGAGACCTGTATGTACCAAGGGGCAGCATTGGACCTAGTGTGTAAGTTATGGCCAATCAGTCCTGCAGTTGAGGGACATCCTGAACCAGGGGCGTACATAGAAATTATGGGCCCCATAGCGAAAGTCCTTTATGCCCTCCCCCGCCCTCAAAAAAATATTTGGCTGGCTCCCATAAGTATATATCTCACAACTTTTGAGCCCTGACAAAGTAATTTCCTTCTATTGAAGGCCTAGATTCCTCTTTCATTGCCTCCATAAAGTACGATGCCCACATTGTGTCCCACAAACACTGAATGATGCCCCCCAGTGACTTCCTCCACACACACAGTATGATGACCCAACTGTACCCCCTTAACTACCTTGGCACAATATGATATCCAACTGTGACCCACACACAGCACTCCATACAGTATAATAGATCCACACCTCTCAACATGGTATAATGGCTCTCAACACAGCCCTCATATAGCCCTCCAAGTATTATCATGCCCCCACAGAGCCTTCCAAAATTATAATGGCTTCCATATGGTAGAATTTTCTCCATATATAATAATGCATCATTCATAGTTCTCCATATAGTATATTATACCGCCATAGTCCTCTATATAGTATAATTGGCTCCATATAGTCCTCCATATAATATAATGCACCCCCACAGTCCTCCATAAAGTATAATGCACTCCCACAGTCCTCCATAAAGTATAATGCACCCCTACAGTCCTCCATATAGTAAAATGCACCACCCATAGTACTCCATATTGTATAATGCACCCCAATAGCCCTCCATGTAGCATATTGCGTGCCGAAAAATCCTCTATATGTTGTAATGCACCCCATAGTTCTCCAAATACTATAATGCTCCCCCATAGTTCTCCATATATTATAATGCAACACATAGCCCTCCATATAGTATAATACACCCACATAGTCCTACAAATAGTATAATGCACTCCCACAGCTCTCCATATACTATAAAGCACTCCCCATAGTCCTCCAAATAGTATAATGCAGCCTTATAGTGCTCCATATACTATAATGCACCCATAGCCCTCCATATAGTATAAAGCACTCCTCATAGTTCTCCAAATAGTATAATGCACCCACATAGTCCTCCATATAGTATAATGCACCCCCCATAGTCCTCCTTGAAGTATAATGCACCCACAGCCCTCCATATACTATAAAGCACTCCCATAGTACTCCAAATAGTATAATGCACCCCTATAGTGCTCCATATAGTATAATCCCACCATAAACAATGCAGCACCCCTGCATATACAATAGTCATCAACAGCCCATATAAAATGCAGCACCCCATATACAATGCCGCACCACCCCCATACTCTTCATATATTATATAGAACTTGATTGTCGGAGCTTCGGTGATGTTCCTTCTCTATACTTACTCTGTCCTACCTCTGCGCATTCCTTTCCCTTGCGCTGCCTTGCACGAATACCACTTGTTGAACCAGGCTCCTTCTGGTGGGGACCGTGCATGTTGGGTTGGATCGTGCTCCTATGAAGACATCGACTACACCGGTAATTTGCGGTTCAGGGATGGACCTCTGATCCACGTCAGAGCCGGTACCCCACTTCGGACTGGGTCAAAGCATTTGGTCGCCCTCTTCTTTGCCCCTCTCTGTCTGGGTCACGAGGTTGAGGTACCCTCTCCTTTACTTCTCCTCTTTTACACTCTCTTTCACTTCCACTCTCTCCTCACCGTTCCTTTTCTACTTCTCCTTACTTTCCCACTCACTTTATAACCTAGTTTCTCCTCCCACTGGGACCAGTTACCTGGTAACTGGTTGTCTGATTGCTCCCCTATCACTAGGTGTATGTGTGTAGTTGTGGAGCTTCACGTTTCTATTACCCCTACCAGGACAAAGCATACTGAACTCCTGTTAGGGGTGCAATACACTTTTGTAGCGTGCTGACTAGCGGGGCGCTACACATCCCTAACAATCCCTGTCTGACCTAATGTGTCCTGTAATGTTTGGGAAAAATGCTTACATAGGCTGCTTTCACATCAGCGCTAAATCCGGCAAGCGACATTCATTCTCCATGGGGCTTACGGTCAGGTGCGGCAAGTGCGGTTCTGCTAGCAGCTTTTTTTTTGCGCAGCTGTAAGTGCCGGGTCTGCAGGATCCGGCAAAACCGTATTTGCCACACCTGGTTGCAAGCCCCATAGAGAATGAATGGTGCTTACCAGATCGGTGCCGCAAGTTGGCCGTTACGCGGATATCCGGCAGATGTGGCGACCCCCATACTCTTCATATATTATATAGAACTTGATTGTCATTGATTTAAGAAAAAAAAAAAGGATGCTTCACCTCTCTCCTCGCTGCTCTCACCTCTGGCATATTCAGTGTGTCCCACGCCCTGCACCGCGGGACGCTGGATGATGACATCATCGATCCTTGCTGTACAGAGCTGTAGTACCCCTCCGATGCTGGTGGGAGATGCGAACTGACAGTGGCACGGTTGTGCACATTGTGGGTGGCGGTGGCAGGCCCGTAGAGGTTGCTATCTGCTGGGCGCCTGTTGCAGTGCCGACTGAGGCGAGCACTTCAACTAGACTCATGGTTGCTGCAGCCCTGGGTCCTGGCAGCCTGTGAGCTATCCTGCGGCCCCCTTCCTACTTTCTTGCCCTTGCTCCCATATGGCAGACAGCATGAGCCTATCACGGGCACCGCTGTGCTGGTGGCAGCTCCGGGCTCTCGCTATGCTGTTGTGCGCCAGGTCTTTAGTGCGGCCAGGAAACTTGCAGTCTCCTGTCCTTCAGATTCTATCAGCGGGACGTGCAATTCCCGTTTGAACCAGGACTCTGGCGTCCTCTGTAGTGCCTCTCTGGGGTGAGCTTTCGGCAGCTCCACTCCCCAAAGCTCTGGTACGTCTTCTCCTTTCCTCAGACGTTCTCCTCTCTGCTTCCTCCCCTTTCCCATGCTTTTCCACTCCTAATCCGTCCTCCTTGCCAGAACCAGGGCAGCTCCTCTGAACTTGGGTGTAGAGCACCCCCTTCTGGCCTGGAGTCAGGAACGGTGAATGCATGTGTTGGGTTACCTCATGTGGGGATCTCCTGCTTCCAAGCATGACATCACCCCCGGTGAGGGAGGCAATGTCACTGTGGCAACCGGACCACTGGAGTGCCACAATAGTTCTTGAGAAACAAAATGCAGTTGCTGGGCAAGCAAAAAATAGCACAGTCACATTGCACTTGACATGACATATGGGATACCAAGCAAATTTCAATCATCCTATTCTCCTGGATGGAAATTGATCCTATTCTTGTTATAGCCTCGTGTGACTCCAGCACAATTAGGAAACTACCACTATAAAAAACTGACTTAGAATGAACCTGTCACCTACAGTACTTTATACCTCCAGACCTATCACTGCAGTTGTGTCAGCTAGGGTAGTGGACCGGGTGGTCCTGGCAGTAGGCAGTGTCCCTTTGAAGCTTCGGTGATGTTCCTTCTCTATACTTACTCTGTCCTACCTCTGCGCATTCCTTTCTCCTTGCGCTGCCTTGCACGAATACCACTTGTTGAACCAGGCTCCTTCTGGTGGGGACCGTGCATGTTGGGTTGGATCGTGCTCCTATGAAGACATCGACTACACCGGTAATTTGCGGTTCAGGGATGGACCTCTGATCCACGTCAGAGCCGGTACCCCACTTCGGACTGGGTCAAAGCGTTTGGTCGCCCTCTTCTTTGCCCCTCTCTGTCTGGGTCACGAGGTTGAGGTACCCTCTCCTTTACTTCTCCTCTTTTACACTCTCTTTCACTTCCACTCCTCTCCTCACCGTTCCTTTTCTACTTCTCCTTACTTTCCCACTCACTTTATAACCTAGTTTCTCCTCCCACTGGGACCAGTTACCCTGGTAACTGGTTGTCTGATTGCTCCCCTATCACTAGGTGTATGTGTGTAGTTGTGGAGCTTCACGTTTCTATTACCCCCTACCAGGACAAAGCATACTGAACCTCCTGTTAGGGGTGCAATACACTTTTGTAGCGTGCTGACTAGCGGGGCGCTACACATCCCTAACAATCCCTGTCTGACCTAAATGTGTCCTGTAATGTTTGGGAAAAATGCTTACATAAGGCTGCTTTCACATCAGCGCTAAATCCGGCAAGCGACATTCATTCTCCATGGGGCTTACGGTCAGGTGCGGCAAGTGCGGTTCTGCTAGCAGCTTTTTTTTTGCGCAGCTGTAAGTGCGGGTCTGCAGGATCCGGCAAAACCGTATTTGCCACACCTGGTTGCAAGCCCCATAGAGAATGAATGGTGCTTACCAGATCGGTGCCGCAAGTTGGCCGTTACGCGGAATCCGGCAGATGTGGCGACATCTGCCGGATCTGCCACGAATTACATTTACCGCTGATGTGAAAGCAGTCTCACTTACATTCAAGTATGGTTATAACAAGGGTGTCGACAAATTGCTGACATTGTGGGTGTTCTCTAAGGCTGCATGTCCCCTGTTGCTTTGTTGTAATTACGCCCCAGTGGGCATGATAATGAATGCAGAAGAGCAGTCCAGAGTTTGAAGTCTGTGGGTCTTCTTTCTGGTATGACGTTGCGGTAGCGTCATTTCTGGTCCTGAGCAGTGTGGGGGATTATTGTGTGTACTCAGTGGCTCTGGAGCATGCACAGTGTGCGTTTGGAAGCCGGCCAGTAGACCGAACACACCCCCACAAAACGCCTGGCCGAATATTACGTGATCAAGGAGTCATACCAGAAAGAAGATCCACAGACTCCAAACTTGGGACCACACTTCTGCATTCTTTATCATGCGCACTGGGGCATGATTACAATGGAGCGACATGGAACATGCAGCCTTACAGAACGCCCCTAGTGTCTACAGCAGGGGTCCCCAACTCAAGGCCTCGAGGGCCGCCAACAGGTTATGTTTTCAGGATTACCTTAGTATTGCACAGGGGTTGGAATCATCACTGTGCAGATGATCACATTACCACCTGTGCAATACTAAGGAAATCCTGAAAACCTGTACTGTTGGCAGCCCTCGAGGCCTGGAGTTGGGAACCTCTGGTTTACAGTAATGACGACACCCTGGTTACTACCATAAGAGAATGTAAGTTAATAAAAGTACTTTTCACAGCTATTACAGTACAGTATTAGATCAGACAGAGATACAGTAGGAAGCTGCAGGGGCAGGTAGTGATCTGATTCGGGGCATAAACTAGGTGACAGGTTCCCTTTAATTCAAGTAATTTACATTTCGTGACAGACTAAGATTAATATGGTTAATAATAAAATTTAGTTAACAAACAATGTTTTCATAAGGTCAAGCCAGAACTTTAATAAATCTAGGGTGTGCCTGGCATGGGGTGTACACAGTTTCTGCCTTATGGATTTGTGCCATTATACAACTGAATTTCTATGAATCAAAAATTGGTACAGCTGGTACTTGTCAATGACGCCACCAACATGAGTCAGAGTGGATTTACATTTATTCTCACTCACCTCAACTTTGTCGGATATTTGTTATATCGGAATAGACGATTATATTTTACAAAAAAATAAAAATAAAAATCTGAACATTTTTAGGTAGTAAGGGGAAAAATCTGAAAAGAAAAATTGTTACACATAATAAACTACATTGGAAATTAAAGAGTGTGTAAAACCTAATTACAAACTAACCTTATTAATTTCATTTTTTAGTCTTGACATGCAATAGAGCCTTGTGGTGTAACTTCATTAGTCCCCATGCACAAGCTACATCAGGGCCCCCAATTTTTGCAAATCTTTAATAGCAATAGTCTTCTTCTATGGGCCAAATAGACTTTTGGGGTCCCCTAGGCTCCAGGGCCCAGGTGCAATTGCAACCCTGCACCTGTTGTAGTTATGCCCTTGGTCTTGTCCCATAATGGCAATGATTGGCCATCTCCTGGGATCACCACTGGTTGTTAAAGCAAATGTGCTCACAGTGCAATGCACTAATGGAGAAAACCTCCTGAAGGGCAGCCACACTGGAGCAAGGATGGTGAAGGCCACTGGGTAGGTCAAAACTATAGTGAATGCAGGGATTGTAGTTGCACCAGAGCCATGGAGGTCCCTTTTACCCATAAGAGAAGACCAACTTGTTAAAGATTTTTTACAAGCATGCGGTTTTGATGATCCATTCACAGGATGAGTCATCAATAGCAGATCGGTTGGGGTGTAACACCTGACTCACCTACCGATCACTTGCTTTTTTTTCTAGAAAAAATGGAGCAATGCTACAGTACCAGGCAGCATCCATCAGAGGCCACTACTCTTTGACCAGAGCATTGACAAGTGTTTACATTTGGCATCTACCAGAGCGGGAAAAAAAACAGACTGAACAATGAGAGAGCCTGGTGTCACACCTCCACCAATATGCTATTGAAGACCCCATCCTTGTGATAGGGTATCAATAGAATATGCCTGGTCAACCCCTTTAAAGACCAAAAAGATTTGGGAGAGGCCTGTTGAAAATTTTGCATCGGTGTCCACAAACTTGAGGTTCCGCTGCTGCCCCTGGGCTGCACTTTGGGTGGAGTCGCCTATCTTTTTATGGACAGAAGGTAACAGGTAAAATAGATACCACTAAAATATATGAATATATTACAAACTACAATGTATATATACTACCATAAAATAAGCAATACCCTGTACTATTCAAAAAAGGACTATCCCAAGGACGGACTTGGATGGTGGAGGGAGAAAGTTCCTCCTGATAATTTAGCTCTGAGCGAATGGGAATTACTATGGGTGAAACAATAGAAAAAAGGACTAAAAAGGGGCATAAAAAGTATTCAAACTATTTTTTTTAAAGGTTTTCGCAAATAAAGTAGTTTTCATAGCCTGAAAGTTTATCCTGACGTCTTCAGAGTTGAAGCTGAAAAACCAGTGCCAATCTAAATGCAACAATTACATGTGTCTGTAAAATATTAGGTTGCAATAGTGATTAGGGCTGTATTTAGAAATGCTGCTGCTCCAGGCATTATAAGTTAGTACACCCTCAATTTAAAATCACTGTCCTGACATGCCCTTGTCTCGTCATCATGTTTTAGTGTATTATCATTGTGCATGACTATGGACTAATATGAAGAGCTCGGTTTTTCATCACAGCAGCAGACAAGCCTATCAAGCTTATAACACATGACGGAGCCCCTACTTTACCGAATAAAGTTGCCCTTGAGAAAGTCAAAGGATGACTTAACAACAGCAAAAGGCAAACCCCTGGCAGACCAGGCTGCAAGATTTACAGATTACCAACCAAGAGACAACCCTGCCTGGGTGACAGCTGCAGAGGTGGCCTACACCTTGGACTTATGTCCTTTGGCAGAAGCTGCAACAACAGGCTGGTGCAGCAAATTTGCCAGATGGCAAAAGAAGGGAGCGGTGCAGTCATCACAAGGACTGCGGCATGTGAGGAACAGAATTTGTCTTCCACAGGTTCTGTATCCCATGATGGCTCAAGCCACTCACAGCAATACCCTCCAATCTAAGACTGCCATATAGACCTCATCCACCACCATTGGCATGTTCCTGGATTCAGTGTCACAGTAGCCAAATACGTTTAAGTTTGTCTGATCTGTGTGCTTAACAACGTGGGACACACCACCAACACTGATCAGACACACACCAAGGCCTCTGTATCCATTCCAGCGCCTGCAGATAGACTATATTCAACTTCCCAAGATATGAACCTACAAGTATGGGCTTGTGTGTGCCAACCTCTTCTCACTCTGACTCTAATAGAGTACCAAGAGGAGTACCAGATGAGTTCAAAGCCAGAGACCAGACAGCAGTGGGATTTGAATCGTTATTCCCCATTGTTACACTGAATGAACATTGTGGACTGGATAAATCATATCTACTATAACCAACAGAGATGTGTTAATTTTAGTAGGAATGCATTTTGGCTGATAGCTGAACAGTTGTGTGCCAACTTCACCACGACCTTTCAGAATAGACTCACGCTTGACATGATCCTGGCAGAGAGGGGAGGGGTACATACCCCTGTATGGTTGAGGCATCATGCTGTACCTTTATTCCCAACAACACTGCCCTGGGTGGTAGCTTAAGTAAAACCCTGAGAGAAACTGAAGCTCTGTCCAATGAGTTAGGCTAGGTTCACATTGTGTCTGGCTGTCCATTTAACGGATCCGCTTGACAGAGCACAAACGCAAAGTAACTGACTGATTAATGAATCTATAGGCTTCCATTCAAACGCATATAACGCATGCCAAAATAGGATTGCTTTTGCAAGTATGTGTTTGTGGAGCCCACTGGGACGGGGTACTCGGTACTAGACCGGGGTACTGCTGGGGATCTGACGGCGGTCTTGGTCCGGACCGTGTCCCGAGTTCCGCAATAAATGGGGGCATATTTACAGGGGAGTTTGTTGTGACGCCACCCACGGGTTGTGGTCAGTGAGGGGACAACTGCTGCTGCAGAACCTCCGGGGATGATGTTTGGCAGCTGGAGATGTAACGGCTCTCCGCAGATAGAGCCTGGTTCCCAGGGCAGTGATAGTTAAAGTCTATGATGGATGCTATGGATGTTGTAGGATAAGGGTAGTAGTAGATATGATGGTAGTTTGTGAGGGCGCGCAAGGTTTGAGCACAAGGATCACACAGACTCACAGTTTTGTAGTTTTCCAAGGCTTTACTGCAGATGTTGTTAGCAAAGTACTGTCCACGGAGTCTGTACAGGGGCCGGGTTGCTCCCACCCTGTCCGAGTCCTCAGCTTCCCACTGCTGTGCTGTGTGTGTGGCCCTGATACCGCTTTAGCTAGGCTGCTGGTCCTGTTTCTCCTCACAGGTACCCCCTTTTCACTAGGCAACTTGAGTCTTTCCATGTGCTTCTGACCCCGCCGTTTTGCTTCGCTGAGGTACAGTGTAGATCTACAACCTCCACTATCCCGGTGTTTTCTGTGCTGCTTGCTTCAGTCACAGATTTGGATCCGGTATCTGGTCTCTGCGCTCCTCTGGGGAGAATTGTGAGGTAACTCAGTCTCCCAGAAATGTTCCTCTGTTTCTTGTACTCCTCTCCTCAGACCCTGGCTTCAGGCCTGAAAGTAGTCAGTAGTCCCTGTCAGGAGCTCAGCACTGCTCCCATTTACAGGTCCTCCTCCTAGTGCTCCCTGCACCCAACTGAACTGTCAACTGTCAACTATCAACTTCCAACTAACTACTTCCTCCTCAGACCAGAATATATAAGGGAGCTGCTTCAGCTCCCCCTTCTGGCCTAGAGGTGGTAGTGCAGTGTCAGGTGTTGTGTGGGGAGTTAACCCTTGGATGTTACTGTGGCACTTATCCCCTGGGGTGGCACATATTTTTTTTAATGCACATCAAACGTAGACTACCAGATTTTTCTGTCCGGTTGAGAAAATTTGCAATAAAAGGTAATATTTTGTTTCCCATTGGACTCGATTACAAATGCAATATAACTCATGCAACAGATTTGTACATATTTGTAGCTTGCGTTATGTTGCGTTTATGACAGCTGTGTATTTAAATGAAGATATGTGACCCATAATGCGATGACCCCATGTGACCCCATGAGGAAGTGTTCATTCAGCCATTTGCCAGAACATTTCTGGACTATCCCAAATATCTGCAGCTGCAGCTAATATACATATAAATAGAATTATACTTACATAAGTGCATCTCAATTAAATTAGAATATCATCAAAAAGATAATTTACGGCAACTTTGAAAGGATTGTTAGAAAAGGCCATTCAAAAATGTGGGGGAGATTCACGAGGAGTGGACTGCTGCTGGAGTCAGTACTTGAAGAGTCGCCACACACAGACGTATCCAGGACATGGGCTACAACTGTCACATTCCTTGTGTCACCACTCATGACCAATAGACCATGCAAGAAGCGTCTTACCTAGGGATGAGCGAGTAGTGAAATATTCGGAATCGCTATACTCGTAACGAGTAGGTCCCAGTACTCGGCTACTCGTTCCGAGTCCAATGTAAGTCAATGGGAAAACCGAGTAATGCGAGTAATTTTTCTCTGCACCCTATTGTCACATCGCCATTGGACTCGGTGGCCGGTGTTCCTGCCTCGGCCGCTGGGAGGAGCCGGATTCCTTCGTCTGGTGGTGCTGGTGATAGGAAGGCCTTGTCCTCATATGGACCTGCTCCAGCGACGTCTGCCTCTGTCGCTGAGCGCCGCTGTGTTTCCCCTCTGGGTGGTGTTGGTCGCAGAAGAGCGGGCCCTGCAGAGGTGTCCGTTAGGCGCAGCCTGCGTTCTTCTGTCAGAGGTGGGATGGGTGGAGCCAGTCGTGCATCTCCATCTGGCCTGGCTCTAGGGGCGGTCCGGATGAGGTCATCAGGCTGTGAGCTCCAGCCTATGGGAGGTAACCGCGCCCTTCAAATACATTGGAGCCTGTCTTGCAGGCCGCCAGATATAGTTTTGGTTCCCCAAGTGATATAGTGTGTGTTTGGTTTTGACTCTGACCTTTGCCTGGATTTCCGACTCTGTTACCGCCTGACGATTTTGTACCTTCGCTGCCCTCTCGGTTTTGACTCGGACTTCTGACTACGTTCTTTGCTTCCTGATTTTTCCCTTCCTAGACGACCTCCCTGCTCTGCTGCTCCCATAGGCAGCTACCCCCTGGGCTCCGCTATAATTCCAGATCCCTGTATAGGGGTTAAGGGTCTCGGGGTTTCTCGGGGTGCTGCCTTACCAGCAGCTCAGCTTACAGCGGATGGTCGTCACATTATATCTGGCCATACCATTTTTTCTATATATATATATCAACTATATATATATATATTTAAACGCATTCCCTTACCTTTTTTTTTTTTTCTCTCCTTTTCCCAATGGTTTTACCTGTTGTTTTTTTTTCTATACTCTGAGCTGTGTCAGCTGTTAATTGCTTCCCTCAATGCATCTGTGTCCAGCTTCTCAGTCCTGTGGAGGAACACTCCCATCTTCTCATACCAACATGCTGCACAAGTCACCATCTGAAGTCCTCTGCATGAATGCTGGAGATCAGAAGGCCTCATTCCCTGGATGTCAGCACCTGGGGGGCTCTGGCTCTGCCTGCCCAGGTGCCCAGGTAGGATTGCCCGCAAATGCGGCCAAAGTCCTGTTACCTATTTCTTTGACTTACCTTAAGAAATCTGTGTGTTTGGAGGCTTATGTTGACAGTGGCTCAGAGGGGAATTTCATAGATCTCCATGTAGCGAGAACTCTTGGTGTACCACTGCTAAGGCGTAATGCCCCCATTAGAACCACTGCAGTTAATGGCACTCCCCTCATCCAGGGTGGAGTGGAATTTGTCACTGAGGAAGTGTCAATGCTGGTGGGGTCGTTACATGCTGAAAAGGTGTCATTTTTTGCAATCAGTAATTTATCATCTGCAGTAATCCTGGCCATGCCATGGTTACGTAA
The DNA here is from genome assembly GCA_033576535.1 of Allobates femoralis. Lineage (NCBI taxonomy): Eukaryota > Metazoa > Chordata > Amphibia > Anura > Aromobatidae > Allobates > Allobates femoralis. Next base: position 49,085,593 of record JARQOC010000004.1, read on the forward strand.
ACATAACCCAGTCATAGACTGGCACTTGAGTGACATCGTGCGCTGGAGCCCAAAGTGTCAGGATAACTGTATCTCGCTGTCTGTGAACCAAGTGAAGGTCAAGTCTCCTCCCTTTGTACCATATGCCTTTAGAGATTTTGAGGATGTATTTTCTATTCAGGAATCAGAGAAATTACCCCCTCACAGAAAGTATAATTGCGCCATAGATTTGATACCTGATTCTCGTCTCCCAAAGGGGAGAATATTTAACCTCTCTGGTCCTGAACGTCAGGCTATGAATGATTGCATAGCAGACAGTCTGAGAAAGGGGTATATTAGACCATCCACCTCACCAGTAGGGGCCGGTTTCTTTTTTGTGGGAAAGAAAGATGGCGGCCTCAGACCTTGCATTGATTACCGCGAATTAAACGCGATCACTGTGAAAAACCAGTATCCTCTTCCACTTATCCCTGATCTTTATAATCAGCTGTTGGGAGCCAGGTATTTCACCAAACTGGACCTCAGGGGAGCATATAACCTGGTCCGTATAAAAGAAGGCGATGAGTGGAAGACCGCGTTCAATACGCCTCTCGGCCATTTTAAGTATCTCGTAATGCCGTTCGGGTTAAGCAACGCACCTGCAGTTTTTCAGAATTTCGTGAACGATATATTCAGAGACATCAGTGGTGTATATGTGGTCGTTTATTTGGACGACATTCTGGTTTTTTCTCCTGGTCTTTGGTCGCACGTCCGACATGTCCGTACTGTGCTCCAGAGACTCAGAGAGCATTCTTTATTCGCCAAATTAGAGAAATGTGTCTTCATGGAGGAGGAGATAAACTTTTTGGGGTGTATTATATCTGCTAAAGGTTTTCGCATGGATCCTGCCAAAATTAAACCCATTAAGGAATGGGTACAACCCAAGTCTCTGAAGGCACTGCAGCGATTCTTGGGTTTCGCTAACTATTACCGCAAATTTATTAAAGGGTTTTCCGAGATAGCCAAACCACTCACTGATTTGACGCGTAAAGGGGCGGATGTGGTTAATTGGAAGCCTGAAGCAATTTATGCGTTTTCTAAGTTAAAGGAATGTTTCTCCTCTGACCCAATATTGGTTCAGCCTGATCTGGACCGCCCCTTCATTGTAGAGGTAGATGCCTCTGAAGTTGGAGTGGGAGCAGTGCTGTCACAAGGCACCGCATCCCTCACTCAGCTTCGTCCGTGTGCCTTCTTTTCCTGAAAATTTTCATCTACAGAGATGAATTATGATATAGGTAATCGGGAATTGTTGGCAATCAAATGGGCCTTCGAGGAATGGCGCCACTTCCTCGAAGGCGCCAAACATAAGATTACCGTAATTACTGACCACAAAAACCTGACCTACTTGGAGTCAGCGAAAAGACTGAATCCTAGACAGGCTAGGTGGGCTTTGTTCTTCTCCAGATTTGATTTTATCACCTTCCGACCAGGTACTAAAAATGTGAGGGCTGATGCCCTGTCTCGAAGTTTTTGCCCCATACAAGTCGGGGACGTTGAACCGACTCCCATTTTAGCCAAGGGGATTGTTGTCTCGGCTGTGTCTTTGGACCTTCTGGAAGAGATTCGTAGATCTCCAGAACAGGCCCCTGACACTACTCCTGCCCAGAAACTATTCGTCCCTGCCACATACCGCCTCAAAGTCCTTAAGGAATCTCATGATTCCGTCCTCGCAGGGCATCCTGGTATCAATAACACCATCAGACTTGTAACCAGGAGTTTGTGGTGGCCAACCACAGTAAAGGACTGTAAGGAATATGTACTGGCTTGTGAAACCTGTGCTCGCGCTAAGTCTCCCCGCAACCGCCCTGCCGGGTTGCTCCAGTCCTTGCCTACCCCTGAGGGTCCTTGGACTCATATCTCCATGGATTTTATTACTGACCTGCCACTCTCAGAAGGGAAGACTTGTATCTGGGTAGTGGTAGACAGATTCAGCAAGCAGTGTCATTTTGTTCCGCTGTCCGGGTTACCTAATTCCGAGACCCTGAGCAAAGTATTTATTAATCATGTTGTGCGATTGCATGGTGTTCCTGTGAATATTGTTTCTGACAGGGGCATCCAGTTCGTTTCTAAGTTTTGGAGGGCATTCTGTAAACGGATTGGAATTGACTGTTCCTTTTCTTCTGCCTATCACCCTGAAACCAATGGTCAAACCGAGCGCGCTAATCAAGCTCTCGAACAGTATCTACGTTGTTATGTCTCTGAGCATCAATCTGATTGGGTGGAACATCTGCCACTAGCAGAATTCGCCATGAATAACCAGTACCAGGAGTCCATCAAGACCACCCCTTTCTACTGTAATCATGGGCTGCACCCGCGCTTTTGTTCATTTTCTTCTAGGCTTTCTGACGCTCCTGGGGTAGAAAGGTCCGAAGATCAGTTAAAGACTATCTGGTCTGAAGTGAACAAAAACTTAAAGGGGGCTCAGTCTAGGCAGGCGTCTTCTGCTAATAAACGGCGCTCCAAGGGTCCGGACCTGGGAGTTGGGGACAAAGTTTGGTTGTCCACAAAAAAAATATCAAGCTCAAAGTGCCGTCTGCCAAACTAGGTCCCAGGTTTATTGGTCCGTATGAAATTATTGACGTGATCAACCCTGTAGCCTTTCGTCTGAAGCTCCCTCAATCATTCAAACTGCCCAATGTATTCCATAAATCCCTTCTCAAATTGTACCGATCTCCGATTCGTCCTGTCCGGTCCCCTCCTCCTCCGGTCTTGGTGGGGGGTGCCGTGGAATACGAAGTTCAGCGAATCCTTGATTCCCGCTTGGTGAGAGGATCCGTGCAGTATCTGGTACATTGGAAGGGCTATGGTCCGGAGGAGAGGTCCTGGGTGCCTGCCGGTAATATCCATGCCAAGGGTTTGATCAGGAGGTTTCAGCTTCTTCATCCCAATAAAACGGGTTTTGTGGGTCCGGAGGCCCCTCGTGGAGGGGGGGGTACTGTCACATCGCCATTGGACTCGGTGGCCGGTGTTCCTGCCTCGGCCGCTGGGAGGAGCCGGATTCCTTCGTCTGGTGGTGCTGGTGATAGGAAGGCCTTGTCCTCATATGGACCTGCTCCAGCGACGTCTGCCTCTGTCGCTGAGCGCCGCTGTGTTTCCCCTCTGGGTGGTGTTGGTCGCAGAAGAGCGGGCCCTGCAGAGGTGTCCGTTAGGCGCAGCCTGCGTTCTTCTGTCAGAGGTGGGATGGGTGGAGCCAGTCGTGCATCTCCATCTGGCCTGGCTCTAGGGGCGGTCCGGATGAGGTCATCAGGCTGTGAGCTCCAGCCTATGGGAGGTAACCGCGCCCTTCAAATACATTGGAGCCTGTCTTGCAGGCCGCCAGATATAGTTTTGGTTCCCCAAGTGATATAGTGTGTGTTTGGTTTTGACTCTGACCTTTGCCTGGATTTTCGACACTGTTACCGCCTGACGATTTTGTACCTTCGCTGCCCTCTCGGTTTTGACTCGGACTTCTGACTACGTTCTTTGCTTCCTGATTTTTCCCTTCCTAGACGACCTCCCTGCTCTGCTGCTCCCATAGTTAGCTACCCCTTGGGCTCCGCTATAATTCCAGATCCCTGTATAGGGGTTAAGGGTCTCGGGGTTTCTCGGGGTGCTGCCTTACCAGCAGCTCAGCTTACAGCGGATGGTCGTCACATCTATACAGCGGTCTGGGGGCTGAGAAAAAGGCTGAAATTTGTGCAGGATTGTCTAAAAGCTGGCAGTAAAAAGCCGCCAGCTTTTAAACAATCACTGAGCTGATCCTCACTCCCCCGCCGCCTCCCTGCCTGACTGTCCGCTCCCTGATGCCCCCTTCCCCACTCCCCCGCAGCCTCCCCGCCTGATCCTAAGTTAGGACCGGGGGGGAGCGCAGCACAAGGGAGAGGGGAGCAAAGGACCTGGGCGGGAAAGCCGGCGGTGAAAAGATTTCACTGCCGGCTTTCCTAAGTGATGCTGCGCTCCCGCCCGGTCCTTACTTAGGATCAAGTGGGGAGGCTGCGGGGGAGCGGGGACAGGAAAGCCGGCGGTGAAGTCTTTTCACTGCCGGCTTTCCCGCCGGTTATTTCAAATGATCAGCTGATGCTGATCAGCTGTTCATTTGAACTAGCTGCGGTGCCCTGAGAGAGTTCAGGTGAGTTCATGCTGGACAGCGTGAGCTCAAATGAACTTTCCCACGGCTGCACAGCTCAGTTACATCTCTGGTAGAGATTCTCTACCACAGATGTAGCTGAGCTAAAGAAGACTCAGTTGGACTACATCGGACGGAAGATAATTTATTTACTAAAGATGGAGTCTCTAAGTGTGTTTTTGTTTTTCAACTTTTCCACTAGAAATTCATGGCGGTCATGTCTAACATTGGCGTGACCCCATGGATTTCGGGCTTAGGGCCAGCTGATAATACAAATCTGGCCCTAACCCCATTATTACCCAGTGAGCCAGCGCACCAGAGCCCTGGATGAGCTGGATACAGTGCCAGAAAATGGCTGGATACGCCATTTTCTGGGGTAGCTGTGAGGGGGGGTCCAGAAAGCTTGGGCCACCCTGCGCTGTGGATTCCAGCCCCGAGCTGCCTAGTTGTACCTGGCTGGACACCAAAATCGGGCAAAGTTCCACATCAATTTTTCATTATTATTTCATGAAATTCATGAAATAATTAAAAAAAGGGCTTCCCTGTATTTTTGTTTCCAGAGAGGTACAAATAGGCAGCTGGGGGTTGGGGGCAGCGCGTTCCTGCCTGCTGCACCTGGCTGGCATTCAAAAATATGGCGAAACTCACGTCAAATTTTTTGGGGAAAATTAATTAACAAAAAAAAAAAAATAACACATTTAGAATCTGCATCTTTATTAACCCCTCCACTTGCCAACCCCCCTACTTTTGCCCCCAAAACCTGGGAAAACCTATTGACTCGTGTATAAGCCGAGGGTGGACCCCAGCACAGGTATACAGCCCCCAGCAGTGTGGTATACAGGCCTTCCCAGTGGTATATACAGGCCCCAGCAGTGTATACAGCAGCAGCCCCCAGTGGTGTATACAGCAGCAGCCCCCAGTGGTGTATACAGCAGCAGCCCCAGTGGTGTATACAGCAGCAGCCCCAGTGGTGTATACAGCAGCAGCCCCCAGTGGTGTATACAGCAGCAGCCCTAGCAGTGTTACAGCAGCAGCCCCAATGGTATATACAGCAGCAGCCCCAATGGTATATACAGCAGCAGCCCAGAGGTATATACAGCAGCAGCCCCAGAGGTATATACAGCAGAAGCTGCTAAGGATGCTAAGGGTCACAGAAAATGGTGACAATAGTGCAATTCTTTTTCTTTAAAAAACGTCTGAATTTTTTTTTCACCACTTAGATAACAATAAAGGTATACATGTTTGGTATCTACAAACTGGTACTGACCCGAGGCATCACACCGTCATGTCAGTTTCACCATATAGTGAACGTGGCGACTAAAAAACCCAAAAATCAAACGTGCAATTGCACTTTTTTTGCAATATCACCTCACTTGGAATCTTTTCCTGTTTTCCTGCACATTACACAGAAAATTTAATTATTTCATTCAAACGTACAACTCGTCCCGCAAAGAAACAAGCCCTCGTATGTCTATATTGACGGAAAAATAAAAAAGTTATGGCTCTTGGAAAAGAGGAGGGAAAAATGAAAAATCTCCCGGGGAGTATTCATACTACCTCAAGTACTGTATCGATTTTGCTATCTACCTATTATATTCCCCATGAGAATGCTGAAAGAAATACAATGTATTATTTTGAAATACATATAGCAGGAAAAATAGAAGAGCAAATACTTTATAGATAACTATGAAAAAAGGACAAGGGCGCCCCTTAGTGGTGAGATATTATATTGCAGCCATATTCAAACATCATGTTCATGTGGCAGAATAATGACAGACACTAGATTACAATTAAATATCTTTCAATTGCTATCTCACATGTGGCATCTTTCTTTTATTCATGTGTCATATCAAACCCTAATAGATAATAGTGTATTTCACAGTTTAACATTGGATGCTGCCTTGGAGGTGTGGAGCGCACTGATTAAGGGTATGTGCATTTGATCCAGAGACATGGTGTCTTGGACGCAGTGCTTCCGGACCTGAAGGAACCCGCTGGTGCACGTGGGGAGACTGCAGCCACCCTGTGCCCACGATCTGGGTTCGGGGCTTGGCAGCTTTTCCCAAATTCACCCAATGGTGACCGCTACCGACTCCGCAGCATTATATTAACATGCTGAGGAGAAGGGGAAGTCTGGAAACCCGCACAGCAGGTGAAAACATGCTGCGGAGAGGAGAAGCATAGTGAACATAGGATTTCTAGAAATCCCATCCACTATGCTGCTACTGTACAGCTTTTTGGACGCAGCGGCAAGACACATCATCCAAAACGCTGCAGATCATGATCATGAGTATTCACCCTAACAAGCTGGGAATCTATAAAAATAGTGCTGTCTAAGGCACCTGTTGTCACTTTGGAGCAGCGCATTCCAGACCTCCAACTCTTATGGCCGCTTTACACGTCCCAGCATCGTTTCGATATTGGATACAACGGCACGGCAGCGCGCACTTTTTTGGCTGAAATCCAAGATTGCATAGGACCTGTCACACAGGGAGATATCGGCAGGCAACACAACTGCGATGTATACGCCCCCTTGTACGCGCGAACCAGGGAACGACCATTTAACATGGGAGTGAATAGGGGAAGTTAGTCTCCAAGTCGTTGTTGGGCTGTCACACAGCACGATTCTGCCAGATCGTCCATCCAATATCAGGCAGTTGGCAATTCTTCCCCGATATCGGTTTGGCATCGTTCTTGCATCGAATTGCACATTCACACCATACAACGCACGAACGATATTGGGGCCAACGCCGAACCACGTGACTCTTTATCGAAGTTGGACAACGATATCGGGACGTGCAAAGAGGCCATTAAGAATTGGAAATCCTTGGGTGTCACAATAATTGGAAATTGCCAAAAGATCGCCACACCTAATGTGTGTTAACAAGGTGCTTGCAGAAAAAAAAAACATATGGTAACTATTAAATGGTTATTCTGCACTAGAACACTAAGAATTAAAGGAGACGCTTAGCAAATGTATTGGCCAATGCAAATGAGCCTGATAACCGCGACAAGATGCATCTCATGTATCAGGATCCTATCCTGAAATGCCTCTATGTACGATTACAATCTGCTTGTATGGGCAGGTAGGATCCGCCCGTTAGACGTAGTAGAACCACCTTTCTTTATAGCAAGGATCCTACCTTCACATACACGTAGATTATAATTCTTAGTGTTCTAGCGTGCAGCGGAATAAGCTTTTATAATCACAATGATTGGAGACATCTATGATGGGGAGCATTGGCAGGCTGGGGAAAGGAGTGCATTTGCCCCACAGGCTGCTCAGAGCTGCAGGAGGACCAGCAGTGGTTTTCATACAAAGCGCACCTGCAGTCTTCCTACTGGCCGGCGGCCCCGACATGCAGCAGTGTGAGATGAGGTCATCACGCTGTGACCTCATCACACACTGCTGCTGGAGACTTACAGCACGAAGACTCCAGGATGAGGCAGCGGGAATGGTGAGCTACAGTGCCGTGCTCCACTGAGGACCTGATGATTGTGTGTGTATTGAATTCAGTTTTTGTGTGCAGCGTTCTACTAACAAGCCAGGAAGACTGTTTCACTTTCACCATCTCCTTATTACTAGAGGCACGGGGGAATTGGCACAATGCACAGTGCACGGGGAAGAGGCACAGCGCACAGGGGGGAAGGGAAGAGGCACAGCGCACAGGGGGAGGTGGAGGCACAGAACACAGGGGGGGGGGGAAGAGGCACAGCGCACAGGTGGGGGGGGGAGAGGCACAGCGCACAGGTGGGGGGGAAGAGGCACAGCGCACAGGGGGGAAGAGGCACAGTGCACGGGGGGGGGGGAAGAGGCACAGTGCACGGGGGGGAGGGAAGAGGCACAGCGCACAGGGGGGGAAGAGGCACAGCGCACAGGGGGAGAGCCAAAGGGGGGGGGAGAGGCACAGTGCACGGGGGGTGGGGGGGAGAGGCACGGCGCACAGGGGGGAGAGAGGCACAGCGCACAGGGGGGGGGAGAGGCACAGCGCACAGGGGGGAGAGAGGCACAGCGCACAGGGGGGAGAGAGGCACAGCGCACAGGGGGGAGAGGCACAGCCCGCAGCCTACATATATATATCATCAGCAGATAAATGCAAGGTCAGAACTACTGTCAGTAGATGAATGCAGAGCCAGAACCATCATAAGTAGATGAATGCAGGGCCAGAACAACACACACACAGCACCACTATATAACACAAATACACACATACACACACCACTGTATAACAAACACACAGGACAGGCTCCAGGTTTTTGTGGGCAAAAACATCTCAGTGGACCCCATACAGGCTGTATATATTATATATATATATAATATAGAGGCTGTGAAATATGTATATATAATATAGAGGCTGCATATTGTATATAATACAGAGTCTGTTTATATATAATACACAGGCTGGTGGCTGGATATATATGCAATACAGAGGGTTTAACCAAGCCTCGTTTGCGTTCCACTTGGTCGGTAGCCTGGGCCTTACAGGTTTGGCTTTTAGCCTTGAGGTTCATATCTCTGCTGCTCAGCCTCCACTGCAGCCAGTCGTTGCCGATGAAACTCTTCCTCAGGGATTATTTCGAGCACATCCCTTACACGGGCCTCTCCCACCTGGGCCTCCCCAGGGAATCCCATCATTTCATCTCCCCGGCGCACCCAGCGGAAGTGGACAGCCTCAGCCCCCGGGATGCCTTTCGGTTGGGCAACGGATCAGGCTGCAGCGGGGCCAGCAACTTGTCTCCTGGGACCTCGCTTTTGTCTCACCCCATGTCTCTGGACGCTCAGTCGGTTTTGGGGACTGGAGGGGGTTTCAGGGACCCAACTAAGGTGCCTTCGGTTATCAGTTATCGGTTATTATTATCAGGGTGGCAGTATCTGCTGTGACGGTCGCTGCTCCAGGGTCGGTCTTTTCCCGAACCAGGGGTGCTAGCTGTGGCTCAGTCGGTGGCTGGGCTGCCTTGTCCAGCAGTGCCTTCTTCCACTTGTTAAGAGCTGTCGTCTGGACCCTGAGAAGCAGTTGGCTTAGCTCCTCCATTTCGGTCCTCAGCATCTCTGGATCTACGGATGGCAACGGATCCAGGGACATCCCCGGGCCACGATGGGGAGTCAGTCTCCTCGACCCCCAGGTGCCAGAGCTTCTCTGCTGCTCATCATGGCGCTCACACGGCTTCCTCTGCAGCATTTTCATCTCCTCCGCCCTTTCGTGGGTGTCTCTCGCTCTCTGCTGTTGGCCACACCAGGGGATGGAGCGACCAGGCTTACAGGGAGGCCCCCTTGGCTCTCAGTTGATACCAGGGTGGACACAATTTTTAGCGCTCTGTGCTGGCCCATCCTACGATGGGAGGCTGCAGCACGCCTCCTGTCCAGCACATAGCATCACAGAAATGCGCATGTACAGGAGCACAATGGAGGTCAGTGATTGGATGATGTAGAATGTGTCATCCAGCAAAGCAGCAAAGGTGGACAGCAATCACAAGAAAAGAGGAGGCTCCAGATCAAGATAAGTGACACCCTCAAACTGGACCTGCCCGTGGAGGACTATAAAGAAAGCTCCTTTCTACATTATACCGATCTGCCTTGAGACTTATACACAGTATACTAAAATGCTGTATACAAGGGGTTAGCGGTGGTGGCCGCAGTTTATATGGGATGTGATGTTTATATGATGTGCACGCTCACGTTTTTCGTGCCTGCCCCAGATCATCGATGGCGGCGACACAGCCGCAATTTCCCCTGAACCTAAGGCGATGCGTCGCTCCGGAACTACCCTCACCTACAGCGGAACCAACTTGCCTCATTCTCTCGCTGCTTCACACGCCGCAATCACAAAGGCAATGTGGGCGTATATGTTCAGCGAAGCAAGGAGATAGGCGTGTCACAGTAGTTTACACTGCGCCCCATACACGCTCATTGGACAACACAACTGTGTTACGTTGGGCAGCCTGCTCAGGGCGCTAACAAGGTAGACGTCCGCGGAGTGGAAGCAGTAGACTGTACCCAGCAGCGTCACTAAATTCACACACGTAGGGTGATTGTAGATGGGTGCCATGGGCCACACACTACGATGTGTAGGCCAACATCTGAGTTGTCATGTGTGGCACTATACTCCACACAGCGCAACTTAATACACACGGACAACATAGCTTGTACTATTCAATGGTGCACGTAATTACATTGAGTTCGCGGACTGCGAGATGTGTGTGGTGCTGAACAGACAGCTCTTCAAATCTGGCGCGCTGTCAACTGACAGCCAATGGGAACACAGTAGCCCACACCAATCATCTCAGACGGGGCGCTGACTACAGCATGCTGAGGCACGCCTACAGGAAATCACAGTAAAGGCTCTTTCCATCACTATCGCCCTGTCACACGCCAAAACACAAAAATATCCCTTGCCGATTACGCCTGATTACTGAGCACTGTTCAGAAATCAGGTGACGGACCGATTTATCGCCGCAAAATCGCCCAATCACACGCCGCAACCGTGAAGCAATTTCACGGCGATTTCAACGGGGAACGAGACACACTCGCCTTTCAGATCATCATAGAATATTTCAGAATAATTATAAGTGAGGTACCCAGAGGGGTGGTAGCCATAGATAGAGACAGGAGGACGAGGAGTGGACAGGACTAGATCAGTCCAGTGTAAGACAGCAGAGAAGACGGATGCAGGGGACCCTGTGACCGTGACAGGAGGGCACCTCTAGGGAGAGGGGTGACCCAGACGGAGAAGGGGGCCACTCCAGGACTGGTCGGAGCCAGCTGGAGACCCAAGTCACCACCGGTACACCGTAACCAGGTGGTTAGTTAAGGTCAATCCCTAACTGTAGACCGGCAGGCTTTGGGCCCGACCATCTATGAGCCGCAGCACCCATCAAGCAGTCCAACATCAGATCCACAGCTGGGTTCAGACACCTTAGAAGTACAGAGACTTTAGGCAACAGACCCCGAACACTAGAGATTAGACTCCATACAAGATCATGGCACAGAAGGGAAAAGGACCAGGAGAGCCATTTTAAGGACACCTCTTAGGCTGCCTTCACACTTGCGTCTGGAGCGCAGCGCACCAAACGTTTTCGCACATGCGTTCCTATGTTAATATGGGAACCATGTGCCTGCGTATGGCTGCATTTGGCCGCATTTGCGTACGGATGCGCATAATGTATGCGCCCTCTGACCGCACTCCAAACGCAGCATGCATTTTTTTGCATTCGTGGGTGCTTGTTTTGTCCGCAAGCGCACAAAAATGCATGGATCTCAATGGATCCGCATCTCCTCCGCATGACAGCGCAGGAGAATGCTGCGGATCACATTGAAATCTCTCCCGGTGGCCGCCGATGATCAGTGGCGGCCACCGGGAGATCATGCAGAGCCACCTCTGATCTCCCGCCGGTGTCAGCGGGGAGATACAGCTGATCTGACAGCTGTTAAATCTCACGCGCTGACACCGAATAGGTGATGTCGGTGCGGGAGATTTGAAGCAGCGATCAGCTGTTTCTTATCTCCTGTACTGCTTTTCACCCTATTCGGTGTCAGTGTGGGAGATTTAAACAGCTGTCAGATCAGCTGTATCTCCCCGCTGACACGGCGAGAGATCAGCTGTGTCGGGAGGAGGAGATTCTGCCGCTGATCTCCTCCTCCCGGCCACCCACAGAAAGCTGGATTGGCTGCCCGGGCACCATACTAATGTGAACGCATGCAGAGATTTTCTGCTGGTTCACATTAGTATGGCCTGCGTCTGCATGCCTCTGCATGCAGACACAAACGCAAGTGTGAAGGCAGCTGGGTATATGCACATACAGTCGTTCTGTTTGAAAACCGTCCAAAACCGTGTGAATGGCTACGGCCCTGGTTTTCTGAACCTCAGCAGTGTCCATGTTTTCAGCGTTTTGAGTTTTTCCGACTGGTTTTTAGAGTTTATACAGCGTTTTGAGCGGTTTATCTTAGGTTTTGGCCGTTTATTTGGGGCCTTGGAAGTAGAACCCTGGAAAAGCATAAAGAAGTCACTGCTACTATCTTGAAACCGGCTGAACAACCGGTGAAAAACTCTAACGACAGGAAAAACGTCTAATGTAGGAAGCTGTATCTAAAACTCATTCCATCACTCATGTTAAGCCAGCCGAGTGGCTAGGTATCACATAACAAATAACAATGAGCGGAAACGCCACGTAACCGGTAAAAGCAGCCCAAAGCTGATTGCACATACCCTTACAGCCTTTGGAAACCTACAAAATCCACGGCTAACGGACCCTGTAACCAGCGTACGGTACGATGTCACCTGTGAAGTAAAACCTGTCTTGGTACCTTACACGCCGCCACTGCGGATGGATCACTAACGGCTAAACTTAACGTGCACGAGCACGCCCGGTTACCAACGGGAAACGCACCCTCTTTACACGCCGCCACAAGGTGCGCTACGCTACGCTACATCTACAGCTAGATACATCGCCGGGTGTCTCAAGTAGCCATCTGTAGCTCATTTACACACCGCTACAACCAGCTACTATGGGCGTACCTGGTGCAGCAGGGACAGCACATAGGCGTGCTCCAATTGTGGATTACGAGACGTCCGTACGCTGATAGGAGAAAGCAAAAATACCATGATTGGACAGGCCTCGCAGGAGGCAGATTAATACTTGACGCTCGAGCAATTGTGTAGTGTGACTCGTCAGCTCCTTAAATATGCCGCCCTGTGCGGCGACAACCAATCGCAACGCAGGAGCTTCCTCCAATGATCACTGAAGGGGGCGCAGAAACCCGGAGCCTGTGTCACGCCCCAGCTACATAGCATGGTGTAGAAACAACCCTTCTGTTCCTTCTTTACACGCCAATACAGCTCGCTACAATCGGCTTTGTTGCCATCTGTTTATGGGCAGTGCACGGATACAGATGTATCTGTAGCCGGCTGTGTCGTCCCGTCTTCAGACGCCGCTACTACGGGCGATATTGGCGCCACAAGCTACATTTGTAGCCTGTAGCGGTTGTATCCATCCTGCAGTGGCGGCGTGTAAAGGTACCATTTGAGCTGATCTGGTGTCTGGTCTCCTTACATTCGGCGCCAGAGGACCTCTATAGCATCACAGAGGTGAGGACTACTACTCCCCTCATCCACCCGCTGCCCTGAGGTAAAGCTCCACCTGTGGGGAGTTGTACTACCAAAGCTGCATTCCCATCACCTCAGCGGCCGGCCGCAGCGCTGGTATCCACATTACCAGGTACCACAGGTGGCGTCATCTATTACACAGGTCAACAAAAAAAAATTTTTTCTGGTGCCCAAAATATTTTAATGAATTTGGGGTATTTTTGGGGTGCTGATTCTGAATATGCTATCAGTTTTGCCAGATTGGCTCAAGTTTTTGAGATTTTTGGTATCTTATTTATAGCACTTGTTGGTAAATGCGACGCATCATCTCATTAATTTCTTTGGATTAGTACTTGAACTGAGCAGTTCTCAATATAGTTTTGTGTTAATTAGTGTTCTAAAAGTTTGTTCATAGCTTGGTTTTTGGCACTAACTTTATGTTGTTGTCTGTTGTCCAGTGAAAAGCATGAACTCATCAAGAAGAAGTTGTCTTAACGATCCAGACTCATTCTGTTACATTTGTGGTGAATATACACTGACAAAACATAGAAGAAACATAACAGACTTCGTTAAAAAAGTAGCAGAAAACGTCTTTTTTTTAACACATTTTACGAAAAATCTCAAAAACTTGAGCCAATCTGGCAAAACTGATGACATATTCAGAATCAGCACCCCAAAGTACCCTAAATTCAATGAAATATCTTTGGCACCAAAAATGCTGTTGACCAGTGTTATATAATCACGAATGGGTTTTTTGCCCCTTTTGAGTCCGCTCGCGCTGCGAGTCAGCGTGGTCATGTGAATACGACCGAAGCATTGGCCGCGCAGCGGCCATTGCGAGCAGTTCTAAGGCGACTCGCTATGCCCGCGCAGCGGGCATGGCGAGTCGCCTTAGCAGCGCGAAGTATTGGCCGCTAAGCGGCCATTGCGAGTCAGAGACTCGCTCTTCTAGAATCCCGATGCATCTGCATCGGGCACCCAGCTAGTGTATAATAATCCCCCATCATCATCACCCCCACCCTCTGCCACTGAGGGTCCATGGCATGGAAACGGGAACCGACCAGCCGTGATCCTCACTGAAGTAACTACCTGTCCTGGTATCGAGTACCCCCTACCTGTCGACCGACTCACTAACACCTAAACTTAACCCTAACATCAGACCCTAAACCTAACCCTAAAAGGTACCTTTACACGTGGCAACTTTCTAGGAATTTCACTGGCAACTTACTGGTTGCAGTGAAATCATGGACACATTGTTCTATCTTGTTGCCGTGTACAAATGTAAGGCTGCCTTCACATTTGCGTTCTCCTCCGCAGCGTTCTGTGGAGGGGATCCGCAATGTGACCGCAGCATCGCAAGCCCCTATCTTTATAATGGGAGGCACGGTGCTGCGCTTGACTGCGTATGACCTGCACACCATTCACTGCAATATGTGATCTGTGCGCAGGCGGAGCCTGTGCACAAATCACACACTCTCGTCCGCACCAGAAAAATCAACATGTAGCGTTGTGGTGTGGACGAGATGTGTGATTTGTGCTCGGGTATCCGCCTGCGCACAGATCACATATGGCAGTGAATGGGTGCGCACGGTCATACGCAGTCAAGCGCAGCACCGTGCGCTCCCATTATAAGATAGGGCTGGGTGCTGCGGTCACATTGCGGATCCCCTCTGCAGAACGGAGAACGCAAATGTGAAGGGCAGCCTAACATTTGTACACGGCAACAAGATAGAACAATGTGTCCATGATTTCACTGCAACAGCAAATTGCCAGTGAAATTCCTAGAAAGTTGCCGCGTATAAAGGTCCCTAACACCAACTAACCTAACACCAGCCCCTAATCACTAACCAGCTAGCCAACCTAACACCAAGCCCCTAATCCTAACAGCTAACCCCTAATGCAAACCCTAATCCTAACGTAACCCCTAACACCAACACCTAACCCTAACCCTAATACTAACCCCTAACCCCTAATCCCAACACACTCCCTGTTTCTCCAGGACATTCTCACCCCATATATCTCCAGGAGGCGTAACACAGCCTATATCCTAACACATCACAAGCCTACCTAAGCTAACCCTGACACCGCCCTATCCTAGCGAGTAGTAATGCCCCCAACCCGCCCCCCCTAGTCCCACAGCTCTCCCGTGACGCGCCTGCGTCCTCAGTCAACGCATCCGGGCCGCAACTACATCTACCCTGTCTAAGTTCGCCACTCATGACAACCCGCAGCCAATAAGAGTAGGAGCTAGTCCGCCCTTGTTCAACAGGGGGCAAACTAGACCAAGGTAATCTATACTAGCTAACACAGTGTAACAACAGCTACCAAGCAAGCCATTCACCGTGAACCATGTGATGGACATGCTAGACGTTCCTAATTCCTCGATCCTGCAACCCTTTATATGACGCTATCCAATGGAGTCTCTGTATTTCTGGAATCTTCAATGATTGAGCTGCATGGGGGGTAAGTGTTTATGTGTACATATACTGTAGACCTGCTGTGATGGAGCACTGCTGGGGTTTAGTGTCCACTCAGATCCGTCCCGCTGTCGCGATGGCAGCTCTGGTCGGTGTAGTTTGGTTCAGTATCAGACGTGGAGGAGCATGCGTGGTCTAAGTTTCTGATCTGACAAGCGCGTGAAAGGAGATGTGGGGGTAGTGTGTCTGGACTTTGTAGATTGGTGGTCAATGGAGATCTAGGGGTAGTATTTGATCAGCAACTGTGTGATGACAGTGTCTAAGGGAAGTAGTGCTGGTCAGACTTTTGTGATGGAGCATGCTGGGGGTTGTAGTGTTCTGCATGACTGTGTGATGGAGCATGCTGGGGGTTGTAGTTCTGACTTAGACTGTGTGATGGAGCATGCTGGGGAGTGTAGTGTCTCTGGATCTGATGTGTGATGGAGCATGCTGGGGTTGTAGTGTCTCTGGATCTGTAGATTGTGTGATGGAGCATGCTGGGGTAGTAGTGTCTGGATCTGCAGACTGTGCGATGGAGCATGCTAGGGGTAGTAGTGTATCTGCAGACTTGATGGAGCATGCTGGGGTAGTAGTGTCTGGCAGATGTGTGATGGAGCATGCTGGGGGTTATAGTGTCTCTGGATCTGTAGATTGTGTGATGGAGCATGCTGGGGGTAGTATGTTATCTGCAGACTGTGTGATGGAGCATGCTGGGGTTGTAGTGTCACTTCAGATCTGTAGATGTGTGATGGAGCATGCTGGGGGTTGTAGTGTCATGGTTAGATCTGTAGATTGTGTGATGGAGCATGCTGGGGGTTGTAGTGTCTGGATCTGCAGACTGTGTGATGGAGCATGCTGGGGTAGTAGTGTCTGGATCTGTAGATTGTGTGATGGAGCATGCTGGGGGTAGTAGTGTTTGTCTGCAGGTGGGAGAGCTTGTTCTGATGTAGATTGTGTGATGGAGCATGCTGGGGGTGAGTAGTGTCTGGATCTGTAGATGTGTGATGGAGCATGCTGGGGGTAGAAGTGTCTCTGGATCTGTAGATTGTGTGATGGAGCATGCTGGGGGTAGTAGTGTCTGGATCTGTAGATTGTGTGATGGAGCATGCTGGGGGTAGTAGTGTCTGGATCTGCAGACTGTGTGATGGAGCATGCTGGGAGTTGTAGTGTCTGGATCTGTAGATTGTGTGATGGAGCATGCTGGGGGTAGAAGTGTCTCTGGATCTGCAGACTGTGTGATGGAGCATGCTGGGAGTTGTAGTGTCTCTGGATCTGTAGATTGTGTGATGGAGCATGCTGGGGGTAGTAGTGTCTGGATCTGCAGACTGTGTGATGGAGCATGCTGGGAGTTGTAGTGTCACAGGTTCAGGATCTATAACTTGGGCAGTACCCGGCGCTCAGTCTGCTTTCACACTGGCATATTTTTAAATCTGTGTCCATCTGTTTTGAAACTGATGGCCATGGATCCGTTACGGCCTCCCATGGTATCCTATGGGCACGGATTGGTTCAAAGTGGCCGTCCGTGTGTCTTCGTTTTGTCACAGATCAGTTGGTGTCCGTATTTTTCATGTACCCAGTTCTGTGCTTTCTTGAAAATGGCGGACACCAATGGACAGACATGGATCCGTATCTGTCCGTATGAAGGTAACATGGAGCTCTATGGAGGGCGGATCTGTACGGATCCGTGGAGCAGATCCGTTTTGCTGTACTGAGCATGCTGTACAGCTCCTCCCACCCCTATCTCTGCTACTGATGACGGATCCATTAAAGAAACAATCCGTGGACATCCGCTGGCAAAGATCCGTGCCTGTCAATGTGGATCATTGAAATTCAAGGATCCATACGGATTTGTAAATAGCCAGTGTGAACGCACCCTTACTTCGATTGGCAGCGGTTCTTTTTCTTCTGACAGTGTGATGCCTTCCCCTCTAGATGGCGCTGTACCTGACGTTCCCAGTGACGATGTTCTGGATCTCCAATCAGCCGGAATACTTTGAAGAATATATAGTGAAGCGTAAGGTGAGTGATGGCGGTGAGCGTAGTCTCCATATCACACATAGAGGCACCGTCTCTGCATCGTACATAAGCAAAATGCAGGTGAAACAAACAAGCAACTTATTATTAAAAGCGCTTTCTGTTTTGAAGAATTGAGGGATTTTATATAATTTATGTCAGTGCTATATTAATAACATGTATGATTTTGTTTACTGCTGGTTGCCTTAGTTACCAGCCACTTCTGCTGCATAGCCAAGGTGGCTGATTGCCTAGGCAAAGAGTGCAGCACTTACTAGTTCTTTGATATAGAGCTTGTAAGCACGGCTGTGGAGCTGACAGGTTAGCAGGATCAGGGCCGCTTCAATGACTTGTGATGCTGCAGAATCAAATCAGGGTCAACGAGCTCACGATTCAGGTCAGAAGTGCGATCATCAAGATCAGTGATATCCAGACAACCCCTGTAAGTAGGACATGGCCTGATTTGGCCTTCAAGACATAGTTTTTATTTTTGTCTCGGTTGTGATACAGGCGTCTCAGTGATTGGCTTCAGTGGTCGTGTACTGTCTCCACCAGAAGAGAAAGCAAGGAGATGAGTGAGGAACCCAGGCAGCGCTGTGGAGGAGTCATTTTTAGCCATCCTCCAAACTCATCGGCTGCTTGTTTGTATCACTGTCCAGGTTCCCCACCTGTCTCTTTGCTTCCTCTTCTGGTCGGTCTATGACCACTGCAGACGATCACTGACCTCATCATTATGGTGCTGTAAATTAAGGAGAAAAAGTTTTGTCTTGAAGGCCCATATCTGCTGTTTGCTGGGAGTCCCATCATTAAAGGGGTTGCCCAGTCTAAACTGATAATTCTGCAGTCTCTCTATGTGACTGCAGCCTTATCAATCCTCCCAGCGCCTGCACTGCGCTCTGCGAGGATTCACTGTGTCTATACCAGGGACGGACTGCAATTATGCAGTTTGCATGTTCCTGACTAGTGGGCGTGGTTTCGTTCAATACAAGTGTATGGAGCAAGGCCACACCCACTAGTCTGACATGCCCCCTCTATACATTTGTATTGAGCGAGGCCGCACCCACTAGTCAGGGGCTCTGGCCAGTAACATGTATTTCACATAACCGCGGTCTGTTCCCGGTTTAGAAATAGCGAATCCTTGCAGTGCACAGTGTAGGTGCTAGGAGAATTGATAAGTCTGCGGTCACATAGAGTGACACATGGAGTGACTGCAGACTTATCCATTTTAGACCGGACAACACGTTTAAGTCTCTGATTCTGAAAATGGAGCTCTAAAGTTTGATTGCAGGGATGGCTGCCCTTGTACAACATGTATACCCCACTCCATTCCTTGTGTATGTGTCTGCCGGAGAGGGAGCTGTAATCTTCTGTCTATTACAGTCCCATACAATATAAATAAAGCTGTTAAACTAAAAATGCTGATCACTGTGTGAGCGGCATGCACAGCGATGATGTCACTGTTTCGTGCCCCGCTCCACACACTTATCAACGTTTGGCAATCTGCATAAGACAGGAGGATGTCACTGCTGCATGGGAGCGATGGGAGGTGAGTGATCGTCCGGAATATTCACTGCTTCCCACACCAACGATAATGATGTGTGGGAAGCAGTGAATATCCAGATAAACGATCGCCGCCGCTGATCATGGTCCCGGCTATTTAAGTTACTTTAATATTCACCTCTCCCCCCTCTGAAGCCGGTACTGAGAGGTGGTGGGCGGGGGAGCGTCCAGTGACTATTACATTAGCTTAAACAGCCGGGACAATGATCATCAGCCACAGCTTGAGCCTTCAGTGACTGCTCCAAAGCTTCACCTATCTACAGTACAGCAAAGTACATTTGGACTATAAGATGCATTCCCCACTTTAAACGTTGGGGGTCAAAAGTGTGTCTTATAGACTGAAAAACACAATAATAGTCCGGCACTCCACTGAAGGCGCTTCCCATGTACGTGTTGCTGTAGTCAGAGCAATGTGCTTCTCTGCCCTTATTCACATTGATCTCACTGATACAAGTCAAGATTTTATTACTAGAGTTGGATTGTCCTGATTGGACACACCTTGTCATGGTGGGATGGCTGTTATCCTTTTTGATCAAACTATGTTAACCAAGTGCCCCCATGTTATTTACATGTATTACTATTCTTTACTTTATTATAGGGTATATGTTCATTTTGTGTGCTTTTTTTTTTCTCTTGAGTTTTGGAAGTGAATTGTAGTGCTTGTGTGGTGACCTTCCATTCACTCGTGCTACTTCAGAGCCCATTCATTGCTGTCCCAGCAATCAGCAACTTATCTCGTATCCTGGGAATGGTGATGTCATTTAAGGGGGAGTCACACGCGTCAATATCGCCTGCACGATCTCGGCTGCACGTGACGTTGCAGCGATATTGACGCGTGTGACATACTGAATCAACCAGCGATAAATTCCTGGTTGATGATCGCCATGTTTTAGAACCTGCTCTAAAACCTGGCGATTGTCGCCCGGTGGACACGCAGCATCGCTGCGTGTGACACCGGGAGTAGCGATATTCCAGCTCCCAGCGCCTCTCACAAGCGCTGGGAGCTGGTATCCAAGGTAAACTGCGGGTATCTAGGCAGCGCGCGCTGCCTAGATACCCGACGTGTACCTTAGTTACCAGCCTCCTCCGCTCACCGGCTGGTATCTAAGGTACACAGCGGGTAACTAGGGTCCCTAGTTACCCGCTGTGTACCTTAGATACCAGCCGGTGAGCGGAGGAGGCTGGTAACTAAGGTACACGTCGGGTATCTAGGCAGCGCGCGCTGCCTAGATACCCGCAGTTTACCTTGGAGACCAGCCTGCTCCCGCTTCCAGCAGGCTGGCAGCGGGAGCAAGACATCGTGGAAACGATATTTAAATCGTTTCCACGATGTTTCTGGTCAATTGATCGCTGGTGAGTCTGCCTGTGTGACAGCTCACCAGCGATCAGCCGTCAATGTCGTCAGCGATCATCTCGCTGACGACATTGACGCGTGTGACTCCCCCTTTAGACACCTATCCAAAAAACTTCTCGGTCCATGGAGTGCACAGGGCATCCATATGTCCCTGCAGAGTCTTCAGAAGAAGGGGAGCTGCTGACCGAGACAATAGGACTCCCCATTGGAAAGGCAGAATCCCACCATTCTTCACAATGGTCAGTGTACACACTGTACAGAAACAAAAGGCCCAAGTTTGGGAGATTTATATACACAGCGCTGCAGGGCCGTACTGTGCACTTCGTTGTAATATAGGAATTTGAATTGTTTTTCCTCTTGTTTTATTTTAGAGAGAGATTTATCCCCCAGAACAAGATGAACAGGTAAGAAATGTTCAGTGACAAGAGGGGAAGGGTGGGCTGGAAGTGTGTGTATGTGTCTCCACTAAGCCTCTTTAGTGCTCATACTGCTCACATGTATGTCTACATATTGTTTACATTCAGTTAACTACTTACCGATAGCAACCACCAATCCGTATATGACACTGACATTTTAGCACGTTGCAGAGATGGCAGCTGCACAGAGATCAGTATAGAATCACTTTCCATTAAGAAGGCAGAGATGGTTTATTACAGTTTCGGTCTTCATGATTGCTGTATACCCTACATTGATTAAGCACTATCTATACAGCTTACAAAGCACAGACTGTGCATCATCCTTTTACCCAATAATTGCAGGAATCCTTCCTCCTCTTACCCCAATAATTGCAGGAATCCTTCCTCCCCAAGGTGTTTCATGACCTTTTGGGGGCCACAATATGTAAAAATAAATTGAAAGATTTATCCCCTTCTAGGGGGGGGGGGGCAGAGCGGGGGAGGACGGACCACACAAGGGGGCACAAACAGCACACGAGAAGGGGGGGGGGAGACAGCACACACGAGGGGGGGATAAGAGACAGCACACACAAGGGGGGTAAAGAGACTGCACACACAAGGGGGGGGAAGAGACTGCACACACAAGGGGGGGGAAGAGACAGCACACACAAGGGGGGGAGAGACTGCACACACAGGGGGGGAGGGAAGAGACTGAGAAAGCGCATACAAGGGTGGGAAAGGAGCGCACAAGGGGGCACAGAGACGACATGCAAGGGGGAAATGACATCACACAAGGGGCTTCATCGTGAAGCCACCACCCTCCTGATGCGATAGCATCGGGCCCACATCTAGTATAAAATAATTGTTACTAAAAGGGGAACACAAAAAGAAAGGAAGATGTGAAAACCAGACAGGTAATTCCTTTTTTAGCTTGACAATTATCTCTAATATAGTAAAAAAAAAAAAAAAAAAAATAATAATAATAAATATTGGTGAGTTTTTTTACCACAGTGTTTGTGGTCAAAACTAGGAGTGGAACAATCAAGATTTATCACCCACTCAGACCAGTCCCCGCAGTGTTGG
Source organism: Allobates femoralis (assembly GCA_033576535.1). Classification (NCBI taxonomy): domain Eukaryota; kingdom Metazoa; phylum Chordata; class Amphibia; order Anura; family Aromobatidae; genus Allobates; species Allobates femoralis. Next base: position 49,107,657 of record JARQOC010000004.1, read on the forward strand.
AGACTGTGTGGAGAGAGGGGTAACCTAGCGCACATGTGGTGGTCCTGTCCAAACATACATCCCTTTTGGACTTTGGTCCAAAGCTTAATCCACTCAGTCACGGGAATTAGACAAGATTTAACATCGCAGCTGGCAGTTCTGAATATTGGTATTCAAGATTTCCCCATCCCGCTGAGAGGGACAGTATCATATATTCTCATTGCTGCCCGTCTGTGCCTAGCCGCAAAATGGAAGGCTCCCTCATCTCCTTCCTTAACTGAATTGCTCCATAAGATCAATTGGATCTTTCACCAGGAATATCACTTAGCACTAAATGGACCGACCAGACGGACGATTCACGATAAATGGAGTGTTTGGGCCTCCCACCCGGGAGCTGCACCGGTCCCTTGGGGCCTCCTCCAGCCCTCTTGCCCTGCGGGCCCACCGAGTTAGAAGAAATGGCTAGAAGAACCGGTCTCCCCTGTGAGATGCCTGTTCAGAGGAAGTCATCACACATAATGTTTTCAGCTTAATCGGATCCTTTGATACCCTACATATAACTAGAGAGTAGAACGTTCCTCGGCTGGTGCGGCAGTCATTGCGAGTTTCCCTCCCTCCCCGTCTCACCCCCATCCCTGGTTCCGAACTCATCCCCCCTCTCTGCTTCCCTTTCTCTTATCTCTTTTATTCTCTTTATCCCTTTTATGACCTTTGATTGTTATATTTTGGTATTTTATATTGTCTTTCTGACTGTTCTCCCGGATATGATTCTGACAGAGAACCACTACTGTTATGTATGTTTGTTGCTCAATTTATGCAAAAAAATTTTTTCTTTCAATAAAAATTTAATGTTTAAAAAAAAAAAGATTTATCACCCACTCCTGGTTTTGGCTACAAAAATGGAGGTAATAAAAACTCACCAAATACCCAACGTGTTCACATGGTCTAATGGTGAGTATTTGGAGAGTTTTTTTACCTCAGGATTTGTAGCCAAAACCAGGAGTGGATGATTAAGTACAGAAGTGGTGCAGGTGTTTCTTTTAAGGGGGGTTTACACGTCGCGATATCGGCGTCCAATTTCAATGAAAAGTCACGTGGTTCGATCGTTGGACCCGATATCGTTCCTGCGTTGAATGGTGTGAACATCCGATACGATGCAGAAACGATGTCAATGCGATATCGGGGATTGAATATTGAATAAGCGTGCTATTCAACCACCCGATATCGGATGCCGGTTGGAGCCGCATCGTCCCGTCTGACAGCCCAACTCCGATGTGTACGGCTACTTCACCCATTCACTCCCATGTTAAATGGTCGTTCCTGGGTTGGTGGGCGTACACATCGCCGGGACGTTGTATCCCGATATCGGGCTGTCTAAACCGGCGATGCAGGGAAATGCGCGCTCAAAAAGCGCGCTCCCGCATCGTGGGCTACGATATCGGCCCGATATCGCGACGTGTAAACCCATCATCAGACTTTTCCTCTGATTGCTCCACTCCTGGTTTTGTCTACAAATACTGAGGTAAAAAGCTCTCCAAATACTCACCATGTGCACGTGGCCTTATGCTAATTTGTGCTCCCAGCTCCAATAACAATAGGAGCAGTGGTCTAATTGGTGTGAATTGTTGTGCAGAGCCCGGTCTTCCAGCAATGCTGGTAATCTGTGACTTGCTGGGTGCCACCTCCTACCTGATGATATCCGCGGCTCTTCTTTTGATTAGCCGTCCTGGTGTGACGTCACGTACAACACACGGCAACTATAACTTTCCACCAGGCTAATCTAAAGAAGAGCCACGGATGTCATCAGGGGATCCATGAAAAATTCCCACAGGAAAAAGCCCACAGCCATGAATGCCCCCACGGAAAGTTGCCCATATGTATGAAATAGCAGTTCATTAAAACAGTTTAGTAAAGAGCGCTAAGGGTGTATTTACACATGGGGAAATTGGGCACACACAAAAATTTGCCACATGCAAATAGTCCTTGGATAGCCCTGTGTTATCTATGATGTTGCATAGGACTGCAAGTGAAATCTACTATATTATCTGTACTTGAAGTGATCACTGTGTTATCTGCTGTGTTACATAGGACTGCATGTGACAGTTATTACATTAGCTGTACTCGAAGAGTTATCACTGTGCTATCTGGGGTGTTAAGCCCCTGTCACACTAAGCTAGATCACTGATAAGTCACAAATTTGGTGACACAACAGTGACCTCGCCAGCGATCTCGCTATGTGTGACGCTTAGCAGCCAGCAGGCCCCTGCTGTGAGATCACTGGTCATGTCAGAGTCGCTTGGACCACTTTTTGATCGTTGGGGTCCCGCTCGGCAGCATGCATCGGTGTGTTTGACAGGGACAACGACCAACAACCTCAATACTACAGGTCTGAGAGACAGGGTCCCAATGACCGCCGTATCATTCCGGATCGTTGCTGCGCGTCGCTGGTGAGATCTGACTGTTTGACATCTCACCAGTGACCACATAGCAACGCACCAGCGATCCCTACCAGGTCGTATCGTTGTCGGGATCACTGGTGCGTCGCCAAGTGTGACGGTACCGTTACACATAGTCAGGAAAGCTAAAGGGTGGACGGTGTATACGGACCTGCGCTGCAAGAACCAAAGGATCAGATGGTGTTCATCATTATCATTTTTATTTCTGACGCGTTTCGGAGTTAGTCCCAACTGCTTCCTCAGGGTAGGAGTTGGGACTAACGCCGAAACGCATCGGAAATTAAAATTATAATGATGAACACCATCTGATCCTTTGGTCCTTGCAGCGCAGGTCCGTATACACCGTCCACCCTTTTGCTTTCCTGACTACGCTGATCATTGTGGTGTGGATCCTTGCAGCAGCTACTACCTTTTTGCTTTGACGCTGGTTGTGTGCTACACAACTACCCCAGGTGAGTGACTAATTAAATTTAGTCCACCTTTTTATCAATGATAAGACCCTATTGCGCTTTTCTCTCCCTTTTTCCAGGTACCGTTACACAGGAATGCAGGTCACATCTACTACATTATCTATATTCAGAGATAACACAGTGATAACGCTGAGTACAGATAACGTAGCAGATGTCAGGCTGGCTTCACACCACGGTTTTGTTCCTGTTCGTGGGGATCCTGTTTTTTGCAGGACCACACGGACAGGCCCGGATTTGTAACTCAGGATGCCATTTCTGTGTCCGGATCCGGACACAGAAAGAGTTGTAGGGAGCCGAGCCTGTAAAGCACAGGCAAGTGGTGTCGGGGCTGACTTTCACTTTCATATGTATCTACATACATTGCGAAAGGGAAAATAGTGGTTAAAAATGGGGAAAAAAAATACTCACCTGTCCGTCAAGTGTCTCGCGATGTGAGGCATCCACCTCCGATGGCTGCACGACTTTAATCAGCTGACTGGGAAGGGGCGGGGAAAACCTATCAGCTGATGTGTCACATGACAGCATCAGCTGAGCAGTTTAAATCGCCTGCCCGCCGATCGGTTTTGGTAGGTGATTTAAACCGCTCAGCTGATGATCTCATGTGACACCCAGTCAGCTTATTGTTAACCATTCTTTTCTTTAATTTCACTTTGGCAGTGTATGTAGATACACTGCTAAAGTGAAATTACAGGAATAGAGCAGTTTTAGTGTAGTGAGCATGCTCAGTACACTAAAACCAGATCCGGGAAACGATCCTGTTTTTTCTCGGATCCGGTGCCCATAGACCCCCATGTTAAGTGTGCCGGATTGCCCTGGATTTGTTTGTTAGTTTTTTTCACCAGAAACCAAAATCAGAGCAGTTTTTTGGGGCCGGGTAAAATAGGACAACCGAATACGCGCGTGAACTGGCAGAATCAGATGGCCATTTATGGGCCAATCCGGCACCATAGGGATACATGGGAGCAAAAACGGATCCTGTTTTGTCCTTTTCAAAACAGACAGAACAGGATCCCAAAAAATGTTATGTGAAGCCAGCCTCACCTGCAGTCCTATGTAACCCCACAGATACCACAGTAATATCTCTGAGAGCTATGGTACGGCCATGTGGGCAATTTTCTGCATGGGCAACTGACATGTGCCTAATTTTCCGTGCACTCTTTAATAATTATTTTAATAACCTGTTGTTTGTCTGTGTGGACATTTTCCATGTGGGCATTCCTGGCTGTGGGCATTTTTCCTGTGAGTGTTTTTCTGGTCACCATCATTGGGAATGAGACTGTTCTCAGGGCTCCCATCAAGTGGCCCCAGATTACTGATTTGGCTGATAACTGGATCTTGCAAAAGCATTTGCACCAAGGATCGGTGGTTACACTTGAGCATTACTAAAGCCACAGACCCGTAAAGCGATGAAGCCGAGATCTCTTTTCCTCATATTTGCTGTGTCCTGGCGCTTGACCCCCGATCAGTCCTGTACGTTGGTGATGAATGTTGTTTGTGGGACAAACCTGTCATCCTATTAATACTGTCCAAATTGTAGGCCACATGAATCGGAGCCTGTCTGCATTATTGCCGCTGGTATATTTTGTTCTAAAACATTGCGGCATAGCAGAGAAAACAGTTTGAAAAGTCATCCGGGACAATAGAGAGAGACGAGATAAGTCCAAGGCCGGTCCTTGGTGGCAATCCTTGCCTGAACCCCAATGACTGACAGGTCCTCCCAATGTACACATATTAGGAGTGTGGGGTGGGGAGAAACCACCTGACTAAGGGTGGAGTCAGACAACCATATAACACCGACGATGATCTCAGCAAAATGCCCGGACTGGCTGGCAGCTCCCCTGACCCGAGCGTGATGGCTGCATAGTAATACATGAACCTGTCACTCTCAGGTCAGCAGAGCCACCGGCCAGTCCGGGCACTTCTATGTGATCATCACCCGTATTATACAATCGTATGACCCCGGCCTAATCAGCCAAAACACACAGTCCCCGGACGGCTCTACACAATATATTTCTCTGAAATGTCGCGGCGATTCAGAGTAACACAATGACGCAGCCTCTGATTCATGCTGCCCGAGGTTCAGATGACGGAATCCCTTTAAGAATCTCTGGAACCTGCCCTTAGGATATCTCATGACTGACATTTATGGCACAGCCGATGAGCACGCTCGCCCCTTGCCCTAACATTGAATGTATAGTCACTCGTGTAGCTACCCCTCCTATCATTCCAGCACCAGTTGGGGGGTGACGGACCACTTTGTGGAGACGGTGCAGGCCCCGGATGCCCTTTGTATACACCATAAATGTCTGTCATGAGACAACGCCTGTGGAGAAAAATAAATGTTGTCATTCCTATTATTAGTTTCTAGGAAAGCTGGTGCAATATCGGAGAGTACCGAACCTCTTGTATCTTGACTCTTTCACTGCCGGGTCAATTTTTTGACAGACACGAATTGATTGTAGAATAAAAAAAAGCTATGTGGCCACGAGCGCTGCTCTGGAGGAAAAACGAAAAATCAATGCAGCATCCACTGCAGTCAATATCTTTGGGGTATCAGAGTCACAATCATAAAGTTATAGGCAATTATAGTGATGTTCCAACTCTTTATAAGATGAGAATACCCATTTTGGCATGGTCTGATTAATGTAAAATGATTATGTATAACTTTGTGTTTTCTTATTTACAGGTATTTAGCAAGATTAGAAAAATGTGTCTGCTTATCTCAGAAACAGCACCACCCTGACTATAGGTTGTATGTGGTGTTGCAGTTCAACTACTTTTTTCTTAAATGGAATTTGTCAGCAGTTTTTACTATGTAATCTGAAGATATCATGCTGCAGGGGATACACCGATTTTAAGAATGATTAATTTCACACTGTGCAGTTGTTTATCTGCAATGTTTGTTTTAGCTTCAGGATAGTATCATTGCTAGACTATATCAGCTAATCTGGCACCGCCTGTTATTATTAGCAGTTCACTGTCTATAGACTTTGTATACAGAGCCGGTTGTGAGTGGGGGCAGCTCTCAGCTCTGCTGCATTGCTAAGGCTGCCTTCACACTTGCAGATGCATCTGCAGCGTTTTGCAGATGCATCTGCAAGTATCAGCTGCAGACCGCGGCCGCTATGTTTATAATGGGGCGCACCGCGGTCTGAAAGCACTCATTCATTCCTATATGTGAACTGTCCGCAGGCGGATGCCTGCTTACAGATCACACACTCCCGCCGCACCATGGACGCGACATCTCGCTTCCATGGTGCGGGCGGGAGTGTGTGATCTGTAAGCAGGTATCCGCCTGCGGACAGTTCACATATAGGAATGAATGAGTGTCTTTCAGACTGCGGTGCGCCCCATTATAAACATAGCGGCCGCGGTCTGCATGCTGATACTTGCAGATGCATCTGCAAAACGCTGCAGATGCATCTGCAAGTGTGAAGCCAGCCTTAATCTACTGTCAGAACCGCTGCACCCAGTAATCTAAGTGATAGATCGATGGATTCATGGTCTTTTTGCCTACATCATGCTGCTCTCGGATGAGACAGCAAAAACCAGCTGACAGATTTCCTTTAAAGAAGTTGAGTTGCAATACCAAGCACAACCCGTAAGCAGGGGTGGCACTATTTCTGAAGGAAAGCAGCAATTTTTGTCCTTGTTCTGGGAAATCCCCTTATGATGTCTCCATCGTTTTGTCACACAGAAGCGACAGCTGCAGGAAATGAAGGAGGCGATAAGACTGAGGAACGAGAAGCTCTACATGCAAGACTAGAGCGTCCTGAGGAAACACCTCCTCCCCGGTCCTCATTGCTGTATTGTCTCTGTATATGGCCTGTGTGTATATGATGGGAAACTACAATAAACAGATATTTTGTATATATGGAGAGGGCTCGTACTGTCCTGATGTCTCACTATTGTTTTATATCTCTTGAGATCTGTCTGTGCTGCCCACCTATGCAGCAATTTTCTTAATCTATTATGTCCTATGTCTCCACTTCCTGAGACTTGACGACCCTGCCTCCTGTGCTCCGCGCCACTATGCAACAACTATCCTGCAAGTCATCTGCTTCCTGCTGACCTGTGCCCCGCACCGACCCCAATCGCTCTGCCTCCAGTGACCCGCCCCCCGACCCTCCACTGCCTGCTGACTTCCTGCAGGCGACCTGCCTCCTGTGACCCCACTCCACTGCAACCGACTTCCTGCAGAGACGACCCTGCCTCCTGTGACCCCACCTCCACTGCCTCCGACTTCCTGCAGAGAGACCCTGCCTCCTGTGACCCCGCTCCACTGCAACCGACTTCCTGCAGAGACGACCCTGCCTCCTGTGACCCCCTCATCCACTGCAACTGTCTTCCTACAGAGATGACCCTGCCCCTGTGACCCTCCCTCTCCACCACTCACGACTTCCTGCAGAGATGACCCTGCCCCAGTGACCCCCTCTCCACCACCGCCGATTCCTGCAGAGATGACCCTGCCCCTGTGACCCCCTCCACCACCGCCGACTTCCTGCAGAGATGACCCTGCCCCTGTGACCCCCTCTCCACCACGCCGACTTCCTGCAGAGATGACCCTGCCCCAGTGACCCCCTCTCCACCACCGCCGATTTCCTGCAGAGATGACCCTGCCCCAGTGACCCCCTCTCCACCACCCCGACTTCCTGCAGAGATGACCCTGCCCCAGTGACCCCCCCCCTCCCACCACCCCGACTTCCTGCAGAGATGACCCTGCCCCTGTGACCCTTCCACCAGCCGACTTCCTGCAGAGAGACCCTGCCCCTGCCCCCCCACTGCCCCCCCCACCCCCCCCCCTCCCCCACCACCCGACTTCCTGCAGAGATGACCCTGCCCCCTGTGACCCCCTCTCCACCACCGCCGACTTCCTGCAGAGAGTGACCCTGCCCCCTGTGACCCCCTCCTCCACCACCGCCGACTTCCTGCAGAGATGACCCTGGGCCCCAGTGACGCCCCCCCCCCCCCCTCCCTCTCCACCACCGCCGACTTCCTGCAGAGATGACCCTGCCCCCTGTGACCCCCTCTCCACCCGCCGACTATCTGCAGAGACGATCCTGCCCACTGTGACCTTGCTTCACTGCAACCGACTTCCTGCAGAGACATCCTGCCTCCTGTGACCCCATTCCACTGCCGTCGACTTACGGCAGAGATGACCCTGCCTCCTGTGACCCCTCTCCACTGCCGCCGCACCCCCCTGTAAGCTGCACACTATAACACATACTCTAGGACGGTAAGACAGACCCCCCATGTTAACATTAACATTTTTGTTTCTATTTTCCTCTCCTACATTTAAAGGTGCATTTTATAGTCTAGTGCGTCTTAGAATCCGCAAAATACAGTAAAGTGGACCTTACGCTTGTCTTTACCAAACTGGGCAGGAATTTTTCTATCCAATTAGAAAATAAAAATCTGTTTTGATTTGGTTGAAACAAGTAAAATACTCCAGTACATCAAAATATACGAAGGGTTAAAGGGATTTGTGCTAAAAAAAATGATTGAATTACAGTAAAACATTTCCTATGTTAAATGCATAATTTAAACACATACGTGTGAGAATATGTTACGCCCACAGGGTGTGATGATGTAGAGTGGACTCACTAGACCACTGGTGGTGTAGTGGTAGCTGTACACTTGATACTCAAGAGACAGGAGAGTGACTTTCATAAAACCAAGGATCTTTATTAAGGAAAGTTTAACAAAAGAGGAAAGGTGCCTGAGGGGAGGACTATCTGGATCACGACACTGTACACTCGGAGTGGATCATCACATCATTATTGAGGGATTCCTCCCGTCACAACACCAGGAGGCTTAAATGCTAAATCTTGGACCAGAGGGGTGACCTGTACAGAGCGGACAGTAGAGACGAAGAGACTGTGGAACACTGGCTCTGTCAGTGGAGAGGATCCTGGGGCTCCGTGTAATCCTGGAAAGGCTAATCCAGTTGGTAGAGGTATCCAGAGTGCCCAGAGGGATCCAGGATTAGAAACTGCCAGCAGAGGATTCTGTGGAGACATATATAATGCAAAGCAACCATTTTCCTATCGCAGAACACTACTGGAGTGTGACCTGGGAAGAGGCATCGATCCAAATGAGTGAACACATTGCGCAGGCACCTCCCAAAGGGGGAGGATGCCTTTTATGCACACAGTCGTTCAGCACTCAGTCCGAGTCCTAATAAGGGACAGGTGAACTGCTCCTTGCTCCTTTAAGTGTGTGCAGGAAGCGGCGCTCGCATCCTAAGAGCATTCCCACACCTGCCAAGAAGACACACGTTCCTAGCAGAGAAGGAAGCAGATGTCCACATGGAACCATGGACATGGTAAGCAGAATTAGGCAGAGCTGCGTGGTGGGAGCCGATCTCCCTGCTTAGCAGAGACCCGCGGCCAAGAGCATGACAGTATGTATATGTGTTCATAATACATATATCCACAGAAAGAGATTATCTGGTGTATAGACGAGCGCTCTCAGGTCCAGAAAGACAATCCAAATTCTTCTTATTTTCCAAAGAAGTAATGTATTCCATCAGTAATGTAGGGGAGAACATGCAACGCGTTTCGGCGTTACAGTAAGGATAAGCCTTCCTCAGGTATACATGTGTACTAATATTTTCTTACTGTAAAGCCGAAACGCTTGTATGTTCTCTTTCTGGACCTGGGAGTGCTCGTCTATACACCAGATAATCTCTTTCTGTGGACACACCTAACAGACTCCGGGCTGGGAGCTCTGTCATTTCTGGGACGTAGCTGCAAACCAGGAGGCAAGCACACTAAAGAGTGGATCAACCAAGTGACCACACAAGGAATTGTTACATGAGAAAATAAAGACATCAAAAGGGGGAGCATAAAACCTATTATCTATCACCATACTTTATAATCTACACTTAGATTTGCACCCTCTCTTTCTATCTCCCCCACCACCTAGAACTCAGTGCCCAGAGGTCGGACTTCCTTGAATCATAATACATATATATATATTTTTTTAATCTTTATTTTTCAATCAGGCGATTCAGATATGATAATCTCTGTAAGCCGCTGCAGAATATGTTGACGCCACTTAACCAGTCTAATATATACTTACCTATAGACATCTGCCTCCAATTCCCGTTGGGATGAGGCCATGTCCCAGAAGGCACTGTGCCTCTGGAAGCCATATTGAGACACCCAAGTGATTGGTGTCCCAATATGGTGCCTGCTTGCGGTACCATCAGCGGGACACCAAAGCTTCAAGCCCCACTGCACGCCCGCCACCCGACATTCTCACTGCACCCACCCCACTAGGAACCTCCGAGGCTGTGTCTGCAGCCCCACAGTCTGCAGTCTGTCCGCATCACACTGCCCCACCGCAAGGTTACATTAATTACAGGATTACGTCAGAGGGGTACTTTGTGGGAGCTAATAAAGTGGATAATGAGGCATCTCTGTGTATTTTGTATGCAATAAAGGATTTCTCTGTATGTTTTTTTTTTTGTTTCCTGAAAGTATTGCTCATGGCTGGCTGTCATACTGACAGGCTGACATTAGCAACAGGGCTCGATGTCAGTTGCCAAAAAAAGCTGACATCAACCCTTTTATAACCCGGTCTGCCACCGCTACCAGGGCAGCTGGAAGAGTGAGGTAACTGCCAGTTTTGGTGTCTCTCATGGAGGCGCCAATTCTATGGCGGCTGCTGGCTGCAATTTTCAGCGTGGGGGGCCCAGAACGCTTGGTCCTCCCCACACCGAGAATTCCAGCTGCCCAGGTTTGCTTGGCTGGCAATAGAAAATATGGCGGAGCCCACAATTTTTTAGTTGTTTACTTAAATAAGTAAAAAAAAATAGGACTCCCCTGTATTTTTCATTGCCAGCAAAGGCAACACTATGCAGTGGGGTTTGGCAGTCAGTAGGTGTTTGGTATCCTGCGCGGACAATAGAAAATACAGTGAAGCCCTAACATTTTTACCAGGCAATTAAACAATCATTCAAAAAAAAAAAAAAAAACACAAACAGGTTTTTAACTAAAAATACATTTATTTACATATATTCACAATAGGTGATGTCACGGCTCACCTCCTCATCCTATTTAAGGACTGCACTGGTATCCGTGTCATCTGGATGTATACACTGTGGAGGGGTGATGGACCAGATATTGTACACTGAAGGAGGGGAAGGGGTGAAAGGCTGGATGGTATACATTGGGGGGGTGAGGGGCCAGATATTACATATAGAGGGGTCTGGATGGAATACACTGAGGGGAAGAGGTGAGGGGCCAGATGTTACATATAGAGGGGTCTGGATGGTATACACTGAGGAGAAGAGGTGAGGGGCCAGATGTTACATATAGAGGGGTGTCACTGTGAAGGTTTATACACTGATGAGAGAAGAGGTGAGGGGCCAGATGTTACATATAGAGGGGGTCTGGATGGTATACACTGAGGAGAAGAGGTGAGGGGCCAGATGTTACATATAGAGGGGGTCTGGATGGTATACACTGAGGAGGAAGAGGTGAGGGGCCAGATGTTACATATAGAGGGGTCTGGATGGTATACACTGAGGGGAAGAGGTGAGGGGCCAGATGTTACATATAGAGGGGGTCTGGATGGTATACACTGAGGAGAAGAGGTGAGGGGCCAGATGTTACATATAGAGAGGGTCTGGATGGAATACACTGAGGGAAGAGGTGAGGGCCAGATGTTACATATAGAGAGGGTCTGGATGGTATACACTGAGGAGAAGAGGTGAGGGGCCAGATGTTACATATAGAGGGGGTCTGGATGGTATACACTGAGGAGAAGAGGTGAGGGGCCAGATGCTACATATAGAGGGGTCTGGATGGAATACACTGAGGAGAAGAGGTGAGGGCCAGATGTTACATATAGAGGGGTCTGGATGGTATACACTGAGGAGAAGAGGTGAGGGGCCAGATGTTACATATAGAGGGGTCTGGATGGTAATACACTGAGGAGAAGAGGTGAGGGGCCAGATGTTACATATAGAGGGGTCTGGATGGAATACACTGAGGGGAAGAGGTGAGGGGCCAGATGTTACATATAGAGGGGTCTGGATGGTATACACTGAGGAGAAGAGGTGAGGGGCCAGATGTTAGATATAGAGGGGTCTGGATGGTATACACTGAGGAGAAGAGGTGAGGGGCCAGATGTTACATATAGAGGGGTCTGGATGGAATACACTGAGGGGAAGAGGTGAGGGGCCAGATGTTACATATAGAGGGGTCTGGATGGAATACACTGAGGGGAAGAGGTGAGGGGCCAGATGTTACATATAGAGGGGGTCTGGATGGTATACACTGAGGGGAAGAGGTGAGGGGCCAGATGTTACATATAGAGGGGTCTGGATGGAATACACTGAGGGGAAGAGGTGAGGGGCCAGATGCTACATATAGAGGGGTCTGGATGGTATACACTGAGGGGAAGAGGTGAGGGGCCAGATGTTACATATAGAGGGGGTCTGGATGGTATACACTAAGGGGAAGAGGTGAGGGGCCAGATGTTACATATAGAGGGGTCTGGATGGTATACACTAAGGGGAAGAGGTGAGGGGCCAAGATGCTACATATAGAGGGGTCTGGATGGTATACACTGAGGGGAAGAGGTGAGGGGCCAGATGTTACATATAGAGGGGCCTGGATGGTATACACTGAGGGGAAGAGGTGAGGGGCCAGATGTTACATATAGAGAGGGTCTGGATGGTATACACTGAGGAGAAGAGGTGAGGGGCCAGATGTTACATATAGAGGGGGTTCTGGATGGTAAACACTAAGGGGAAGAGGTGAGGGAGGGGCCCGATGTTACATATAGAGGGGTCTGGATGGTATACACTAAGGGGAAGAGGTGAGGGGCCAGATGTACATATAGAGGGGTCTGGATGGTATACACTGAGGGAAGAGGTGAGGGGCCAGATGTTACATATAGAGGGGTCTGGATGGTATACACTGAGGGGAAGAGGTGAGGGGCCAGATGTTACATATAGAGAGGGTCTGGATGGTATACACTGAGGAGAAGAGGTGAGGGGCCAGATGTTACATATAGAGGGGTCTGGATGGTATACACTGAGGGGAAGAGGTGAGGGGCCAGATGTTACATATAGAGAGGGTCTGGATGGTATACACTGAGGAGAAGAGGTGAGGGGCCAGATGTTACATATAGAGGGGTCTGGATGGTATACACTGAGGTAGAAGAGGTGAGGGGCCAGATGTTACATATAGAGGGGTCTGGATGGTATACACTGAGGGGAAGAGGTGAGGGGCCAGATGTTACATATAGAGGGGTCTGGATGGTATACACTGAGGGGAAGAGGTGAGGGGCCAGATGTTACATATAGAGGGGTCTGGATGGTATACACTGAGGGGAAGAGGTGAGGGGCCAGATGTTACATATAGAGGGGGTCTGGATGGTATACACTGAGGGGAGAGGTGAGGGGCCAGATGTTACATATAGAGGGGTCTGGATGGTATACACTGAGGGGAAGAGGTGAGGGGCCAGATGTTACATATAGAGGGGTCTGGATGGTATACACTGAGGGGAAGAGGTGAGGGGCCAGATGTTATCATATAGAGGGGTCTGGATGGTATACACTGAGGGGAAGAGGTGAGGGGCCAGATGTTACATATAGAGGGGTCTGGATGGTATACACTGAGGGGAAGAGGTGAGGGGCCAGATGTTACATATAGAGGGGTCTGGATGGTATACACTGAGGGGAGAGGTGAGGGGCCAGATGTTATTACATATATGAGGGGGTCTGTGATTGGTATACACTGAGGGGAGAGGTGAGGGGCCAGATGTTACATATAGAGGGGTCTGGATGTATACACTGAGGGGAAGAGGTGAGGGGCCAGATGTTACATATAGAGGGGTCTGGATGGTATACACTGAGGGGAAGAGGTGAGGGGCCAGATGTTACATATAGAGGGGTCTGGATGTTGGAAGTAGGCACTGAGGGGTGGATGAAGTGAGGGAGTAGCCAGATGTTTCATATAGAGGGGTCTGGATGGTATACACTGAGGGAAGGTGAGGGGCCAGATGTTACATATGAGGGGTCTGGATGGTATACACTGAGGGGAGAGGTGAGGGGCCAGATGTTTACATATAGAGGGGTCTGGGATGGTATACACTGAGGGGAAGAGTGAGGAGCAGATGTTACATATAGAGGGGTCTGGATGGTATACACTGAGGGGAAGAGGTGAGGGGCCAGATGTTATATATAGAGGGGTCTGGAGTGGTATACACTGAGGGAAGAGGTGAGGGCCAGGGCCTGGGGGTGAAGGGCTGAACCCCCATGTCTGCTCTCTCCGGGCTCGGGTCACGTGTGTGTTCGGGCTCCGGTCACTATGTGTTGTGTGTTTGGGCTCCGGTCACTGTGTTTGTGTTTGGGCTCCGGTCACTGTGTGTTGTGTGTTTGGGCTCCGGTCACTGTGTGTTGTGTGTTCGGGCTCCGGTCACTGTGTGTTGTGTGTTTCGGGCTCCGGTCATGTGTGTTGTGTGTTCGGGCTCCGGTCACTGTGTGTTGTGTGTTCGGGCTCCGGTCACTGTGTGTTGTGTGTTTCGGGCTCCGGTCACTGTGTGTTGTGTGTTTGGGCTCCGGTCACTGTGTGTTGTGTGTTCGGGCTCCGGTCACTGTGTGTTGTGTGTTTGGGCTCCGGTCACTGTGTGTTGTGTGTTTGGGCTCCGGTCACTGTGTGTTGTGTGTTCGGGCTCCGGTCACTGTGTGTTGTGTGTTTTGGGCTCCGGTCACTGTGTGTTGTGTGTTTGGGCTCCGGTCACTGTGTGTTGTGTGTTCGGGCTCCGGTCACTGTGTGTTGTGTGTTTGGGCTCCGGTCACTGTGTGTTGTGTCTTCGGGCTCCGGTCACTAGTGTGTTGTGTGTTCGGGCTCCGGTCACTGTGTGTTGTGTGTTTGGGCTCCGGTCACTGTGTGTTGTGTGTTTGGGCTACGGTCACTGTGTGTTGTGTGTTCGGGCTCCGGTCACTGTGTTCTGTGTTTTTGGGCTCCGGTCACTGGTGTTCTGTGTGTTCGGGCTCCGGTCATGTGTGTTGTGTGTTCGGGCTCCGGTCATTGTGTGTTGTGTGTTCGGGCTCCGGTCACTGTGTGTTCTGTGTTTGGGCTCCGGTCACTGTGTTCTGTGTGTTAGGGCTCCGGTCACTTGTGTTTGTGTGTTTGGGCTCCGGTCATTGTGTGTTGTGTGTTTGGGCTCCGGTCATTGTGTGTTGTGTGTTTGGGCTCCGGTCACTGTGTGTTGTGTGTTTGGGCTCCGGTCACTGTGTGTTGTGTGTTTGGGCTCCGGTCACTGTGTGTTGTGTGTTCGGGCTCCGGTCACTTGTGTTCTGTGTTTGGGCTCCGGTCACTGTGTTCTGTGTTTGGGCTCCGGTCACTGTGTGTTGTGTGTTTGGGCTCCGGTCACTGTGGTTGTGTGTGTGTGTTCGGGCTCCGGTCACTGTGTTCTGTGTTTGGGCTCCGGTCATTGTGTGTTCTGTGTTCGGGCTCCGGTCACTGTGTGTTGTGTGTTCGGGCTCCGGTCACTGTGTGTTGTGTGTTCGGGCTCCGGTCACTGTGAGTTTGTGTGTTCAGGCTCCGGTCACTGTGTGTTGTGTGTTCGGGCTCCGGTCACTGTGTGTTGTGTGTTTGGGCTCCGGTCACTGTGTGTTGTGTGTTTGGGCTCCGGTCACTGTGTGTTGTGTGTTCGGGCTCCGGTCACTGTGTGTTCTGTGTTTGGGCTCCAGTCACTGTGTTTGTGTTTGGGCTCCGGTCACTGTGTGTTGTGTGTTCGGGCTCCGGTCACTGTGTGTTGTGTGATCGGGCTCCGGTCACTGTGTGTTGTTGTGTTTGGGCTCCGGTCATTGTGTGTTCTGTGTTCGGGCTCCGGTCACTTGTGTTGTGTGTTCGGGCTCCGGTCACTGTGTGTTGTGTTTTGGGCTCCGGTCACTGTGTGTTGTGTGTTCGGGCTCCGGTCACTGTGTGTTGTGTGTTTGGGCTCCGGTCACTGTGTGTTGTGTGTTTGGGCTCCGGTCACTGTGTGTTGTGTGTTTGGGCTCCGGTCACTGTGTGTTGTGTGTTTGGGCTCCGGTCACTGTGTGTTGTGTGTTCGGGCTCCGGTCACTGTGTGTTGTGTGTTCGGGCTCCGGTCACTGTGTTCTGTGTTTGGGCTCCGGTCATGTGTGTTTCTGTGTTTGGGCTCCGGTCACTGTGTGTTGTGTGTTCGGGCTCCGGTCATCTGTGTTTTTTCGGGCTCCGGTCACTGTGTGTTCGGGCTCCGGTCACTGTGTGTTGTGTGTTTGGGCTCCGGTCACTGTGTGTTGTGTGTTTGGGCTCCGGTCACTGTGTGTTATGTGTTCGGGCTTCGGTCACTGTGTGTTCGGGCTCCGTCACTGTGTGTTGTGTGTTTGGGCTCCGGTCATTGTGTGTTGTGTGTTCGGGCTCCGGTCACTGTGTGTTGTGTGTTTGGGCTCCGGTCACTGTGTGTTGTGTTGTTCGGGCTCCGGTCACTGTGTGTTCGGGCTCCGGTCACTGTGTGTTCGGGCTCCGGTCACTGTGTGTTGTGTGTTTGGGCTCCGGTCACTGTGTGTTGTGTGTTCGGGCTCCGGTCACTGTGTTCTGTGTTTGGGCTCCGGTCACTGTGTGTTGTGTGTTCGGGCTCCGGTCACTGTGTTTCTGTGTTCGGGCTCCGTCACTGTGTGTTCGGCTCCGGTCACTGTGTGTTGTGTGTTTGGGCTCCGGTCACTGTGTGTTGTGTTTCGGGCTCCGGTCACTGTGTGTTCGGGCTCCGGTCACTGTGTGTTGTGTGTTTGGGCTCCGGTCACTGTGTGTTGTGTGTTTGGGCTCCGGTCACTGTGTGTTTGGGCTCCGGTCACTGTGTGTTGTGTGTTCGGCTCCGGTCACTGTGTGTTGTGTGTTCGGCTCCGGTCACTGTGTGTTGTGTGTTCGGGCTCCGGTCACTGTGTGTTCGGGCTCCGGTCACTGTGTGTTGTGTGTTCGGCTCCGGTCACACCGGATTCTAAAACTTAAAAAACAGCCCATCTTTTTTTTTTTCTTGGAAGCCACGCCCATAGCAACCAATGGGCAGGTAACCACGCCCAGCTATCGCCTGTAACCACACCCACAAGAAAACTAGCCAATAATTCTAGCCAATCACTGAAAACCATTGGCTTGTACGTCATCAAGCCACGCCTACTGCTTCTGGTAAATACTCTTACGTCACCGCCTCAGCGGCTCCGCCCCCTAGTAACGGACTTCCTGCTCCTCCCGTGATGTTCAGAGAGTGAGCGTGACGTCACATCGCGAAGTCGGCGTTTCGGGTCCTATAGCTGGTGGTGACGGTGGTGGAGGGACCGCGGAAAAGATGGCGCCGTCCGGGCTGAAGGCGGTGGTCGGAGAGAGTAAGTGACGGTGCAGGAGACGTTAGTGTGAGCGGCGGGGAGGTGACGTCATGGTCCCTGGTTACGTCATCAGATCAGACTGTGGGCTGTGTATATCCCCCGCAGTGTGTGACGATGTATGTGCAGCCTGGGGGTGAGCTCCACAGCTGTGGTCACTGTTCTGCTGTGTCAGCCAACTACACAGGAGCTGTATGATAAGCTGAGGCGTAAGCTGAGCTCAGGGGCCCCAAGGCAAGAGCAACAAGGGGGCCCAATTATTGCAAGGATGGATATGTTAATGTAGACAAAAGGGACTTATTAGGCTCCAGGGCCTGGGTGCACTGACACCCCCCACAGAGTGTCCATACACCCCCACAGAGTGTCCATACACCCCCGCACTGAGTATGCCGAACCACCCCCGCGCTGCGTGTCCCAACGCCCCCGCGCTGCGTGTCCCAACGCCCCCGCGCTGCGTGTCCGAACGCCCCCCACATAGTGTCCACACACCCCCACCCCAAGCGTGCTGACACCCCCCACACTGAGGGTCCACACACCCCCACCCCAAGCGTGCTGACACCCCCCACACTGAGGGTCCACACACACCCCCACCCCAAGCGTGCTGATACCCCCCACACTGAGGGTCCACACACCCCCACCCCAAGCGTGCTGACACCCCCCACACTGAGGGTCCACCCCCCCCACCCCAAGCGTGCAGACACCCCCCACACTGAGGGTCCACACACACCCCCACCCCAAGCGTGCTGATACCCCCCACACTGAGGGTCCACACACCCCCGCACCAAGCGTGCTGACACCCCCCACAGTGTCCACACACCCCCACCCCAAGCATGCTGACACCCCCCACACTGAGGGTCCACACACCCCCGCAAAAAGCTTGCTGACACCCCCCACACTAAGGGTCCGTACGCCCCCACACTGAGCGTGCGGACACCCCACACTGAAGGTCCGTACACCCCTGTGCCAAGAGTGTTGACACCCCCACACATGAGGGTCCGTACACCCCTGCGCCAAGTGTGTTGACACCCCCACACTGGGGATCCATACGCCCCCAGGCCTAGCATGCTGACACCTGCACACTGAGGGTCTGTATCCCCCGCGCTGGGTATAGCATGGACATCCCCTGTACAGTCTAAATATAGTGTCCAGGGATATTATTATTATACTAGATGGGTGCCCGATGCACAATGCATCGGGATTCTAGCAGAGCGAGTCTCTGACTCGCAATGGCCGCTTCGCGGCCAATGCTTCGCGCTGCTAAGGCGACTCGCCATGCCCGCTGCGCGGGCATAGCGAGTCGCCTTAGAACTGCTCGCAATGGCCGCTTCGCGGCCAATGCTTCGCGCTGCTAAGGCGACTCGCCATGCCCGCTGCGCGGCCAATGCATTTTTCGTATCCACATGACCACGCTGACTCGCAGCGAGTGCGGTCTCAAAAGGGGCACTCGCTCCATTCGTGATTATATAATAGATAATAACTTATCACGGGTCGTTCAACCGCAGGGATCCCAGAGATCCTAGGAGCCCCGGGCTTCACAGACAGAGGAGGTGTACGTGCTCCATTCATTGTCTACAGGACTGTATTTGTGCCATAGATAATGACTATAGTGGGGGTCTGGCCTCTGTACCTCCGCTTCATCCAATCACGGCTGTGCAGAGCCTGCGGTCCTATAGATTGGATTTCAGGACTGGTCCTTAACTTGGACTAAAGTTGAAATGTCAGAAGTCGCATCAATAAGTGACTGTTCCCAATTTGTGAAATCTTGGGTCCATGAAGCCGGATATACACAATTCTGCGGGTGTTCTCCAGGCAGTGAGAGCCCAAGTGCTGAGACCAGAGATGAGCGGACCCTGGACGTCCGAGTTCTGGGGGGGACAGACGGACTTTCTATAAAGTTCTGTTCTGGATCCAAATTTGACCCAAATCTCCGTTGGAAGTCACTGATTGGACAGATCTGCTCTCCGCCCACATACAGCCAGCCAATAAGCAAAGCACGTCCAGTGTTTTATCACATGTTTAATAAAAATAGCATATACCTACTCAATGCCCCTGCCCCCTTGGCAGTCCAGGCCGCACCCTCTGCAGTTTCCCCTGGCAGTCAGCAGCAGGTGCTGCGGTCGTGTACCCCACTGCTGGCATCACCACGGAATGGCGACATGATGGCCTGTGACCACTAAGTAGCTACAGTGGGCTTGTGTGAGCTGATTATACACAAGGACAGGGGGATTGTGAGAGGGTCCATGGTGGATCATCGGGAACAGAACCCCAAATATCAGAAGAGCACAGGCGTCTGAATGAGGTCTGAGGCCATGTTCCTCTGCAGCCAAACATTCATCAATTGTCTCTGATTATCGCATTTTTGGTGCATCTTTAATGTTTTGTTGTTCTTTTTAAATGGGTTTTTCAGGTTTCCAAAACCTATTAAACACAAAAATGCAGTTCAACAGCTTGTGTAATTGCGTGGCCATGAGCGTGAATTCCCATGTCAATGACCGGCCCTCCCAGTGTAGCCCAGAAGTCCCAGGGCCGGGGAGTCTGAAAGCCAAAACTCACCGATTCCAATATAATGGACTCCAACTCCACAGCCCTGCCCAGGACTGGGTGCTATCTTCTATAAATGCATCTGGTGCCGTGGGTGCAGCCTCCCTACAGAGCCCTGTCTGAATGGTGACCTCAACTATATGGCCGGCTTTTACCCCATCTGTGTGTGATCCATCATTTCCAGACTGACCCAAACTCAACAGTCTCATAATTGGCTGAGGTTCTACCTTTGGGGCAGGAGACCTGGTGCTGGTCCGGAAATTGTGGGCCGTACACAGACCATTCATGGAACATGAATGTGTGGGGCTGCACAAACTGATGCAAACAGGAAACCTGAGGGTCTTCTGTATAAGTCTGTGGGATCTGTTTAAAATATGGATGTCATTTTGAATGGCCGCCATGACACATACGGAGCCTCAGATGACCCCATTGAATCCTCACCATCAAAACATCGGGAATCCCATATGTTAAGATGCAGTAACGTCCAATATTCCTGAGTTGCCACTTCACCTTCCCACCACTGTCGTGTCACATTGTTGGGGGTCACACAAACATATATTCGGGCAGGTGTTTTTACTCCATTGTGGGGCCTCCTGGTGCAGACAACCAACATTTTTAAGACCAAACAGCACCCTAAATCTCACCCTCTTAAGATTGTACGAATAGGATTGGACAGCGCAGCAGAGGCTCTTGGTTTGAAGCAGGGGTGGGGAACCTTTTTCCTGCTGAGGGCCATTTGGAAATTTCTATCAACCTGTGGGGGCCCCATAAAATTACTATGTCAAAACATTCATTAACTCGCCTCTAATGTGGTGTCTGGAGCTGCTGCTCTTTGGTTCGGCTGTGATGTTTGATGATGCTGATTTTGTTGCTTCTCACAACTGCCTTTACAGGTTTATGTCGACCTGGAGCGCAGTCAACTTTGTGATAATAATTTTTGTAAATCATATACATCACATAGGAGACACTAGGACTGCTGCATATAAATCACTGGAGAAAAGGGGGGCATATACATCACAGGAGGGACAGAGGCATATACATCACAGGAGGGGCAGGGGCATATGCATCACAGGAGATAGAGGCTTATAGATCACAAGAGAGGCTGGGCATATAGTTTGCAAGAGAGGCTGGGACATATAGTTTGCAAGAGGGGCTGGACATATAGTTTGCAAGAGGGCTGGGGCATATAGTTTGCAAGAGGGGCTGGGGCATAGATATCACAGGAGGAGCTGAGGGGGCATATACATCACAAGAGGGGCTGGGGCATATGCATCACAGGAGATACAGAGGGTTATAGATCGCAAGAGGGCTGGGGCATATAGATTGCAAGAGGGGCTGGGGCATATAGATTGCAAGAGGGGCTGGGGCATATAGATTGCAAGAGGGGCTGGGGGGCATATAGATTGCAAGAGGGGCTGGGGGGCATATAGATTGCAAGAGGGGCTGGGGGGCATATAGATTGCAAGAGGGGCTGGGGCATATAGATTGCAAGAGGGGCTGGGGGGCATATAGATTGCAAGAGGGGCTGGGGGGCATATAGATTGCAAGAGGGGCTGGGGGGCATATAGATTGCAAGAGGGGCTGGGGGGGCATATGGAGCGCAAGAGGGGCATAGGC
The DNA here is from genome assembly GCA_033576535.1 of Allobates femoralis. Classification (NCBI taxonomy): domain Eukaryota; kingdom Metazoa; phylum Chordata; class Amphibia; order Anura; family Aromobatidae; genus Allobates; species Allobates femoralis. Next base: position 49,129,085 of record JARQOC010000004.1, read on the forward strand.
AGCACTGGAGGGTAAATAAATCATTCGGGGCACATACAGCATTGGAGGAAATATAAAACACTGGGGGCACAGACATCCTTGGGGACACATACAGTACTGGGGGCACATACAATACTTTGGACCAGTGGCAGCTGCATCACCTTTGTGGGACTGGGGCGCATTTTGCACTGACCCCAACTACAAAATGTGTCCTCATCTCATGCTGGTAAGCACACACATTCATCAGCAAACACATAGCCTGAGGTATACAGCACTGGGTGGTACACGGAGCCTGAGGCATACTGCACACGGTACATGGGGCTAGAGGCATAGTAAACAGCACAAGGGTAAACTGGGACAGAGGCATAGTAGCAACACACGATACACAGGCTAGAGGCATAGTATGCAGCACACGGGGCCAGAGGCATAGTATACAGCAGAAGCGTACATGGAGCCCAAGGCATACTATACAGCACATGGGTACATAGGATCTGAGGCATAGTATACAGCAGAAGCGTACATGGAGCCCAAGGCATACTATACAGCACATGGGTACATAGGATCTGAGCATAGTATACAGCAGAAGCGTACATGGAGCCCAAGGCATACTATACAGCACATGGGTACATAGGATCTGAGGCATAGTATACAGCACATGGGGCCAGAGGCATAGTATACAGTACACGGGGCCCAAGGCATAGTATACAGCACATGGGTACACGGGATCTGAAGCATAGTATACAGCACACAGGTACATGGGGCCAGAGGAAAGTACACAGCACACGGTAAACAGGGCCAGAGGCATAGTATACAGCTAACAGGATCTGAGGCATAGTATACAGCACAAGGTACACGGGGCCAGAGGCACAGTATACAGTACACAGGTACACGGGCCAGAGGCATAGTATACAGGACCAGAGGCATAGTATACAGCACACAGGTACACGTAGCCAGAGGCACAGTATACAGTACATGGGATCTGAGGCATAGTATACAGCACACAGGTACACAGGGCCGGAGGCATAGTATACAACACATGGGTACATGGGCCAGAGGCATAGTACACAGCACACGGGTATATGTGGCCAGAGGCGTACGACACGGGTACATGGGGCCAGAGGTGTTCGACACATGAGTAAACGGGGCCAGAGGCGTATGACACACACGGGTACATGAGGCCACAATCCCTTTGAAAAAAATGGACACACAAGAAAAAAAAATCTTAGGCCAAAACAAGGTTGGATGTTTCAGATAAATCCATCAATCAATGCATTCATGAAAAATATGATATGATAAAAAATGTAAAGCCATACCAGGCCAAAATTCGCGCTTTTTTAAAATGTTAAAAATCTGTAAAAAAATTAACTGATAGAAAAAAATTCTAAATTTTAAATTTGTAACTAACTAAAATTATACTTCATATAGAAAAAAAAAGATCTAAAGACGTCAGGTAAAAGAAATATTCATATTTAGATCACTTGATATGGAATGACCCTATTGACGCTATAAAAAAAAATATTTTAAAATATGATCCCATCGCGATCCCAACTTGAATTTTGGTACAGATGTGGCTGGGAGCAAAGCAGACATATGGGCAGTTTTGGAAATTTTTTAATGATAGTTTTTTTTCGGAAATACGTTTTAAAGTTTTGCGCTTGCGATCACATGGGTAAAATATTAACAGCGATCCTCTTGTGACATATGTGGTGAAAGCCTGTATAGTTCTGAGCAGAATAGTGTTTATTTTGTCTCTATCTTATTCCTAGCCTGAGTTATGGGGAGAAATGTAAAGGCAGGCAACAGCGAAATTCACACTTGTTCCAAACTTTGAAAATCAATTAAAAATAATAAAAAAAAATGTTAGAATTTTTTTCTCTTCACATTTTGCATTGTCTGACATGCTATTATCAAATAACAAAATCTCAAAAGAATTAAAAATATAGAGGTAATAATCATTGGTTCACTTGACACGGAATGACCTGATAATGCCATTATCAGCTTTAATATGAATTATTGTTAAAATTTAGTATATATATCTTTGAGGGAAATGAGAAAAACATTTCTGACCGTTATTTTGGCTTTTTCTGTTGTGTAAATGTCAATTAAAAATTAGGGCAATTCCAGATGTTTCCTAATTGTTTCTTCTGCACAATGAAGGATCTTTCATAGGGAACTTTATTTTAAGTTTATTTTTTTTCTTGAGTAAACTTGTCTTAAATCATGAGATCAGGAAATTACTCTGATTGCAATCTCTGGATGGTTTTGTCACGTGGGATAGTTGTCTGTTTTCATTTTTCTCGATACCTCAATGTCATGTGATTGCAATTTCTTAAAGGGATGGTGCTGCCCCAATCACATGGGGCGTCAGGAGCGACCCTGGAATATCCACTAGTGTCTGTGTACCATATAATGCTTCACAGTCGGTAACTATCAGCTGAAGAGAAGGGGGTGTAACCACTTTGATACCACACTCACTATTGATTTTTGCATTAAGTGATCAGGATTGGAATTGCTATAGTATTATTAAACACCCTTCATCAGGACCAACTGATCTGACAGGCGCAGCTTTTGCACTTTCATTTCTGCCACCTCACCAGATTGTCAGAAAGTTATTACCGTACTAATATGGCAGGTAAATTGTTTTGCAGCTGATTATGTGCACTTTCTTTTATTACATCCCTGTCAATGTCACTGATCACTTTTAGAGCACAGAAATTGAGAAAATTAGATATTATAGGCATCTTTCTAGCCTGTGCCTGACAGACACATTGAACCTGGACTCGTTGGTGAAGGCATTGTTCCGGATGGAGGGTTATGTCTTGATAACCATTGATTTCATGGTGCTGTACATGACAAAGGGTTGCGTATAAAATATACATATAAATTACAGTGAACAGACTAGCAATGACGGACCAGTACAGAGGGGAGAGGACCCTGCCACTGGGGGCTTACAGTCTACAGGATAATAGGAAGGAAGACAGTAGGTCAGGGGTTGTGGCAGCTCCGGTGGGGAGGTGGCAGTGGGGTCATTGCAGGCTGTAGCTTTCTTGAAGTGATGTTTCCAAGTTCCGTCTAAGTTTCGAATGTGGCAGATAACTGCACAAATTGGGGCACAGAATACCAGAGAATGAGGGATGTGCAAATTTCGTCTTGGAGAGGATTGATGAGGAGCATACGAATGTAGAGAGGAGGCGGTCTTCGGAGGACCGGAGGTTACAAGTTGGATGATATCGGGAGGTTAGTTCGGAGATATACAGAGGAGACGCATTATGGCTGTCTTTGTAGGTTAGTGTTAGTAGTTTAAACTGGATTTGTTGAGGAATTTGGAGCCGACAAAGGGATTTACGGACGAGAGAGGTGGATTAGTCCGGCAGCAGAGTTAAGGACAGGCTGGAGAGGTGCGAGACGATTAGCAGGGAGGCCACAGAGGAGGATGTTGCAGTAGTCAAGGCGGGAGATGATGAGGGCATGTGCAAACATTTTAGTAGATTGATGGATGAGGAAAGGATGGATTCTAGAAATATATTTGAGTTGGAGGAGACAGGAGGTAGTGAGAGCTTGGATGTTCGGTTTGAAGGAGAAGGCAGATCAAGGGTTACTGTGAGGCAGCAGGTTGTACAGGGGAAACGTGGTTTCTTATAGTGATAAATAGATGGGTAGGGAAGATGTGCATTGTTTTTTTCCAGTTGAGCGTAGGAAGCGAGAGGAGGAGGATATGGGGATAGACACTTGGGATCTTGATAGCAGAGAGTTGAGTTGGCAGAGATGTAGATCGGAGCGGAGTGTCGCAGTGTAAGGTGATACTGGAAGTCATGGATTTTAATTGTCAAAGGACTAGATGTAAGAGCAGGGGTCACAAGACAGGCCTGAGGGACATCACAGGGAGGTGGGATGACGGACGGTAGGTTGGAGTGGTAGACATAAATGTGCAGTAGAAGGTAGGAGAGATCCAGGACGACAGGTTGGAAGGAAGAGAGGATCTGTGTAGGAGATTGGGTCAACTGTGTTGAAGGTAGTGGAACGTTCTGAAGGGAGGATGAAAATTCTTAGCTTTGGTGGTAAGTTGTTTGTAATTTTGGTCAGGCACCTTCGGTGGAGTGGTGGGCCCGGTAAGCTGGTTTGTTGGTTGTCTGAGTAATCCACTTCATCTAAATAAAGTTCAGGTGGACATGCTGTTCAGGAGCAATGATAAGGGGCGATTGGCTGGATATAGAGTTCAGGTCGAGGGATGGTTTATTCAGGAGAGGTGTGATCATAACATGTTTTAAAGCAGATTGGTAGGGACCAGAAGATAGTGATAGGCTGAAGAGGTGGGTTAGGGCCGGGTTAAGTGTATTGGAGAGAATGGGGAGAAGGTGGGAGGGGGTCGGTTCAATTGCACAAGTGGTGAGGGGTGATTTGGAGAGATGAGGAAGCTTTCCTTCAGTGATGGTGGGGAGGAAGGTTATGAGGGAAGGGTAATAGTCAATTATATGGAGGGGCTGTGGTGCTTGATTAGTAAAGACTTGCCTGATTTGATCCATCTTGTTTTTGAAATGAATAGCCCCTATATTATAGGATCTGTTTTAAAGGGAAGCCGTTACCAGTTTTTTGCTATGTAAAGTGAGAGCAGCATGTTGTAGGGGCTGAGATCCTGATTCCAGTGATGTATCACTTGCTGCTCTGCTTTCGACATTTTGATTCAATCACTGTTTTCTCTGCTGTGCAGATCTTGCAGTTCTCTGACTGCTGAGCCTTGTATAACCTAATGGGGCTGTCACACGCGTCAATGTTGTGAGCGATCTGATCGCTGACAACATTGACGGCTGATCGCTGTCACACAAGCAGACTCACCAGCGATCAGTACCAGCGAGTGCGCTGGTATCCATGTAAACAAGCGGGTAACTAAGCGCCGCGCGGCGCTCAGTGACCCACTGTTTACCATGGATACCAGCTCCCAGCGCTTGCTGAGAGGCGCTGGGAGCTGGGCTTCTCGCTTGTCTCCCGGTGTCACACGCAGCGATGCTGAGTGTCCACCGGGCGACCATCGCCAGGTTTTAGAGCAGGTTCTAAAACCTGGCGATCATCAACCAGTGATTTATTGCTGGTTGATGCGCTCTGTCACACTCGTCAATATCGCTGCAACGTCATGTGCAGCAGCGATCGTGCACGTGATATTGACGTGTGTGACATCCCCATTACACACCATTGATTCTGTGGACACATACATCTGGAAAAAAGCTGCCAATCAGTGTGGGGGGCGGGATTATATAGAGCAGAAAGACCATAGGGCATGAGACAACTATTCCTGTAATGATAATCTTCTACTAATAAAACACTGATTTTTATTGAATTAACAACAGAGCCCAGTGAGTGATACATTGCTGTAATCAGGGTCTCTGCACCTACAGATTACATAGCCTAAATTCCCTTTAATGGTTCCCAGTTACATGTCGTGTTTGCCAGCTGGGACTATTTCATTCAGAGAACCATATCTGAATATTATCTAAACGTAGGCAACAAATTCTATAAAGAGGTATATCGCTTTCTTGCTATATCTGCTGGTGTAAATAGGGCAGCACAGTAGTAGCGTGATCACATGAAGACATGCAAAACACATGGAAAGTACATGTAAAGCTCAGCTCCTTGTCCTGCTGGGCGAGATGTGAGTATTACTATCTCTCCTGTGTGGAGGCATAGCTTCAGTGTCACAACCCAATTTATAAGGGCATTTTGTCCCATCTGGAGCTCCATGTTCCGAAGACCGGGGCCAAATCTATGAACCCTTTTCCATGGGTATGCGGTTCACAATAAGAATGATGTCACGACTAGTAGTAGCCTTTGCAGTATTTGTCGTTTAGGTGGTATTATATATGGTTGGTATATGATGCTGCACACATAGGAAACGTCTTATGCCGTCCTGGTTTGGTCAGGCCACCCGTGTGTATTAATGTGTAAGGGATCATCTGTGTAATTTTTAGAGATTAAGTAAATGCTGTTTACATAAGCGCAGTACTTGACCTCAGGCATTAGAGCGTCAGCTCTTGGGTTGGCAGTGTGTGTATAACGTCAGGCTTGGCTCCTGTATACTGTATGCACACACTGCTAGTTCCTGGACTCTTGTGTATGTGGTTATACAATCACTGAGGCGGCTCGTCTGCGCCTTGTACACACGTGGGAAGAAAGCGGATGTAGGACAGCTGCAGCTGATCATGTACCACTCCTGACATCTGCATGTGTAGCTGCCATTGGTCATGGCATGCTGGTGCTTGTAGTCCTTACAAGATTACAGATAACTCTTCTCTGTACTATAGCACCAAATCTCTAGCACTGGACTCTAGGACGATTTTCTCCCATACTCCAGTATGAGTTCTTCGATTCAGCGAGATGTTGGGGGACATGACTGCTGATCGTCCACTTATTCCTGCAGCAAGAAGGAAATGTCAAAGCTTAATGGGGTATTCCCAACTTGCAGGATGATGGCATATAGTTAGGATACCATTTTATGATGAGGGGGACTCAGTCTTATAGGGCCGCCAGTGATCCTGGGAATGCGGACCGGTGGGTGTAGTGCTGCATCTCCTGCCCCATTGATACCTCGGCAGGTGATACAGGGCACTGCACCACAGCTTTATTCAAGTGAACAGGACCCGGAAAAGCTTTTATAGACTGCAGGAAAACACAGCAAGAGGGCCCTACTAAGCCTACGTGAATGCAAAATATTCACGTATTGGGGAACTACAAGAGACAGCCACCATGGAAATGAGTGAACTACTCGTCACATCAGATGCATCCATGTTTCCATCACTCTCCATACACTTCTATAGGCACAAATTGGATGACAGTAAGGCCCCTTTCACACTAGCTTTTTTGTCCGGATCCAGACAAAAAAACGCATCTGCCAAGGGTCCCGCCTAATGGCCGCACTTGCGGCAGCCCCAATGCATTGTCTTATGGGGCTTGCGGTAAGGTGTGGCAGGTGCGGCCGCAGAAAAAAACGCAGTCAGCAGCGTTTTTTTTTTCGCAGTCGCAACTGCCGGAACCGCACTTGCCGCACACTTACCTCAAGCCCCATACACAATGCATTGGGCCCGCCGCAAGTGCGGCCGTTAGGCGGGACCCTTGGCAGATGCGTTTTTTTGTCCGGATCTGCCGCATTTTCATAAAAACGCCAGTGTGAAAGCACCCTAATGCATTCAGTGGTTATTAAAGTACCAATGCAGCGCTGTTGCTTTTATTCTCTCCCCACTGGAGCGATTCTTTTAGGCCTCATTCAGACAGGGCGCTTGTGATCTGTTTTATGTTGATCTGTTTTTGGTGCAGTTTCTACAAAAAAGCATCACAAATGCATCATCCATTTGTGTTGCTTTTTTGCTCCGTCAGATAGAAACACTCACTTCCTTACCCTCCCCGGTGAGCCCCGGTGGTGTCCTCCTTCCAGGTCACTGGCAAGACCTGAGTTGACTCTAAGCCTGAGTCACATGGGCAGGTCCTGTTAGTACCGTACCTGCAGGTCCTGCCGATGCCTGGAAGGAACACATCGCCGGGGCTCGCTGTGGGATCACCGGTGAGTGTAAGTAATGAAAGCGCTGGTGGTGCAGAAAGCTTACCAGAAAAACGGAGCACTAATTGGCTCTCATAATCTTCTGGATCCGCTTTCTGCATCACTAACGCAGCGTCTGCAAAGCAAATTGAAAACCCCATTCACTTTGCTGGTGGATGCGGCGACTGATCCGTTTTTTTTTTTTGTGCAGTTTCTTTTTTTTAAAAAAGGGAAGAACATCAAAAATGTCCAGTGTGAACATAGCCTAACAGTAAGTCCCCCTGCCTTCTGTCTCATACTTGCCTTCTGGAGGCTTCATCTTCTATCGCCACATCTCCGGTCAATCTCCTGTGATTTGTGACCTGCCGGCAGCTCCAGAGTTTCATGATGCCGGAGGTCACAACTCAATACCGCTGTATGGGAGCCTAGTTCTGGCCTCATTCTGGCTCTCATAGAGATGCACTGGGAGCTTGTGATGGAACCAGTCAGTCAGTCGGACGTTACGGGCAAAAGATGGCGCAGTGGGGCCGGAGTGGTGTTGGTAAAAGGTGAAGCTGCTGGAAGTTGGGTGTATGACAGGGGGCTTGGATCCGTAGCACTACTCCAGTGCTGGAAAATAAAGTGCTGGAGTGATGCTTTAAAACCCACACAACTAATATATACTTACCTTAAATTGTCTGTCATCCAAGTCTTTTGTCTGAATGTCTCTGAATCCCATAAACCACTGTGCCGGCCGAAAGTACACAGACTGCCATATTGGAACACCCAGGTGATGAAGTTCCGATATGGCATCCCCTGCTGGTACCAGCCTCTTGCGCGGTAACCCCACCCCCCACTGCCGGACATTGCCCATGGCGCCCACCAGCACCCAGCCACAGCTGCCAGGAAAGTCCGTGGCTTCAAGCATGTGCTGGAGATGGGGTGCATGCGCCCTCCGGTGGCTACAGAGGGTGCTGCACCCCATCTCATTCATCACATGCTGTAAGCCACAGATTTTCCTGCCGGCTCTGTGGCTGAACAGAGGTGGGTGCAGGCAGTGTATCGCTACAAACACACACATACATGTACTCACACACATATACCGTGTTTCCCCGAAAATAAGACACTGCCTTATGTTAATTTTTGCTCCGAAAGGTGCACCATGTCTTACTTTCGGGGGGTGTCTTATATTAGCCAAAAAAAAATTGACAGAAAAGCAGCCTCCCATGCCAGTACCTTATCCCACTGCAGCAGCCTCCCATTATCCTAGTACTGTATGCCACTGCAGCAGCCTCCCAACCCAGTACCGTAACCCACTGCAGCAGCCTCCCATTATCCCGGTACCGTAACCCACTGCAGCAGCCTCCCATTATCCCAGTACTGTACGGTATCCCACTGCAGCAGCCTCCCATTATCCCTGTACCGTACTGTATCCCACTGCAGCAGCCTCCATCCCAGTACCGTATCCCACTGCAGCCTCCCATGTGAGTACACACACTCACACACACACCACACACACTCTGTTTCTTTCCTCTGCGGTGCTACTTTGGTGGTGTACAGTGGTGGAGCCCTGGGCCAATCACAGTGCAGGAGCCCTGGGCCAATGAATGCGCAGGAGCCTTGGGCCAATCACAGCCCAGGAACAATCAGAGGCTACTGACATCAGCTGGCCCATGATTCCTGCGCTGTGATTGGCGCAGGGCTCATGGACAGAGACCGGCACAGAGCTCCGGAGCTGTGATTCATGGCTGCGCTCCTGGGTGGCTCTGTGACCACTGCAGCGCGGCAGAAGAGCGGTACAGAGTGGCGGGCATCCGGACAACAGGGATAGCTGGGAGTGAGACATAGTTGCATGCCCCGGTCTTGTGATCGGTGGCATGCTGGGAAGGTACGCCTTATAATCGGGGGGTGCCTTATATTGGGAGGTAGGGCACCCCTCCAAGCATGCCTTACTTTCGGGGGGCGCCCTATATTCAGGGAAACTGGGTACATACATGTACACACATGCATATATACACATACTTTCATGTACACACACAAACATGTATACATATACACATAGTATAATGTCCATGCCCACACACACACACACATATATACAAGCACAGTATAATGTCCCCACACAAACTTGCACATACACACACAAGCACACATAAACAAGCATACACAGATGCACACATGCACGTACATACTTGCACACACAAATATACACCTACATGCGTATATACACATACTTGCGCATATACACACATGCACATTCGCAGCCACATACATGCATACACGCTCATACATTCACACACATACAGGCACATGCATACACGCGTGCATACACACATTCCCAAACATAGACACATATATGCACATACATACACCTGCACATACATACACACATGCATACATACGTGTATACATGCACACATACACATGCACACACAAACACACGTGGCCGCCATCTTTGGACACCCAGGTATACAAAGATGGCGGCTGCGTGATGCATCACACCGCTCCACTGCAAGATTACAGGATTACGTCAGAGGGTATCTTGGTGGTAGCTAATAAAATGGATAACAAGGCGTCTGTGTATATGTTGTATGTAATAAAAAATTTCTGTGTTGTTTTTTTTGTTCTTCTTTATTGAAAATATTGCTAATGGTCGGTTGTCATACTGACGGCTGACATTAGCAATACAGCTTGATATCAGCTTTTTTTTGGCAGCTGATATCAACCCAGTCTGTCACTGCTACATGGTAGCTGGTGGAAGAGCGGGGCAACCGCCAGTTTTGGTGTCTCTCATGGAGGCTCCAATTCTGGGGCTGCAGCTGACTGTAGTTCTCAGCTTGGGGAATCCCAGAATGCTTGGGCCTTGCCACGCTGAGAATTCCAGCCTCCCAGCTCCCTGGGTTACCTTGACTGGCAATAGAAAATACAGCAAAGCCCTACACATTTTTTTTTTACCGGGGAATTAAACACTTTATTATTAACACACACACACACACACGAACACACACACACACAGAGACAGGTTTTTAACTAAAAATACATTTGCATACATTGGTAGAGAGCATGGAGGGGGAGAGGGGAAGACACAGGGGAGAAACAGCCGCTGCCCCCAGCGCCACAGAGCTGCCCCCGTTGTGATGTCACCGCCCTCCCGACGCATCAGGCCCACATCTAGTATTTATTATGCCTGTGTTAGCTGGCAGTCTATGAGGAAAGGTTCACATGCCTGTACTGCTGACGTATGTGGTTATCCAAGATAAGAAAAAAGGATGATCCATCTTCACAAAATTCTCCACGATTTTTATTAGAAAATATTGAAAAGTATCCGTGTATTCAGCGACACATTCGAGCATATGCAAGTAGTCCTTATCAAGCGTCACTTATCGCTGAGTACACGAACACTTAAGATGTATTTCTAATAAAAATCGTGGAGACGTTTACGAAGCTGGAGCAAACTTTTTTTTGTCTTGATTACTCACGCCTGGTCATCCGAACCCTTTACTTCTGCTGAGCTGGACCATGTTCCCCTCCTGGACATATTTGCAGTGCACATCTCGTGGCCTAAACCTCATAGCGATGTGTGCTGTCGTTAGTTTGGGTCCTGAACCCACAGTTGGGCCGTGCAGTCGATAGGTAATGTGGATTGGAAGATGTGTGTAAAAATGCTCCCAAAAATGGAAGCAACACAAGAAATGTTTGTATTCTAGCAGCTTGGCAGGATGTGGTTGCCAGTCTCTGTTTCCCTTTGAAACAGTCTATCTCAGATTCTTTCATCAAAGTAGGAAAAAGTCTGACCAGACCATAGGTCTAATCCAAATAAAAGTCCTTGATTGAGCAAATCAGCAGTGTGGGACACAACATATTTCTGTATAGAGTTGAAACGTGTCAACATGTCCCATATTACTGATGTGCTCAATAAAGGACTGATATTTGAATTAGACCTACGGTCTGACCAGACGTTTTCCTACTTTGATGAAATCTTTCTGATTGCCGGGTATCTGATCTGGCCCAGGATCCAGCATGGATTGTCAGGTGATAACATGCTGAGCGGATTCTTCCTAGGCCAAAGCTGGTGATGGAGAATCCACCAGACAGCAGCCACGTCCCTCCCTGTAGTGATGGTATCCTCTGCTCAGTCTGTCCCTGTACGCGGCTTATCTGTCAGCTGTCCTCTATCACAGGATTTCCTTCCAGTCCCCCGCCCAGTTCACAGCATCGCGCTTCCTCTTTTTATTCAGTTTTTTCCATTTGTTCAGTGTTATTTCTTTCCTTTCTTGTGTTTGTCCCTCGCTTCGTCGTCCTCCTCGGAGGTGATGTGAGCTCTGTGCATAGGATGTTACATTATCGCTCGGCTCCAAGTAACGAACATTAAGTCTGTGCAATGTGACGGTTAAAATCTTTATCTTTCTGATAGTTCAGAGGAAATTCTTGCCTTATTGACAGAGTTCTCCATTTTCCCACCAACATTAGAGCTGTGAGGTTATGACATGCAATATACCCAGGCTTGTTTAACCCTTTAAAAGTGCAGATTTTTATGCTTTTACTTTCAGTACACAAAAGATCTGCAATAGCAAAAAAATGCAGAAATGTCCAGCACTGTAAAAGCAAAGTACTAAAGACGATCCAATCGATCCACTGTATTTAAGTGGATTTCCCTGAAATGTCCAGATCACGGCTAACTTGAACAATTTGCAATTTGATTTATGTGGATCACAAATGTGGTACCCCAGAGTCCGGTTGCCACAATGACATTGCCTCCTTCGGGGGGTCATGTCATGCTTGGAAGCAAGGGAAGGTAAGCCCACCACACACACCTTCCATAATCCAGACCAGAAGGGGGAGCTCTTAAACCTGAGTTCAGGTGAGCTCCCCTATAAATTCTGGCCTGGGGGCGGGGTTAGGGAGTTCAGTTCCTCTGAGGACTGTGAAGACTACCTGTGGACTAAGGCAGAGTAAGGCTCGCCCCAGAACAGAGACTAGCCAGCGTGAGGGATCCGTAGGAGAGGGTTTGAGGAAGTGAAGCAGCAGGCCTGGGGAGTGGAGCCTGTCGTCCGGCTCACCCCAGTGCAGAGCGCCAGCAGCGTACATCGGAGTCCGAGGTTGTGAGGGACTCTAGACCCAGCAGCCTACACCGGAGGGCGTGATATTCCAAGTCGCCCAGCCACAACGAAGCCCAGGAGGTACAGCAGCACCATAGAGCTCAGGGACAGTAGCCAGAGTAGTGGTACCCGGGAAGGGCTCAAGCTGCCTGCCATACGGGTGAGAGACTGTACACAGGAAGAGAGAGAGAGTCCCAGCTTAGCTACAGGCAACCAGGACCCGCCAAGAGTAGCGCAACAGGGGGGCCTCAGAACTCACTGGATGAGGAGAACCCCAACTTACTACCAGGCTACCCAGACTCCTAACATCTGTTGTGGACAGAACCCTGGATGATCCTGCTACTTTTACCAGTAAAGGTAACGAAGACTTCAACCCTTGTGTCTGTTGGTCATTCGGCACCCTCAGTCCTGCACCCCCATCGACCTACAACCACAATAGACTTTCCCGGTTGCCCTGGGGATCCACTTCACCCGTGGGGAATGAGACCATCACCGCTTGCCTCCCATCATCCCCAGAGGTGCCACACTGCAGTCGCTAATAGCTGCATACCATGGGTGGCGTCACGACAACCACCCCTAAGTCCAGAACCTTTTAAATTCGACCCCAGGGCCACAAGACTGGGCCGCGACCCCCGTGACTCCCGCACCAGAACAGCGATCCCGGTCCCGAGTAACCCACGTCCCGCGGCACGCCACAAACTAACAAAACATACCTGGTGTTCTTTCACACAGCTGAGGAGTATCACATGGTCTAATGTAGCCAATTGGAATGGGACTTTAAAAGGCACTATAAAAGTTGTGGGCAGTGAAGGTAGTGGTCATTTCAGGGTTCTACAGCTTAGGCTGGGTGCACATCATGGTTTTTGTCATCCTATTCTATCTATTTTGAAAAGGACAGAACAGGATTGTTTTTAGCCTCCCATGTATCCATATGGTGTTGGATAGGTAATAAATGGCCATCCGGTTTTGTGAATTCAGGCCGGGTTTCATTTCTGTCCTGGTTTTTTTTCCCAGCCACAAAATCTGAGACTGCTCTGTTTTTTGGGCTCCGGTGGCAAAAATCGGTCAAAACTGGACAAAAACAAATCCGGTGCACTTAACATGGGAAACAACAGGATCATTTCCTGGATCCGGTCTTAGTGTACTGAGCATGCTCAGGACACGGCTCTTCCCATGTGTGTACTTTCACTTTTGTAGTGTATCTTACATACACTGCGAAAGCGAAATAAAGAAAGCAATGGTATTAAAAATAAATACTTACCTCTCCGCAGACTGTCCTGGGAAGATATCCGATCACTGCAAGGGCCTGAATCAGCTGACCGGCGGCAACCCGATCAGCTGATGTGTCACCTGACAGCATCAGCTGATCATTTTAAACTGCCCGCCTATCACTTTTGGCGGGCGATTTAAACCAATCAGCTGATGCTGTCAGGTGACGCATCCCTCAAAATCCCGAATCAGGACACAGCAATGGCATCATGAGTTACACATCCGTTCCTGTCCGTGTAGTCCTGCAAAAAAACAGGATTCCCTCTTAGGGATACGAGGTCATGGCGCACAGCTCATTACACAAAAATATGGAAAAGCCCAAGTCATTGTGGTGAACTACAGCAGTGCTGAACAACATAGGAACTGTGAGTAGTAGTCTCATTCTTGACGTGCTAACATAAAAAAATTGGGAGGGGGCCAGAATAATAGTCAAATCTAGGCTTGCCTTGTCATCAAAAGTTTGATTCCTGGCTTGTGTGGATGAGAAGCCATAATCGATATACTATAAAAATATTTTTTGCATTTTGGTCTTTCCATGTCAAGTGATCCAAAAGTAAATATTTGCTTTATCGGACATCTTCAAATTTTTTTAATTTTTTTTCTATATGAAGAACTACTTTAGTTAATTACAAAAAAAAAGTTTTGAATTTTTTTCTTCATCAGTTAATTTTTTACAGATTTTTAAAGTTTCAAAAAAGTGCAAATTTTGGCCTGGTATGACTTTTTACATTTTCTATCATATCCCAGGCTAGAAATAAGAAAGAGAAACAAAATAAACACCGTTCTACTCAGAATTGTACAGGCTTTCACCAGATATGTCACAAGAGGATCTTTCTTAATATCTTACCCATGCGATTCGCAAACGCAAAATTTTAAAACGCAATTCTGAAAAATCAGCATCATTAAAATATTTCAAAAGTTGCCCATGTGTGTGCTGTGCTCTTAGCCACATCTGTACCAAATTTCAAGTTGGGATCGCGATGGGATCATATTTTAAAATATTTTACTATTAATAGCGTCAATGGGTCATTCCATATCAAGTGACCTAAATATGAATATTTTTTTTTACCTGACGTCTTTAGATTTTTTTACATTTTTTCTCTATTTGAAGTACTACTTTAGTTCATTACAAATTCAAAGTTTAGAATTTTGATGATGACTAAGAAATAGCACTGTGTGTTTATTAGCCCTTAATAAGAAAAGCATTAAAGGGATCCTGTCACCTCCAGAACGCCTCCTAAACTAGCAAAACATGTCCCTGCAGCATCCTATCACTAATCTCACACTCCTTTTGTCTCCTAAAAGCATCCTGTGAAAGTGCATAAAAACGTTTTAATACTCATTAGTGATTATGCCATTGGTAATTATGCCACAGGGGCCATATTCTTTAGTCACCAAGGGGTGTTGTTTTGCAGCCTCGAGGATCCACCCTCTCTCTGTCTGTGCTGCTGTGATGTGGAGCTGAAGGCAGGACTAATGATTTGCATTCTGTGAGTGATAGAGAGGGGGGGAGGACAATGCCTGCACATCACAGCAAACACACAGAGACAGGGTGGATCCTGGAGCTGCAAAACAGCCCACCTTCGTGACTAAAGAATAGTCACTCTGCTAATTATAATCACTAATGAGTGAGTATTAAAACGTTTTTCTCCACTTTCACAGGATGCTTTTAGGAGACAAAAGGAGTGTGAGACTAGTGATACTATGCTGCAGGGACATGTTTTGCTAGCTTAGGAGGTGTTTTGGAGGTGACAGGATCCCTTTAAACTATTAATATAGATTTACTCAATCTTTAACCACACTCACCCATATTGTAGTATACAGAGTCCCTAGATGGCTTGTTTGTTCAGGAGTGAAGATGTCCAGGACATGAAAGGTCTGAAGCTCTGTCTTACTTCCTGACTGCAGTGGCAGATACTTAACATGATTGACAGAGCTGCTGGCCTGTCATCTGCTCTGCATTCACTTTGTACCCCTGTTCATTCTCAGGTTGAGCTCTAACAAAGCTTTCTCCTCTGTCCTCTCCTGCTTCTAAGCTGTAACATATCAAAATAATACAGTAATGTCTAAAAATCATGGATTATTTGGTGAATATAGACCCCACACTTTTAGACCACAGGCTGAACAGGTCTGAATTCAAGATTTTCAAATTGACACTATAATAGTTAAATATTTTAAAATATGATCCCATCGTGATCCCAACTTGAAATTTGGTACAGATGTGGCTAAGAGCATAAAAGACACATGGGCAGTTTTTGAAATATTTAAATTATGCCGATTATGCCGGAAATGTGTTTTAGGCTAAATTCACACATTGCGTATTTTGCCGCGTTTTTTTTACGCGCGCTTTTCAAAATACGCAATGTGCCTTTTGTCTGCCAGCAAAGTGAATGTGAAATTCACTTTGCAGTGCAGACATTGCGTAAAAATACGCAGTGCGTTTTCCTGGAGAAAACGCAGCTCCGTAAACAATTGATATGTCAATTGTTTACGCAGCTTCTCCTGCGTATTCTCCCAGAGGGAAGGAAGAATCCAGCTTCCTCCTCCCCTCTGTGACACCTGTGGCCGCCCATTAGATTTCACAGTGTATTAATATACACTCTGAAATCTAAATTAAACAAAAGCAAGTGTCTGAAAAATAAAAAAGAATCAATACTTCACCTGTCCGACGCCTTCTGCCGCTGTGCGATCCCCGGTTCCAAGTGAGATCTCTTCTGACAGGACCTGTGGTGATGTCAGAGGGGCGTTCCCGGGCACTCGCGGTCATGTGATACATATCACATGACCGCGAACAGCCAATCAGCGCTGGGAACGCCCCCCCCTCTGACTTCACCACAGGTCTTATCAGTACACCTCTCACTTAGAACCGGAGAGCGGGAGAAGGCACCGGAGAGGTGATGTATTCATTCTTTTTTATTTTACATACATTTGCCTTTGTTTAATTTAGATTTCACAGTGTATATTAATACTCTGTGAAATCTAATGGGGCTGTCACAGAGGGGAGGAGGAAGCAGGATTCTTCCTCCCCTCTGTGACATCACTGCGCTTTCTGGAGTAAAGAAAGCGCAGTGTGTGAAAGCCCCTGCGTATTTTGTTGCACTTTTTTGCGCGACCGAAAAACGCGGCAAAAAGCGCGCGCAAAAAAGCGCAGCAAAATATGCAAATGTGTGAACGCAGCCTTAAAATTTTGCATTTGCGTTCGCATGGGTAAAATATTGACAAAGATCCTCTTGTGACATATCTGGTGAAAGCCTTAACAGTTCTGAGTAGAATGGTGTTTATTTTGTCTAGCCTGAGTTATGGTGAGAAATGTAAAGGCAGGCAACACTGAAATTCACACTTTTTTCGAACTTTGAAAATCATTAAAATAAAAAAAAAATTTTTTACATTTTTCTCTTCACATGTTGCATTGTCTGATATGCTATTATCAAATAACAAAATCTCAAAACAATTAAAAATATAGAGGTAATAATCATTGGTTCACTTGACATGGAATGGCCCATTGTCAGACCCTGCAGGGAGCTCCTGGATTAGTCCTCTTCATTATAACCAAACAGGAATAGTCCAGGTGCTGTATAAACTGTCATGTAATTATGCAGTCCCTCTCAGCAGCTCCCTCCCTTTGCTAACAGTGCAGTGTCAGGTTTAACTTACAGAAGGTCTGTTCTGTTAAGGACACAGAGAGAGCTAATACAGATATTCCTTATCTAGACTCCGTGTGTTTCTGTAAGCAGATATCCTGCTCTGCTGTGACAGTTTCTGTGATGTATTTGACCTCTTATGATTCTGCAAACACGGAGCAGAGAGGACAATACAGCCCCTTCCCCCAATGATGATGTGGTGTGAGTATGTGACATGCATATTCATGCTATGGGGGAGAAGACAGCAGAGAACTAAGTGAATCATTCACTGTGACAGATGGAATGATTCTCTTTATTTGAAGTTTACAGAAGATAGGCGGGGAATATAGATAAAAGAAATACATCAATTGCTTAGAGAAAGGAATTAGAAAATGATAGCATTTATATATGGATTTTTGACCTGTACGTTTTCCTTTAACTATTTGATCACGCCATGATGCACCGAGCGACTGTACGTGATTTGAACAGTCATTTGGAGCTGACAGTCCCTTTAAGGGTGGAGAAACGTGAAACTGCTCCCAAATCGGGGTTCCTGTTTTTCACAGCCTGTTAACAAGCCATTGCTTCTTCACATTAAAAACAGCTAGTCAGTTCTTGCTACCTAAATGAAGGGATAATTTTTGGACAGTATAATAACAAGTCTTTGTAATTGATTAAACATTTTGAGAAGAGCAAACCTTTTGCAAATACTAAAAAAAAGCTAGGAGTGAAAAAAGTTAAGTGCACTTATCACAATCTGTCTAAAACGTCTCTTCACTAAGTAAAAATGAAAGCTCTTCACTCTCTCCAAACAGTGGTAAATTTGTGCCCCACGATGTATGAATAGCCGCAGCTTCTTTTGTTAGTACCATATGTGTATAAGTGCCAGCAGGGAAGGCATTTGCCTCATAGAGGGATAATTGGTCGACTGTAAAGGCCCTGTCTCACATAACGATCGCTCCAATTATCCCGACAGCGATAACGACCTGCCGGGATCGCTGGAGCGTCGTTACCTGATCGCTGGGGAGCTGTCAAACAGGCAGATCTCCCCAGCGATCAGGGAGCCACCTCCCACATCTCAGAAGGCGATGTCAGTGTCCTCCCTGCTTAGCGCTGCCTTGCAGGCAGCGCTGAGCAGGGTGAACACTGGTAACTATGATAAACAGCGGGTATCCAGGTAGCGCACGCTGCCTAGATACCCGCTGTTTATCATAGTTACCAGCGTTCTCCCTGCTTACAGGCAGTGCTAAGCAGGGAGGACGCTGGTAACCATGGTAAACGCCAGGTATCTAGGCAGCGTGCGCTGCCTGGATGCCCGGTGTTCACTATAGTAACCAACCCTGTGAGGTCACAGATCGTTGGTTTCTCACGGTCACACGCAGCGATGCGTGCTGACCAGCGGGAAACAAATTATCAAAAAATGACCCGCAGCACTTTGCAGTGATTAGCGACCTCACAGCAGGGGCCTGATCGCTGCAAAGTGTCACACAGAACGATATCACTGGAGAGATCGTTGTAACGTCACAGTTACAACGATCTCTCTAACAATATCGTTATGTGTGACTGGGGCTTAAGTCAACAGCGGAAAGTTGTCAATGAAGCTAGGAGCGTCAGGGTTGGCACTGATTACATGACTGTTTCTGATGACCCCACCCCCATGACTTCCATGATGCCTTATAGGTTGCAGCATTTCTTAGTCATCTGCTAGATTAGTTTTACCGTAGATTCAAATGCATGTCTGGTGACGTCATTAGTTTATGTAGTAAAGCATGGTGGCTTATTATAACCTTGTTCTTACTCAGTCCCTGTCTTGTTTCCTACAGAAATCCTGACCGGGGTGATTGCCAGCGTGAAGAAGGATGGAGAATGGAAGGTGGGAACCTAGAACTGAGTCATACAGAACCCTATTGTACCATTTCTCTGCATATGGAATCTACACTGTGATGTACTAACTGTGAAAATGTGTCATCCACAATACTCCTCTTATCCATTTACACAATATAATTATAGGCAACTTTCAACCAAAATCTGGAAAGTATGTGAGCTTGCATCAAAGGGAGGGAGGCGGTCCATGATGTACCCCTTATGTCATGGGTCGTTAATAGGTTAAACACATCCAGTTGTGGAAATAACAACTTTATTCAATAGATCTTAGAATAATTAACTTTGTTTGTGGGAATACCACTTTAATGACACAACTATTTTGGTCCTTGAGGCTTTTCATGTTCTTGTTACTGGGTTCAAGTGCTATAGCTGTTTCATTCTTCAGTTGGTGCAGCTGTCCCCCTGTGAACGGGTGGGGGGTGTCAGTGGGGCGACAGATGGAACCTTGACTTCTGTCAAACCAACTACTGTAGATGCTGCGTTCAAAATTGATCATAACATATAGGGGTTAATCTGCAAGTTGTCATCAAGGAACCTGCTACCTTCCATGCTGTGAATCTGATCCTGTGGGTATAGAGACAATGTCCCCTGAGCAGCAGAACATGTATTAGTACAAATTTGTTGTATTTAAATTAACGAACCTGAGTTGTAAGTACCAGGCACCAACTGCTCAGTATCGGGCACTGCCTGGTAAACAAAGCGGATGTGGCACTTGATGGGTTTCTGCATCCCCGTTAAATAGCTGTTTGGGGGACTCTATGTTTAAAGGGGACTCTGAGTACCCCTGCCATGTATCTAGGCAAGAAGACCATTCATTTTGAAGAAACAGACCTCCATAGTGCTCTATTGCAGGCGTAGCAGAATTTTTCCAAATCTTACCAGGTCGCTTGCACCTCTTTCCCATAGGAACATGAAGCCGCTCCGGAAACTCTGTGATTCCTCAAATTATAAAACCCTGGACTAGAAAATGGAGGCTCCTTGCTATACATTTCACCTACTAAATGTGATCTTGATTTTCTTTCTCTCAAGGTCCTGATAGTCGATCACACCAGTATGCGTATCCTCTCCTCCTGCTGTAAAATGTCAGACATATTGGATGAAGGCATCACCAGTAAGTCTGTGTCTCTGCTATGAATGATTTAATTATACCCAGCGCTGGGAATTGCACCATGTAGGACAGTATTCTCCATCCCCCTGGTCTCCATCCCCCTGGTCTCCATCCCCCTGGTCTCCATCCCCCTGGTCTCCATCCCCCTGGTCTCCATCCCCCTGGTCTCCATCCCCCTGGTCTCCATCCCCCTGGTCTCCATCCCCCTGGTCTCCATCCCCCTGGTCTCCATCCCCCTGGTCTCCATCCCCCTGGTCTCCATCCCCCTGGTCTCCATCCCCCTGGTCTCCATCCCCCTGTCTCCATCCCCTGGTCTCCATCCCCCTGGTCTCCTCACCTAATGGTGACGGGCTTATATGGGTCAGCAGCCCCATGGTGTCTGCTTGACTTATAATAAAGGTAGTGGTAGTCATAATGATAGATATTCTGTCATTGGGATAAGAATAATGATATATATGTCTTGTCTTCTATGCCATCTTTAGTTGTTGAAGATGTGAACAAAAGGAGAGAGCCGATCCCCAGCCTAGAAGCCATTTATTTCATCACCCCCAGCGATAAGGTAATTCAGCCGCTCGTAAAATTTGCTGCCATCTTGTTTCTTTTATGACACATATCTCTGATGTAGGCACACAAAACGCACAGGCGCTTTAAACTGGGCAAGGACCCCCATTTCCTTAAGGGTTAGAGGTCCCACCGGCCAAGCGCCGGTCTGATTACTTTCGTCGTCTCCTGTGGCTTTGTAGGAATACTGATTATCTGAGCGCTCATCTTTATAGCTGTTCACTTCAGAATGTGAAAATGTGGTTTATCCAGTCTGACCAGAACTGCCCCAACCAACCAGTAATTTGCCTTATGTCCCAGTTTCTGTCCCAGAAGAGATGTTGAACGTGCCAGACCGCCTCAATATGGAGAATTGAGAGCCCCCTGTGGTCGGATCCCTTCAGTCTAGTGCTGGGATTGCCAACTAAAATATATGAGCTCACCGCCGAGGCTCTGATGGCCAGCATAAATTGTATGTGTTGTGTATATATATAAAGGAATTTTTCCCCTCACTGCCAGAGGTCACGCTATATATTTTACAGCTAGGCATTTTTGGGGAGTATTTTTAGCTAAGGATAAAAGTGTACAATGTAGGAGCCTATACTTACGGTGATCACAGTCCGGTCTTCTGCAGTGTTATCTGATGGTCTCCACTGTATATAAACTAACACAATTTTCTGCCAATTTGGGACAGAAACAGGCAGAGCGGCTTCATAAACTGCATACTCGTTTACGCCGTGTGACCTTATCATACAGTCGACAGAACTAGCTCTGTATACTACAGCTTAACCACTTGTAGAGGACCCCTGGCCACATCAGGGAATAGAGGCTGCAGAGCTTAATAAGACACATTTTTAAATTTCTCCTCTCCATTTCAGAGAAATTAGCTTATAAAGTTAAGTCCATAAGGGCATTACCAGAGACTTTTCTCTGGGGGCGTGTACTTCTTCTGCATGAGGTTGACCAATCAGAAGCAGACAGCAACACACAGGAGGAAAAAGAATACGCCCATACAATAGCTTAGGCTGGGTTTACACTTGCAGACCCCTCTGCAGTGTTCTGCGGAGGGGAACCGCAATGTTAGCGCAGCCACCGCAAGCCCCTATGTTTATAATGGAAACTCACAGTGCTGCACTTGACTGCGCATGACTGTGCGCTCCCATTCATTTCCCTGTGTGATTTGTACGCAGGTGGATGCCTGCGCACAAATCACACACTCTCGTCCGCACCAGGAATGCAACATGTCGCATTCCTGGTGCGGACGAGTGTGTGTGATTTGTGCGCAGGCATCTGCCTGTGTACAAATCAAACAGGCAAATGAATGGGAGCGCACGGTCATGCGCAGTCAAGCGTAGCACCATGCGTCCCCATTATAAACATAGGGATTTGTGGTGGCTGCACTCAGCTTGCAGATCCCCTCCGCAAAACGCTTCGGAGGGGTCCGCAAGTGTGAACCCAGCCTTAGAGCAGGCTTTCTCCCATGTTGCTAGTATGTTGCTTCCTGTTGATAATTGATCAACTCTATGCAGCTGCAGGGAACAAGAATATGCCCCCAATGAAGAATCTCTGATAACGCCGCCTTGGACTTATCATTAATTATAACCTAAACTTTACAAGCTACTATATCCGCAATGCGAGAGGACAATCAAACAATAAAAACTGTTTTATTGAGCTCTGCAGCCAGTATTCCATGAAACTGAATGTTGTCCGGCAAAAAAAGCAAGCCTCATACGTCTCTCATTGCAAAAGAAGAAGCTTTAAATATTGGTCCCGTCAGGAAGGGATCAATATTTCTCTTTCCACGCTCTCCATCTGCTCCGCTGGCTACAGCTTGTTTTTACATTTGCGTATTTACGTCATTGTAGGTTTCCTCCTCCCGTGAACCCTTCAGGGATCTGACACTAGGACTTTTAAGGCCATTGTATTAATATTTGTGATGGACACCATCTTGTATGTTTTCAGTGACCACAGTCACATTCATTTGCTACCATGTCATGTGTCATTTCATGGCAAATTTGTACGATGCTCCTTATCCCAGTTCTGAGAATAAACCTGTATTTTCATGGTGGTAAGGACACAAACCAGTTCTACCAGTTCATCTCCTGCTACTTATGGAAGTGCCTGCAATAACAATGGCCTGGTGTGGTAGATCCTCCTTTGCACTTGGCTCCTGAGCTCCCATGGCTTTCCAGCTGCAGATCACAGTTGTCCAGTTTGGACTCTGCAGATAATCGCTGGATTAGACTACATTCATATTTGCAGTATCCTCTCCATAACATAGGGAAAGCTCTCATACATTCATCAAATGTATACATAGGCTCCAATTCCACCTACAGAGGCCAAAATAGTGTCTTTGGCCTCCATTGACTGGTTTATATATGACTGTCCTATTCTATAATGAGGCAGCTTGTAATTACACTTATACCATACAGTATGGGAGTCTATAGATGGCATATACCTAAATGTGGTATAACTTATAGGCATCTGTCAGGGCTATATCCTCCCAACATACACCTCCAATGTTACCAGCAAATGTAGTTTATTTTGACATTTCACTAATGGATGTCCCCTCTGCATGCGTTAAAAACAGGAGGTAGTGCACTCTGTCCCCCATGACTCTGTCTGAGATTTACAATTTTGTTCTATGTAATCTGTTAAAATTTGCGCAGGGCCCCCCCTCCCGGGCTTTGTGCGCGCAGGGCCCCCCCCTCCCGGGCTTTGTGCGTGCAGGGCCCCCCCCTCCCGGGCTTTGTGCGCGCAGGGCCCCCCCCCTCCCGGGCTTTGTGCGCGCAGGGCCCCCCCCCTCCCGGGCTTTGTGCGCGCAGGGCCCCCCCCTCCCGGGCTTTGTGCGCGCAGGGCCCCCCCTACCATGGCCTTGTGCTTCTTCCTATGGCTGAGTTCGGGCATGTGACCGCTGCACCAAGTCACTGGCCGCAGCGGTGACCAATCTTGCTACACACCTCTCCAGTCCCACATATAATAGCATAAATGATTTAATAAACAATGTGTAATTCTTGGTTCCTCCCCTGGAGGCACAGTAGGAGATTTGAATACTTTCTGATGGATTCCCCCAAAGATGACAAATGATTGCTGGGGGTCTTAGTAGTGGTTCCCCCTGTGATCTTCCCACCTTGAATACTCTGTGGTTCTTGGACCGGATCACTCTACGTCTTGTATTCTGGTAGATGATACTTCAATCATTTGCTGTGAAACTCAGAAGCTCATAGCAATTTATGTTGTTTTTCCTCAGTCTGTCCGAGCTCTTATATCCGACTTCAAGGACCTGTGTGCTCCCATGTACAAAGCCGCCCATATATTCTTCACAGACAGTGAGTATGGGCATCGGTGTGGGGGTCACATGGTATACATTGGGTGTTGTATGAGATATTGAGTTGGTGCATCGGGGCAGATGTTTTGGATTATTATACATTATACTCTGTGTGCAGAATTATTAGCCCATTTGTATTTTTGATGAGTAATTTTATCATTGAACAACCACACGTCAGTCAGTCTAAAAGGTGAATCAATCTCTATGTAAGAAAGTAAAAGTGCTGTTATGTCTTTATCAGTAGAACGTCTATCTGCCGAATTATTGGACAATTATTGTGCCAAATTATGTAACTATCTGAAAAAAATACATTTTTCCATCTCATTTGTTTATTTTCATCTGATAAAGTGAGAACAATAACCAAATACATTAAAATGTACAAAAATACATTTCTGACATATCAAAAAAAATCAGTGCCGTTATAGCCACCCGAGATGTTAATACTAGTCCTAAACCATCCGTGTATGGAGTCTTCAGTTTCTTAATAATAATATGTTGAGGATCATCTTTTTGGGCAGCACCAACCACAGCCGTCCAGACGTTGATCAGAGAGGTGACAGTTTACCGTCACCACAAGGTCTCAATAGGGTATAGCCGGTGAGGAAGGGGCTGGGTGTATTCTGAAAGAAACTCTGTAGGGTTGGGAATGGTGTTTTGAATCTTGTGGTCAACCCGAAAAGTTCCAATAACTCATCTGTAATAATACCCACCCATAGCAGTTGTGCAATTGGATGTGTTAAAAACAAATTGTTCCTGTCCCGAGATATTCTTATAAATGTGCCCCTGAGTAATGTGTATGTCCGACCATGCAGGAACAGGTTGGATATACCACAGCCCCTGGGTATACAGGGAGTATGCAGACATTACAGCCCGAGGATCATAGAATATAAGAGTATACAGACATTACAGCCGATAAGTAGAGTATATAGACATTAGCCGGATCACAGAATATAAGAGTACAGCATTACAGCTGGGATCACAGAATATAAGAGTATACAGACATTACAGCTGGGGATCACAGAATATAAGAGTATACAGACATTACAGCGGGGTCAAATTAAGAGTATACAGATTACAGCGGGAAATAAAATACTACAATCTCTAGACTATTATCTGTGGCCCGTAGGCTGATCACAAAGCACTGGATAGAGGTGGAGGCACCAACAAGGGGCGAATTCTTATCCCAGGTAACTCGTATTATAAACCTAGGAAAAAGAATATAGCAAAAACGAAAACAGGAGGAAGTTTTTGAGAACTTATGGATGCCCTGGATGAACGCGTGTTAAGTTACAGAACGTTGGGGGTTGGGGGGGGGGGAGGAGGGATCTAAACTGTCTGTAAAAATGGATGAAGACATGTTATGTTTGTAAGTTGTGATTGCTAAATAAAAAATTTTATTTGGTTAAAAAAAATAAAAAGAACTTCTGGCCATGTGTTTGGTCCAGGGGTCTGGGCTCATTCCTAGGCGTCTATGTGTTTGGTCCAGGGGTCTGGGCTCATTCCTAGGTGTCTATGTGTTTGGTCCAGGGGTCTGGGCTCATTCCTAGGCGTCTGTGTGTTTGGTCCAGGGGTCTGGGCTCATTCCTAGGCGTCTGTGTGTTTGGTCCAGGGGTCTGGGCTCATTCCTAGGCGTCTATGTGTTTGGTCCAGGGGTCTGGGCTCATTCCTAGGTGTCTGTGTGTTTGGTCCAGGGGTCTGGGCTCATTCCTAGGCGTCTATGTGTTTGGTCCAGGGGTCTGGGCTCATTCCTAGGTGTCTATGTGTTTGGTCCAGGGGTCTGGGCTCATTCCTAGGCGTCTATGTGTTTGGTCCAGGGGTCTGGGCTCAGTCCTAGGCGTCTGTGTGTTTGGTCCAGGGGTCTGGGCTCATTCCTAGGCGTCTATGTGTTTGGTCCAGGGGTCTGGGCTCATTCCTAGGTGTCTATGTGTTTGGTCCAGGGGTCTGGGCTCATTCCTAGGCGTCTATGTGTTTGGT
The DNA here is from genome assembly GCA_033576535.1 of Allobates femoralis. Lineage (NCBI taxonomy): Eukaryota > Metazoa > Chordata > Amphibia > Anura > Aromobatidae > Allobates > Allobates femoralis. Next base: position 49,155,387 of record JARQOC010000004.1, read on the forward strand.
CCAGGGGTCTGGGCTCAGTCCTAGGCGTCTGTGTTTGGTCCAGGGGTCTGGGCTCATTCCTAGGCGTCTATGTGTTTGGTCCAGGGGTCTGGGCTCATTCCTAGGCGTCTATGTGTTTGGTCCAAGGGTCTGGGCTCATTCCTAGGCGTCTATGTGTTTGGTCCAGGGGTCTGGGCTCATTCCTAGGCGTCTATGTGTTTGGTCCAGGGGTCTGGGCTCATTCCTAGGCGTCTATGTGTTTGGTCCTAGGGTCTGGGCTCATTCCTAGGCGTCTGTGTTTGGTCCAGGGGTCTGGGCTCATTCCTAGGCGTCTATGTGTTTGGTCCAAGGGTCTGGGCTCATTCCTAGGCGTCTATGTGTTTGGTCCAAGGGTCTGGACTCATTCCTAGGCGACTATGTGTTTGGTCCTGGGGTCTGGGCTCATTCCTAGGTGTCTATGTGTTTGATCCAGGGGTCTGGGCTCATTCCTAGGCGTCTATGTGTTTGTTCCTAGGGTCTGGGCTCATTCCTAGGCGTCTATGTGTTTGGTCCAGGGGTCTGGGCTCATTCCTAGGCGTCTATGTGTTTGGTCCAGGGGTCTGGGCTCATTCCTAGGCGTCTGTGTTTGGTCCAGGGGTCTGGGCTCATTCCTAGACGTCTATGTGTTTGGTCCAGGGGTCTGGGCTCATTCCTAGGCGTCTGTGTTTGGTCCAGGGGTCTGGGCTCATTCCTAGGCGTCTGTGTTTGGTCCAGGGGTCTGGGCTCATTCCTAGGCGTCTGTGTTTGGTCCAGGGGTCTGGGCTCATTCCTAGGCGTCTATGTGTTTGGTCCAGGGGTCTTGGCTCATTCCTAGGCGTCGGTGTGTTTGGTCCAGGGGTCTGGGCTCATTCCTAGGCGTCGGTGTGTTTGGTCCAGGGGTCTGGGCTCATTCCTAGGCGTCTGTGTGTTTGGTCCAGGGGTCTGGGCTCATTCCTAGGCGTCGGTGTGTTTGGTCCAGGGGTCTGGGCTCATTCCTAGGCATCTATGTGTTTGGTCCAAGGGTCTGGGCTCATTCCTAGGCGTCTGTGTGTTTGGTCCAGGGGTCTGGGCTCATTCCTAGGCGTCTGCCTTTATTCTGCTCCAGCTACTGGAACGTTATTGCACAAAAATGTATCAATTCTTCCGAGCGTAGATTTCAAAGGAAATGACTTTGATTGCACATGAGGTTCACCGCGGCCCCCACATTACTTGTGTCCCTCTTGTCCTCAGCTTGTCCTGAAAGCCTGTTCAACGAAATTGGGAAGTCCAGAGTGCCCAAAGTGATTAAGACGTTTAAGGAGATTAATTTGGCCTTCCTCCCATATGAGAGTCAGGTAAGTGGTGTGACTGTACCGAGAGGCCGCTGTAGCGTTATTGCTCTTGCTAGCACTCTATTCACATTCAGTATGTATAGTTTTAACATTCACTACTTTTTTCTGTGCTTTATTTTTCTTATTTGAGGCATTTTTGCAAGTTCGTTCCTTTTTTTTTTCCTGCCATTTTTGACCCTATTGAGACATCCACATTAGGAAACACCAGGAAACAAAAGGCCAAAACCAGAGAGTATTGCATGTAGATAGAAAGGCCACTGGCCCCCAAACAATACTGTGTATGCTGCTATCCTTATAACAGATATTCTGTGAATAGCACATCCACAGAATAGGGGATGAATATAATAAACTAGATGGTGGCCCGATTCTAACGCATCGGGTACGTATATGGCGGTACATTACAGCACATGTATGGCTGTACATTACAGCACATGTATAGCAACATAATGTAGGAAAAGAGACCCTGAATCCAACGATGTATCACATAGGTTACTGAGTACAGCGGTTCTGACAGAGTTTTTATATTTAGCAATGCATCAGAGCTGAGAAAGCTACCCTCGCCCACTACAGGCTCTCTATATACAATATATATAAACAGTGAGCTGCTTATCACAGCATAGGCAATGATAATCTTCTGAAGTTAAAACAAGCATTACAAGTAAACACCACGACGGCCCTTGATAAGAGAGGCTTTGATGAAATCTGTGTTAACCTCTACAACATGCTGTCTTAAGATTACATAGCATAAACCTGCGGACAGATTCCCTTAATTCATTGGGTGGGCTGACTCATGGGTTCCCCACCAAAACCTAGAACTGGGGTCCTGTGTCCCATATGTGAAAGGGCGGTAGATTTATCAGTTAATAGACCAGCGTGTGAGCTAGGAATGTATTGTATAGATATAGTCTGAACATTGGTGAACTGTAGATGCCTGAGGCTGCCATAGTCTGCTTTTATATGGATTCATCAATCAATACAGAATAAACAGATGTAGGTAAGAGCCTCCATACACGTTAGGTAACTGATGGATGCAGAATCATTTGGCTGATGGCTATCCCACCAACTCCCACATATAAAGGAGCACTTGTCTTGGCTGATTGCTCCCTGTGAGAGCAGCTGTCAGACCCCTGGTAGCAGCTGATCTCCCAGAGAACAAAAGGATCGGCCATTAGAAACACAACAGGCCAGATCCCTCTCTGTTGACTCAGGAGGTCCCCGTACACATTGTTGTCAGCTGAGTACAGTCTTAGCTTCTTTAGGTTCCCATATACCTATGAAAGGTGGCAGAATACAATGACCGTCTGTTAATGGAGTCCCAACTTTCAGCTGCCAGTGAAAGAAGGATGGAAATGGCAGATCTTATCATTCCTGATCCATTGTTATCAAGGGCAGTAAGCCTCCAGCGCAACCATTGGAAATCACAGCAGACGGCACTTTTTTATAGTGTCGGCCACCACAAGAAACCCTACAAAAACATTTCTCAGTATTATGTCAAATATATGGGGGCAGAGGTCAGAGGTCAGAGGTGTGCAGCAGGACTAGTATAATCTGATGTGAACAGAGCCAAACCCATACAAAAGCACCCTGGGAACTGCCAGAAGTGGATTACAACACTCAACATATATTCTGTGGCAAAAGAATGGTTAGACCCTGGACACATAGACCAGGGATGTATAATAACAAAATATTTGCTGTCACATGGAGTTTTGTCATTTTAATCTCTGCCTTTGTGGGTTCAGAAGTCCAGAGCATGGTCCTACTCATCGATTGTCATTATATTCATACACTGATGGACATCAGCCATTGAGTAGGACCACCCACTGGACTCCTAAACCTTGATTGGCCGTGCACCTTGCCCTCATTCTTGCCATTGAGGACTGAGAGCCCCGTTCCTCACATTGAGGACTGAGAGCCCCGTTCCTCACATTGAGGACTGAGAGCCCCGTTCCTCACATTGAGGACTGAGAGCCCCGTTCCTCACATTGAGGACTGAGAGCCCCGTTCCTCACATTGAGGACTGAGAGCCCCGTTCCTCACATTGAGGACTGAGAGCCCCGTTCCTCACATTGAGGACTGAGAGCCCCGTTCCTCACATTGAGGACTGAGAGCCCCGTTCCTCACATTGAGGACTGAGAGCCCCGTTCCTCACATTGAGGCCTGAGAGCCCCGTTCCTCACATTGAGGCCTGAGAGCCCCGTTCCTCACATTGAGGCCTGAGAGCCCCGTTCCTCACATTGAGGCCTGAGAGCCCCGTTCCTCACATTGAGGCCTGAGAGCCCCGTTCCTCACATTGAGGCCTGAGAGCCCCGTTCCTCACATTGAGGCCTGAGAGCCCCGTTCCTCACATTGAGGCCTGAGAGCCCCGTTCCTCACATTGAGGCCTGAGAGCCCCGTTCCTCACATTGAGGCCTGAGAGCCCCGTTCCTCACATTGAGGCCTGAGAGCCCCGTTCCTCACATTGAGGCCTGAGAGCCCCGTTCCTCACATTGAGGCCTGAGAGCCCCGTTCCTCACATTGAGGCCTGAGAGCCCCGTTCCTCACATTGAGGCCTGAGAGCCCCGTTCCTCACATTGAGGCCTGAGAGCCCCGTTCCTCACATTGAGGCCTGAGAGCCCCGTTCCTCACATTGAGGCCTGAGAGCCCCGTTCCTCACATTGAGGCCTGAGAGCCCCGTTCCTCACATTGAGGCCTGAGAGCCCCGTTCCTCACATTGAGGCCTGAGAGCCCCGTTCCTCACATTGAGGCCTGAGAGCCCCGTTCCTCACATTGAGGCCTGAGAGCCCCGTTCCTCACATTGAGGCCTGAGAGCCCCGTTCCTCACATTGAGGCCTGAGAGCCCCGTTCCTCACATTGAGGCCTGAGAGCCCCGTTCCTCACATTGAGGCCTGAGAGCCCCGTTCCTCACATTGAGGCCTGAGAGCCCCGTTCCTCACATTGAGGCCTGAGAGCCCCGTTCCTCACATTGAGGCCTGAGAGCCCCGTTCCTCACATTGAGGCCTGAGAGCCCCGTTCCTCACATTGAGGCCTGAGAGCCCCGTTCCTCACATTGAGGCCTGAGAGCCCGTTCCTCACATTGAGGCCTGAGAGCCCCGTTCCTCACATTGAGGCCTGAGAGCCCCGTTCCTCACATTGAGGCCTGAGAGCCCCGTTCCTCACATTGAGGCCTGAGAGCCCCGTTCCTCACATTGAGGACTGAGAGCCCCGTTCCTCACATTGAGGACTGAGAGCCCCGTTCCTCACATTGAGGACTGAGAGCCCCGTTCCTCACATTGAGGACTGAGAGCCCCGTTCCTCACATTGAGGACTGAGAGCCCCGTTCCTCACATTGAGGACTGAGAGCCCCGTTCCTCACATTGAGGACTGAGAGCCCCGTTCCTCACATTGAGGACTGAGAGCGCTCATTCTTGACATTGAGGACTGAGAGCCCCGTTCCTCACATTGAGGACTGAGAGCGCTCATTCTTGACATTGAGGCCTGAGAGCCCCGTTCCTCACATTGAGGCCTGAGAGCCCCGTTCCTCACATTGAGGCCTGAGAGCCCCGTTCCTCACATTGAGGCCTGAGAGCCCCGTTCCTCACATTGAGGCCTGAGAGCCCCGTTCCTCACATTGAGGCCTGAGAGCCCCGTTCCTCACATTGAGGCCTGAGAGCCCCGTTCCTCACATTGAGGCCTGAGAGCCCCGTTCCTCACATTGAGGCCTGAGAGCCCCGTTCCTCACATTGAGGCCTGAGAGCCCCGTTCCTCACATTGAGGCCTGAGAGCCCCGTTCCTCACATTGAGGCCTGAGAGCCCCGTTCCTCACATTGAGGCCTGAGAGCCCCGTTCCTCACATTGAGGACTGAGAGCCCAGTTCTTGGGCTGCTGGAGGCTTCCTGAAAGTAAGACCCCTAATGATCAGTAAGTTATACATTATTGTATAGCTTGTTAGTTTAACAATCTTTTAATCTTCCATAAAGCGGTAATAAGTTGTCAATTATAGATCCAGTGCAGCTCGTATCACCCGCTTGTGTTCTCCTAGGTCTACTGCTTAGACGCAAAGGACTCTTTCCACACTCTCTTCGGCAAAGTAGAAAAGGAAGTTCGCAACAGATGCCTGGAAACGCTGGCAGAACAGATCGCCACTTTATGTGAGACATTAAAGGAGTACCCAGCTGTCAGATACCGCAGGTAAGTACGTGATGACAGTAATGAGATTGATTCTAAAATTTCAGGATCTGTTCACTGAACCCTCATATGTCTAGGTCAGATGAGAAGTGATGGAAAAGTCAGCCTGAGTCTCTCCAGCACTTGGCACAAACTATTCTGGGCTAAATTCACTGAGTGCAGTGGAGGTAACCCTCGATGCCCTATTCTGTAGAGGTATATCTGGCGACCCTTTCCCTTTAAGAAATATTATACTTGAAGGGAGCCTGTCACGTTGTGCATAAAGTCCGGTCTGTGGAAAGCACGGTATAGAGGAGGAGAAGCTGAGCAGAATGATACATACGTTTGTTGGAAATTATTCAGTATGACGTGTATTCATTGAAATCTCTGGTTTTCTTTGTCTGTTTTACAGCAGATGTACCAGTTCAGTTACATTTATGGCCCCTTTACACGCAGCTACAGGTGACAGGTTTTCCACAGGTAACTTACTGGTTGCAGTGAAATCATGGAGACATAGTTCCATTTGTACACAGCACCAAGATAGAACTATGTCTCCATGATTTCACTGCAGCCAGTAAGTTACCTGTGGAAAACCTGTCACCTGTAGCTGCGTGTAAAGGGGCCATTACAGATACATGTATGGCACAGAACCCAGGAGCCAGAAATGATCTGCTGCAATCACATGGATGTACGTGACCATATTGCTGCATGGAACTACCAGATCAGCTGGTACTGGAGAAAGGGGGTTAACGGATTTTTTTAAATTTTTTTTTTCCATTAATTTTAATGACATTTCGATGGGTTGATGTAAGTGCAACGAAGTTAAAGGGTTGTCTGGTATTAAAGGCTGTGTAATCCTTGATTTCCTCTATTGTAGTGGCTATGAGGACAACACCACCCTCGCTCACATGGTGCAAGACAGGCTAAACGCGTTCAAAGCCGACAACCCCAGCATGGGGGAGGTAAGATGTCCATCCAGATCTTCTTGGTCAGTATCATCTGCTCAGAGCAACACAAGTCCATCCAGGTCACCATCTATTCCTATCACCTGGGTCACCTCTATCCTGCTTGTGAAGAACCGCTGGAGATGGCTCTTATGTCCTACCTTGGTGTCTCGCTTTATGAAGCACAGACATTATTGGCTCTGGACTATTAACCATGTTGTCCATGACCTCCATGCTGCTTGATCCCGTCTCACAAGCTTTTCCTGGACTGTGCAGACCCCATGTTTCTCCTTTGTGATTGCTGGATCCCCTCCCTCCATTTCACCCATGTCTCTCCCATCCCAGGGCCCAGACAAGTCCCACTCCCAGCTCCTGATTGTGGATCGTGGCTTCGACCCCGTGTCTCCTCTCCTGCATGAGCTCACCTTTCAGGCCATGGCTTATGACCTCCTAGATATTCAGCAAGACATATACCAGTAGGTGCAATGCGTCAGTCTGTATTACTAAATACTTGCATTTCCTATTAAATAATTCTGGTGCCGTGTCTAAGGCTATGTGTGAACGCTGCAGACTTGGTGCAGACATTTTGTGCACCGTATCTGCATCTTCTGGCAGAAAAACGCAGTGCACTTTTCGTGACTTTTTTTTTGCCATGCTCTTTCTAATGAAGTCAATGGGTGAAAATGCAGGGAAATCTTCACCGAGAATTGACATGCTGCAGATTGTTTTCTGCACCAAATCTCCATGAAATCTTCAAGGAGAAAATAAGCAACGTGTGCGCAGCACTTCCCAATACTCATAGACTTTGCTGGCTTCAGGATAGAAATCTGCATCAAATCTGCAGCGTGCGCTAACAGCCTACGTGTTCTGACTTGTGTCATCCCTCTGTTATTCTGCCTGGAAACAAGGGATTAGGGGTCAGCACTAACTGGTCAGTGTCAGATTGTGTAGGTAACATTATCATCAAGACATTATTGTATTTTGATTTTACAAGATAATTATCAGAGGAACATCAAAATGATCCAGAATTTAATTTTGTTAAAGCCAGAAGTTGATTAAAGTGGACTCAGAAATGTTAACAATCTTTTCAGGCGTACATTTCTAAGTGTTTATGTTCTCCTATACTGATAAGATAGGGAATCAAATGCTAGTCAAGGTCCTGTCACACATAACGATCGCTCCAGCGATCCCGACAGCGATAACGACCTGCCGGGATCGCTGGAGCGTCGTTACCTGATTGCTGTCAAACAGGCAGATCTCCCCAGCGATCAGGGACCTGGGAGTCACCTCCCACATCGCTGAAGGCAATGTCAGTGTCCTCCCTGCTTAGTGCTGCCTTACAGGCAGCGCTAAGCAGGGAGGACGCTGGTAACTATGGTAAACACCGGGTATCTAGGCAGCACGCGCTGCCTACATACCCGGTGTTTACCATGGTTACCAGCCTGTGAGGTCACAGATCGCTGGTTTCTCGTCACACGCAGCGATGCGTGCTGACCAGCGGAAAACCAGCGATCATAAAATGACCCGCAGCACTTTGCAACGATCAGTGACCTCACAGCAGGGGCCTGATCGCTGCAAAGTGTCACACAGAACGACATCGCTGGAGAGATTGTTGTAACGTCAAAGTTACAACGATCTCTCTAACGATATTGTTATGTGTGACTGGGGCTTCACTGGCTTTCCGCCGCTCACCTGAATGAATGGAGCAGGTGCACATCTTTGCACTATTCATTCTTGAATATGGCCAAGTACAGCGCTCAGTTATCCTCAGCAGTCCCATAGACCATGGCTAGGTTGAGCAAGTGCACCTCTCCGCACCATTCAGACAGGTCTCTGCAGAGCCACATTCTCAGAATTGGTTGAGGTCCCAGGGGCCCGCAAATTATCTATCTTGTCGATGGAGTATAAACTAAAAAAACTCCATACAGCCTATTTTACGGGAGTTTAAAGGGAATCTGTCAGAAGGTTTTCGCCTACTTATCTGACGGCAACATCAGGTAGGCAAAGAAACCCTGAATCCAACGATGTATCACAGAGATTACTAACTGCAGCTGTTCTCACACAATCAAAGAGTTTATTTTTAAGAACCGAGCAAAGCTGAGAGAGATGCCCCCACGATTGTCCATTTACTGTAAGGTATCAATCACAGCAGGGGTGTGTCAGACTGCTGTGTGCGTGACTTTCCAGTCCTGCAATGTTAATCATAGGGTAATAAAGCCATTAGTTTAAGTAAACAATTACACAGACCCTGATGAGAGAAGTATTGTTGCTTTTTGGGGGTTTTCCCTCAGGCTGGTTTCACACTGCAGTTTTTTCCCTGATCAGGTTCGATCAGGTTTGTGTGCCAAAACCAGGAATGTCTCCAAAACCCAGAACAGGTGTCAATCTTTCAACTATAGTTTTTCTCTGCAAGTTCCTCTCCTGGTTCCTCTCTGGGTTTTGGCACACAAACCTGATCGAACCTGATCAGGGAAAAAACTGCATTGTGAAGCCAGCCTTACATAGCAAAAACCTGCTGACCGATTCCCTTTAAGACAGGACGATAATTCCCCAAATAAACATTTGTTGCCCAATGTGAAGCCGCTTATTTTTGTTAGTCTTATTTAGCAGCTTGACATCCTTGTGTTCCTTTTCTTCTTCCTCACAGCTATGAGACCACCGGTATTGGAGACTCTCGTGAGAAGCAGGTCCTTCTAGATGAGGATGATGATCTGTGGGTGGGACTCCGCCATATGCACATTGCCGATGTGTCTAAGTAAGGACCCGCAGCTCATTCACTGCCTGCGTTATACAATCTTAGGGGCTTCTCTAAAGTGTCCTTGTATCTTTCAGGAAAGTGACAGAATTGTTAAGAACTTTCTGTGAGAGTAAAAGAATGACGACAGACAAGGTAATCCGATATTGATTATATATATATATAATATTGACCATGAGAGGGTGCCAAAATAATACCAGAAGTAATGCTTTGCTTAAAAGGGCGTCTATGCATACCAAGTCTGTATGTTTAGCTGAAATCTTACTTAGTTTATTACTAATGTGATTTTTTGTTATTTTGCTCGCTTATATGGCCCCATTAATTTCACAGCACTTTGCCGATATCCTCATCACTGTCCCAGGGATCACAATCTAGTTTTGCTATCTGTATGGCTTTGGAGTGTGGGAGGAAACTGTCCTTAATACCAGAGGAGCATGCAAACTCCTTCACCTGTTATGTATGGCCCCTATACACAAAGTAAGACAGATGGTTTTGCTGATTTTGTGTACAACAAATAAGCACTGAAATAAAACCTGCCTGATTGATGTCTCCTGCACACCTTTAAGCAGAGGGTCAGAAGGCCTTCAATGTATTCTCGCCGGCTCCTCTTCTCCTGACTGTTGGGGTTCCTCAGGGCTCCGTCCTAGGCAGGGGCGGACTGGCCCAGGTCGCAGGGGGGTAAGTGCCCCCTGGGCTGGTGGTATAGCCCTCATCCAGGGCCTTCCCCCCCCCCCCCCCCCCCTCCCCCCACAAGAGGGCCGGCGGTGTTGTGAATGCACAGGAGACGCGGCGGCCTGCAGCAGAGACGGCACAGTGAGGGCTGGCGCAGTAGGTCTGCCACCCAGGGTTTGAATCCCCAGCCAGCCCCTGGTACTAGGCCCCCTCCTGTTCTCTGTTTTTGCAATAGGGCAGTATATAATCAGCACATTATGTTTTCAGCACCATTGGTTTGCTGATGACACTCAAATAGAACACCCCTTCTCTTGACATCACCCCCACATTACTGTGTGATTGTCTGTCCGTTGTCTCTAACACTGTCCTCCCTCAATATAAAACTGAATCTCTCCAAAACTGAACTCTCATGTTTCTCCGTCTTCTAACCTACTTAATCCTTTCTGTGTGTGCTGCACAGACCTCCCAGCACACGCTCGCTGTCTGAGTTTATCTTACTTTACTCCCTATATCCGAATCACTCGCTCATGTTACCGACACCACACACATCTTCAGAATCTGTCCTTTTCTTACCTTTGAAACTGCAAAAACCTTACCTTTACTGTTGCTATAGTTCATTCTTACATGGACTACTGCAACTTTCTACTAATACGTTTTCCTCTTAATGAACCCTGCCCTCTCCAACCTTCCCTGAATGCAGCAGCAAGGGTCATATTTTTGTCTAGCCTCTACACTGATGCCTCCACTCTGTGCCAGTCTTTGCAATGGTTGTCCATCTGCTACAGAGTCCAATATAAACCATCGCCCCTCTCTAAGCTCTCCACGGTTCTGCACCGCCCTACATCCATCACCCTACCTGTCCTCCACTCTGTGTTGCGCTGCTTTACCTCTCCTTTTTTATCGCTGTCTACCAACCTATCCATTCTCTCCACTCTGCTGATGATCCAAGACTTGATCTGAATAGAAATAGGGGCAATTCACACATAGGGTGATAATATTTTAAAAATGAGAAATTGTGCTCACTTATTTAGGTTGTGACAGGCTCAACTCCCTGAAAAGCATATAAATGTCCGCTGCTGCAGCTCCGTGTGCATAGGAAAAGATGTTCTGCAGCAAGAGTGTTGACGTATATAGGGATGTCCATGGATATAGTGCTCTGCTGCTGGATACAGGGGAATCTTCACACAGGAATATGTTGCACAAAAGTATACATAGTTTCTTGGTCAACACCTTTCGAATCTGTACAAGCCTTTTTTCCCACTTGTTTCTCAAAGACCCTTCTTATGCTGCAGAAGTTCTCTGGAATGCACTATCCCAAACAGTCAAAGTAATTTCCAGTTGTAAGCCTATCTTTTTACACTTTCCTCAGAATCTGGTCCTTTCTACCATTTGTTTCCATATGATTACATGTCTCCATCACACTGCAGGCTACAATAATGGATCTATACATGGTCATAGATACAGTTCTGGTCACTCCACAGCTGTGTCTCTGGCCATTTACCGCATTATATCCATCCTCCACAGTTTGGAACTTTACAAGGAAGCCTTAAAATATAACGGATCATTATAGTGTTTTATCCCTTGGTTTCCAACATTTCCCCTGTGTTTCTTTTCTTCATTGTAAATTAGATCTGTACATCTTTTTTTTTTTTCACCTTTCTTAGGCCAACATCAAAGACTTGTCTCAGATACTGAAAAAGATGCCACAGTATCAGAAAGAACTAAATAAGGTAAGTGCTGGGGAGAGGGGTGCACACAATTACTTCTTCTCCTTCGCTGTCCTTCGTTCTCCTACTTTCGCCTCTTTTTTTTGTTTCTAGTTTTTTCCCATTGAATCCAAGTTGCTATATATGAGAAGGGCTTGTATACAAAATACAAATATAAATTACGTAGTCAGCGTTGCTTCAGCTTAAGTAGGTAGAGATAAATCAATATTTAAGAAAAAGCGGCACTCACGGGAGATGTCATTGAGTGCCGCTTTTTCTTCAAATATTGACAAATATAAATTACAGAGAACAACAGTCAGAAATTAGTACAGAGGGAACAGGGCCCTACCCTTGGGGGACTTACATTCTACATCCTACACATATAGGATGGTTCGACTTAGTTTTTTAAAGCATAACTGGCGGTTACATTTTTATTTAATAATAATGTAGAACAAGAGACTTTTCATAAACTTTCAAATATACTGATCAGAGAATTCTGGTTGAAAACCATTTATAAACCTTCCACAAGGTGTCCCCACTAGACTGTGTCTGAAGCAGACATATGCTTATTCTCAGTGAGATCCATCTTCACACTGAATACGGCCGTATATGGGTGGTGGGCAGGGCCTACACAGTGTCCACTGCTGAATACATCCAGCACAGCAAGCTCTGGGATGATAGCACAAAGACAGGAGATCTTACATCCTGCATCCACATGCTCTGCTCCCTGTTATCTGAGGAGCTGTGTGGGGCCATCAGCTGTAGCATAGACAGAGTAATCTGAATGCAGGCCAGAAGATCTCTTGTCTTTGTATGACAGCATGGAGTCCTTTTTCTTATGAAATCCTGCAGAGCCAATGATCTGTACCCGGTCACCAGTGTACCCCCCACTCATATATGTGAGGTTTATAAACAGCCTAGTGGGGACATCTTCTAGAAAGTTTATGAAAGGTTTTCTTCCAGATTTCTCTTATGAAATATATTTGGAAGTTTATTATAATCTCTTGCTCTACATTATTATTGAATAAGTGTTTTAAACAGCGGTTACACTTTAAATGTATATTATCTTATACCAATGCTTAGTTATAGCTGATCAAGTCCAGTGCTGCAGTCACATAAGTGAGAAGTTCAGAGCTGATGTCTCACAACTTTCCAGCTTCAAATCCTATTATACTAGTGTAAAAAACACAATGTGAAGGAGATTTTCCTCTTTAATTGGTAGAGGGGGTGATAACATGAAGAAAAGTTCTTGAATTCCCTGTAAAGTCAATGGAGACTATTTGTGAAGTGATGATTGGAACAGTCTGATCTCCATCATGTTACTTTTTTCTTCTTATGATCGTTCCATCAGGTAGAACACATTTATCTTTAAAAATCCCAATGTATAACTTATTTATTGAGTATTTTCTTCTTCCCTCAGTACTCTACACACCTTCACCTGGCAGAGGACTGCATGAAGCGATTCAAAGGAGGGATAGACAAACTGTGCGCTGTGGAACAGGTACGTCCTCACCTGGCCAGATCAGCTAACTAATCATGGCCCACATGTATAAGTCTGTACAGGGTCCTTACAAAAGTGGCAACTGAACCATGTATAAGGGGCAAAGATTACAAGTATAAATCATTTAAGTCAGGAAAATAGGGAGCATTCTAATAAGAGTAGGTATTTTAATGGTATATCATTAACATGGAGGAAGGTGGTGGTGCCAAATACCCATGCTCAGTCCTGGAGGGAATCACCTAACCTCCGCAAGACAAAATTGACCTTGCCGGCGGTGGGGGGTCAGACTTTGCCTTTCTGTAGATTAGAATTAGGTCTGTGAAACATGCATGTTCCTAGTAACACTTAAATTCTGTAATTCATTGTCTAGGATTTGGCCATGGGCGCCGATGCTGAGGGCGAGAAGTTAAAGGACCCCATGAAGATTATTGTCCCTGTGCTGCTGGATCCAGCTGTCAAACCTTATGATAAAATTCGCATTATCGCATTATACATATACCTGAAGAACGGTATGTGCCTACATGGAAGACACTGGACTGTACTATGTTAATATTTAGTTAAAGGGAACTTGTCAGCAGGTTTTCTCTACCTAATATGACAGCAAAATAATGTAAGCAAAGAAACCCTGAATGCAATGATGTATCACATAGATTACTGGCTGTAACCGTTCTCACAATCAAACCATATAGTTTTGGAAACACAGCAGAGCTGGAAGAGCTGCCACCTCCCACACCAGGCTCTCCATTGAGATTGTAGGTTGACTATGAGGTGTCAGTCACAGCAGGGGGCGTGTCGGACTGCCATGCGCGTGACAAAATAGTTCTATAATGGTAATAAAGCCTTTAGTTTTCAACAATAGCACACCCAACGATAAGAGAGGCACAGTTGATTTGTGATTTTAACCCTTACAGCATGCTGTTCTCAACTTGCATAGCAAAAATCTGCTGACCGATTCCCTTTAAGAGGGTCTCCTGTTCTACAAGTAAAGCTGGCTGACCCTATCAACACTGAAGGTGCATATACTAATTGGAGATCAATTTAAAAGGGGTAGCTTGTCTTGAAACAAACATTTTTAGGTGGATTTAGTCACTGGCGCCCATTGCAAACAGCTGATTTTTGCAGTGGGAAAGCTTTTGTAGCCAGATGGAAAGAAGTGTAAGCTTTCATGGTTGCTGCCTGACAGAACAGGAGACCTTCGTAATGAGTGAGACCACCAATCTCTAATGGGGACGTCACACACATCAATGTTGCCAAGCTATCTCATCGCTGGCGACATTGAAGGCTGATCACTGGTGAGCTGTCACACAGGCAGACTCACCAGCGATCAGTACCAGCGAGATCGCTGGTAACCATGTACACAAGCAGGTAACTAAGTGCCGCACGGTGCTTAGTTACTCGCTGTTTACTATGGATACCAGCTCCCAGCGCTTGCTGAGAGGCGCTGGGAGCTGGCCTATCGCGCGTCTCCCGGTGTCACACGCAACGATGCTGCGTGTCCACTGGGCGACCATCGCCAGGTTTTAGAGCGGGTTCTAAAACCTGGCGACCATCAACCAGTGAATTATCGCTGGTTGATGCGCCCTGTCACACACGTCCGTATCGCTTCAACGTCAATAAATCAATGGAAAGCCTGGTTTCAGACACAGCCAGACTCCACTGAGAGAAGGCACAGATGGTTTATTGCCATCTATGCCTTACTGACCAGTGTATGCAATGTAGAAAGCACTGACAGCGCATCCTCACATGATCGTCAGGTGTTCAGTGTGTTTGGGCTTTAACAGATCCAGATCAGCTCCACTGAATTTTCACTGTAACTGGGCTTACTATGCCATCTCAATTATAGGGGAAATCAGATCTGTGTAGATATAGATTATCTCTCTCTCTATAAATATCTATGTATCTATCTATGTATCTAATTATAAGTGGCCCACCCTGTATGTGTTTCCACCCGGTTCTCCGGTTTCCTCCCACACTCCAAAGACATACTGATAGGGAAACTAGATTGTGAGCGCCGATGGGGACAGTGTTGCATATGTACAGTGCCTACAAGTAGTCTTTAACCCCGTGCTGATTTAGGTGGTTTGATAAGATGCAAATAAGTTAGAGCCTTCAAACTGCAAACGAGAGTAGGATTTATTAACAGAAGCATAAATCTTACAAACCAAAAGGTTATGTTGCTCAGTTGAATATTAATAAATTTTAAACATAAAAGTGTGGGCCAATTATTATTCAACCCCTAGGTTTAATATTTTGTGGAATAACCCTTGTTTGCAATTACAGCTAATAATCGTCTTTTATAAGACCTGATCAGGCCGGCACAAGTCTCTGGAGTTATCTTGGCCCACTCCTCCATGCAGATCTTCTCCAAGTTATCTAGGTTCTTTGGGTGTCTCATGTGGACTTTAATCTTGAGCTCCTTCCACGAGTTTTCAATTGGGTTAAGGTCAGGAGACTGACTAGGCCACTCCAACACCTTGATTTTTTCCCTCTTGAACCAGGCCTTGGTTTTCTTGGCTGTGTGCTTTGGGTCGTTGTCTTGTTGGAAGATGAAATTACAACCCATCTTAAGATCCTTGATGGAGGAGCGGAGGTTCTTGGCCAAAATCTCCAGGTAGGCCGTGCTATCCATCTTCCCATGGATGCGGACCAGATGGCCCGGCCCCTTGGCTGAGAAACAGCCCCACAGCATGATGCTGCCACCAACATGCTTGACTGTAGGGATGGTATTCTTGGGGTCGTATGCAGTGCCATCCAGTCTCCAAACGTCACTTGTGTGGTTGGCACCAAAGATCTCGATCTTGGTCTCATCAGACCATAGAACCTTGAACCAGTCTGTCTCAGAGTCCTCCAAGTGATCATGAGCAAACTGTAGACGAGCCTTGACATGACGCTTTGAAAGTAAAGGTACCTTACGGGCTCGTCTGGAACGGAGACCATTGCGGTGGAGTCCGTTACTTATGGTATTGACTGAAACCAATGTCCCCACTGCCATGAGATCTTCCCGGAGCTCCTTCCTTGTTGTCCTTGGGTTAGTCTTGACTCTTTGGACAAGCCTGGCCTCGGCACGGGAGGAAACTTTCAAAGGCTGTCCAGGCCATGGAAGGCTAACAGTAGTTCCATAAGCCTTCCACTTCCGGATGATGCTCCCAACAGTGGAGACAGATAGGCCCAACTCCTTGGAAAGGGTTTTGTACCCCTTGCCAGCCTTGTGACCCTCCACGATCTTGTCTCTGATGGCCTTGGAATGCTCCTTTGTCTTTCCCATGTTGACCATGTATGAGTGCTGTTCACAAGTTTGGGGAGGGTCTTAAATAGTCAGAAAACGCTGGCAAAAGATAATTAATCCACACATGTGAAGCTCATTGTTATTTGTGCCTAAATTACTTCTTAATACTTTAGGGGGACCAAACAGAATGCTGGTGGTTTGAGGGGTTGAATAATAAATGACCCTCTGAATTAACTTTTAACTCCTTTGAAAAAAAAAAAAAAAAAAAAATCTTTTTGGCTGCAGTGCATTTCCCACTTCCAGGCTGATCTACAGTCCAAATGTCACAATGCCAAGTTAATTCCGCATGTGTCAACCAGCTAAATCTGCAGGGGGTTGAAGACTACTTGTAGGCACTGTATGTAAAGCACTGTGGAATTAATAGTGCTATATATCAGTGGTCCCCAACCTTTTTTGCATCGGTGACCGGCTTCATGCAAGACCTGTTTTCCTGAAAGATGCACTGTGTCTTATTTTCAGGGGATGTCTTATTTTTACATCCCCTTGCAGCCCCCAATATGGTATACCCAACATCCCCTTGTAGTCCACAATATCCACATCATCCTCTTGCAGCCCCCAATACCGTATCCCCCATCATCCTTTTGCAGCCCCCATTATCCTATTGCAGGCCCCTTCATCCCATGTAGCCCCAATACTGTATCCCCCATCATCATCCCTTTGCAGCCCCCATCATCATCCCTTTGCAGATCCCATCATCATCCCCTTTGCAGACCCCATCATCATCCCCTTTGCAGACCCCATCATCATCCCCTTTGCAGACCCCATCATCATCCCCTTTGCAGACCCCATCATCATCCCCTTTGCAGACCCCATCATCATCAGGGCTTGGAGGATCATTCTTCTGCGCCACCAATGCTAAGTACTTGCTGGGAAATGTTTTGACCCATGAATGATTCCAGCTCAGTGAATGGCTTTTTTTTTTCTAATTCTCTCACATGTAGGAATAACAGAGGAAAATCTAACCAAACTAATCCAGCATGCCAACATACAGAGCGACAGCAACATTATTCGCAACCTGCAGCGCCTGGGAACACGCGTGATATCAGGGGTATGCTGTTACAGTTTCAGACTTCTAACTTTTTATGCTTTTGTGCTTTTGCTTGTTGCACAATAACCCTTCCTTTCTATAACTTGTTTTATTAAGTTGTTGCTTCTGGTGAGGGTCCTATAACAAGTCTGTGCCGCATGGAGCAGGTAGTCTCTGGTACAGCATGGATTGAACTTCCTTTGATCACTACAGTACATGTCCTTGATTGTACTGTAATGGTGTGGTCACAAAGACCAAAAGCCTAAATGATTCTTAGACAACCTAAACCAATAAAAAAAGGGATGTACATAAATATAAAAAGATAAATGCAAGTACTTAATCATTGAATGAAATACTGCAATTTAGAGAGTATATTACAAGAAAACAAGTAGTCACTCTTCTTTGTAGGAGTCTTGTAACTCATCCTAGAACAATGACGGGAAGAAAGAGTGGGCTCCGACTACAAAAGATGCTTTGTAGTCTGTTACCATGGAGATGCAACACTCTGCAGAGGCGTTGTAAACACAAACAAGGTTGCATAGTAATATAGGTTGAAAACAAGACATCATTGCATCAAGCCCTCCCTTTCTCCACCACTTCTACATTCTCTATCTGATATCAACTTTCTGTTTGTGGCACATTAGTGTGTGTGTGTGTATATATATATATATATATAATATATATATATATATATTATATTATTAATGAGCTCTCCTGTGAGGTGGTAGAATTGTACATACCTTTTTGAGTATTTGTGGAGCAATTGTCAGTTCTATGCCCCCTCATGAGGAGGTGCATATATGTGAAATGTCTGAGGGATGTGAGCACAGATCTCTGTACAAGCAGTGGTAGATCATTTACTGGCTATCCTCTCCTCCCATGTCTGACCAGCTTGCATGTGGTGAATCCAGGAAGGATGATGTGGTGGTTGAACTATAATGAATTTATTAATGAGGTTGACATGTCAGGAGATGATGGGATGGAGGAGAGATGCAAAATGGAGGATAGAGTCTAGAGGTAAAAAGAGATTCTTCTTGGTCCTGATGCACACACTGCCAAAATGGCACTGACACAGAAAGGATGTGATGAAACAAGATAGGAAGGTTTACAGATGGGGGCATTATGAGAAAATCACAATACAATGCATGGAAAGACATATAACAGTGCCCAGTAGGTGGCAGCAAAGTACAACAAATACAGTTCACTATAGTATCCCTATAGGACTAATGAATGAAACATCACATTGAATGTCTTTGTCTAAAGAGAAGGCTGTCTACACATTGTGTTGGATCAAATCATCATTGTTCTAAATTCCAGCACCTTAGAGTGTTTGAATCTTGTTTTTGAAAGATCAACTAAATATAATCCAAACTTCAACTCATTATAGCCTGAATCCTATACCCTGTCCTTTGTCACTATACTCATGAGGTCACATACACCTCCACTTCTTATTACTAAAATGTGGACATGTGCTCCATCATCTCCAACAGCAATCGTCCTCCGCACCCCAGAAACCTGACAGAAAGATCCGTCCGGAGTCCACCTATCAGCTGTCCCGCTGGACGCCGGCTCTCAAAGACATCATGGAGGTAAATTTTTTTTTCCTCTCTACTTCAAAGCACCATGCCTTTTCTTTCTTTAATCTTTCTTGTCTACATGTCCTTTGAGTACTGGTTATGCTCCTTTGTTTTCTAGGTTTCTGTGATAGGAGTTAAAGTTTTGATTGGCCTCATTAGATTTATAATATAATGTACTGAAAAAACTAAACTGAACAGAAAATGAAATGAAAAAAAAAAGTAAAATTCCAAAATGTATTAATTTTTTTATTTACTTTCTTCACTTTGTGGGAAAAAGCATTTGATAAGTTGGTTATCCAAGGCAGTAGGATTACAGTGAAACCACATATGGAGTGCACTTGCAGTCCTCTGCTCCTCTTCACTCCGTCTTACCAGGACCACCCCCATTTTTTGATTGACAGGGGAGAGCAGTGGTGTCGTTATGAAATGAAGTCTCTGTCCCCACTGTCAGTCACGAGCAGAGGCGGAGAGAAGCCAAGTGCAGGCTAGATCTGCAAGTGCACTCATACCTCCACCAGGGCACTTGCAAAGCTAATTTTATTATTATTATTATTACTTATTTATATAGTGCCATTAGTTTGATGGCGCTTTAACATGTGTAAGGGCAGAACAAGGACGAGAACATAAATAACGACAAATCATACAGGTACATTAGGGCAGAGATCCTATCCACAAGGGCTCAGTCTATAATTTGCATGATTAAAAGCTGAATTTTAGAGCAAGTGAACACTGGATAGTGATGACACGGGTATTTAAAACTGTGCCAGCCTACAGTACCTCTGCTTGCCTAGGGCAATTGTTATTGACAGATTTCCTTATTTTATGTTTAAGTACTATATATTTTAGTAAAATGTCTGTTAAAAGAAAATGTTTGAGCTGTCATTCTCTGAGAACCAGTTTTTTTCTCTTTTTTTTTTTTTTTTTTTTTTTTTTTTTTTAACTTTGTTACTTTTTTTTCTCCTTCGCCTCATTGGGGGACACAGACCGTGGGTGTTATGCTGCTGTCCACTAGGAGGCGACACTAGGCAAAATCTGCAAAAGAGTTAAGTGGCTCCTCCTATGCAGTTATACACCCCTAGAACAGGAAGTGCTTCTCCAGTTTTTGCTTAGTGTCTAGGAGGCACACACAGATTTTTTTAGTGCTCCTAAAAAAAAAAAAAAAACTTTCTTTTTGAATTTTTTTCTTCAAGAAGAAGAAAAGTGGGTCTCTGACGAGACTCCCGGCATGGTCCCTCCTCGGCCCCCCACTGTTGGGGGCGCCTGGTTGAGGTCGACTGGTCCCCCTAACATGCCGCTCCCTCCTCGGCCCCCCAATGTTGGGGACGCTGGGTTAAGGTTGAGACAACGACCCTCCCTCCCCATTTCCCCACTGTTGGGGTTACTGGGTTGAGGTCGAGGCGAAGGACAAGGCACCTGACGGTGGAGCAGCATCCCTCCCTAAATACCCCTTTGGGGTTCATTTAGGTCGAGACACCGCAGGTAGAGCCTCTGGTGCAGCAGCTCGGACCTGCTCTAGGCACCCAGGAGTCCCCAGCTTTGCTGAAAACTCCTTACCCCTCAGCGGCAGCCTGCTCGCCGCAGTACCAAGGCACACAGCTCTGCTGTGTACCTCCTGAAGGGGCCGGGGGACCAACAACGGGGCAACCAGCACTAGCAGGGACACCGCTTGCCTGTGTCCCTGCAGCAGCCAGCACTAAGGGCTGCATCCTGGTGGTTACAGAGGACCCAGTACTCTGGGTCCTCTGCGGGGGCTATTATAGCAGAGGGAGATCTTCCCTAGCAGGGACACAGCTTGCCTGTGTCCCTGCAGCAGCCAGCAGGGCTGCACTTTGATGATCCCAGAGGACCCAGCACGCTGGGTCCTCTGTGGGGGCCCACATCCCGCCACCGCTGTCTGCCCAGGGGGTCCGGCGGGGTCCGGTTTAGTTCCGGACCCCCCCCCCCCCCCCCCCACCTCCGCGCCGCCCAGACGACATTTGCGGCCGCAGGTCTCAAATTTAGGCCGCGGCTTCGGCCTACACCGAAGCCGCCGCCTTCTCCACGCCCCCCGGCCCGCCCCCCGGATGACGAGGATGACGCTGCCAGCGTCATTGCAGGGGGCGGGCCGGAGCACAGAGGGCGCGTTTTTTACAAGGACCGCGCTCTTTTTGCTCAGCGCCCCGCCCCCCTCCCTCCTCACTCACATATCTCCGGGGGGCACAGGATGAGGATGACCCCTCTCCTATAGGCAGCGGCGGCCGTTAAAGGACACAGGCACTGCTCCTGTCACCACAGCTGCCAGCCTTGAGCCACTGCACACAGCAGCCACATATACAGGCTAGCCTGTGTGCGGGCACTGTGCACACACTACACAGACAGCTGACACATGTCATGAATCACACATGTAGGTCAGCTGTCCTGTGTGTGGACAGTTACGTGCCCACACCTTGCTGGCATGGCGGCACATATGCACAGCCAGCAGGGGGTACACCGAGCACTAGGCCCCCCACAAACACTGGGAGCCCAACAGTGCTTTCTCCCTGCCGTGCCCTTCACGGCACACCAGTGCAGCCGGAGCCTTGGTTTTAGGTGTCCTACAGTGCCTGCAACAAAGGGAAGAGGGACATACGGCAGAGCCTGCCATGCCACAGAGCTACGGCCGGTCTGCAATGCCCCCCCATCATTCTCTGGCTTCTCAAAAAGCCATGGCTCAGCATCCGCTATGCAGGGGTACAGCGAGTACAGCACGGCGGGGGCACACTCTGAAGAGTACAATGCGCAGCTTCGCTGTGCGGCAGTTTCCAACAAAAACGGCAGGACAATCAGCAGCGATATATCCTGCCCCAGTTTGTGTCCCCCCTCAGGACAATACTACGAGGAGCAGTGTAACTGCCTCTACAGTAGTAATCAGCGCACGGGCCAACGCACGTATTGTTTTTTTCCTAACACTGTGCCAGATGCAGGTACCTGTTGGTACACTTGTCCAACCTTATGGCTTTGCCCTGGGGGAGCTGGGTTGAAGCGAGACGAAAATGCCTATTCCTTGGTCCCTCAACGTTGGCGGAGCCCAGTTACTATTCTAATGGCTCAAAATACTCGTCCATCAGACCCCTCCCCAGGCCCCCACACAGTTGAGAGGACTAGGGTGGTGGAATTACTAAGAGTTTGACTCTCACGTTTTACTTGGCCCTCCATTGTTGGAGTGCCCAGTGGAAGTTGATGTACTCTACATTTACCTGACAATGGCAAGGGTCCCAGGACCGTTTGCCAATTCTCTCCAAATCCCACAGCTGGAGTTCTGGTAGGCGGTGATGACAGTCAAGTCTCACAAGGCTCAGGCTGACACTCCGTGACCCGCAACTGCACGAGTAATTTAGCTACGGGTCTCTGGACCTAAGACCCATAGCACACTCCCTCCTCAGCTCCCCACCGTTGGAGGCGCTGGGTCGTGGCCGAGATTACTATAAACCATACTCCTTCCTCGACTTCCCACTGTGGGGGACTCGGGTTGAAGCTGTGACGGCCCAAGGCCTGGCCGGCCTCCGTCCTCAAACTACAAAAACGAAACTCGGGGTCGCGGAACGTGGAATACGAGCCCTGTCGCCAATCTCCTCCCTATACCTATATTAGGTACTTGGGTTGAGATGACACGTGCGAGCACTCTGCACAGCCCGCTTCAAAGCTGGACTTTGCAGACCCCCGACCGTATTAACCAATGGAGGGCCCTTTTGGACCCCGTATGACCGTGGCCCGAACACTCTTCCACGCAATCTGTCCCTTCTCGACTCGGGAGTCAAAAGAGGATACTTACGGTGGGATAGCGCTCGCTGTGTGCTGCGCAGGACACTGGCGACTGAACTATCGCGAGCACAGCCTCCGGTTTCGGCCAGCGCTGCTCATGACTTCCGGCTCTGCGCCGGGCCTCTGCCTTTTCCGGGTCCCGCGAATAACGCGAGGCCCTGCCTTCGGCCTAGATGTGACATCACTGGCTTGCCCACCCTCTGTCCGCCCTTCGCCCGCCACGCCCACCCTCCTCCTGACGTCGGAGCCTCCGAAGCGCCAGCACAAGGAGTGGGCCAAGGCCAAAAAGGACTGAAGCGCAAAGACTACAAGGCTTTTTTTCCAGCCTGAAGTTGGCAATGTCTATTCTACATTTCAGCAGTCTCCCATATCTGGATGACCCTTTATCGATGCATGACTTTCAAGGTCTGCGAACAGTGGCATCTACACCGTGCTCGTTGGGAAGACTTGGTAGGATCGACCTCCACAGGTCTACCGCAATTCCAAGGCACATGCTGCAGCACAGCACACGCATTCCAGGAGCCCCAGCCCTACTGCATACTCCTGACGGCCACATGCTACAGCATCACGTATGGAGTCTCAGCCGTATTGGATGCACAGCATCGCATGAACACGGCGGCCTTTGGTTGCACATCCACAGCTATAGTCAAATTTCCCCAGACAGGACACGTATTCTTCGTCTGGGAACCCACAGCCTCAGTCAGAGGTCTCTCCAATCCTTCACAACTGCTATAAGAGTCCTAGACCGCATAGAAGCAGCTTGGAAGTCTGTTCCATTGGTTCAGCTGAATCGCCGGTCTTTCCAATTATCCATGCTTAGGTGTTGCACGAGAACAGGATGGGGTGCGATGTACCCCCATCACAATGCACATGGCAGTAGCCTTGCCCTGTCTCGAAGATGCCCCTCAATCTACGAACATTCGTGCAGTATCTCTAGTACTGAAATCATTCTCCTTCTGGCATTCGAACATGTCCGGATACAGTCGGACAATGCCACAACTGTGGCATATGTCAACCACCAGGGTGAAACCTGTAGTCTCTAAGCGATGACAAGTTCACCACATCCTTTACTAGGTGGAAACCTTGGAACACTGTACTGCCAGTTGTTCTCATACCAGGTGTACACGTCTGGGAGGCTGATTCTCTAATCCACCAAGGGATGGACCCAGGGGATTGGCCCCTTTCTCTAGCAGTCCTCTGTTAAAACGCCAACGCCAGGACACCACAGATATGGACCTGATGGAGTCACGCCTCAATGCCAGGATCTCAGGATCCACAGTCAGTGGGACAGACGCACTAGTCCAAGGCTGGACCGGTGTCTGTCTCTCCTATATTCTTTCCCCACTAACAGTCTGGAATATCAAATGGGAATGTCGCGGGATCGTCTTCGTGGTCTCAGATTGCCCACACGCGCTTGCTGCGCAGACTCGTCCAATTTATAGAAGCAGTACCAGGACGTCTAACAGACAGTCCAGACCTGCTCGATCACGGCCAGTTCTCCCTCAAAATTCCTCTCATCCAAGGTTACTAGCGTAGCCTTTGAGACCTAGAATTTAACCCAAGAGGTTTTTTCACCAGGATATTGTGACAACCGTAGTCACAGAGAGGACACCAGCTTTATCAGCGATATCCGATCACACGCGTAATCGTTTTTAGTTTGTTGCCTGGGGCACCTCTAGGGGTCTTTCCCCTTGGCCCTACTTCATGCCAGGGACTCTCCGTTTCTTCCACTCAGACCTGGACTTAGGTCTGTCCTTAGGGTCTCTTACACAGCAGGTTTTCAGCTGTTTTTCACTCTCTTACAAACACGTCTTGCCACCAGACGTCCATGAACTCCTTCCTTCAAAGGGTCTGCTAGTTAAGATCCATGCAGCAAGACTACACCCGTGGGGACCATGAACTTGGTCCTCACGGCACTACAGGAACCACCTTTTTTCAGCCTCGATGGGATATTACCTTTAGCATCCTCATCCAAATAGTAGTATGGTTCGGTGGCATTTATTTGTCTCTGCTGAAGTGTCAGTACTTGCAGCGGTCTCATGTAATCTCTTTTTTTTTTTCTAGTCTTCCATCTGGACATGCTTGTCCTATGGCTGGTTCCATTATTCTTTCTAGGGTAGGCTTACTCCTTCCACCTACATGAAGACATCTCTCTGCCATCACCGCGCCCGACTCCGGTCTGTCCGGTTGCGAAGGACCTACATATGCGGGACCTTGTCAGGGCTCTACGCGTCTAGGTGCCCAACACAGCGCCCTACTAAGAAGTCGGATTCTCCTTTTATCCTTCTTCCAATGGGCCGACGTAAAGGCACGTCAGCCTCTGCGGCTCCCCTAACCAGGTGGTTTTTTTCTGTAACCATCCAAGACGCTTATACCTTCGAAAACTCATCCCTTCCGGCAGGTCACGGCACATTCTACTATAGCCGTGGAAGACTCCTGGACAGTTCGGTAAGAGGTATCGGCGAAACTGGTGTTTTAGGCAGCCAAAAGGTCAGCCTACACCCATACCCAAGCCACTATAGAGCTTGCACTCAGTCCTCGACAAATGCAGGTCTGGGTACACGTGCCCTCCAGGCGGCAGCAGCCCGCCTATCGGTGCATAGTTTTTCACTGTCTATGTTCAGTGTCTCTAGTTCCATTGCTATTTCCCACCCAGGGACTGCTTTGGGACGTCCCACGGTCTGTGTCCCCCAATGAGGCGAAGGAGAAAAGGAGATTTTTGTGTACTCACCGTAAAATCCTTTTCTCTTAGCCTCTAATTGGGGGACACAGCACCCACCCTATTGCCCTTGTGGGCCTTTTCTACAGTTCTTGTATAGCTTCTCAGCTGTTACATGGTTAACATGTTTACACATGTTTGCCTATTATCACTCTGTTAACTGTTGACTGTTTAAACTTGTGCCTGTTTAGTTCCAGGCCTTGTGGTACTGTGAGCCTGTTTAGTTACAGGCCTTGTTATACGATTGTTACTTCGTTAACTTCACTGTTTTCCACATGCGCCTGCTTAAGTTACAGGACTTGTGGTACTAGTATTACTCTGCTAACTCTTAACGGTTTACACACGGGCCTGTCTGGCTCAGACCTTGTTACTGTTATTACCTTGTTAACTATATTGTTTACACAGGTTGCCTGCGTTGACTCCTGTGTCACTGTTATTGTCTGTTAGCTCTCCTACTGCTTTAGCACAAAACTGGAGAAGCACTTCCTGTTCTAGGGGTGTATAACTGCATAGGAGGAGCCACTTAACTCTTTTGCAGATTTTGCCTAGTGTCGCCTCCTAGTGGACAGCAGCATAACACCCACGGTCTGTGTCCCCCAATTAGAGGCTAAGAGAAAAGGATTTTACGGTGAGTACACAAAAATCTCCTTTTTAGTCCACTTAGATACTATGCTACAGTACTACAGTAGTGTAGTATATAGAGAAAGTAATGTTCTCCTTTAAAGTTGGCCATAATAGGAGCACCAAGATGACAGCAATGGGAGCCTTCATATCTACCCATCGACCCCCTGTGCAGTTGCCCAGTCCATGTACAAGCTGCTGTCCGAGATTGAAAGTTGCATATAAATGGTTAAACAGCAGCGATTTGAGCTAACTCCGGTCACTGGGGTTACAGGCAGATGCCACTCAACACACCCGACCCGACTTAGCCTGCCTTCCTACTTCCTACAAAGGGGTGGTTGAACTTTGGTTAAAGGAAACCTGTCAGCTAAACACAGCATTTACCTGCAGATATAGCGGTTATTGGCTATAATACATATGTTATTTAAGAAACTTTTGAATGTCCTTCTTAACTTTTACCACTTGGATCTTTTGTAGGATGCCATTGACAATAAGCTGGACAAGAGACAATGGCCTTTTGTATCTGAACCCTGCAACCAAGTGAGCAGCTCTCATGCCGTGGTGAGGTGAGGAGCTGGAATGTGTGCTGAATCTGGTTACTCCATAAACAACACTTATCACCTTTCCACAGAGTGGACACGTGTGATGATCAATGGCGGTCCTGCAGCTAAGACCACCACTGATCCTAAGAATGGGGTCCCCAGTATATAACAGTATGGAGCAGTGCTGCACATGCTCACTGCTGCTCTCTTTACACAGAATTGCTTGATGGTCGTCTCAGTGTTCAGGATCCACAGTATGGACCTTTTAAGTGTTTGATCTTGAGTTCTACCTTTTCTCTATACGTTTTTTTCTTTCTTTCTCAGTGCACGATTTGGTCACTGGCACAAAACCCGCAGCGCTGCAGAATACAGGTCAGGACCCCGGCTTATCGTCTATGTCCTGGGAGGAGTCACCATGTCTGAAATGAGATGCGCCTATGAGCTGACCAAAGCAACGGACTCCAAATGGGAGGTTCTGATTGGTAGGTTTAGTTCAGGTCCTTTCTTTCCTGCTCAGGCTTTGTTCACATAGTATATGGCCACAATTTAAAGGAAGCTGCCACTAGATTCATCTCTCCTGAACCATAAGCTGCATGAATCTGAGACTAGGTATGTGTTTCAAAGAAAGTCCAGACGAGGACCATAAGGAAAGACTTGACTGGTCTGATGCCGTTGTCATCCAGACTATCCCTGCACCAGTCCGGTTGACTGATTCCTATGTATATGTTTGGGTGACTTCTCAATCAACTGGGGCGGGGGAGCAGCTTGCCGGGAGCTGCTCTGGAATAGCCACCTCTCTTTCCCTATGTTCCTAGGCCGGCTTTTCAACCCGATTTCTCTAAAACCCTGCAGAATTTTCCAGGTACCTGCACAGTCAGATTGTGATTCATGCCACCCAGAGTTCAGGCAGCATGAATCTAGTTAATATGTATGCAGGATGGTTTAAAGGGGTAATCCCATCTCCAAGATCCTATCACAATATGTAGTAGGTGTAATCATAATATTGAAATGTAGCATAGTTCTCCTGATTAGCTGTCATCTCCTCATGTGCAGATCATTACAGCTTAGGTATCCATGGTTACGACCATGCATGCAGTGAGTTTAGTCGCTTGTTGTTGTAACCATGGATACCTGAGCTCTAATGTCCTGCACATGAGGTAAGTGACAGCTAATCAGGAGAACTATGCTACATTTCTAATTGGAGGAATTTGCTAATATTATTATTATTATTACTACACCTACTACATATTGGGAAAGGATCTTGAAGATGGGAACATGCAGCGGTATCTGTTGCCCGTAGAGCCCCATTATGTAAAAAAGAAAAGAATTAAGGTGGTTATACACTACTAGAACAACCCCTTCTGGTTTCACTTGTTTCCCCAGTTAAAATAATAGACCCTGTACTCACCTCCCATGTTGCGGACATTCCAGTGCTGTCGGTAACTGCGGCTCCGGGCTCACATGATGTTATGCGAGCCCTGCGTCCAATCATACCGGCTTCCTTCTCCCTGTCGTCATACACGGTGGCTATCAACAGGAAATGAGCGTTGCGGCCAACCTTCTGTTATTGCTCCTATGGCTGAAGGTGGGGAGAAGGAAGCAGGCGGTGAGTGGATGTTAGACTCCCGTAACATCATGTGAGCCCTGAGCCGTGGTTACAGACAGCACTGGAATGGCAGCAACATCGGAGGTGAGTACAGGGACTATTATTTTAACTGGGGGAAACAAGTGGAACCAGAAGGGGTTGTCCTAGTAGTGGATAACCACTTTAATCTCTCGCATTTGTAATTTCTGGTGACGAGTAATAAGATATTTTGGGTTTGGATAGCTCTAACTGAATACTTTGAACTGTTTCAGTATTCCGGTCCGAGTGAGTTCCCCTTTGACTTGCATTGGATTCGTATCGAGTAATGAAACAATTCAGAGTATTCGGTTAGCACTATCCGAACCTCAGTACCTTACCAGTACCTTCAAGTTTAGTCCTATCCTGACCAACTTACCCTTTGTCTTCTATGTGTCAGGCTCCACTCACATACTAACTCCCACCATCTTCCTGGACGGCCTGAAGTCTCTGGATCAGCAGCTCCCTAAGAACGAGTGAAGGAGTCCTCCACCTTCTTCAGATCTTCGTCCTCCTCAGTAACACTCCATAAGTCACATCTCGTCAATAAAAACCCCTGAGGACCCTGACCATGTGTCTCCTTTAAGGACGTTCTCCACTCACCCTGAAGGATCCAGTTGCTTGTCATCCTCCTCCTTCTTGTCAGTGGGATCCGCTCACTGTTTTCGGGTATCGCCTAAGTACACGAGGGCTCGGGTAGAAGTCATGATCCTTTTAGGTTCCATGATAAATATTTTTGCTAAAAGATTTCTGAAGGATATTTATCTTTTGATATCTGATGTTGTGCCTGCCTGCCTACCCTCACGACTATCCTCCCTCTGCCACCTCCAGCGCCCCGGGTGCCCTGCGCCCGCCCTCCAGACATTTCATCACCCCTGCTTCACATCTGGGAAAGCTCCGTAATATGTAGTATTTGTAAGTATAGTCAGGTTCTGTGCCCTCTAACCTGTAGAATCCTATGTGTATCGTTAATGAATTCTATTCCATGTAAATTACACAAAAGGCGAATTATTCACAGCGACCCCTGCTGGTCTTATTGTGTAATAGCGTGGGGAAAAAATATTTATATTTCAATCCATTTATACATTTTTTGTTGTTGTGGTATGTATGTAAAGTGCCTTATCAAATATACGGTTTTTGGTAATGATCTCTTATTATTAAGATGGTGCCTTATCAATACATCTGAAGCGATTTGCTTCCTTTCAATAAAGCTTTAATATATTGAATTATGGAGGAGTGAGTTTGATAGACGGCACAGGGTAGGAGACCGCGGACGCTTGGATGGAACAGGTGTGAAACTGGACGCGGATAAGCAGACCAGTGAATGTGCACCACAGTCTATGTGAGCACCACTAGCGATGACGCTTGCCTTTTTGTTTTTTTATTCCAGTTATGTGTCTTTTAATATGCAATATATATGTTTGTGTTTATCAGTATTTTCCTGAACTAAGTGCCATCTGATTTACAGTCACTCCTCATTCTTCACGAAGATTCAGCAAAACTTGGACAAAAGAAAAGTGGAGTAGTTGGCCATAGAAGTCACTCACTTCTGATCAAACACCACCATTGTGTTTTCTAATCTTTACCTGCTCCTTATAAAAGGGGATTATGTCTTCGTACACAGCAGCGGCCCAAACAATATATATACATTAGGCCCATATATCCTCTACATACAGACAGAGATCCTAGGCTCAAGCAGCCGTCCCGGATTTGACCTTGTGGTCCGCAGAAACAAAGACCTGTAGAAAGCATAAAGGGGTCTTCCAACCCCAAGTACTGATGGCATAATCAATTATATCTGATTGGTGGGGTTGGGGGAACTACATACTCATAGAGCTGTGTTGTAATCCCCAATATATCAGGAGCACCAATAGATTGTCCAGGGCGATGAGAATTATTTTTAAATGGCGCAGAATGGTAAAGTAAGAAAAAAAAGGTCCTAATCGTCCTCATTGATACCCAGTCCCAGTTGGACTCCGCTTTGGCTCAGCCATTAATTGGCCACAGAGGTGACCTGCTTCATCAAGTGAGTAGTTTGTAGAGGCCTGCAGGAATTGGGCATCAGAACAAGGGGAACTGGTGAAGGTAAATACTGTATTACCACTATTATATATAATATATACCAGTCTGTGCCCTTTTAAAAATAATCTGTATCCTGTGCAATACCATCATTAATCAGTTCTTGCAGCAGTAGATCTGTTAGTAGAAATCTATAAGATCCAATGTGGGCCGGATGCTAATATCACCGATAAACTGTATGTTCTGCCATAGCGCAAAGGGAAAGAGATCTCAGTCATGTGAATAAGGCTCAGCCGTAACGCAAGGCAAGACCAATGCAATATTATTACATTTAGACTGTTTTTAGACACTGCACACAATACTGTAGCGGCACACGCGGCCTTCAGTCCTAAATTTATATTTATTAATCAGCGAGGGTCATGGCGGAGTGGTGAGACCTGTAGCCATCAGTCCAATCTCAGTGTAACCTGTCCAACACACACACACACACAAACACACACAGTCATTCACCTTTCTTTGTTAGAAAACTCCCAAGATTTGCCAAATTTTTTTTCTATGGTTTGACCTTGAAGTCTGGAAATGTGAGATCTATATTTTACCCATACATTAGTAAAGAAAATGCAATACTTTCCACCCCCATCACCCTTGATGTGGTGGGAACGACTGCCCTGTAGAGTGATTGTAATGAATGCTAATATAACTTTTCTGTGATTATTGTGATAATTTAATAAAGAGACCTAAATCAAAAAGAAAAAGTTTGTATTACATCATGGAAGAGTGATGAGGCCATCGCAGATCACCTGAAGGACGCGCATGTGATAGAAGAGGATAGAAGACGGGCACCACCTTCACAAGAAGTAGATCACAACTGGGCATGTAGGTTACAAGGTATACATATATTATACAGCATTAACACACACAGTGCTTGTGAAAGTATTTGGCCCCTTGAACTTTTCAACCTTTTGTCACATTTCAGGCTGCAAACATAAAGATATAAATTCTAATTTTTTAGTGAAGAATCAACAACAAGTGGGACACAATCGTGAAGTGGAACCAAATTTATTGGATATTTTAAACTTTTTTAACAAATAAAAAACTGAAAAGTGGGGCGTACAATATTATTCGCCCCCTTGAGGTAATACTTGTAGCGCCACCTTTTGCTGTGATTACAGCTGCAGTCTCTTGGGGTATGTCTCTATCAGTTTTGCACATCGAGAGACTGAAATTCTTGCCCATTCTTCCTTGCAGAACAGCTGGAGCTCAGTGAGGTTGGATGGAGAGCGTTTGTGAACAGCAGTTTTCAGCTCTTTCCACAGATTCTCCATTGGATTCAGGTCTGGACTGTGACTTGGCCATTCTAACACCTGGATACGTTTATTTCTCCTTCGCTTCATTGGGGGACACAGGACCATGGGTGTTATGCTGCTGTCCACTAGGAGGCGACACTAAGTATATTCTGAAAAAGAAAACAGTGCGGCTTCTCCCCTGCAGTATATACACCCTGGCTGGCCCCAGCCTCACCAGTTTTTGCTTAGTGTCATTAGGAGGTAGATGCGGTCCATAGACCCCATTACTAGTTAGATTTTTTTTTTCTCTCTCTTTATCCTTGAAGATCTAATAGGGCGACGGTACCCTCACGTACCGATTTCCCAAAATCAACAACAGACGGGAACGCGGGGTGTTACCTACACGTACCCCCTTCTGCCATGAGGGATAGGATGCAAGGCAACGGTTCCATCGCGTTCCAATCTCCTTTGTACCTCTACTGGCATTTCCAGCTATATACGATTCCTCCCCAGCTCCCACTGTTGGGCTCATGGGTTGCAGCGTCAAGATTTATTCATCTTACACTGGACGCCTCTGCAGGCAGCAGATGCCCTCCCCATACCCTTCCCAGGGTTCTGGGTCGAGGATCCTCCACAAGATGCCCTTCCCATACCCTTCCCAGGGTTCTGGGTCGAGGAGCCCCCGCAAGGTAATCAGGGTTCCTCCTCCATGGGACCCTGTTCCACCCTATTTTTTTTCTTTTTCCAGGGCAGTTTCTCTGCAAGGGGGGCTCTTTGGCCTTTATTCCATGTTTTCACAGGAGGCCGCATCGCTGCTGACAGTTTTCCTGTGTCAGCGCTACACCCGCAGGTCCTCCGCACCAGGCCGCGCTGTTTTCCGGTCGCCCGGTCTAATTTAGTCCTCGGCTTACGGCCTACACATCTGTGGCACACCACTCGTCCGCCCTCGCTCCCGCCCCCGGCTGACCACGCAGCCCGAAACTGCAGTCTTGGCCACGTCATGGTGGGCTGGATCCTTCTGCTTTGGCGCTTCTTGCATCTAGCGAGACTTCACTGCGCGCCTTTTTTGCCTGCCTGACTTCACCCACTGGCTCCAGCATCACAGAGGATCACCACTCAGCTCTCCAGGGGGGACACAGGACCCCGGCTTCTTACAGCGCTGCGGTCCCTAGGAGTGGTAAGGAGCACAGCAGTTTCTTCTGGTGCTCATCCTCTACTTTTTTCTACGGTGCAGCCCTCCATTGTTTCTGCCCCAGGCAGCAGTGCAGCTCTGCCCTAGGCAGCACACTGACCTGCCCTCTGCACTTTATTCTGCAGTAGATTGCCCAGGCAGCACATATAGAATACCCTGCACACATTTACAGGGTTCATTACCAGCAAAGGCAACCTGTACTACACATTTAGCATGCAAAGCTCTAGAGGTAACAAGAAGGCCTCTAGACTGGCAACCTTTTATGCCTCATGTGCTACCTGCAAGTTACATCTGCCCAGCGGTCACACAACACACCTCTGCCAAGCCTGCGACCAAAACCCTACTCCTGAACTCCTGAGCCCCCCAATCCGGCTGCCTCAGCACTCGAGGTAACCGAGCCTATTCCTTCTGCCGAAGCTAGTAACCTCTCCCCCACTCCGGAATGGACTGTATTCCTGACTCAGTCTATATCTCAATCTATGGAGAAACTGTCCCCGACGCTCATCGAAGCTCTGCAAGCCCACCCCCACACCCGGCCCCTCCGGGCTCCCCAAGCCACGAGAGGATAATACTGCATTCCAGAGCACTTCATCCAGGGGCAATACCCAGGATTCACCTTCCTCGCCTCAGGTCTCTACTCGTAAAAGATCCCACAGGAGTTTCTCTCCCTCCCCCTCAGGGAGCTCCCATGGCTCTCCATCCCAGGAGTAAGAACCAGGCTCTCCTTCTTCTCAGGGTCCTTACGACTGGGACCCAGAGCAGGATATGTCCCTTGATCTGGACAACCCTGATACCCAGGCCATGGTACAGGACCTGATAACGGCTGCTAATCAGACTCTTAATGTGGATAGCCCCCCCATCTGATACACCTGAACCCACGGTGTCCTTCAAGCGGGAAAAGCGCCCACATATATTTTTTTCTGACCACCCTGAATTTCAGGAAGTCCTAACCAAAAACAGGGCCTGACCTGACAAACGGTTTGGCAACTGTAAGGTAATCGAATCCCGCTTCCCCTTACCTCCTACCCTTGGCCAGGACTGGGCTGACTCTCCACAGGTCGACCCTTAGCTTAGCTACGTGCACTCTCCTTTCTTTTCCAGATGGTTCTTCTATAAAGGACCCCACCGACTGGCAGGTTGAACAATTGGCTTGTTCGATATTCAAGGCCACCGGTTCGGCTTTGTCACCATCATTTGCTTCAGTTTGGGAGCTAAGGCCATCATCTCCTGGGCAAATTCCCTCCGTGATATCTCACAGTCCCCAGATAAGTCAGACCTAGCGGCCCAGATCTCCGTTGCGGCAGAGTACATGCTGCATGCGGCATTTGACACCGCCAACTGTTCAGCTATCGCAGCGGCTAAGTCCATTACTATCCGCAGAGCACTCTGGCTCTGTGAATGGAAGGCGGACTCAGCTTCCAAAAAGTCCTGACCAGTCTGCCTTACATCAGTGGACGACTTTTTGGGGAAAAGCTCGACAAACTAATTTTGGACGCCACAGGGGGAGAAGAGCACCTCTCTTCCACAACACAAACCCAAGCGCCCTTCTTTCGACGCCAACAGACCCGTTTTTGGTCTTTTCGCAACTCCTTTGGTTGGTTGACATCCCGCCCGTCTCAAACCAATAACCGATCCCCAAGGAGGGACAGGTCCCCCCAGTCCACTCAGAGGCCCTCGTATAACTGGCATTCACGAACACGGCAGTCTAAATCTAAGGGATTCTGATCCCAGAGATTTTCCTCCTCCTGACTCATCCCCTCCCCCGGAAGATCCCTCCCGGGTAGGCGGCCGCCTTTCCCTTTTTCAACACATTTGGCTTGCTGTCTCAAACAACAAGTGGGTCAGAGAGGTAATTTCTTCCGGTTACACCATAGAGTTCCTCACCCGTCCTCCCAACCAGTTTTTCCAGTCTTCCCCACCTCCCAATTTGCTTGGCAAAACCTCGCGCCTTCTTCAGAGCCAACGGCTCTCTCCGGCTGGCAGGAGTCATCGTCCCAGTACCGCCAAACTAACGATTCACAGGTTTTTTCTCGAATCTGTTTGTGGTACCCAAAAAGGACAGGTCGGTACGTCCGATACTAGACCTGAAGCAACTCAACAAGTTCATCAGACTATGCCACTTCTGCATGGAATCACTGTGATCCATCATCGTCTCCATGGACGAGGGAGAGTTTCTCGCATCAAGGATGCGTATCTGCACATTCTGATCTCCCAGGCTCACCACTATTCCTGTGTTTCGCCATCTGCGAAGACCATTACCAATTTGTCGCTCTGCCATTCGGGCTCGCGACTGCCCCCAGAGTATTTACCAAAATTATGGCCGCCGTCATGTCGATACTACATTTCAGGGGCATAGTGGTTCTAGCCTACTGATCTCATCAAGGCACCGTCATTCAGAGACTGCGAGGAGAGTGTGCAAATTACCATAGACACCCTCGTACGCATGGGCTGGTTGGTAAACCTGCGCAAGTCTTCACCAATTCCGAGTCAGACCCTCACCTTTTTAGGGATGGTCTTCAACACCTTTCGAGGACTAGTACTACTTCCACGAGAAAAAGTACTTGCCTTGCGTAAGTGTGTACAGACTCTTCTCTGTCCCCGGCCACATTCCCTTCATTTCGGAATGAGGGTACTGGGGAAGATGGTAGCAGCAATGGAAGCAGTCCCATTTGCTCAGCTCCATCTCAGAACCCTACAGCTCGCTCTCCTCTCACACTGGGACAGGAATCCTGCTACTCTAGACAGAACCTTGCGTCTGTCTCCATCTGTGAAGCAATCTCTCCTTTAGTGACTCCGCCCTGCCTCTCTTCAAAGAGGGACGTCCTTTCTACCAGTGAACTGGGACGTCCTCACCACCGACGCCAGCCTGATAGGTTGGGGGGCGATTTATCGCCATCACATGGCTCAGGCCAGGTGGTCCCCTCAGGAGGCCACTCTTCCCATCAATTTTTTAGAGATACGTGCCATTTTTCTGGCCCTGCAAGACTTCCATCATCTGCTGACGGATCGCCACATGAGTCCAGTCAGAAAATGCCATGGTGGTGGCATATGTCGTTCAACAGGGCGGGACACGCAGCAAGACGGCAATGCAGGAAGTTCGTCCAATACTCAAAAGGGCGGAATCCACGCAGTCCGTGATTTCAGCAGTTCACATACCCGGCGTGGACATTTGGGTGGCGCATTTCCTCAGCCGCCAAGGCATCGCCTCAGGAGAGTGGGCTCTGCACCCCGAGGTCTTCCAACAAATATGCCTGCGGTGGGGAACACCGGATGTGGACCTGATTGCCTCACGGCTGAACAACAAAGTGCCCGGATTCATGGCGAGATGCCACGACCCAGAAGCAGAGGGAGCGGATGCATTGGTTCAGTCCTGGACTCAGTTCCGTCTCTGCTACATCTTCCCTCCTCTGCCCCTGATACCCAGGGTAGTGAGGAAGATCAAGTTGGAGGGCGTTCCGGTCATTATCAACGCACCAGACTGGCCAAGATGCACCTGGTACGCCGACTTGGTTCGTTTACTCACCGACTCCCCTGGCCTCTCCCAGACCGTCCAGACCTTCTGTCCCAGGGTCAAATCCAGCACTAGAACTCATCAGCACTGAGTCTGACAGCGTGGCTATTGGAACCTGGGTTTTAACCCAGGCCGTTTTTTCTCCGGGTGTCATTAACACCATGATTAGGGCAAGGAAGCCGTCTTCTGCCCGCATTTACCATCGCACCTGGCAGGCTTTTTTCTCTTGGTGTAGGTCCCATAAACCGTCCAACCATCCAACCAAACCTGTCCCCGCTGAAGAAAAGCAGGCCCAAACCATGATGCTGCCACCACCATGTTTGACAGTGGGGATGGTGTTTTGAGGGTGATGAGCTGTGTTGCTTTTACGCCAAACATATCATCTTGCATTGTGGCCAAAAAGTTTGATTTTGGTTTATCTGACCAGAGCACCTTATTCCACATGTTTGCTGTCTACCAGGTGGCTTGTGGCAACCTTCAAGCGAACCTTTTTATGGATATCTTGAGAAATGGCTTTTCGTCTTGCCACTTTTCCATAAAGGCCAGATTTGTGCAGTGTACGACTGATTGTTGTCCTATGACCATACTCTCCCACCTCAGCTGTAGATCTCTGCAGTTCATCCAGAGTGATCATGGGCCTTTTGGCTCCATCTCTGATCAGTCTTCTCCTTGTTCGAGATGAAAGTTTAGAGGGACGGTCGCATCTTGGTAGATTTGCAGTGGTCTGATACTCCTTCCATTTCAACATGATCGTTTGCACAGTGCTCCTTGAGATGTTTAAACCTTGGGAAATCTTTTTGTATGCAAATCCAGCTTTAAACTTTGCCACAACAATATCTCGGACCTATCTGGTGTGTTCCTTGGTCTTCATGATGCTCTCTGCACTTGAAACAGAACCCTGAGATTATCACAGAGCAAGTGCATTTATACGGAGACTTGATTACACACAAGTGGATTCTATTTATTGCAGCACTGAAAGTAAAGGGGCCGAATTATATTGCACGCCCCACTTTTCAGTTTTTTATTTGTTAAAAAAGTTTAAAATACCCAATACATTTCATTCCACTTCACGATTGTGTCCCACTTATAAAATCCTAATTTGTTTGTGAAGAATCAATATCTTTATGCTTGAAACCTGAAATGTGGCAAAAGGTTGAAATGTTCAAGGGGGCCAAATACTTCCACAAGGCACTGTATGTATATGCAGTATTAGTCAAAAGTCCAGAGACACCTGTTCACAAAATGGTTCTCTTTGTTCTTGTTGGAATGTGTACATTGTAGATTCAGACTCAAAGCAGCAAAACCTCATGGATGCAGGGTGAAGAAAGGCCAGAATCCAACATGCTGCACTGTGTCCATGTTGGATTCTGGCCTTTCTTCACCCTGCATCCATGAGGTATACTTATACAGGATCAGGTTTTAAATTAGTTTAGATAGGACCGTTCTGATATGGGTCACGTTGAAGACGTAGAACGGCTTACGTACTTTTTTGCAAAAACGTATTAACTAAGTACCCTGTTTTTATACTGTTTTTACTAGCACTTGCTTTTTATTATAGCAGAGTACTTCCACACGTTTGTTATACAATTTTTTTTTTTTCCTGTTGTCTAGATATTTGGTGTGAGTGAACGTAGTCTTACACACCCGTTCAGATTGTGCCCAGGCTCAGGTGCAGTTTTCTCAAATCTGCATCATCTGTCAGAAGAATGCACCAAACACAATGCTTTTTGGTGCAGCTTTGTGCCATGTGTTTTTCTTAATGAAGTCAATGGCTGAAAAAGCCTGGAAATCTGCACTAAGAATTGACATGCTGCAAATTTTTTTTCTGCACAACACTTCACATTCTCATTGACTTTGCTGGGTTCAGGATAGGCATGTAGATTTGTCACAAAACTGCAGCAAATCTGTACCAAAACTCAGCGTGGGCACAAGGCCGAAGTATAAAATGAAAGTGGGTACCTCCTAGTGGAGGAAAGCAGCTGGGGGGCTCAATAAATAATTAGATAACATTTATATGGCGCCAACATATTCCACAGCGCTTTACATTTCAGAGGTTCATATACAAACAGTCATAAGTAACAAAGCTAAATTAAAGGCTTTGTGTAATAGTCTAAATTATTGTACAGAAGTATACTACTATGGTGGTATATCCACTTTGTGAAACACATTGCTGGAGATGGTGCATGTTCTGAAACAGGAATGGGGTATAGGGGCATGTGCATGTGATATAAAGTAAAGTACCAACAGATGGGGACTTCACAGATGTGAAAGAACTCTGTCAGCACAGAATGACTGTTCAAACCACGTCCAGGCACTCGGGGGCGTCATGGCGTGGCCAAACATTTCAGTGCACCGTCCCACCTACTTATTCTCCATCAATCTCTGCCCTTTTCTGGCTCGATAAAACCAAAGCTGTCAATCAAAATAAAGGGGAGGTTGAGGAAAAACAAGTAGGAGGGAAGGCGCTCTTAAATGTTGAGCCAAAGATGCAAATGAGCGGGTCACGTGCTGCAGGCCCCGCGTCACTGCAGGCCCCGCGTCACTTCCGTCCCGTACTGGTACACCCAGGCGGCTTCCGAGCATGCGCAGATGGCATGCTGAAGCCGGCCTGGGCGCTCATAGACCTAGCGACGCGGCGGCTGGAAGTGACGCGGGGCCTGCAGCACGTGACCCACTCATTGCGAGGACGCGATGGGCAGGTAATTTGAATCCTGGAAGAAGATGGACAGCAGCGAGGTGGGTCGAGCGCGGCGAGGAGACCCGCCTCGCTGACAAAGACCCTGGAGGAATGCCCATCCGACAAGAATTTGGTAAGTATAAAAAGTGATTTATTGTGGGTGTACTTAGTTAGATTTAGTCAGTCAGGGATGGTTAGAATAGTAATTTAAGGCTCCAGGGAGATATTTATAGGTTAGATAGGGATTTTTTGGTGGTTGGTTCCCTTTAAGGTTTGTAGAAAAGAAAATTTGATATTTTTTTGAACCAAAAAAATTTGAAAATGGACTGTAATGGTGCTATTTTATTGGGAGACTGTCTAAACTCTACATTAAAAAAA
Organism: Allobates femoralis; assembly: GCA_033576535.1. Classification (NCBI taxonomy): domain Eukaryota; kingdom Metazoa; phylum Chordata; class Amphibia; order Anura; family Aromobatidae; genus Allobates; species Allobates femoralis. Next base: position 49,194,672 of record JARQOC010000004.1, read on the forward strand.
AAGCAGATCTTGACCCTACCCTATACATACCACTAGTGTGACATGTGAACGGAGGGCTTAGGCCCCTTTCACATTAGCGGGTTTTTTCAAATTGCGGCAGATCTACCTCATCGGCCGCACTTGCGGCAAGCCCCATTGCCGCGGTTCTGGCAGTTGCGGCCTGAAAAAAAACCCAGTCAACAGCGCTTTTTTTTGCGGCCGCATGTGGCGGAACCGTGGCAATACCGCACTTGCCGCAAGCCCCATAGACAATGCATGGGGCTTGCCGCAAGTGTGGCCGATGCGGTGGATCTGCCACAATTTGAAAAAAACGCTGTGTGAAAAGGGCCTTAGTTAGCAATTTGCAGGTAGCAAATTGGAAGCAATTATCATTTTCCCATTGATGGTCATTTCCGGCTAATAATTGCCAACTTTTATGGTTCTCATAAGGTGAGTGACCTTGTGATGAAATCTCTCCCACCCAGTAGAGACGGTAACCTCCGTTTGGCCTATACCAAGTAATCCTTCCCATGGATTAACACTCACAGACCTGACAACCATCTGTACGCGTTATGATTGCCAAATATCTGTTTCTATGATAATTCTGTGTTCTGGGCACTAGATGTATTTTCTATACTCTTCCAGTGTTGATTCCTATCATTATTATATGATTGATAACAGGGTGCAGGGTAATTACCAAATCAAAATATGAGCTAAGGTCTATTCCTTAGTACAGGAAGCCAATCATTGTGATCTCTGGGATATGTAAATATACACGTTGCAAAGTAATGTGCTTACAAATGTCATCATATAAATTCGATCCTCTTAAAATATTACCATATTCTGCATATTAAGAAAATCTGCCAAATAGTTCACATCTACTAATTACTGGAGAGGGCCAAGTCCTTCCAGTTGACTCTGGGAGTTTCGGAGCAGATGCTGGCCTCAATACCCTGAGGAATCTTCACTAGTCTTGTATAATAGTCCACTACATGGACACCTAGTGGTGGGTGCTGGATTGCTATGAAGAATATATAGGCCAATGGTCAGGGTTCCTGAACTCCCAATTTAGTCCATCAACTTCCAACTTGTACTTTGCAACATCGAATGGCGGGCATTTGGAGGATACAGTATGTCAATATATCAGATAACCTATTCATTTTTATACGTTTTTCGTGATTTGTCCAGGACACCAACTCATTTCAGAGTGAGTGCATAGTTTTGAACAACTATGGGGTGGAGGCCGCCCTATACAGCTGGTAGCTCAGAGTATGAATATGATGTCTAGTGACATAACTAGAGTCCTATGGACCCCAGTGCAAAATTTAGACCTGTCCTCCCTGCGCACACGATCAGATGTATGGCCCACTGTGTAACATTCTAAATCCTATAAAGACTCATGAATTGACCCCTTTCATTATGTATTAATATCCATCATCCTGCTATATATAGTACTCCTCCTGAAATATGGCCCTTATCCAGGTATATATGCTTCCCATTTTGGTATATATGGTCCTCCTCGCCACCATAGTCCTCCAATTATTATGAACCTCCATATTCCTCAATATATTATAATGTAACCCCATAGTCCTCTATGTATTATAATGCATCCCATAGTCCTCCAATAAGGTAGCCCTCATAGTCCTCCAATTATTATAATGCACCCCCATTATCCTCTGCATATTATAATGCAGCCTCATAGCCCTGCATATAGTATAATTCAGCCTAATAGCCCTTCATATAGGATAGTGCTGCCTCATAACTCTCAATATAGTACAACAGAGCCTAATAGTACTCCATATAGTATAATAAAGCCTCATAGTCCTTCATATAATATAATGGAGCCTCATAGCCCTCTGTATAGCATAATGCAGCCTCATAGCCCTCCATATAGAGTATAATTAAGCCTAATAACCCTCCATATAGGATAGTGCAGTCTCATAGTGCTCCATATAGTACAATGCTCCCCCCATAGTCCTTTGGCCACCATGTACTTACTGATTAAAAAAATACTATCTGTACTCACCTTTCCCGGTTCCCTTGCTCCAGTCTCCCTGTGAGCATCTTGCACACTTAAAAGTACAGTACAGTGATGAGAAGTAGTGACGTCCGAACGCTCTGCTGAGCTGAGATGTCAGCGCAGGCACAGAAGGAAAATGAAAAGAGAGGGAGTTCTCCCTCTTTCTTCATTCCTCTGTGCTCTGAGTGTCTGGTGAGGTGGGCGTGGTGCTGGAGATGACATCAGACCTCCTGACACTTGGGGCCCATAGCTCCCGCATGGTATGTGAATTTTTATGTTTTGGGTTTTTTTCCATATTGTTAAAAACTTACACCTCCTTACACAGTCAAGACACCCTGTGCCAGATGCAGCAAAAAAGTCTCAAACCATAGCTAAGCTTCCTCCATGTTTCACAGTAAGTACAATGTTCTTTTCTTTCTTTGCTTCATTTTTGTGTCTGTGGACATAAAGCTGATGTGACTTGCCAAAAAGCTCCAGTTTTGTTTTGTATGTTCTAGAGCATGTTCCCAGAAGTTTTGTGGCTCATACATATGCATTTTGGCAAATTCCAGACTCACTTTTTTATGACATGCTTTCAACTGTGGTTTCCTCCTCGGTTATCTTCCATGAAGTCCGTTTTGTCCAAGACAGTGATGGCTGGTGAAATCTGACAATTATGTACTTTGACCTTGGCGTTGACCTTGTAATCTCTTTAGAAATTGTTCTGAGCTCTTTGGTTACCATTCATATTATCTGTCTCATTAATTTGTCATAAACGTCCCTTTTGTGGCCACGACCAGGGAGGTTGGCTACAGTCCCATAAACCTTAAACGTCTGAATAATATGTGCAAATGTAGTAACATGAAGATGTTTGGTGATGGTCTTCTAGCCTTTACTATTAACATATTTGTCCATAATTGTCTTTCCAATCTACTGAGAGAACTCTCTTTTTAGATTTATTTTGTCCATGTTTAATGTGGACACCATGATACCAAACAGCACTGTGATTACTTTTTAACCCTTAAACAGGCAGGCTAACTGATTACAAGTTTGTAGACACCCAATGGTCAAATTATTTGCAATCTTTTCTAAGCATACCGTCATTTTTGTCTAGCCATTTGTATTAGTTTTTCTCTAATCATCTTCCACGACAGCATAGGAGGTTGCCCTCCATGCCCTAATCAGGACAGGAAGCACAAGCGAGGTTAAAAGGACCCTCCCACTAGCCAGTGTCTTTCCTGTCCCCATGGGGTATGGAGAGGTTTTTTCTTTCTCCTATGCTGTGGTGGCCCGGCGAGCTGCAGCATATCTTTTTGGTCCTGTTTTTTTGGTTCTCCAGCCAGGCAGTGTTGGTCGGGCTTCCACTCCTCCTCCTGCTGCTCCAACATATATGGGACCGCTGCCTGGCCTCCAAATCCCCTCTGGGGTGATGGGGGCCGTGGGCTCCCTGGCCGGTGGCCTCCCCTGTTCCCGGAGCCCGCAGGCCGCCTCCCGCGCTTTTGTGCTGTCCCAGCACGACCGGAAGTCACGTCGGTGGACGGGACTTCCGGCCACGTGCTCCCCGGAGAGTGGTGTTCCGGGTTCCGATGGCGGGACCCAGCAGACAGCATGCGGCCACGCCACCGCTGATGGTGGCCTGCCAAGGACCCGGTGCAGGAGGCGGGAGATCATTAGAGACAATGTGGGGCAGGCCTTTCTTTGGGAAGGCTGCCCTGAAGACTTCTGAGCCACGGTGAGGTGATGTACTGTGTGTTGCTATGTCTTCCCCTGCATCTGCAGAGCCCAGTGTTCCCCCTGCCACAGCGAGTCTGCTGGAGAGAAGGGGGGGTCCCATTTCTGCCTATAGGGGCAGTTTTTCATAGTCCCCTCGGCTGTGCTTTGTTTCAGGGAGATAAGTCTGCCCCCGGAAAGCCTCTGGGAAGTCAAATAAATGCCCTGTTTGTACCAAGCGTTAGGGCTGACAACCCTAGCCTGGTGGATGATTGAGAACCATGGTTAAACAGGAGATTCAGCCTTGCTTTCCTCATTCTCACGGCAGCTCCTACAGCCAGGCCTCCATCCCCTAAGAAGAGGAAGCTCCAGGCAGCCCTTCAGTCTCTAAGGAACTCTCGGGCTCAGATTCAGATCGCCCTGATGAAGCCCCATCCTCCTGAGAGACTGTACTGAGAAGGTTCCTATTCTCAGAGGACATGGGGGAGTTGATTGGAGCTGTTCGGAGCACCATGGGATTGGAAGAGGAGCAGGTCCTCCCGTTAGTTCAAGATGAGATGTTGCTGGCCTTAGATCTGCCAGACCCATCGGCTTTCCAGTCCATTCCAACATCCTTAATCTAATCTCTCAGGAATGGGAATTTCCTGAGAATAAATTCAGGATCCCAGTGGAAAATGAGATTCACTGGGACGTCCCAAAGTGGATGTGCAGGTAGCCCGTGTAGCTAATAAGACTGCGCTCTCCTTTGAGGATACCTCCCAATTTAGGGACCAGCTGGAACGAAAGATTGAGAGCCTTATGAAAACATCTTGGGAGGCTTCTCATCTACCATTTAGGCTACATAGCCTCTACATGTGTCTCCAGGGCCCTGCTCAAATGGGTTGCACATTTCACAGGGCACGTCTAGGGAAAGCTCCTCGACTCCCTCTCATTGCTCAGGAAAGTGACCTGCTTTCTCACAGATGCCTCCGCTGAGTCAGTCTGTCTGGCAGCCAGGACCTCGGTCTTGTCCAAGTCCGCCTGATGGGCTTTGTGCCTGAAATTGTGGAATAGTGATTCCACTTCCAAGATGAGCCTCTGCTCTCTACCCTTCAAAAGGGACTGAGTGTTTGGGCCTGCCCGTAATGAAATTCTGGACAAGGCGAATGACCGCAAGGCTCTTCCGGAACAGAAACCCCCCCAGTAAGCAGCCCTTTGGCACTCAGTGCCTCATACCTTCCAGCCCAAAGGAAAGGGAAAAACAGGCCGGTGGAATTACCATAAAGGTAGTGGAACAAATATCCTCATGCCTTCTCAGCAACATCAGCTGCACCTTGACAGTCAGTGGCTCGGGCCCGGTGGAGGGGGCGACTCTCGGCCTTTCTCCCCCAGTGGCAGAATATCACCAATTGCAAGTGGGTTATGAGGGTCATTTCCAAAGGTCTCCTCATCGAATTCGAGTCGCCATCTCCGCCAGGCCTCCGGTCCCTGCCCTGCCCTCTAGGGTACTCAGGATCTCTTGTACACAAAGGTGCACGAGCTCCTTTGAACAAATGTAATCTATCTGTTGCAAGCCGAGAGGAGGGGATAGGGCTCTATTCCCGGCTGTTCTTGGTCAAAAAGCCATCTGGAGACACTCGTGTCGTCATCAACTTGAAACGTCTCAACCAACATGTCTGATACCGTCTTTCAAAATGGAATCGATCAGATCAGCGATTCCGTTGATAGGGCTACACCACCAGATGGCAACAGTAGACTTGAAAGATACGTACTTTTCATGTGCCTATTCATCCTTGGCACAGAAACTTCCTCAAGTTCGCAATCCTGGTACAAGGGGGAAATCCTCCACTTTGAGTTCAATGTCCTTCCCTTCGGATCTCCTCGCTCCCAGGATTTTCTCGAAAATTATGGGGATGTCATTGCCTTCCTACGGGTCGCGCATCTGTCTGGTGCCATATTTGGACAATTTCTTTCTCACTGCTCCTTCACCGCAGTCCCTCAGGAGCAGTGTGGAGGAGTCTCTGCAAAGATTTTGTTCGGCTCCCACGCTTTGAGCAGCTATGTCGGCTCTGGGATTGATGACGTCCTACAATCCCTCTGTCAGGTGGGCTCAGGCTCCCTCTCGAGTCCTTCAGGACCATGTCCTGTCATGTTAAGGCAGACTGCCTTCATCTCTGAATCGACGGGTTCGTCTCCCGGGAATGCCTTCTCATCCCTCCTCTGGTGGTTGAATCCCAACAACCTATTCAAAGGGGTGGCCTGGGATCAGACACCCCTAATCTCTTTAACTACAGATGTCAGCCAAGGGGTGGGGGGCTATGGTGGCCACACCTCTCTCCAAAGGGCTGGAGTCATGCCATCAGTTCCCATCCACCAATTACTGGGAACTGAGAGCGGTCGAAGAGGCCCTTCTTTCTGCTCAAGTTCAAGTCAGGAGATCTCACATTCTAGTGTATTCGGACGATGTCACCACTTTGTGTGGTGCCCCTCCGTCAACCAGGGCAGTAGAGGTCCAGCTCTCTGAAACTCAGTGACCTTCGGATCTTCCTCTGGGCTGAACAAGTCTTCCGTTGCTTTCTGCAGCCCACCTGAAGGGGTCCCTAAACCTTCAGGCAGATTTTCTCAGTTGCTGGGACGTCCACCCTAGACCAAGTGGTATTCTGCTCCCTGGTCTCAAGATGGGGTACCCCAGAGATCGACCTGTTGGCCTCCAGTGCAAATTGAAAGGTCGCAACATATTTCTCCCTGAACCCTCGGGATGAGGCCATGGGGGGGGGGGGAAACCCTTCTCCCTAGACCTGGGACTTTGTCTAGCTTATGCCTTCCCGCCTATCCTCCTTCTCGCAAGAACACTGAGGAAGATCAGGGTAGAAGGAGTCCCCACTATCCGGTAGCCCTCTATGGCCGAGGAGGAGTTGGTACAACCTGATAGTGGTGCTCAAAGTCAGTGGACCAGTCATTTTGAGTCCTGGACCCCAGCTTGCTGTCTGAGTCATCTGTTCCATCCGGATCGCAGAAGCCAAATTTGCTGTATGGTTTCTGAGGCCAGGTGCTGAGGGCTCAGGGCCTGTCTGAAAAGTGGTGGCCACCTTGCAAAAGAAAAAAAAAATATATTTTTTTTAAATCCGCAAACCAGTCACTAATGCAATTTGTAATCAGGAGATGGAAGAGATTTTCCTCCTGGTGTGGTTCCATTCCACCATTGACCCACTCCAACTCAATATATCGCGAATTTTGGATTTTCTCCAGAATGGTTTGGACCTGGGTCTTAAACCAGCACATTGAAAGTGCAGGTTTCAGCTCTCAGTTCCGTGTTTGCCACAGATTTGGCAAATCATCGCTGGATTCGGGGGATTCATGGTGTCTGCTAGTCGTATTTGTCCACAGACTAGGGTCCTTACACCCTCCTGGGACCTCAATGTTGCTTGACTGGCTTTCTCGCCCTCCCTATGAGCCACTGTCATCCTGTGGTATCTGGTTGTTGTCTCACAAGACGGCGTTTCTGGTGGCGATTGCTTCTGCCGTCGAGTAGGGGACCCTTCAGGCTTTATCCATCTGGGAACTGTACCTACCAGTCCGGGATTACGCATTGTCCTTCACCTGGACCCTTCGTTTCTTCCCAGGGTAGTCTCGGCCTTCCATTGCTCCCAGTCAATAGTTCTTCCTTCCTTTTGGCAACATCCGCGGACTCCAAGAGGAATTCCATTCATTGTGATGTCTGTAGTACAGTGCTCCATTTTCTTGAAGTGAAGGCGCCCTGGCGTGTGGATAACAAGAGAGGGCTTCTTCGAAGCAGATTTGCTGCACTGCTACCTGGTCCTCATTGCATGCTTCACGAAGCACTACCGTCTGGCCCTGGCTTCCAATAGAGATTTGGCTTTTGGCAGGAAGGTCCTGCAGGCCATAGTCCCCACCCTAGGTATTAATTGTTGGTATTCCTCCTATGCTGTCGTGGAAGGTGACTAGATAAAATAGAATTATTCTTACCGTTAATTCGTTTCTAGGAACCTTCCATGACAGCACTTATTTCCCTCCCTATATTCATCGATTATTCCTGGAATGTGTTACTGTTATTGTTACTTCTAGCTATGGTCTTTGTAAGACACTAGTGGGAGGTGGGAGGGTCCTTTTAACCTCTCTTGCTTCCTGTCCCGATTAGGGCATGGAGAGGCAACCTCCTATGCTGTCGTGGAAGTTCCTAGAAACCGATTTAACATTAAGAATAATTCTATTTTTCATTTGTTGAAACTACAATGAAATGTCATATTTTCATTAGTTGAAATTGAGTCAATTTAATGCACCACTGCACTATTTTTTTTAGCGCTTGGCGGAGTAGCGCTTTATATGTAAGTCCCCTGCCCCAGGTATTATATTTACTTCTGGTGCCTTCTGCTTTTTCAACACTGTTCCGGTACTGCGGCGCCATCTTGTAACTGTACCTTTTGACTGACCGAAAATCAGAAGTTACATCAAAAGCTCTTAATACAACTCTATGAAACCAGAACAAGGCCAAAATAAGGCTCTCATAGACATGTATTGAGTTGGGACCTCTGGGCACTCCAGCAAACACTTCAGCTGACAGCAGGTCGAAAGCCGCCGTAGCCCGACAATAGCAGCAGTGATAACAGAAGATGGCAGCAGGTGAGTACAAGACAGAGGTCAGATTTAAAGTGCCACTTCAGTGAATAAAAAAATTGCTGGTGAGGTGCTTTATATTTTAAAATTGACTTTTGCCAGTTCCAAGTTATTTCACTGACCATTGTGAGCTTTTCTTTCTTTAACAGAAGAACAAATATTGTTTATGTTATTATATTTTTTATATTCAGTGGACAAGTAAAAAAAACAACAAACTTGGTAGGGGTGCCCCAATGTCAAGAAGGTTGGGAAATATTGAACTAAGCAATCACCAAAGCTCAACCAACGCATTAATTATTGTATACTTAACTCTACAATTATTATTATTATTATTTATTTATAGAGCACCATTATTCCATGGTGCTGTACATGGAAAGGGATACATACAAACAAGTTAAAAATACAATAACAAACTAACAGTGACAGACGATACAGAGGGGACAGAGGACCCTGCCCTTGCGGGCTTACATTCTACAGGGCAATGGGAAGGGAGAAGGAGGTTGGGTCTGGTTGTGGTAGCTGGTATCCAAGGGTACACAGTGGGTAACTAGGGACAGCGCTGTCCCTAGTTACCCGCTGTGTACCTTGGATACCAGCCTGTAAGCGGAGAAGGCTCGTAACCAGGGTATACATCAGGTAACTAGGCGCTGCATGCATGCCTAGATACCACTGTTTACCATTGTTACCAGCCTGCTCCCGCTTACCGCAGCCTGGCAGTGGGAGCAAGACATTGTGGAAAGAATATTTTTTTTTTTCCACGATGTCGTTGGTGAGTCTGCTTGTATGACTGCTCACCAGCGATCAGTTCACGATGTGGCAGCAATCCACATCATTGGTCGGATTGCTGCCACATTGCAGTGTGTAACGGGGCCTTTATTTGAATTGGATACGCAGGTGAATTGAGAACCTGTGGAGGGATTTGCAGAGGGGAGAAGTGGATTAGACAATTACGTATCACAGGATTACTACCAAATGAATTAGGTTAAATCAAATTTCACATATAAACATCTTTTGACATCTCATCTAGACATGCAAGAAAATGGCATCAACAACCAGCACCATGTATTTTATGTGGTGATAAGACCTGGGCTTTACTGTTGCCATGGATTAAACAGGTCACCTTTATAAATCATCTATGAGATACTATATTATGAGCCATAATGTTTGATGACTGACCATCTGACTGATGGGCAAAGTGTCTGATTCCTCATTTTTAGCCTTGAGGCGTTATACTGAATTATGATCAATTGTAAAACTAAAGAAACTGCATACGGTAATCTAGAAATTAATAGGAGGTATCTTAGGCGGCCGTCACACGCACAGATATCTATAGCGATATTGTAAGCGATCACGTGCACGCGCAATCGCTTACAATATCGCTCACATCGCTGGTGAGATGTCACACAGACAGACTCACCAGCGATGTGGATCCGCGATCTCGCTGGTTACTATGGTACACATCGGGTTACTAGGCGCCGCGCGTCGCTTAGTTACCCGACGTGTACCATAGTTACCATCTCCCAGCATAGGCTCTGCGCTGGGAGATCGTTCATCGTGGTGTTATACACCACGATGAAGCAGATCGTGACATCGTTCATCGCAAGATGTGAGCTCCGGAGCTCAGGTCAGCGATGTCACGATCAAGCGATTTCACATTGTAAATCGCTTGATTACATGCAACGATTTCTTGCCCAATCTCGCTTAAGCGATCAAAAAGGAGATCGCTTAAACGATATCGGGCAAGAAATCGTTGCATGTGACGGCCGCCTTACACTAGCAACCCCTTCTTATCTTCATATCTTTTCATACACAGGCATAAATAAATAGTAGCAGGTAAAGCAGATTTGCTAACTTTTGCTCTTGGGACTTTGATGGCTAAGGGTACTTAGCGTTTATTTGAAATTGCGGCAGATGCGGTGAAAAAAACGCATCTGCCACGATTACCGCATAACCGCTGCACTTGCGGCATGGTTGCGGCAAGCCCCATACAATGTATATGTGGGCTTGCGGCAGGTGCGGTTTTGGCACTTGCGGCAGGTGCGGCCGCGAAAAAAAACGCGGTCAGCGAAAAAATACACGTTTGGTATCACCACGTTCAGAATCGCCCGATCTATCATCGTATTAAATCCGTTAATGAGAGCCGTAAACTCCATAACGGAAAAAATGGTCCAAACGCCAAAATTCAGTTTTTTTTGGTCGCCGCAACATTGCTATAAAATGCAATAACGGGCGATCAAAACTGCGGATCCCCCAAAAATGCTATAATTAGACACGTCAGCTCAAGACGCAAAAAATAAGCCAGATCCTGAAAAATGAGAACACTATGAGGTCGCAGAACATGGCGCAAAAAGTCAGTTTTTGTTTATTTGCAAACTTCTGAATTTTTTTCACCACCTAGATACCAGTAAAGGTATACATGTTGGATGTCTATGAACTCGTACTGACCCGAGACATCACGCCGTCACGTCAGTTTTACCATATAGTGAACATGGCGACTAAAATACCCAAAAAACAAATGTGTTATTGCACTTTTTTTTGCAATTTCACTGCATTTAGAATTTTTTTGCAATTTCCCTGTACTTTATATGGTAAAATAAATTATTGCATATGAAAGTACAACTCGTCCTGCAAAAAACAAGCCATTATATGTCTATATTGACGGAAAAATAAAAAAGTTATGGCTCTTGGAAGCAGGGGAGCAAAAAACGAAAATGAAAAATTCCCGGGTCATGAAGGGGTTAATTATTTCATGATGTCCTATACCATGGTGATTTAGTCCATCTAGATGACATGGTAATTTTCCCTGAAGACTTGGATTTACATCAAGGTTTAGATATAGACCCTGAAAAAGTTCTGCTATTCTAAACTGGCCACAAATCAGATGGCCTAAATGTTCTTCAAAGATTTATTGGCTTCCGATTATCACCTGCAGTTCATTAAAAATGACTCTTGAATGGTAGCTTCTCTAAAAGCCATCACTTGGAGGGGTGGTCATTTTTGAAATTGGCCAATTACACTTTTCTAATCTTTATGCACGTTTTCCCCCTCTGCTTTTATCCTATAACTGCCGGACATAGACAGCAATCATTTCACTAATTTCTTTTGAATTTGGAAATTATCCCTGAGATTTCTTCTCCAGGAAGTTCAGAACATAAGAACAGAACTACTTCATTGGAGATTGAGACCCTTTAGCCATAAAATTATCTTTAGAAGATTGACATTATCCAAGAGAAGGAGCTAACTTCCCAGTGACCTTCTTAATGGGCCATAAAAACTTGGAGCATCTTCAGTTAGCTGAAGGTGACTGAATAATTGTCAAGCTCGATGGTCACTTTTCTTCTGGTAGTTTAACCTAATTTTCCGCTGCTTTTCAGCCAGGCTAAAATGCAGGTGTTGCTTTTTCCAGGTCCTTTAATTCATTTCATGCCTCTGAAGACACACTCTCACATGTAATTGGACCAGAATGGTCTGGTGATGGGCGAACCTCAACTGTAAAATTCGGGGTCCGTACCGAACACCTAGTGTTTTGGGTACAGATCCCTAACACATATTTCCCTGGGAAGTCCATGTTACAGTTCGGGTTTGGGGGCGGGGGACTGTACAAATAAAGAAAATGGTTATTAAATACAACCCCTAGCAAAAATTATGGAATCACCTGGCTCGGAGGATGTCCATTCAGTTGTTTAATTTTGTAGAAAAAAAAGCAGATCACAGACATGGCACAAAACTAAAGTCATTACAAATGGCAACTTTATGGCTTTAAGAAACACTAAAAGAAATCAAGATAAAAAATGTGGTAGTCAGGGTAATTTTTTTCAGACCAAGCAGAGGGAAAAAATTATGGAATCACTCAATTCTGGGGAAAAAATTATGGAATCATGAAAAACAAACAAAATAACACTCCAATACATCACTAGTATTTTGTTGCGTCACCTCTGGCTTTATAACAGCTTGCGGTCTCTGAGGCATGGACTTAATGATTGACAAACAGTACTCATCAGCAATCTGGCTCCAACTTTCTCTGATTGCTGTTGCCAGGTCAGCTTTGCAGGTTGGAGCCTTGTCATGGACCGTTTTCTTCAACTTCCACCAAAGATTTTCAGTTGGATTGAGATCTGGACTATTTACAGGCCATGACATTGACCTTATGTGTCTTCTTTCAAGGAATGTTTTCACAGTTTTTGCTCTATGGCAGGATGCATTATCATCTTGAAAAATGGTTTCATCATCCCCAAACATCCATCAACCAGGGGATTCCATGATTTTTGCCAGGGGTTGTATAAGCGTTGTACTTATTACATCCTGCCGTCCCACCACGTCTACTTCCAGGGCCGCTCATTAACTTTCAGGATATTCACTGCATTGGCTGCAACAGCCAATTACAGACGCTGTCAAAGAGAATGGGTGTCTGTGATTGGATGTTGGAGTAACCCGGAAACTGCCCATACATTGTGTGTGAAAGCATCTGTGATTGGCTGTTGGACCCCTCACACATACACCGTTTCCCCTAAAATAAGATGGGGGGCGAATATTGAATGGGAATGATGGGGATATTGGGGGCTGCATGGAAATATTGGGGCTTGGAAGGGGATGATGGAAAAATAAGACATAGTGCATTTTTTGGAACAAAAAGTAAGGTAAGAGAGTGTCTTATTTTAGGGGAAAACAGGGTAGTACTATAAAAATAAATAAATAATTTTAAATAAATTTTTGATTCTGAGCACAGATAAAGCGGACAGCTACGGGCTGCCTCCCCAAGCTGCCCTGCTTTGCTGAAGAAGATTTTCCCAGTGAATCACGTTGGAGGGAGGGTTTTTTTTTTGTTAATAAAGATGGAGTCCCTAAATGTCTTGTGTTTTATTTCTATTAAAATGTTTGTTTGTTTTTTGGTTGTTTTTTTTATGTTTACTACAAATTCATGGTGGCTAGGTCTAACATTGGCATTACATCATCAATTTCAGGCTTAATGCCAGCTGACAATACAAAGCTTGCATTGACGCCTTCATTACCCAGCGTGCCACGGCACCAGGGCTACTCAAACAACTGCAGATCTACCGTATATACTCGCGTATAAGCCGAGTTTTTCAGCCCAAAAATTGGGCTGAAAAGTACCCCCCTCGGCTTATACGCGAGTCAGTGCGGGGGCTGCTGTATACAGCGGTACACAGCAGCCCCCGCATCCCCAGTAATGCAGGGCCCCCCCCCTCATGCTCCGGTCACCTGTAAAGCAAGTTATACTTATCAGTGCCCGCTGCCGTCCCGCGCCCGCCGCTGCCGACATGCGATCCTCCATCTTCATTCATCTTCTTCCTGCTTCTGTGCGCGTCGCAGGCAATGACGTCATTACCGGCGACGCGCACAGGAAACAGGAAGAAGATGCATGAAGACGGAGGATCGGGATGTCGGCAGATGCGGGCGCGGACGGCAGCGGGCACTGATAAGTATAATTTGCTTTACAGGAGACCGGAGCATGAGGGGGGGGCCCTGCATTACTGGGGCTGCCTGTATACTACCACTGGGGCTGCTGTATATAGGGGCCCTGCATTACTGGGGCTGCAATACCACTGGGGCTGCTGTATATAGGGGCCCTGCATTACTGGGGCTGCAATACCACTGGGGCTGCTGTATATAGGGGCTGCAATACCACTGGGGCTGCAATACCACTGGGGCTGCTGTATATAGGGGCCCTGCATTACTGGGGCTGCAATACCACTGGGGCTGCAATACCACTGGGGCTGCTGTATATAGGGGCTGCAATACCACTGGGGCTGCAATACCACTGGGGCTGCTGTATATAGGGGCTGCAGTACCACTGGGGCTGCAATACCACTGGGGCTGCTGTATATAGGGGCTGCTGTATACACCACTGGGGCTGCAATACCACTGGGGCTGCTGTATATAGGGGCTGCAATACCACTGGGGCTGCAATACCACTGGGGCTGCTGTATATAGGGGCTGCAATACCACTGGGCTGCAATATCCACTGGGGTTGCTGTATATAGGGGCCCTGCATTACTGGGACTGCAATACCACTGGGGCTGCTGTATATAGGGGCTGCAATACCACTGGGGCTGCAATACCACTGGGGCTGCTGTATATAGGGGCTGCAATACCACTGGGGCTGCAATACCACTGGGGCTGCTGTATATAGGGGCTGCTGTATACACCACTGGGGCTGCAATACCACTGGGGCTGCTGTATATAGGGGCTGCAATACCACTGGGGCTGCTGTATATAGGGGCTGCAATACCACTGGGGCTGCAATACCACTGGGGCTGCTGTATATTGGGGCTGCTGTATACACCTCTGGGGCTGCATATACCTCTGGGGCTGCATATACCTCTGGGGCTGCTGTATACTACCACTGGGGCTGCTGCTGTATACTACCACTGGGGAGGCTGCTGTATACTACCACTGGGGAGGCTGCTGTATACCTCACTGCTGGGGGTTGTATACCTGTGCTGGAGTCCACCCTCAGCTTATACGCGAGTCAATAGATTTTCCCAGGTTTTGGGGGCAAAAGTAGGGGGGTCGGCTTATACACGGGTCGGCTTATACACGAGTATATACGGTACTTTTCCATCTCTTTTTTATGCTCTAGATGGAAACAAGATGTCAAAGAGTTCATAGCCTCTTGTCCTCAGTGTGCGCAGTTCAAATGTCATCAAGTGTCTCCTTGTCCTTTACAGTGTTTACCTATTCCTAAAGAACATAGGTTGCAATTTCCATTGACTTTGGTTTCAGATCTTCCTGAGGTGCAGGTGTTAACTACCATCTATGTTGTGTGGGGACTATTTTACCAAGGTGTCTCATTTTGTTCTGCTGCTTGAATTTCTATCTGCTCCACAGCGGTCTCGGGTGTTTTTTTAAAAAAAAAGTCTGGTTCCATGGTCTTCAATCAAACTCATATAGTTTCTGTCACGCAGGAAGGTGAATATCATGCTGGTGCATGTGACACACTGCGCCATGGGCTGGGCTTACCCTGGAAGGGCATGACTAAGTGTCTACCAGGTCTTCAATAGAGCATCTGATCGTAAGTATAGGCTGGGCTGCATGTAGACACCAGGTACAATTCCAGAGCAGTGGTGCAGGTACGAGGTATAAGAGGGCAATGCAGAAGTGTAGTAGACAGTACAAGCCAGTCCAAGGTCAGGGCAGGCAGAACAGGGTCAGGGGTACAAAGCGGAGGTAAGCAACAGTGAATTCGGAGAGGTCGGGTAAGCAAGCCGGGTCGTTATCAGGAAACAAAATATGGAGGTTCGTATAACAAGGGGCTAGCTAGCTAGGAACCATGTTCAGGCAAGTCCTGTTGGGAGGACCTGCCTAAAATAGATCCTGCTTGTACGGGATAGATCAAGAACTTAATCACTACAGGACACGGCAGAGTTGAATTTCTGCAGAGACTAGGCACAACCCCTAAGGTGCAATGGAAGCCACATGCAGAAGCAGCAGTAGAAGGAGTACTGCAAAAAGTAACTCAGGTGCGGGAACTGATACGAGGAGAAGCCACGCAGTGACCATTGTGAATGGGTCGTTGCTGAGGAGGTATGTGAGTTGCCGCCGTGACATGGCCATGTTGAGCAATTTGTTTCTAAGGGTATCGTTACGCATGCAATTTCACTTGCAATTTGCTGGTTGCAGTGAAGTCATGGACACATTGTTCTATTTTGTTGCTGTGTACAAATGGAACAATGTGTCCATGAGTTCACTGCAACCAGCAAATTGCCAGTGAAATTGCATGCACTGTTGCAACGTGTAACGGTACCCTTAGTTGTGGATGGCACTCTGCAAGAATCTCAAAATATCTTTAGGGTATGTGCAGGTGATCAGCATTTTAGATACAGCATATTACTGCTGCATCCCAAACGGTGCGTTCAACAAAACAAGCACAGTGGATGGGATTTCTAGAAATTCCATGCCCGCTGTGTTTCTCCCCTCCGCAGCGTTATTTCAGTTGTGTTGCTGCTTGCCACGCTTCCGCATCTCCACAGCATGTGAATTTAATGCTACAGAGTCAGAAGCGATCTCGGCAGGTGAATGCAGAGTAAAGCCGACCTGCAAAGAACGCAGATCGCGAGTGCAGGACTGCTGCATTCTCCCAGCGTTCACTCCAGTATGCAGTGTCTCCGGATCGTCTTCCTTAAGGTTCCGTTACACGCTTCAATGTTGAAACGATATCACTAATGATCTCGGGGGCGCATGGTCATTAGGACAATGTTTAGAGATTGCTGGTGAGATGTCACACATCTAGATATCGTGCACGACGCACCAACCATCCAGCAAGCAGCCATTGTTCGCATAACCCAGCATTGTTAACCTTGTTCACTGTTGTCAATAGAGGAAATCATTAACGACATCGTTATCGCAGTGTCACACACAAATATGCAGCAGGTTGGCTGATCGTGGATAGTCTGATTTGAGAACATGTTCTCAACTCTGCAATCAACGATCCAACGATTTATGGTAGTTGAATCACGGTGTCACACGCAACTACCTAGTAACGATGTCGTTTAAACGAACCCAAACCCGTAACGTTTCAGCGATATCGTTCACGATATTGTACCATGTAACGGGGCCTTTAGACTTCCTCTGCCTATCATCTCAAAAGTGAGAGAATCATTCAATCTATGG
Source organism: Allobates femoralis (assembly GCA_033576535.1). NCBI lineage: Eukaryota > Metazoa > Chordata > Amphibia > Anura > Aromobatidae > Allobates > Allobates femoralis. The sequence continues at coordinate 49,211,605 of JARQOC010000004.1, forward strand.
AACAACACATGGATTTTCTTTAATTCTCATCAAAATGATTGGCTGAGTTTGCTTCCCTGGGCAAAATTGGTCTAACATTATTTTGGTTTTGGATCTTCTGGGAAATATTAATTTGTCGTGGTCCATGGTTTGAGAGTCTGGTCTTCAATCTGCCAATTGCCAATTCTCTAACCAGTCAACTTCCTGCTGTGAACAGTGACTCTTGTGCTTCATTCACACTGCGTTTTTGGTCTGTTTTGCTCGTCAGTTTTTGTAGCCAAAACCAGGAGTGGAGCAATCAAAGGAAAAGTATAATAGAAACAAGTCACCACTTCTGTATTTATCACCCACTGCTGGTTTTGGCTACAAAAACTGACGAGCAAGTAAAGACCAAAAATGCACAGTGTGAATGTGTGGCGCCCCACTATGTAGGTGCCACAGAGGGGTACTGCACCCGTAAAAGAGGTGTAGTCACCCCAGCTGCAAAGTGGATTTAAGGATGGTAGGCAAGACCCTAAACCCACATCCCACACTAGATCAGGCAGTGGGAGGGAACCCGGGAGGGTATATAGTCACCCCCAGGGGGAACTAGAGAGGTCTGAGGTCTAGTCTAGGACTCAGGAGGCCTTTTGGGCTTCAGGTCTCTGCCTCCGGGTTGGAGGGCTAGAAAAGATCCAGGCAGGGAGCCTGCAGCAAGAAGGAGGGTCTCCTCGGCTGAGGGACCCAGAGACAGCAGAATAGATCCCAGACACAGAGAAAGGAGCAAGAAGCTTGGAGCAGGTTCGCTCAAAGGAGGAAACCGGGTACCAGACCAGACACGCTGGCTAACTGCTGTGAAAGGTGTCGCAGTGCCAAAAGGGCCGCAGTGTTCAACAGAAGGTTTACCCGACGGGAGCAAGGTAAGGAAAGATAGACAGCAGGAGGTCAGATCTACTCTTCATGAGGTCAGGCTTCACACCGCTACTGGGAAGCAGGGAAGTAAAAGAACAAGAAAGGCACATAAAGGGGGTTCCGTCTATCTACCAGAGATCCACTTGCAGCCACCCGTAGCCACTTGTCATTGTAACACCAACTGCACTGAGGACTGTAATAACTCTGCTGAGTTCCAGTAAAGTACCTGGTGAAGTGACTTTTGACTCCGCTGTTCCTTCTTTGCATGAACTCATTCTTTTATGGTTAATCTCTTTTTATTAAATATTTAGAAAACATTACAAATTATGCATATAGTTGCAAGCCAGAAAATACAGGTTAAGGAATCACAGTAATAATACTATATGCATAGGTGGTAAAATTAACAACCAAAAAAATATTTTGCACCCTCTTCCATAATAGGGTCATCCAGTCCCCTATTTATATTCCAGAACCCGAAAAGTAAAATGGCCCTTCTCGGAACATTCATTGGATTATCTCGTAGTGCATTATCACTATCTTTGATTGATCCCATAATAGTGGGCCCTCGCGGAACTCGCCCAAAGATTGGGACATCAAAGACAAACCCATCGTCCGTGGAATTTCTCCAGTCTATGTATATTTTACTCTATTCCAGTATTACTGGAGGCTCGATAGAGGGTGGTCTAAAATATAAATTTTCAAAACCAAAAATTAAAGAACACTACAGAGGTAGGTGAGGGGTAGGAAAAGAGAGAGGTAGAAAGATAAAAGATAAAAAGAAGGAGTAGAGAAATATAGAGGGCAAATCTAGAATCACTGGGGTCAGGTGAAGGAGAGGATTAGACCAGAGAGGGATAGGGAAAAAGGATTACCTCGACCCCATGTCAGCCATAAGTCATGTCTCTGGAACGGCCTCGGAGAAAATACTCCTGAAATCAACTGAATCTTGAAAGAGAATCCATTCAATCCAAATCACTGAAAATTTATCACGAGAACCCGATGCATCAGCCGCTAGCTCCTCCATCCGGAAAATATCCATCATTTCCTTGAACCAGTCACGCAAGGATGGAACCTGAGACGTTTTCCAAAATCTTGGAATTAAGGCACGAGCGGCCGAGACACAAAAACGGAGGATATCCCTCTTATGAAGCCCAATAGGCCCCGGGAAGATAGATAACAGAGCCACTTCAGGACAGCACTCAACCTGTGTACCTGTTATCTGAGTGTAAGTCCTGAATACCTTAGACCAGAACTGCTGGATTTCCCTGCAGCTCCACCAAATATGGATCATTGTCCCTGGTGATTCCCCGCAACGCCAACACCTGTCCGTAGTGTCAGGGAATGAACTCATTCTTTCTTCAGGAATCGCTGCCCCGAAGGTCCAGTCCTGCCTGTGGAGGACTACGCCATCAAGGCCGCAATACCACCGACCTCTGGAGGACTGTGGCGGCGCTGGTGATATCTCACCAGGTACTGCAGGTGGCGTCACGATAAACTTGTACATAATCCATTGTAAATATCCCCTTTTCAACAGAATAGTCCCCAGGACACGGGGTCAGGCGCGGCCACCATTCCCTGTGAAACAGTTAACCCCTTCTGCCGCCTGATACCTGAGTACCCCACACCCCAGGGCGACACAAATGGAGCTTTAGTATATTCATTACATCTGGATTGAGTTGCAATCCAAATTGAAAGCAGCCATGGCTAGAGTGAAGAAAAGTGCTGATCTACTACAGCCAGGTGCTTGATTATGTACACAGCTGTATCAGCTTCGCTGCATCAAGGTACCTGCCAGCCTACTCTTCGCTGCTATTCCAAATTGCTGTCTGCTCTCTCAACTCTACTACATCAAGGTCTTTTCCAGCCTACTCCTCTACCAATACAAAGTGCTCTCCACATATTTAACTCTGTTGCATCAAGGTAATTGTCTGCACAGTTAACCCTGCTTCATCAAATAACCTGCCTGTATACTCATCTCTATGATTCAAGGTTCTATTTAACTCTGCTGCTATAAAGTACTTACCTGTTAACTCATCTAAACTGATCACTCAATCCTCCAAAATGTAGCACTTCCAGCTGCACTGATCCATGTGCCATCCTGCATATTTAGCTCTTATGGCCCTCGCAGATCCATAGAACATCTGCCTAAACCAGCACTGCTGCATCAATGCCTCTGTCTTATGGTTTAGCGAATCCATGTCAACAGTTGAGTCCCTATACTGTGACATCAATGCATTTATTATCAAGAACCCATCAATCCCCTCTTTGTATCTATACTTGACAATTCCTCCACTTGGATGCATACGATGTCAATACTGGTGCATCTCAATGAATTAGAATATCATCAAAAAGTCAATTTATTTCAGTAATTCAATACAAAAAGTGAAATACATATTATATAGAGTCATTACATACAAAGTGATCTATTTCAAGTGTTTATTTCTGTAAATGTTGATGATTGTGTCTTTAAAGCCAATGAAAACCCAAAGGTCATTATTTAAGAAAATTAAAGTAGGAAGGACGAAGGGTTAAAAACCACGCTGCCGTATTCCACAAGACATCAAAGGTGAATTATATTGCTTTATTAGTCAACGTGTTTCTGGGTTCCTAAAACGCCTGAAACATGGCAATATGATATTGATCTTTAACAATATTCTAATTTATTTAGGTGCACTAGTACTTCATCTACAGTGGGTCTTATAATTAGGATTTAGGAAGTAGATTGAAGCTAAAATAGTGACAACTTCTACTGTGTGTACTGAATTTGCTCAAAGTGATGGCCATTTGACATTGCTTGTGAAAAAGACCAACCAACATTAATTTTACCCAAACCGTCTATTATGACGTGGGTTCATGATGCCTTTTCTACACCCAGACCCTACAGTTCTAGATTACCAGTATATGTACCCAGGGGTTAGATGTAACATCAGGCATCTGTATACCCATACATGAATACTTGTACTGGTTGACTAAACGGTCATACGGCAGTGACATCCCTATAATCGCAGAAATATGTAAACACACAGACCAACATATACCCTCTGCTCCACTAACAATTATCCCAGATAATCTTAATGGGGGATTAACCGGCTCCTTCCTGCAGATGGGGCCTCCCTTATTATGAGATGATTTAATGATCTGTACAAAGGAAGGGAGGGCATGATGACCCGCAGGACATTTAATAGGGCTGCACATCTGAGATGGGCACACAGATATCTGCTCACCGGGAGCAGAGAACGGGGAAACCAGGATGGAGCCAGCCGATGGTGGAGCTGAGGAGGACCAGGCCAGGAAGAACTCTTTAACTGACTCCGAATCGGGGCAGGTGGTAAGATGAGCATTTATGATGTGCGGGGGCGGAGGATAATCCGAATGAGTATTTGTGGTGCTTTATATATCTAAAGGACATGTCTATAGGTTGAGCTTCATGTTCTTTACACTCCAATAGAATCCGCATTTATAGATTTATTTCCAAGCTGGGCATTATTTAATGTCTTTTTTTCCATGGTGGTCACAATGTTTGTCTACAGTGGGAAGAAAAACATGGAACATGGTACAGCTGGTATGTAAAGAGGTTACCTGAAAGTGTTCCCCCCAAAATAAGCTACTCACAGGGTGTCCCACTGCAATAACTTCAATAGATCAATTATGATCCAAAGAGCAACCATAGCAGACAGTGTTTAATTTCCCTGCAGCGCTCCCGCAGGGAAAATGAGGAATTGCATGATGGCTATTGAAATCATTAGGCTGTCTATGTGACGTCCACTGGAAAAGGAGACGCTCTTTCTTGCACTTCTCGGTTTTAGCTAAAGTCAATTGGGAGGTGGGTAACGTGGGTGAGCTTGAGCAATCAAGAATATTTTGTGATGAGAAATCCCATTATGTCAAGTCCCTTATTCTGTTCATTATAGGATATTATATTTATTAGCCAACCTCAAGTGGATGATACATATGAGTAATGAAAATTAATAACTTTAACTGGACAGACCCAAGCAAAGGGGACCCATGGGATGGGTGGCTATGCAGTCCCTTAACCAGCCCTTCACAAATATTACCTTCAGATGCTGTAAAGTTAGATTTCTCTGGATATTTATGGTCTTGGCCAATAGAATATGCCTAAAATACAGAATTTGGTTGTTGACCATAAATAATAGTCCTGATTTTTACAGTTCAGAAGAGTGTATGTAATCCTCTCTTCTACCTGGATTAGAGTGTCTCCTCTTGGGACAAGCTGTTTCTGATATGCATGATCTAAAAATATCAGAATTTACTGGATGACAGAATCCTAATTAAACCAGATGAGGATTATCATTACGTCAAAAAGGTTTTGGTTATCTATGAATAATTGGTTGAGGTCAGGTGCAAATTATAGCATCTTCAGACTAAGCATGAAAACCTTTAATATTAAATTAAATGGGTGGATTGGAAAACCCATTTCCAATCTTTATCATTCTGAAATGGTGAGGATGTATTATTTATGACCTACTGTATTATCCAGAAATGAGGCAGCTAGAAAAATCTTTTATCTCTCTGAAGGACCAAACTTTCCTGTCTATTACATGGTCACCTATTGTTTTCAATGGAAACTGGGAAAATTGACCATTATTGCCAGATTCCCCAAAAATGGAGATGATTGCTGAATCACATTATGGTCACGGGCCCTTCCAAAAACAAGAGATTATCCAAAGCTGATGACCCCCTTAATTCACATTTATTACCCATGACAACGTTGTGCATTATGACACCATTCTCTTTAGAATATATGTAATATGAAAATGGTTTTCCATAGTATGATTAATGTGCTCATGTTTTCTCTTACATAAGTCAGTGCTCAGTGCAGGGGTGGTGGGAACCTTATCATTACTGATAGTCTCCTTACTGGAATATATATGGCTAGCTATAATATGATATCTAGTCTGAAGACAGTTCCTATACTTAGTTGAAGGACTTTTTCTTCCATAGCAGGAGGTCACTAAGGAACAGGAAGGTTTCTTCAACCTCCTCACCCATGTCCAGGGTGGAAGAATAGATGAGCAGCGATGCAGCATCCAGATTGTTCACACCAGCAAAACGGACCAAGAAAAGAACGGTAAGTCACTTCACTTCATCTCATCTAGGGTGAGCAAGTGTCTCTTGCTCTGGAGGACCCGACATGGCCATCCATTAGTCAGTGAGCCTACTGATTTGAATAGGAAATGTGTAGTACTTCATTTCCCCTGTGGTGGCGCTACAGTGGAACTGAATACTTGATGCTGAATTCTGTCAGAAATTAGCTATTCATTGGGGTCCCGATAACATGACACCTCATTGTCTGGGGACCCATAACCACCTCCCAAAAAAGAGATTGATAAAGCAAACAAACCCTTACACTCCTTAATAGAAAGGTAGTAACTTAAACAGCAGGAAGGTTAAATTCGATGGACCTAGGTCTTTCTTCATCCTATGTAATGTACATGTTTATACCACTGATGACCTTAACAAAAAAACATTTTAAAATACCAACAAAATGAAGGTCCTAGGCCAGAAAACCAGAGATGTTCCAATAAACAGCCACATAAAGTAGGATCACCCGAATGCCCATTATATCGCAGAAATCAATAATCAATAGTTTTTTTTAGCAACATTGTGGGGACTGCATGATGTTATGAGCAGCACAGTGGCTCAGTGATTAGCACTGCAGTACCAGGGTCCTGGGTTCAAATCCCACCAAGGACAACATCTGCAAGGAGTTTGTATGTTTTCCCTGTGTTTGTTTGGGTTTCCTCCGAGTTCTCCCATACTCCAAAGAACTATCCATTAACAATGGCTCTGATTTATTGGAACAGTTAAGATTGAAGTCTACTCTTGTATTAGACCCTTAATTCTGTTGTAATAGCTGAGGACAAATATTAATTTTTGACCGTGGCAATAAACATCTTCATCAAGGCTGTACATTCATGTTGTATGTGTTTCCTATAGGAACTAATATTTCTGGTGAGTTAACCGGTCATCACTGCCTGTCTACCAGATGTTGCCCTTTTTAAAAAAAACCTAAGTTTTGCAAAATCTTCCTTAAAGTTCCTGCTACCCATGCTGGTCCAAAGCACCAACAATGATATTTGGGTCCCTGCGCAGTAATAACAAAAACTCTATTTCTTTCCACAGCTACACCTGCCCCACCTCCTGAGATGAACCATTTGATGGATATGCTGGCGACATCACAAAGTCGTAGATTGGACGATCAAAGGGCAGAGTTCATCCAGTCTCCATCGTACCCAGACACTATGCCCGGTCGCAGGGTGTCCCATGACAATGGGGGCCTGAAGGTGAGCGATCAGAATAACAACTACAATTAAACTTACCCATCCTCCAACTGTCTGTAATCCATCTATCCTTCTATGTGCATCAATGACCCAACAGTCCAATGTGTCTGTCAGAATAATCATGGTCTACTTCTTGTAATCCACACAAGTCTTTCTGTTATATGTTTCTCTGTGTGTTAATTCAAGAACCAAATCTAAAATTAACAAAAGGGTGATCCATGGTGTTCATCAGATTTACCCACTTTTAGCTTGAACACTCCATTCATTTCAATTTTGGGAGATACTTTCAGAAGAACTTTACTTCCTCCCTACTGAAAGAGACACAAATATAGAGATATAGCTAAAAATCCCTTTAATATCTTACCCACACCAAAAATGATAAGTTGTCTCTGCCGGGATGAGAACGTATGAGATAGTTAATAAAGTGTTGGGATCAAGAATGGTCCCCACTCCATTCATTTCAAGTTGGGGCAGAGACTTTTATGCAGAACTTTACTTCCTTCCTGCTGAAAGGGACACAAAGATTAAATAGAGCTAAAAAGAAACTTTAATATCTTACCCAAACCAAAAATATCAAGTTGTCTCTGTGTTGAGAGAACTTGTCTGGATTAGCGTGTATAAGATAGTTAATAAAGTCTTGGGATCACAGCAGCATCAACATTTATCCAAGCAGGAGGTCATTCACTCTCTCTGCATTGGAAAAGAGAAAGGGGAAGTATTACAGTAGTTAGCAGAGATGTAGATACAGTGACCGGTGACTGAGCGTCACCTTGTGCAACATTGCAGAAAATGAACTGTCTACCGTATTAGAGAGAAGAAATAAGCAGAGGTCATTAAAGGGGTTGTCCAGTCTAAAATGATAATTCTGCAGTCACTCGGTGTGACTGCAGACTTATCAATCCTCCCAGTCCATGCACTCTGCAATGCGAGGAGTCGCTGTTTCTAAATCGGGGATGGACCACAGTTACGCGGTATGCATGTTCATGGCCACTGCGGCTGGAACCACCGTCTAGTGGGCACGGCCTTGTTCAATATAATTGTATGCAGCAAGGCTGCACCCACTAGACGGCCGTGCCGCTAGTCGGACGGGTCTGCTCCATAAATTTGTTTAGAGCAAGGTTGCGCCCACTAGACGGCCGTGCCCGCTAGTCGGACTGGTCTGCTCCATACATTTGTATAGAGCAAGGTTGCGCCCACTAGACAGCTGTGCCCGCTAGTCGGACGGGTCTGCTCCATAAATTTGTTTAGAGCAAGGTTACGCCCACTAGACGTCTGTGCCGCTAGTCGGACGGGTCTGCTCCATACATTTGTATAGAGCAAGGTTGCGCCCACTAGATGGCCGTGCCCGCTAGTCGGACGGGTCTGCTCCATACATTTGTATAGAGCAAGGTTACGCCCACTAGACGTCTGTGCCCGCTAGTCGGACGGGTCTGCTCCATACATTTGTATAGAGCAAGGTTGCGCCCACTAGATGGCCGTGCCCGCTAGTCGGACGGGTCTGCTCCATACATTTGTAAAGAGCGAGGTTGTGCCCACTACTAGTCAGTGGTTCTGGCCGGGAATATGTATATCGCATAATTGCGATCCGTTCCCGGTTTATAACCAGCGAATCCTTGCATTGCAGAGTGGGGCTCTAGGAGGACTGACTGCAGAATTATAATTTTAGACCGGACAATCCCTTTAATGTTCTTTGACTGGATACTGTAACAACCAAAGAATTTTTAGCATTGTTTGTATCATATATAATATTAGAGAAGTATAATTCTATATTTTCACAACTAATATGTGCAATGCTTTGGCTGCAAGTAAAATTAATCTTAAGACTTATTCTTGGACCACCAAGTATTTTCTGATTGCCTATAAGAACTACTTGATCAAAGAAGAGTTTGCAAATAAATAGACCACATAGACCATAAATAGAGAAAATTGTCCCTGTCCTGTTCAATCTCTGTAAATTTGACATATAAAAAAACAGTTTACAGGTTTCATAGTTTTTAAGGTTGAAGGTAGGTTGACCTTTAAGTCCATTTAGTTCAACCCATAGCCTAAAGGTTTATACCACGGGATTGCATTTGGACACTTTTTTGAGTTTATATAAAAAGTTACAATTACATTGAGTAACTTTTACTCATTTACCTGAGTTAAAGTTTGTTTTATGAGCTGCAAGCATTATTCAGCTAATAGGCACAGGACTAGCAAAACTGGCATCTGAAGTTCCCTTTGCCCGATGAAGTATGCCTGTTGTTAAGACTAAACTTCCCAAAATGCAAATAAGCAGAGCAAACTCAAGAACAGAAGTGAAGAATCAGGAAGAGGAAAGATGATGGATCAGCCTATGATTGGCGAGGGATCGACTCCTGTCACCACTGCCTATCTGTTGAATGATGGGGCTGTTACATTCTAGTGAGCACCTCACTTTATGGAAGTTTGATTGCTTCAATGAAAGGTGTCCATCACTCTTTTCTAGCTGATTGTTCCAAAACTTTGCTGAAATTAACTCACTCATGCGAGTCCATTAATTACATCTAAATTATGACTTCGTGTCTGTTCCCAAAAATCAACTTGTATCTGAGCTGAAAGCTCTTCTTCTTCACATTAGGCCAGGTTTTTATGATACGCCAGCCAGTTATGGTCCTGACCTCTAATTCTTCCTGTAGCTGAGTTTAGGAGGTAGTAGAGTTATGGCAGCCGTTCTTATCAACTGTCATTAAATGCGGTATTCTGGTTTCAGAAGACCCCTGGCTGCAGTTTGTTTTAAACACACTCACCCTCCCCGGTCCAATGTTAAGTCTACACTGCTGCTTGCTTTTCACATTGACAGCGCTCAGCTAATCCTTGAACTCAGCGGCTCTGCCCGAGTTGGCGGCATGATCCTCTAAGGATTGCTGAGTTCACTTGACTGTCTGCAGCGCTGTCAGTGTGACAAAAGCGCTGAAGATAATAGCAGTGGCGGAGATTTGGTGAGGGTGGGAAAGCAAAGTTGTTGTTTTTAGAAAAGCTAAATATGGTTGGGGGCATGGCATCCTAAGTTAGAAAAATCAGGCAACATATTAGCTAATATATAGGAATGATAGCATACTGAGGCACATTGGACAGTAAAAGCGCGTAGATCCTCCAGTCAAAGGGGTCAAATTTGTCAAATCTGACGTGTCACTTTATGTGGCAATAACTCTGGAATGCTTTAACATATTCCATTATTTTTTAAGATTGCTTTTTGTGACACATTATACCTTATGGTAATGATACATTTAGGCTGGGGTCACACATGTCCAATCAGTTTTTTCAATAACAAATCCGTTTTTTTTTTGGCTGTTTTTTGAGCCTCCTATGCAGCTATGCATTTTTTGGACTTTGCCATTTTTTGCCAACAAATGCTAGCAAAAACGGATCCGTTTTTTTACAGCACCCAAAAACGTTTGGGTCCAGTAAAAAAAACAACTAGATTTTGTTAACAATGCAGTCACACCTGATCCCAGGATCTGTTTTTAGCATCAGTTTTTAGACTTAGAATTCTAAAGTTAAAAAACTGATGCCAATAACGATCCGGGGCTTATGTGTGACCCTAGCCTTAGGAGATGATATATTTCACCTTTATTTATAAAATATAAAAAATTTGACATTTTTAAAAAGAATTTACAATTTTTAAACTTTGATTATCCCTTTTAAACCAGATTAACAATGGTTTGGACAAGGGCGCAATAGGGTTCAATCTGATATAAATATTGGTATCGGTTAGATATGGTGCCGCTCACCTGGTAGGGTTGTGTCAGACACAACCACTGTTACACGCCTGATTCATCAGATAGCTGCCGCAGTCCTATCAGGAAAGGAAGGGTTAACAGCACTGCTATCTTTAATGATGACACTTCGGAAGCCTTCAATTGTGATTTATGCTACGCGTTTTTGAGATTCACTCCTTCTTCAGGAATTAATCCCTTTGATCTAGCTCACCTTAATTTACCTTAATCACTCAAATAATGTTATGTTAATCACTTAGGTTAAAGTGATTAATTCCTGAGGAAGGAGTGAATCTCCAAAACGCGTAGAATAAGGGCTCGTCACACTTGGCGACGCACCAGCGATCCCAACAACGATACGACCGGTAGGGATCGCTGGAGCGTCGCTACATGGTCGCTGGTGAGATGTCAAACAGTCAGATCTCACCAGCGACGCAGCAATGATACGGCGGTCGTTGGGACCCTGTCACTCAGACCTTAGTATTGAGGTCGTTGGTCATTGTCCCCATCAAGCACACCGATGCATGCTGCCCAGCAGAAGCATGATGATCAAAAAATGGTCCAGAACATTGCAACATGATCAGCAATCTCACAGCAAGGGCCTGGTCGCTGCTACTTGTCACACATAGCAAGATCACTGGCGAGGTCGCTGTTGCGCTGTGACTCATCAGCGATCTCGCTAGCGATCTCACTTAGTGTGAAGCACCCCTAAATCACTATCGAATGCTTCTGAAGTGTCATCATTATTAAAGATAACAGCATGGTTAACCCTTCTTTTCCTGATATTTTAAACCAGTTAGTCACACCTCACAAAAAGTTAATAAACACCATTCACCCCATGTTTGTTTTACATCAGCTCCATCTGTAATGTTCTTTTATGCTATTAGGATGAATGTGGAGAACCCCTTTAAGTTGTATGCACTATGTACATTATTGAGATATTCCTGTTCTTGTAAAGTGAGGTCACATTACCATCACTTCAAGATCACGCCTGGGTGATCCTACGGTCTAAGGGCCCCTGATTAAGCGCTGCGTCCCCTTCTGAATTTGCAGCCAGCCCTATTCGCTTGATACCTCATTTTACAAGATGGGACTACCCCTTCATCCCAATCATCCACATGAATTGTATATATTATTTTAACTTCTTCTTGGAATAATGACTCGTCGTGACTCTCGTCACAAGGTGTTGTATGTAACGTTTCCGTGTTGTTTGTGTCCCCCATTCAGAACAAAGCATAGCCATTGTCTTCATCTGACCTCCTAACTATCCATTTCTTGGAAGAGGAGATGATTTGTCAAGATCCTTTAAGATGTTTTCTTTTCCTCATCTTATCAGAATTTTGTTCTCCTACTTAATAAATAATTTCTAGCTCTATTAACCTTGTGGTTTCATTACACAGATTTGCAGTTACATCCCTCATAATGTAGTATTTCAACACATGGGCAACTTAAAGAGGTTACCCGAAATTCTTATTTCATTCTTTAAACCAGTGCCGTTCTTGCCCAAGAGCCATGTCTGGTGTCGCACATATTAGAGATAAGTCGCAACACCAGATATACAGACTTTGGGTGAGAGTGGAGCTGTTTTTGGAAAAATAAAGACAACACCTATCGTACAACTATATTCACTACACTCTTGGTCTATACAGTCTCCATGAGCGTTGTCAATACGGGTGAGAAAAATATATATGATTGGTCAACTTTGCAAAACACTATCATTACAAAGGTAATACATATGGTAAAGGTACCTTACCTAAATAATTGCTGTAATGGGGTTCTCCACATTTGTCTGATTTGATGTGAAAGACACATTATGCATTCATGCCTAGTAATATTCCATTTATAATAATATTGTGGTCGTCTCGAACACATCTTGGTTTACACTTACAATTATCTCGTCGCTGGACAAACTATACATGAGACTCAAACCACAAGAAGAATTAGTTGCTTGTGGCCCAGTTCAATGATTTGTCTAAAGAATCTAAAAAAAAATTAAAGAATGACTAATTACTATGGACAACTGCTTTACCTTCCATTTACACTCATTTTAAGTACTTGTGGACCACACAACATCTTAAAACACTGGTGCATGTATGACTCTTTTGAATGTTGACAATCGCTACAGGATTTGGCTGGACACCCCATTCAGAAGGCAGAGATGGTTTATTACCATGTCTGCCTTCCTGATTGGTGTATACACAGTGTTAAACACTACACCAGTGCTTCCTGCTCTCGTCATTGTGATCACAGGGTGTCAGGAAGGAGTAGGTGCTGCCTTAGCAGATCCAGATCAGTTCTGTGCTACGGTCAAGAGGCTGAATCTGCCCTTTAACGTGGGCTAATATACGAGTCCTAGTTTGACCATTGTAAATTGTGCCTATTTCCTGTTTACAGACGATAATGCCTACTGCCTTGGGAAAAGGAAGGTGTGCCACAGTCCGCGCTGCCAGAATTTTCCGCTTGTAAATAATGCAAGTAGCCGATGTCCAAATCAAACCTTTCTTTTATTTCTCCAACGCGTTTCAACGCCCTCCTGGCGTCTTCATCAGGGATGATGAAGACGCCAGGAGGGCGTTGAAACGCGTTGGAGAAATAAAAGAAAGGTTTGATTTGGACATCGGCTACTGCATTATTTACAAGCGGAAAATTCTGGCAGCGCGACTGTGGCACACCTTCCTTTTCCCAAAGCTTCTGATTTCGTTTCCACGTGTGGAGACCGGTGGAAGTCCAGCAGCAGCCATCAGGATACTTATCCTATCAGGTCTACTAACCAGTTGTGGGTATCACAACTGGTATAGGTGAGTGACCCCTTTTGCTCACCTCTTGAGATTTAGTGTCTAGTGATAAGGGCACTATTGCGCCTCCTGTCCCCCCACCTCTTTTTTCGTAATGCCTACTCCCTGACACAGAGAGATAAGAGCCCCTGTTCAAGAAACAAGGCCGTAACTACAATAGGTGCAGGGGTTGCAATCGCACCCAGGCCCTGGAGCCTAGGGGGCCCCAAAAGTCCCTTTGATCTATAAAAAAAGACTACAGCTATTAAAGATTTGCAATAATTGTTGGAGCTTTCGTATGGGGCCCATGAGCTTCAAGTTACGCCACTGGTAAGAACAGTATATGGGGCTACTTTGCAGTCCAATAGCTCATCAAAATGCAAAAGTTGATCTGCTTTAGAGGTGGAAAAGGATCCCCTTACCTCTTGGGCCCCTGTGCAGCCTGTGCGGCTGCACAGGTTGCACTAATCATATGTCCACCCCTGGTAATGCCCATACTGACTACAGGTCTCCCGACCCAAACTTACAGCCTCTTAGGCATATATGTAGCTGTCAGTAAGTGTCTGAAGACCTAGAATCAGTCCATTTACATACTATGTTCAGACCCATGTGATCTCAGCCTCACAGGGGAAATCAGCAATTAAACAGAATGTATTTAAATGTTGAAATGCCAACAAAGGCCTTTTATTAAGTAATATGAGGGACAAGCTGTGAAATAAAAAAAAAATAAGAGGAATTTAAAAAAGTAAGATAACAGAAGGTCACCGCAGTCCGAATCGATGATTCTAACCTTGACATATGCTCGATATATTTGAGTATTAGTTTCGAGAACGGGAAATTTAAAATACATTTTAGTGGTTCTAAAATAAAATTAAACAAATGTAAAAAGAGATGTATTTCCACTTTTTTTTCCTTTACGTTTCCCCCCCCCCCCAAAAAAAAAAAATTAAATATGGATTTAAAAGGGCATAAAGTTTATCCTCACAAATAAAAGCAAAAATGATATAAACAAAGCTAAACAAAACAATCAAGATAAGTTATAGAGTTCTTAAACTCACAAAATTTGAGTGGTCAAGGATGGGAGGAAAATGGCCGCTCCAAAACTGGTTAAACAATGTATGTACCATACGTCTCATTTTGCTTGCTCAGTATAACAACCTCCAGGACTATAAATTACTATGGAGGATACTTAGCAAAGTTTCATCCAGTGAGGTGCTCATGTCAACAAGCTTCATACAAAACCTGAGAATCTCTTAGAGGGTTTTTCTTTGGACGATCCCTACTTGTTAAGCTTATTTAAAAAATAAAAACAATTAAATGTAGCTTACGGGAAAACTGGGTTTAAGTTCTCAATTTATCTACATCACCACCGGAGGAGAAAGTTGGCATTAGGATGGGGCTAAACGACGACCATACATCGCAGTGTAATGCAGGTAAATGTGGACGCATTGCCAACGCATGGTAGCGCAACTCTACAGCCATGTCACCATTACGCTGCAATGTACGGGCAGCATAAACCAATCTTTGGCCACCTGACCTGTTTCACGGCCAATGTCGTCATGTAGGTCCAGCCTTACACAGTGCACACACCACTCAATTGCAATGAAGGACACACTATCACTATCTAGGCCAAGTACTACTTTCCTCTCTGTCCCAGAGATGAGGATCCTTAACAGATGCCCCCGTCATTAACTAAAAGTTCTGTAATAGGCACAATAAAAGTGTATAATTCCTACAAGAATTCTCAGGGCCTTATCAGATGTTTGCATTCGGTGCAGAAAGTACCCCACCGTTCTAACGACAGGATACGACTATGAGAACTCACAGGAAGCTGGAGAAATATTTGCAATGTAAGGATGGAGCATAAAATGGAAGATTGCCAGAAACATGTTATATGAAATATACCAGCAAGTAAAAATGTTCCTACAGATCCACTCATCAATGGTCATATGCAAGAATGATTCACCTATATAGTGCCATAGGTGTGAAAAACAATGAAAACACACCTCGAACATGATGTATCAACCATATTCTCCTGTGTGGAATCAGTGTTCAACCGAATTCAGACATCGATGAAGCACCGCCTGCAGTAGCACAACTTGAAGCTTGTGGGCCCCAATGTGAAGTCCTTAAAATGGCCCCCAACTATCACAGGTCTTTATTACAATTTAGTCTTATCATATGGGCCAACGGGACCTTTGGGGGCACCTTTAGGTTTCAGGACCCAGGAGTGACTGCAACATCTATACCCACTATAGTCATGCCTTTGATGTCCTGAGTTCAAACCATGACATCCGAATTGGTCTCAGGTCTCTTGACCAGAATTCAATAACTTCATATCTGACTTTTGAGTTGGGCCAGGAGATCATGGCCAGTTCAGACCTCACGGATTGTACTCGGTCCATGTTTCCCAGACTTCTGAATTTGGTCTTAGGGTTCATAGGTATGTCCCTTGGAGTCTTCAGGCTATAAAACGTTGACAATATGATCTTGTAACAGCATACTGCTACCTCAGTGGAATGTTAAGGTCAGACGTTGGACACAACAACTCTAATAATTCACACCCCCAGCACCTTTTAGATGAAGCATTCTGCATATGACCATTAGGAAGTGGATTTGTAGGAACATCTCTAGTTATGGGCCCTCGGGTTTACTATTCCATATGAGAATTTGTTTCTGGAAATTTTACAATTTATTCTAAACCTTACACCTCGGAGGAGCCACCAGCTTCTTTGTGAATTTTTGTAGTAGTTGCCTTTTGGTAATAAAGGTGTAGATATTCTGCAGAACAAATCACAAGAAATTTACACAAATTTTACACATTGCTTGTCTTTTTGTGGATGTAACCAGCAGCCCCCAGAGTGCTTCCATGTGCAGCCATATAATATTTTGGTGGGTGCCATGTGTGGTAGATATTAACCCTTAGGTTAATTATTATTATTATTATTAGAGGTAACTTCTCAGGTAATCTGGCACATGAGGGAGCATGATTTGGGAGATATACTGGTGTCATGGTTGTATTGGCTGAGGTACTCAGTAGCCGGGCAGAAAGTCTATGGAACATCACGGTGGCATTTGCCCAGCACTGTGGCCCTGAACGGACATTTAAAAGGGGTTATTTACAGGGGATATAAGAGTTTATGGATGATCCGTAACACCAGCTGAGGTATCTGGCCTGGGATGGCAAGTGCTGCTTATGGGGTCCCCAGGGATAGATGTTAGCCTTCACATGCAGACAAAAACGCAGGCAAAAGCAGCTCATAATAATGTGAATGCAGCGGAGAATCTCCGCATAGTTCACATTACTATGGTGCCCTGGCAGCCAATCAGCTGTCTCTGGGGGTGGCCGGGAGGAGATCAGCGGCAGAGATCTCCTCCTCCCGGCACAGCTGATCTCCCGCCGGTGTCAGCGGGGAGATACAGCTGATCTGACAGCTGTTTAAATCTCCAGCGCTGACACCAGATAGGGTGATATCAGCGTGGGAGATAAGAAACAGCTGATCGCTGCTTCAAATCTCCCACGCCGACATCACCTATTCGGTGTCAGCGTGGGAGATTTAAACAGCTGTCAGATCAGCTGTATCTCCCCGCTGACACCGGCGGGAGATCAGCTGTGGCTCTGCATGATCTTCGTCCGGTGGCCGGCCCGAGTTGAGATCTGCAGCGTTCTCCTGCGATGTCATGCAGATTACACTGCAGATCCATTGAGATCAATGCATTTTTTGTGCGCTTGCGGATAGAACAAGCGCCGCAAATGCACAAAAAAATGCTGCATGCTGCGTTTGGAGTGCGGTTGGAGGGCGCATAAATTATGCGCATACGAACGCAAATGCGGCCAAACGCAGCCATACGCAGGCACATGCGTTCCCATGTTAAACATAGGAACGCATGTGCGCAAGCGTTTGGCTGCATTTGGTACGCTGCGCTCCATACGCAAATGTGAAGGCAGCCTTAGAGCAGCTGGATGGAACACTCCCTTCAACAGGAAAAGCCCCTGGGGTGTAGTGTTAGGTGATGGTGGGGTTTGTAGTGAGAGGTGAAGCACACAGAAACAAGGAGGCAGATGAATGCAGTCTTTACCTTTACTGATGAATGATAATAAGTTGAATCCAGGGTACTGCCACCCGGTCCAGGGTCCAATCCATCCAGAAGCAACTGGAGTGTACTCCACGAAGTGGGGAGAATAAGCCTTTCTTCTCTGCATTGCCTGTTTAGGGATTTAGCAGCTTGTGAACTGATCTGTCCTCCCTGCTTCTCTTCTCTGTAACAGCTCCAGCCAGCGGCATTGCGAGCTCTTTGCAAGCTGCTCTGGCAGTCACAGCACTGAGTTCTCTATAATGCTGTGCTACTGGTGCAAACCTGCAGTCTCCTGATCTCCAGATTCTGCTTCTATGGTTTGCAATCCCTAGATAAACTAGGACTCTAGGGTCCTGTTCATGGCTCAATTCTGGAGCGAGTTTTCATTAGCTCCGACCCCAGGCATATTCTCTCTCCAACTCCTTGTGCTACCTCTTCCCTTCCTCACTTCTCTAACCCCTCCTGCCATTCAGAAGAGTGAGCTAACCTAAAAACTAGGTGTTTTTGCTCTTCCTTTTGGTCAAGTATCAGGCTGTGTGTGAATGCATTGGGTTACTTAATGTAGGGAGCTCCAATTACTTTCAGACATGATACCACCACCTGTTATGGAGGCGATACCATTGTGGCGACTGGACCGCAGGGGCGCCACACTGGTGCACAGTAAAAGCTACGTTCACCTCCTTAGGTTCCACATACAAGAAGTCCCTACATATCCAAATTATAGGCCCATAGGTACTCTGCATGCTGCTTATGGTATAATACACCAAGGTGGAATATCACTTTGATATTGTACATTAAGGAAGAAATCCAACAATATTGTTTTCTTGCAATCAGCATCAGTATAACAGGACTATGGACCTATACTAGAGCAAAGGGTAGAATTTGTTATTCAGTTACGAACATGAGGCCATCACACTGTGCCCACAATGGTATACGGCAAAGTAGTCCTCACATAGGATTGTCCATTAACTAAACATTTCCCAGTAACCTGACAATTCGCGTTCTATTGTTAGCTCTTAAGATGCATAAGAAAACATTTCAAGGGATCATCTAGTCTTGTGATAAGTCAGCAGTCATAGAATGATAGAGTGTTGGACTTGGAAGGGGCCTCCTGGGTCATCTGTTCCAACCCCCTGCTCAAAGCAACATTCACTAAATCCTGCCATACAGATGTCTGTCCAGACTCTGTGTGAAGATTTCCACTAAAGGAGAACTCACCACCTCTCGTGGCCGCCTGTTCCACTCGTTGATCACCCTCACTTGTCAAAAAGTTTTTTGTAATATCTAATCTGTGTCTCCTCCCATTCAGTTTCATTCTAGTTTTTTCTGCCAATGAGAATAAAGCTGATCCCTCTACAGTGTGACAGCCCTTCAGATATTTGTAGACAGATATAAGTCTCCTCTCAGTCTTCTTTTTTGCAAGCTAAACATTCCCAAATCCTTTCACTGTTCCTCATAGGACATGGTTTACAGATCAGTCACTATTCTGGTCACTGTTGTGTGTCCAAATTGTGTAACCCACAAAATTAGAAGATCCAGGGCCACAAGTCCATAGATATGGGGTTGCTTTATTGGACAAACATTAAAAACATACACATCCCACCGGACGCGTTTAAGACGTTAGTCCTTACTCATCGGCACATTGTGCGATAAGGACTAACGTTCGAAACGCGTCCAGTGGGATGTGTATGTTTTTAATCAATAGTGAAGGAAAGGGAAAAGGGGAGACCGCTCCACCGCCTGATTTCACCTGGATTCCTGCACTCGGTGTGGAGGTTTGGTTCCACCGCCCAATCCTTTATTTTAAGAAGTAAAAATTTTAAAACATTTTCAGCGCTGAAAATGCTTTTAAGTTTTATTACTTAAAATAAAGGATTGCTAAAGAGAGACGATTAGCACCGGCGTTTCTTCCTTTCAAAGTATGTTTTTAATGTTTGTCCAATCAAGCAACCCCATCTCTATGGACTTGTGGCCCTGTATCTTCTAATTTTGTGCATTTCACAGTGGTGCCAGCCACACTCCAGGAGCCTGGGAATCCAAAGGAGACTATTGAGGTGAGCGGCTTCCTCTTCCCCCAACCCTACACAACTGTGCAAACTGTGTAACCACAGACTTCTAAATCCTTACTGTGGGCACACATTACAGAATTATCTAGTGTTGAGGTCAATAGCAGGCCCTCACGTGACTGCAAGTATCTGATTTGCATACTTTGTGACTAGACTTACAAGTGAATTAGACCGAGCAAGTCTAGTTGGCATGTGTGCAAATAACATACTTGTGGTCAAGTGAATTCCTGCTCTTACCAGCAACACTGGAGAATCCTGACAGCAAGCAGAGTGCGCGTGTAAGAATTCCAGAGTCTGCAGTTGGATAGAGTAACTGCAGACTTATCACAAGACCAGACAAACTAAATCATTCTTAAAGCGGTTGTCCAGTAAAGACAAGTTATCACCTATCCTATGGATAAGTGATAACTTGCTGATGTGTGGCTATACGACTTTGTTGAAAATGGAGGATATAGGACTGTGTATACCGGACCCGCGCTGCTGTATAGAGGAGACGGCAAGAAGATGTTGATATTAAGTGGCTTTTTATTACATCCGACGCGTTTCGGAGTCAGACCCGACTCCTTCCTCAGGGAAACACACAACGGATGGTACAGTGGAACTGCGAATGGCTCATTAAATCAGTTATAATTCCTTTGATCGCTCCAAACCATTGACTCGGACAACTGTGGTAATTCTAGAGCTAATACGTGCAAACGAGCACTGACCTGCCAAGGATGCGTGCATTTATCAGGTATTGTGTGCTTCCTGAGAAAGGAGTTGGGTCTGACTCCGAAACGCGTTGGATGTAATAAAAAGCTACTTACTATCAACATCTTCTTGGCAGTCTCTTCTATACAGCAGTGCAGGTCCGGTATACACAGTCCTAAAATTCCCATTTTCTGACACGGTTTCCATTGATGTGTGGACCCTGCAGCAGCTCATTTTACTTGCATGCGGTTGTATGCTACACAACTTGTCCAGGTAAGCAGTGATCAATTATTCCTAGTTAATGTCACTGAGATAAGACCCTATTGCGCTGTCTTTCCTTTTAGTTCCATATACGACTGTCGTAACTCATACCAATATCAGAAGAATGGGGAATCTTTATCCCTGATAGGAAAATTTTATTTCCATTACAAAATGGAGTGGAAGATTGTTCTCCCAACCATTGCTCCATTTATTCTGCATGCAGCTTTCAGAAAAAGCAGAGCGCAGCGTTCGACATCCTTAAAGGGAATGATTGGAGCGGTGGTTCATTATGAAGCACTGCTACTCCTTTATAATGGGGTTGAAAGTTCCCCATTTGAGTAACGGTGTGGGTCTTAGCAGTCAGATATCCACCAGCCAAGTTATCATCAATGCTATAGACAAAAATACCTATATCTGCCACAATGCCAAAGACCAGAATACAATGTATTGTAGGATTTTAGAGATAATACTGCCCTTTCAATAGTTTTAAATGGTCAATGAGAGCATCGCTTTGTCTCACTCTTTAATGCCTGCACTGGTTTTCTTTCTTAGCAGGACACGATGCCTCAGGAGTGCCCTTCACGGGAGGTGATTATTTCAGTTTCATCAATCAAGTCCACAGTAAACATCTTGAAAATCTTCTAAAAAATCCTGGGGGACGAAACCAGAAGTCGTAGAGGAGGTCAACAATATATGTGACCTACTCGTTGTGCACACAAATGTTCAACATATTTATTTTAATAATTATGGTCCTTGAATTGGACAAAACCAAAATCTAACAGGAGACCATAAACTAGCGTTGTTCTTCATCCTCCAAGTATACCCAACTGTTAGTTAAAGGGGGTGTGCCACAAACAATTGTGGAGCACATTTATAGGAATACCGTGAGACAGGAACATTTTTTTTAACACATCCAATTATAGAATTTATTTTTATTCTAAGGCCTATTAATTAAAATGTACAATTGACCATGGCACAACCGTCCTTTAAGTACAACTTCACCTACTATCCCAGACTCTTCAACCGGCGTATTCAGTGTGTACAGGAATGTAGTCTATACCTCTCTTCTTTTAGGGTGATAGATCAGTGACAACTTAGTCTGATATGTGCTTCAGTGGTTGTTAGTTCAGCTGGAAGATTTGTCCATGTACAAAGCCCATTGACAAATATTTATATGTATGGCATGTCCTTTCTAGCAGACAACTTCTTACCATACTTTGTTCTCATCCCAGAATATGTCTCTGGCCATTAGGGGCTCGGTGTCAGGGCAATATAAAAGGTAGGGGGTTCGCTGCTTGCCTGGAGATTCCTGCAGGCTTCCTTGGCGCTAAAAAGAATTGCCAATTCTTCCAAAAGTGCAGGACATCGGCCCTTTATCCTTTAGCCTTCAAGATGTTCTAGGAGGAGAGTTAGCAAACATGGTTTTAGACCGTGTCGATCATAAATGTAAAGTTATCTGCAGTCATATTATACTGTAAAATGTAATATTAGAAATTGTCAAATTATTATTTCTGCAATTTTCAAATATATTTTGTGTATCTGTACTTGATGGATTACATTAATGACATCGACCTAGAGGATGAACCTGGTCACTCATAGTCTTCACAGCTGTGTCTTGTATAACCATGACCAGGACGTTTTTTCTCATGAATGTTCTCGTTCAATGACCAGAGAACTTAAAAACTATGTGAAATCGATACGCAAAGTTTATTGGAAAATTGTCTACCTTTTCTTTACCAATAAAATTAGTAACCTGACTTTGCTGAAACCAGAAAACCCATTTAATGACCTATTCTTTAACTCCGTTGTTAATGGAAAGTTTTATTTTTTAACTTAGATCTTATTTTGCATTATTAGCAATTATATACATTACATATCATTCATATGTATATATATATATATATATATATATATATATATATATATATATATACAAAATCTGCTCTAATCTAGGTGAAGGTCATTGTGAAGGGAGCAGGGGGAGGAGGTGAACCCTCTAGAACAAAGGTCCCCAACCTTTCTCTCCTTGAGAGCCACATTCAGCTTGGAGAGATGGCTGCAAGCCGCATCCAACTCTGAGGGAGGATCTTGGGCCACATTCAGCTCTGAGAGAGGGTCGTGAGCCACATTCAGCTATGAGAGAGGGAAGTGAGCCACATCCAGCTTTGAGAGTGGATTGCGAGCCACATCCAGCTCTGAAAGAGGATTGTGACCCACATCCAGCTCTGAGAGAGGATCCTGAGCCACATCCAGCTCAGAGAGGGTCGCGAGCCACATCTAGCTCTGAGAGAGGGTCGTGAGCCACATCCAGCTCTGAAAGAGGGTCGCGAGCCACATCCAGCTCCGAGAGAGGTTTACAAGCCATATTCAGCTGTGAGATAGGGATGCGAACCATATTCAGCTCTGGGAGAGGATCACAAGCCATATCCAGCTCTGAGAGAGGATCACGGGCCACATTCAGCTTTGAAAGACGATTGCGAGCCACATCCAGCTCCCTCCCCCTCACAGTAATGACACCCAGATCCCCCATTACCGGTATAATGAAAGCCAAAGATTTTCCACAGAAATCACAGTGAGGCACTGTACCAAGATCCAGGGGTTCCTATCTTACCCCCATTCAGATCTGCTCTTCTATGTGGATATACTCACAAAAATCGCCATCTGGAGAAGAGCTCTTCATAGCTGTCTGCTAGACCTGGTGCTTATATACAAAGCTGGCAGACAGCTGAGCCACACACCACAGGTCCGAGAGCCACATATGGCTCCCGAGCTACAGGTTGGAATCCCTGCTCTAGAGGATTAATTATAAACCTGTCTGTCACAATAATGAGACTGTCAAAAAGTCTTCGGTACAGAACTGGCATTATGTGTGTAGTATAAATCCTAATGGAAAAAATGGAGCATAGAAAAGCACAGTTAGGTCTTATCTGAGGTACTAAGTAATTCAGTGATGTGCTCATGACGCACACCAGGGGCCAGGGTTACTCCCGGTTTAGACAGGCGATTCTTCTCCTTCCTTGTCACGGGTGGACCGCGCCTGCCGGTAGTGGGGCCCGGTGTAGTGCAGATCAAAATTGAGGTCGTCTTACGGGAACAGATTAAAAAGGGGTTTTAATTTGTTTTCTTCGTGACGCCACCTATGAGTAGATTCGGTAAGGACTACCGACGCTGCGGAACCTCCCGGGGTGATGGACAGCAGCAAGATGTTACGCTCCCCACAGGCTGAGCGGTGATCCCCGGGGGCTGGAGCTGCTCAAGATGTTGTGCGGCAGCTGCGGTTACCTTAAGTTCATGACGGACAGTTCATAAGGAGACACGGACACAGATAGTCTCTGCAACGGTTCTTTACTGTAACCAGCAGGCAGTACATGGCTTACAGTGGTTGAGTAGAAGACCGGGTGGACTCAGCAGTGATAGTGCTCCTCAGAGATCCGCAGTGTACCTCCTTTCTACCTCCTTAGTTTCTCTTGCCAGCGTCGCCCAGGAATACCAGGTCGGGTACGGGGAGGCTGCTTCAATGCCCTATCCATGATGTACGTTCTGGATTCTTTGGGGAGCCTTGGGTCCCTCGGTGGGTACACCGCTGGTTAGACGACTGGAAACTGGCTGGTGGTGGGGTGCTCCTATAAAGCTGCTCCTCCACGGGGCTGGTTCGCGTGGCAGAGGTGAACTGCTGCCAGCTTCGGTACCAGTGAACCGGCTGTGAGTTGTGGGCACGGGAGTCTTTTGGGAACCCGTGTAGCTATGCCCATTCCCGGTAGTTAAGGCCTCAGGTGCTGACACCCGACCGGTGACGGCCCAGGGGCCCGCACGGAGTGCGGAGCCCCCGCTCCACTCCAAGTTCTGTGTTCTAGGCTCTAGATCCCAGACTCTGTTCAGTTCTGACTGTCTAGATTATTGTGTTCTCTTCACTACCCTAACACTCCACCCACCAGGACCTATGATTGGTCCCCTGTTCTAGGTGTTGTATGTTGGGTTGGATCTCTGAGTTAACTATTTCACTGCTTTGTCTAGAGAATATTGCGGCTGCAATACTCCCTTGTGACGCACTCGTTGCGGGGCGCCACACTCCCCCTTGGTTAAATCAGCTTGTCCCCAAGCGTCAAACTACTCACATTACAGAGGTTTTTGCATTTTTATACATATATGACACACTTTTATTAAAGTAGAAAAACAGGTAAAGAAATGCTTTGATGTTATAAGCAAAGAAACAGGTAATCACTTTGTGCGGACCCGGCGGGCGGTCGACTGTACTTTAACTAGAGTCCAGGCTGTAGCCGCGAGATCACACAGTCAATGATTAACGGTAAACAGAGTCATTGATGAAAGTTCAAGTTTTTTAAAGTCACTGGCTCTGAGGGTGATGGCGTACCCGGATAGCAAACCACCCATCTGCACAAGCATAGCGCTCATAGGTGATAATATCGCCCCGGTATAGGTCGCGATCGGGATGTCCTCTTGGCAAGTTTGACTCAACGTCCCGGCGCCCCACAAACACCTCCTCATTCAAACCCACCTCCCAAGCGAACCCCCACCCGGTATGTAAGTTAAAGGTGGAAATTCTACCTTCACGGCGGAGTTCATCAGGCAGCGGCGGCTGGCGGCGAGCCTCGGCACGGGCCTCCATGTTGGCGCGTTCTCGGGCTTGCCACTCCTCTCGTCGTCTCTGGCGTACATCTCCGTCGTTACGGCTCGGGGTGTAAAGATGAGTAATGGAGCTGGTGGTTTGGCGGGAAGCTTGAACTTGGCGGGCTGTCTGTATCGGAACCCGGTGGAACGGCACAGGGGAAGGTGTCGGCAGTGCACCCGACCAGTGTACCCGAGCTGTGTGCCCGGAAGGAAGTTCTTTGCTGTCTCCCCAAGCGAACCCGGTGTCGAAATCCTCAGCGGTGCTGTGGGTCTCGTCGTCATCCTCTCCGACCTCTTCCTCGATGATCACATCAGGCTGCTCGTTGATGAAAGACGTTAAAGCTTGTTCCGTTGTACAACGGGGCGGTGGTGCTGCGGATCCTTCCGTAGGGACGTCCTGCAGGGCTTCCAGGCTGCCTGCCTCTTCATCTGTTTCCGCAGGTAAAGGTGTTTCAATCCCGGTTACCAGGTAGGCCTCTGTGGTTGCAGAGGAGGCCTCCGGTTCTAGGGAGAAACAAGCGACAGTCTCGGTAGTGTGGAAACTAGTCGCGGGTTCCGCAGGTGGAACCTGGTAGAGATCGAGTTCTTCTATGGAGCGTGTTATGAGCTCCGGCTCAAGAACGGAATCGGTTGCGATGTTGGTCGCTGGAACGGGTCGAGTTGCGGCCTCCACCGGAATGACACAGTCTATTGGCTCAGGTGACGGAGCAGGACAGGTGGTAGGCGAGGGTGAGGCGGTCGAGAAGCTGGTGACGTCGTCTGGGCTTGGAGAAGCTGCACCCGGTCGGCTCTGCTGCATCGCATGGTGTAGTCGTCTGCCTAGGGTCGCGCTCCAGCTGCGAATCGTCCATTCCACTGTCTCTAGTAACCGCACCCGGAGGTCTTGTAGAGCCTCTAGCCAGAAGTCGGGGCTGCCGTCTATGGTAAGGGCAGGATCCGGACCCGGTTGGCTTATGGCTGCTCTGGCCTCCGCCTCGACCTCCCGCATCAGGTCTTGGAGTCTCATGCTGGCCATTCTTCTTTGGAGGGAAACCACACCCGATCAACCGGTAAGACGTTCTGGTTGAGCTGGTGAAGATGTCTTCTCTCTCTGTCGGTGTTCTAGGTATGACACTCCCATCTCCTCTGGGCTTTTGTAGTCCAATCGTGGGAAAAGTCTTTGGGATCCGCCCCCATGGTTGATTCGAGCAATCAGGGCGGACAAAGAGTTTGGCGCCTTTCGTCCTTAACCCTCCCACAGTGAGGGGGGGGTTGACTCACTCTTGGGCTTCACGTGGCGGCTTCTTGTGGCGGGAACGCCATCTTGGGCGCCATCTTGACCCAATGGTGTAAAGGCGGGAAAGTTCTTTTTAGGACGAACAAAGTCCAATTGTAGACAATAAAGTCCAGTTTAAGCACAACATACCCGTTGGTAACGGGCCTGCTCGTATCCTGTTCGTGACGCCATTTTCTGACGCACACCAGGGGCCAGGGTTACTCCCGGTTTAGACAGGCGATTCTTCTCCTTCCTTGTCACGGGTGGACCGCGCCTGCCGGTAGTGGGGCCCGGTGTAGTGCAGATCAAAATTGAGGTCGTCTTACGGGAACAGATTAAAAAGGGGTTTTAATTTGTTTTCTTCGTGACGCCACCTATGAGTAGATTCGGTAAGGACTACCGACGCTGCGGAACCTCCCGGGGTGATGGACAGCAGCAAGATGTTACGCTCCCCACAGGCTGAGCGGTGATCCCCGGGGGCTGGAGCTGCTCAAGATGTTGTGCGGCAGCTGCGGTTACCTTAAGTTCATGACGGACAGTTCATAAGGAGACACGGACACAGATAGTCTCTGCAACGGTTCTTTACTGTAACCAGCAGGCAGTACATGGCTTACAGTGGTTGAGTAGAAGACCGGGTGGACTCAGCAGTGATAGTGCTCCTCAGAGATCCGCAGTGTACCTCCTTTCTACCTCCTTAGTTTCTCTTGCCAGCGTCGCCCAGGAATACCAGGTCGGGTACGGGGAGGCTGCTTCAATGCCCTATCCATGATGTACGTTCTGGATTCTTTGGGGAGCCTTGGGTCCCTCGGTGGGTACACCGCTGGTTAGACGACTGGAAACTGGCTGGTGGTGGGGTGCTCCTATAAAGCTGCTCCTCCACGGGGCTGGTTCGCGTGGCAGAGGTGAACTGCTGCCAGCTTCGGTACCAGTGAACCGGCTGTGAGTTGTGGGCACGGGAGTCTTTTGGGAACCCGTGTAGCTATGCCCATTCCCGGTAGTTAAGGCCTCAGGTGCTGACACCCGACCGGTGACGGCCCAGGGGCCCGCACGGAGTGCGGAGCCCCCGCTCCACTCCAAGTTCTGTGTTCTAGGCTCTAGATCCCAGACTCTGTTCAGTTCTGACTGTCTAGATTATTGTGTTCTCTTCACTACCCTAACACTCCACCCACCAGGACCTATGATTGGTCCCCTGTTCTAGGTGTTGTATGTTGGGTTGGATCTCTGAGTTAACTATTTCACTGCTTTGTCTAGAGAATATTGCGGCTGCAATACTCCCTTGTGACGCACTCGTTGCGGGGCGCCACACTCACCTTGGGAGCCACAACACAATTGTGCACAACACAATATGAGGTTTTGAGTGACCAGGTGCTGCAGATCCACAGGTTACAAAAAACGAAGAAAACCAAGAGGGCGATGAATGTGGCTTCTTATAATATGCCAAGGGAAGATACAGAAAAATACTTGGCGAGTTAATGCTGTTTTTATTATCGACATGTTTCGGAGTCGTCTGACATTTTCATCAGGATACAACCGTTGTATAAATCCTAGAACATTTACCATAAAAACTGATTGAAACAGTCAGTAATTTTCTGATGACACATGCTCTTTAGGGCTGGGACATATCTCATTGCACAATATCACATGCAATAGGAAGATTATAATTTAAGGTGCAAAGTGTTGCATGTCCGCCACTATGTATAGGGAGGCTGGGCATAGTAAACATGATTTCTTTGGATTGGGCATGCTTAAAGGGAACCTGTCACCCCCTTTGGGCATTTTAAACTGTGCCCACCAGCTTTAACATAATGCAATTGGGGTTCTTGTAACCCCTCTATGTGCCCAGATGTGCGCTCATACCTGAAAAATTAACTTTTATTGTGTCCTGCGCTGCATTTTACAATGTCCGGGAGGTCTCTCTGGTCTGGTGTATTTGGGTCCTCACCGCCCCCTGCCTGCAAAACCCGCCCCGCTGTTTAAATATTGCCGCCCCTCCTGTGGACAGCTGCTGATTGACAGGCATATTACATGCCCCTCCAGGTTCTTAGGATACTCGGAACTGGGCTTTCTTGAGGCTTTATCAATAGGGACCTAGCGTGGAGGGTTCATTCTGGACAGGGATGACTGGACTTTGGAATACTTGTTAATTTATACGTGACGCCACCCGCAGGTTGCGGCTATAGATGGCCGCCACTGCTCGACAGTCTTCATAGGGGCTGATGGTTGGGAGGCAGGAATGTTCTTAAGCCCTTTACGGGTAGGGCTGACCCCAAAGGTAGCAGAAATTACCTAAGTGAGTTGGTAGTTGTGTTACTGGTGCTTTTGACGTGTAAGAAAGTTCACACACAGTTGGCTGCAGTCTTTAGTTCTTTTTTTTACAGTCTTTGTGCAGCAGTCCACTAAGCACTGGGTTCTCGGAGGCAGGGATCCAGCTACTCACTGGTAATAGGATGGTACGTAACCGGCACCCCTTCTCTGTCCTTTCCAGATCGTCTCACACAGCACTTGCTTCGCCCTTCCTGAATTGCGCCTCGCCACTCAGAGCTCCGAGCCAGTAACTGTGGGCTTTTCTAGAGGTTCCCCTGCATTGTCTCACCTTAGCCCTATGGTTGCCACCAGGGCCGCACCGTCCATTGGACAGTGTGAGCCCTGTCATTCAGGCGGCAGCCGGCAGGGGGAGCGGCTGTGCAGAAGGGGGCGGCGCCTGAATGCAAACAGCCTCCCCCTGTCATGGCGCCGGCCGCTCACCCCGCGCACCGGAGGTAAGCGGCGACCGCCGGGGGAGAGGCACAGAAGGGGCGGCAGGGGCCCCAGGCATCAGTAGCACCCCCCCCCCCCCGGTACTCACGGCCGCGGCCAGCAATCACTGCCGCGGCTCAGGCGGCAGTGGCGACCCGGTCCCAGTAGGAGGGGCGGCAGCCCCAGGCATCAGTAGCACACCCCCCCCCCCGTAATCAGTGCCGCGGCTCAGGCGGCAGTGGGGCTCGGTGCACCCCTGGTTGCCACCTTTTCAACAGATCTGTGCGGTTGTAAATTGTGTCACCTTAAAAGTGGCACAGCCTCGGGGTTGCTAGCTGAGCCCGGTCTTCTCCACTAGTCTTTTGGGTTCCCGGTGTCCCTTGCAGCCTAGTCCCTCCACTTGCCTGCATTTGAAAATGTATGTGAGTTCCACGGGTGGATTGCTCACTTCCCATGCCTCTGGGACCCCCTCACTCTCCCGAAGCCACTTGGGTGATGTTCTGCTCTAAGGTACGGCCTTAGGACGAGCTCCCACTTGCTCCCCTCCTCTGGACACTTCTCAGGCGTATATCCTCTAGCTGCCCTCCAACTCGATATTGGTGTTCAACGGTCTCTCCTCAGCTGTTCTACTACCTCTCCTCAGCTGGTCACTCTTTTCTTCTGTTCAAATGTCTCTTCTCCTACGTTCTAGATGTTTCTCACTCTTTTTATACCCTCTGTCACATGTCCCACGTCATCTACGTGTGTTCTTTCTGCCCTCACTCCTCCGAAAGTGCTACCTCTAACTAACTCCCTTTACCACCCAACCCCACTACAATGGTTCCAACTTCCTAGTGTGGTCTGGGTGTCCCAGTACCGGTCTGTACTCCCCTTACCATTGAGTGGGATACTACACCCTAGCAGGGATGCAGTACCTCTGTGGCAACTGGATCCACAGCAGCGCCACACATACTCGCGCCTGTGCCGTGCTCCACTGAAGATACACAGTACCTAAAGTGTCGAAAGATTTGTGAAGTCTCGCGAAACTTCGGGCACTGTGTATCTGCAATGGAGGAGCATGGTGACCATACAGTGCAGGAGACAATAAAAGTATATTTCTCAGGTATGAGGGGGACGTCTGGACACATAGAGGGGTTGCAACTTGCAAGAACTCCCATTACATCATGTTAAAGCTGGTGGGCACAGTTTAGAATGCCCAAAGGGGGTGACAGGTTCTCTTTAACTAGTATCTTCCCTATTTCAGGTGATATACAGCAAGCACACTGCTATATAACACTGTTCCAGACAGAAGTAGATGGTATGACTAATCTTCACACAAGGCTTCAAAATTACTATACATGACAGTCTGTTCACAGAATATTTGGTCTTACAGAGTCTTTCTCCTTACACAGTGTTTATACACAGATCAGCACACTGTTCCTTATCATGCAGTGAGGCGAGGGGGATGAATCCTGTAAATCAGTTCTCTCTACTGTCCTCCCACTGCACATCAGAATTTGCTCCTGAACTGTCCTGGCTATTCACTCCACTCCTGAGGCTGGTTTCACACTACGATTTTGGCAGTTCCGATGCGGTCCGATAAAAATCGGACAGCATCGGAACGATTTTTGCCTCCATGCAGCCCTATGGGCATCGGACCGAATCGGATGCGCACTAAATGGCATCCGATTTGGTCCGATCCGATTCTGTACGATTTTTTTATCGGTGCAAAAATCGGAGCATGCTCCGATTTTTGCACCGAAAATAAAATCGGACAAAATCGGATCGGACCAAATCGGATGGCATTTAGTGCACATCCGATTCGGTCCAATCAATTTAGCATGGGGCCCTATGGAGCAGGGTCCGAGGAAACATCTGATGTCTCCTCGGACCCGATTTTACTGTACTCAGCATGCTCAGTACAGTAAAACTGCTCCAAACTGGAAGGCAGGGGTTAAAAAAAAAAAAAAGTTCATGCTCACCTATCCCCGAGGCCCCTGCCGTCTCCCGCCGCCTCCCGGTGTCCTCACGCTGGCTGCAGAGGTCTTCTACTGCAGTACAGGACCTGCTGTGATGTCACAGTCACGTGACCGCAGGTTACCATGGTGTAACCTGCGGTCACGTGACTGTGACATCACGGCAGGTCCTGTACTGCAGTAGAAGACCTCTGCAGACAGCGTGAGGACACCGGGAGCCGGCAGGAGACGGCGGGAGACGGCGGGGCCTCGGGGATAGGGGAGCATATACTTTTTTTTTTATATATAGCACGGAAGCTACGATTTTATGCCAGAATCGGATGCCTATTTGGCATCCGATTCCAGGCATCAGAAGGGAGCCGATGCTGTCCGATTTTATCGGACAGCATCGGCTCCCTAAAAATCGTAGTCTGAAAGTAGCCTGACAGTCTCTTTTCTGGACTGTCTGGTCAGTCTTATCTTGTGCATGATACCCACACTAGTCTTTGCAAGCACTGACTGCTTCTTCTTTTGCAGAGACAAAACCACACTCCTTGCCAGCCTCCCCCTGGGTCACTGTTAGATACTTCCTGTCTCCTGTAGCAGCCTTAGGCTGCCTTCACACTTGCGTTTGCAAGCGCAGCGTACCGAATGCAGTCAAACGCTTTTTTGCGCACTGCGTTCCTATGTTTAACATGGGAACACATGTGCCTGCGTTTGGCTGCGTTCGGTTGCGTTTGTGTTCGGATGTGCACAATTTGTGTGCCCTCCGAATGCAGCATGTTGCATTTCTTGTGCGGTCGCAGGCGCTTGTTATGTCTGCAAGCATCCGCAAGCTCACAAACCATGCATTGAAGGCAATGGATCCGCAGCAGGCTGCGTTTTTGTGTCCGTGCTTAAATCGGACAGGATCGGATGGTGCCAAAATCGGATGGCAAAAGGCACACATCCGATCCGATCGGAGCCCCATAGGGATGCATGGGATCCAATTTCGGATCCGAGTGTATCCGTTTTGAAACGGATACACTCGGGTGACCGAAAATCGTGATGTGAAACCGGCCTAACTTTTTAGCATAGGCTGGCTTCACACTGCAGTTTTTTCACTGATCAGTGTCCATCCAGTTTGTATGCCAAAACCCGGAGGGGAACCAGGAGAGGAACTTGCAGAGAAAATCTAGAATTGAAAGATTGACACCTGTTCTGAGTTTTGGAGACACTCCTGGTTTTGGCACACAAACTGGATGGACACTGATCAGTGGAAAAACTGCAGTGTGAAGCCAGCCATACAGGACTGTGTGGCTGATGATAATGGGTCCATGGTTTTTCCAGTGATGCCACTCATTTGCAAAGTCAAGTGATTGTTCAATTAGGAATTTAAAAATCAAATCAGCTAATTGATGGTGCTGTTTTTGGCCTTTTTGTGGCTGCATATTCATGACACTATGACTTCATGTGGCTTTATCCTTAGGTTGGGTTCATATGTTGCTATTTATATGTGGCTGCACCACAATCACTCCATTTGACCTTACCCTAAGTACACTAATAAGGCAATTAGTGAGCCACATATGCAACATATTTCTAGTATGGATGGGTGGGTTCACACCTTGTTTTTTTTTTTTTTATATACAGTGCCTACAAGTAGTATTCAACCCCCTGCAGATTTAGGTGGTTTGATAAGATGCAAATAAGTTAGAGCCTTCAAACTGCAAACGAGAGTAGGATTTATTAACAGAAGCATAAATCTTACACACCAAAAAGTTATGTTGCTCAGTTGAATTTTAATAAATTTTAAACATAAAAGTGTGGGTCAATTATTATTCAACCCCTCAAACCACCAGCATTCTGTTTGGTCCCCCTAAAGTATTAAGAAGTAGTTCAGGCACAAATAACAATGAGCTTCACATGTGTGGATTAATTATCTCTTTTCTGACTATTTAAGACCCTCCCCAAACTTGTGAACAGCACTCATACATGGTCAACATGGGAAAGACAAAGGAGCATTCCAAGGCCATCAGAGACAAGATCGTGGAGGGTTACAAGGCTGGCAAGGGGTACAAAACCCTTTCCAAGGAGTTGGGCCTACCTGTCTCCACTGTTGGGAGCATCATCCGGAAGTGGAAGGCTTATGGAACTACTGTTAGCCTTCCACGGCCTGGACAGTCTTTGAAAGTTTCCTCCCGTGCCGAGGCCAGGCTTCTCCGAAGAGTCAAGGCTAACCCAAGGACAACAAGGAAGGAGCACCGGGAAGATCTCATGGTAGTGGGGACATTGGTTTCAGTCAATACCATAAGTAACGTACTCCACCGCAATGGTGTCCGTTCCAGACGAGCCCGTAAGGTTCCTTTACTTTCAAAGCGTCATGTCAAGGCTCGTCTACAGTTTGCTCATGATCACTTGGAGGACTCTGAGACAGACTGGTTCAAGGTTCTATGGTCTGATGAGACCAAGATCGAGATCTTTGGTGCCAACCACACACGTGACGTTTGGAGACTGGATGCCACTGCATACGACCCCAAGAATACCATCCCTACAGTCAAGCATGGTGGTGGCAGCATCATGCTGTGGGGCTGTTTCTCAGCCAAGGGACCTGGCCATCTGGTCCGCATCCATGGGAAGATGGATAGCACGGCCTACCTGGAGATTTTGGCCAAGAACCTCCGCTCCTCCATCAAGGATCTTAAGATGGGTCGTAATTTCATCTTCCAACAAGACAACGACCCAAAGCACACAGCCAAGAAAACCAAGGCCTGGTTCAAGATGGAAAAAATCAAGGTGATGGAGTGGCCTAGTCAGTCTCCTGACCTTAACCCAATTGAAAACTTGTAGAAGGAGCTCAAGATTAAAGTCCACATGAGACACCCAAAGAACCTAGATAACTTGGAGAAGATCTGCATGGAGGAGTGGGCCAAGATAACTCCAGAGACCTGTGCCGGCCTGATCAGGTCTTATAAAAGACGATTATTAGCTGTAATTGCAAACAAGGGTTATTCCACAAAATATTAAACCTAGGGTTGAATAATAATTGACCCACACTTTTATGTTTAAAATTTATTCAAATTCAACTGAGCAACATAACTTTTTGGTTTGTAAGATTTATGCTTCTGTTAATAAATCCTACTCTCGTTTGCAGTTTGAAGGCTCTAACTTATTGGCATCTTATCAAACCACCTAAATCTGCAGGGGTTGAATACTACTTGTAGGCACTGTATATGGCTGCACTGCAGTTGATCCATTTGACCTTACCCTAAGTGAACTGTTAAGGCTAGAGTCAGACAGTTGTATATCTTGGATGTTGATCACATCGCAGTGCATGGACTGGCCGGTGGCTCTCCTGACCTGAGCGTGACTGCTTCATCTTAACCGAAATGGCTGAATATGAAGTTTACCTCTATGTATTATATTTACAACATCATGTAAATAGAAAGGACACTTCAAGTGCAGATCCAGTTTGTTGCTATTTTGCAGATTATATTTAGGATTCATATAAATTGCAATTCTCAATTATACAGATATGTGGCTATCCTGTGCAGGAGCACATTCTTCTGTCAGTAAACGGCACACAGTCGCAGATTATTGGGGTCTATGAGCAGCATCTATATTCTGCAGGCAGGAAACTTGAATTTAGAGAATTGCTATTAGAGCAACATTATAATGTACTTTACAAAGTGGAACCCGATTGGAACTGTATCTCTGTATTGTCATATTGTACGGTATTTATCCTCTGATGTTATAGTATATTGAGTCCCTCTGTACACATAATGTCCACTAGTGTGAATTAAGAAGCATCAATAAAGCACAGTGTTCCAACCTGAAAAGTCTTTTGTTGTGTATGATTATGCTAGCTGACCATAAACTGGACCTGAGCAAAGTACAGCCAGCCACATCCAACCCTCTGGTTATTTCCATCTGGCCCGGAGACTGTGCCATGCAGCTTTCTGTTTTACCTCTAGGGTATCTCAATTTCAATGGTATCTGAATCCTCAGGAACCATTTACTCCATTAGTGGATCAGGGAGCACACATGGTCCACATACTGCCCTGACCGAAGCAAGGTAAGTAAAAAAAAATTCAGAGAAAGGTTTGGCCCACAGTCCCCACAGCTCCTCCTCATAATTAATCATCCCTGTTGTTCCAAAGCCAGTTTTTCCATCATCACCATAACAGAAGATCAGCTCTCCTCTCTTCTATCAAGATCACATCTCACCAAATGAGCGCTTGACCCACTCCGGTCCCTCCTCTTCCCTTAACTCACCACAGTCTTTATCCCAATCCTAACCCATCTCTTCAACCTATCACTAACAACCCATGTCTTCCCCTCAACCTTTAACCCCTTAGTGACGGAGCCAATTTCCCCCAAAATGACCAGACCGTTTTTTGTAATTCTGACCAGTGTCCCTTTATGAGGTAATATCTCTGGAACGCTTCATTGGATCCGAGCGATTCTGAGACTGTTTTTTCGTGACATATTGGGCTTCATGTTAGTGGTAAATTTACGTCGATAATTTTTGCGTTTATTTGTGAAAATATTAATAAATTGGCAAAAATTTTGAAAATTTCACAATTTTCAAATTTTGAATTTTTATTCTGTTAAACTGGAGCGTTATGTGACACAAAATAGTTAATAAATAACATTTCCCACATGTCTACTTTACATCAGCGCAATTTTGGGAAAAAAAATTTTTTGGGTTAGGACGTTATAAGGGTTCAAAGTTCATCAGCAATTTCCAATTTTTCCAGCAAAATTTACAAAACCATTTTTTTAGTGACCACATCACATTTGAAGTCCCTTTGAGGGGCATAGATGACAGAAAACACCCAAAAGTGATACCATTCCAAAAACTGCACCCCTCAAGCTACTCAAAACTATATTCAAGAAGATTATTAACCCTTCAGGTGCTTTACAGGAACTAAAGCAAAGTGGAAACAAAAAATGGACATTTTAATTTTTCCCAACAAAAATGTCCTTTTAGCCTCAATTCTTTAATTTTCACATGGGCAACAGGATAAAATTCATCCTAAAATTTGTTGGGCAATTTCTCCTGAGTACACCGATACCTCATATGTGGTCATAAACCACTGTTTGGGCGCACGGCAGGGCTCAGAAAAGAGGGAGCTCAATTTGATTTTTGGAGCTAATTTTCGATTCAAAAAGTCAAATGGCGCTCCTTCCCTTTCAAGTCCTGCTGTGCGCCCAAACAGTGGTTTATGACCACATATGAGGTATCGGTGTACTCAGGAGAATTTGCCCAACAAATTTTAGTATGCATTTTATCCTATTGCTCATGTGAAAATGAAAAAATTGAGGACAAAAGAAAGTTTTTGTGAAAAAAAAAGTACTTTTTCATTTGTACGGATCAATTTGTCAAGCACCAGAGGGTTCAAAGTGCTCACTATGCATCTAGATAAGTTCCTTGGGGGGCTTAGTTTCCAAAATGGGGTCACTTGTGGGAAGCTCCAATGTTTAGGCAAACAGGGGCTCTCCATACGCGACATGGTGTCCGCTAACAATTTGAATGGAAAATTAGCTCCAATTGTTAGCGGAGACCATGTTGCGTATGGAGAGCCCCTGTATGCCTAAACATTGGAGCTCCCTCACAAGTGACGCCATTTTGGAAACTAGACCACCTAAGGAACTTATCTAGATAGGTGATGAGCACTTTGAACCCCCAGGTGCTTCACAAATGAAACCATAAAAATGAAAATAGAAAATTTTTGTGGAAAAGAAAGTACATTTTCATTTTTACGGATCAATTTGTGAAGCACCTGGGGGTTCAAAGAGCTCACTATGCATCTAAATAAATTCCTTGGGGTGTCTAATTTCCAAAATGGGGTCACTTGTGGGGGAGCTCCAATGTTTAGGCACACAGCGGCTCTCCATACGCGACATGGTGTCCACTAACTATTGGAGCTAATTTTCCATTCAAATTGTTTGGGGACAGCATGTCGCATATGGGGAGCCCCTGTGTGCCTAAACATTAGAGCTCCCCCACAAGTGACCCCATTTTGGAAACTAGACCCCCCAAGGAACTTATCTAGATGCATAGTGAGCACTTTCATACCCCAGGTGCTTCACAAATTAGTCCGTAAAAGGAAAAAAAAGAAGATTTTTGTGAAAAAAAGTACTTTTTCATTTTTATGGATCAATTTGTGAAGCACCTGGGGGTTCAAAGTGCTCCCTATGCATCTAAATAAATTCCTTGGGGTGTCTAGTTTCAAAATGGGGTCACTTGTGGGGGAGCTCCAATGTTTAGGCACACAGGGGATCACCATACACAACATAGTATCAACTTACAATTCCAATTGTTAGCGGACACCATGTCATGTATGGAGAGCCCCTGTGTGACTAAATATTGGGGCTCCCCCACAAGTGACCCCATTTTGTAAACTATACGCCCCAAGGAACTTATCTAGATGCATAGTGAGCACTTTGAACCCCCAGGTGCTTCACAAATTGATCCATAAAAATGAAAAAGTACTTTCTGTCCACAAAAATTTCTTTTTTCATTTTTATGGATTCATTTGTGAAGCACCTGGGGTTGAAAGTACTCATTATGCATCTGGATATGTTCCTTGGGGGGTCTAGTTTCCAAAATGGGGTCACTTGTGGGGGAGCTCCAATGTTTAGGCACACAGAGGCTCTCCACATGCGACATGGTGTCCGCTAACAATTTGAATGGAAAATTAGCTCCAATAGTTAGCGGACACCATGTTGTGTATGGAGAGCTCCTGTGTGCCTAAACATTGGAGCTCCCGCACAAGTGACCCCATTTTGGAAACTAGACGCCTCAAGGATTATATATAGGGGTATAGTGAGCACTTAGTATATTGAACATTTTCTTTTTTTCACACAATTTCTCACTTTTAGAGCATGTGCACAAGATTCGGGGACACCGTGTCCTGGGCGTCTCCTCTCTTGCATTTTTTTAGTATTTCTTTATTAAATTTTTAAAAAAAAATGACGTGGGGCTTCGCCATACTTTTGGTCCAGCCAGGTACAGCAGGCAGCTACGGGCTTCCACCAACCCCTTCTGCCTAGTTTTACCTGGCTGGAAACCAAAGATATAGGGAAGTCCTTTTTTTTTTAAAATTATTTCATGAAATAATTAAAAAAAAAATGGCGTGGGCTTCGCCATATTTTTGGGCCAACCAGGTACAAGTAGGCAGCTGGGGGCTGGAATCCACAGCGTACAGAGGCCCAAGCTTTCTGGGCCCCCCCCCCCCCCCGCTGCGAATTGCAGTCCGCAGCCACCCCAGAAAATGGCGCATTCATAGAAGCGCCATTTTTTGGCGCTGTATCCAGCTCTTCCAGCTGCCGTGTAGCGGTGGCAGACTGGGTAATAAGGGGTTAATGCCAGCTTTTTTGCAGCTGGCACTAAGCCCGAGATTCTTAATGCCTGGCCAATATTAGACCGGGCCATTAAGAATCCCTTGTAAATTGTAAAGAAGACACAAGACAGAAAAAATATTTTTATTAGAAAAAAAACACAGACACTATTTAGACCCCATCTTTATTATTCTTTGGCATCCGACGTAGTCCAGTAAGAAGGTCCGACGTAGTCCAGCAGGAAGGTCCGACGTAGTCCAGTTGGAGGTCCCTCGATGATTTCCAGTCTTTTACAGCATATGGGGGCGTCCCCCATATGCTATAAAAGCTGGCATTTCTTTCAGGAGAATGACAGGTCATGACCTCAGTAGGGTGATGTCAGGTCAGGATCCTTGGTTCACAAAGCGTCAATTGTGATCCCATCATGGATCACAATTGACCCTTTGTGAACCAAGATCCTGACCTGACATGACCTCACTGCGATGTCAGTCTATGGGCAGATAGAGCAGTCTCTGCATAGACTGACAGCTCATGATTGCAGTGAGGTCATGTCAGGTCAGGATCCTTGGTTCACAAAGGGTCAATTGTGGTCCCATCATGGGATCACAATTGACCCTTTGTGAACCAAAGATCCTGACCTGACATGACCTCACTGTGATCATTAGCTGTCAGTCTAATTGCAGGCAGAGCAGTCTCTGCACAGACTGACAGCTCATGATCGCAGTGAGGTCATGTCAGGTCAGGATCCTTGGTTCACAAAGGGTCAATTGTGATCCCATGATGGGACCACAATTGACCCTTTGTGAACCAAGGATCCTGACCTGACATGACCTCACTGCGATCATGAGCTGTCAGTCTATGGGCAGAAAGAGCAGTCTCTGCATAGACTGACAGCTCATGATTGCAGTGAGGTCATGTCAGGTCAGGATCCTTGGTTCACAAAGGGTCAATTGTGATCCCATCTTGGGATCACAATTGACCCCTGTGTGAACCAAGGATCCTGACCTGCCATGACCTCACTGAGGTCATGAGCTGTCAGTTTCCCCTGGCAGATAGAGCAGTTTCTGCTCTGTCTGCGCATGCTCCTGACAGAACAGGAAGTCGGCGCAGGGGGCAGGATGAAAGAAGATCCCGGCCGGTAAGTATGCACCGGTGACCGGTGGGGGGGGTGACGTTGGTGACTGGGGAAGTGACAGCGGGGTGACCGAGGGAGCGATCATCTCCCTCCCATCTGACAGCTCAGATGGGAGGGAGATGATGGCAGCGGCGGCGGTTGCAGTGGCAGCGGCTGAGGACCGGTGCTGGGGGCGAGGCATCTGAGGACCGGACCTGGGGGGGGGGACTGAGGGGACCCGGAGGCAGGGAGCTTATTCCTCTCTGATGTGACATGTGTGACATGTCACATCAGTGAGGAATCCACAGCAGGGGGCTGCAGGCGGCCGGCAGCGCTGCTTGTGAAGCGCTGCGGCTGCATTTTAGGAGGAAAGGAGGGGGTGGGGGCCGGGTACCGGTACCGGGGGCTGTGTACCGGTACCAGAGGACAGGGAAAGACATTTCTCTGTCATGGTTTGATCCTGTGGCATGACAGAGAAATCATTTATTTACCGGCGGTTCACTGTATATTCATGTGATCACGGTTATACTCCGGTAAACGGTGTATAACCATGATCACATGGCGGGTACCGGTAAAAACCGGCCCGATTCATAATCTTGGGGGTCTCAGCTACCCCCGGTAGCTGAAACCCCGGAGATTTTTGACCACTGGGGGGCGCTAGAGCACTTTCCCTGGCTGACGTCTGCAGACGTCAGCCAGGCATAAGTACCCTCTTTTTCAGACGTCTCTGGACGTTAGGCCGTCGTTATGGGGTTAAATATGCCTTGATCACACCCATCCTCAAAAAGCCCTCCCTCGACCCATCCTCTGTCTCTAGCTATCGCCACATATCATTTCTTCCTTATTCCTCAAAACTACTGGAACAGCGTGTCCATCTTAAAGTGTCCTCCCACCTCTCCTCCAGCTCCCTCTTTGACCAGTTACAATCTGGCTTTTGACTGCATCACTCAACCAAAACTGACCTAACTAAAGTTACCAATGACTTACTAACTGATATACATATGAGAGGACACTTGTGAGGAGATACATATGAGGGGACACCTGTGGTGATATACATATAGGAGACACCTGTGGTGATATACATCTGGGAAACACCTATGGTGACATACATACGGGGGTGCAACTGTGGTGATATACATATAGAGGACACCTATGGTGACATACATATGGGGTAACAATAGAGAATATAGAGGGCTCAACGTATGAAGATTGGGTGCACCAATAAAAATAGTAGACTGTAGAAGTGTAGATTGGGCACACCAAAAAATGATTAATGTACGTCCACAAGTAGATCAGGTGCCAACAAATGCAATGTTACTTTATTGGGTCACACAGTACAGACCAACGTTTCGGCCAGCAGGCCTTCATCAGGGTACTAATGGTATAAAGGTTAGGGTGAGTGAGGTGATCCCGGGTGATTTATGCAAAATATGGTGACTTAATACAAAGTAGCTTAATTGTGTTATTTAGGTTGAGTTTATGTGCCATGAATACGTGTGGTATACTAAAACGGATCTCGTGATGCCGGTGATGAAGTAAGGGTCAATGGGGTTCAATATAGGACAGTTAAGAGAAGGCTTCCATTAAAATGAGAAAAAAGGGGGGAAAAAAAAGGAAAAAGAAGGCAAGGCGAGGGAGTCAAGATAGGACATAG
Source organism: Allobates femoralis (assembly GCA_033576535.1). Taxonomy (NCBI): domain Eukaryota; kingdom Metazoa; phylum Chordata; class Amphibia; order Anura; family Aromobatidae; genus Allobates; species Allobates femoralis. Next base: position 49,253,027 of record JARQOC010000004.1, read on the forward strand.
ATGGGATAACATAATTACCCATAGTACTGGTGATGGATCAAAGGTAAACCAGAATAAATCTGACAAGGGTCAACCAATGGATAAATACTCCAAAATTCTAGAAATAAGAAGCGAATTAAAACCAGCAGAGAAGGAAAAGGGGGAAAAAAGAAGGTGTGAGCTAAAAGGGTGAGTAATGTTAGGGTTGTGTGTTAACTAAGTAGTCTATTTCAGGAGAAATGATCAATATCACAGAGGATAAAAGGTACCAACCACTAAGTTCCATGTGTGAGATCATGCTGCATAATATGAACCACCGACAAGTGTGGAAGAAGAAAAGGGGAAAATTCATAGTGTGCAGTTTAAACAGTCAGAAAGGAGAGAGGAGGAGATCGGGGGTTTAAAAGGATTAGTCATGGTGAGAAGGTACCTTAAAGTTTGTGGGAATCAGGAGATAATCCAAGGTAGGGCACCAGACTAGTCACACAAAGTTGACAAGTACTGATGCTATCAGAGGGTAAACACTGTGTGGAGATTACATGAGAGACTAAATATATAAATCAAGGAAGCCTAAAGTGAGAAAGGATGCCATACAATAAAACAGTGTGGGTTACCTTGAGGAGCCTAACAAGGGGCTTGGGCACATCTATAGATAAAAAGAATTAGCTAAGATGAGTGGAACTGGATTGAAAAAACAGTCCTCAAAATGTGTAGCAGAAATACAGACCTATGAGAGCTGAGTCAGAAGCTCAGAGGTATATGGAACCTATAGAGGAAAAGAAAGGAATACAGCCATAAGGAGCAGTCATAGCAAAGACAGAGCTCATGGAGTGTGAACCGGGAGCTCAGTTACCTTGTGTGCGTCCCAGCGGGGTACTTTCTTTTCCTCTATAGGTTCCATATACCTCTGAGCTTCTGACTCAGCTCTCATAGGTCTGTATTTCTGCTACACATTTTGAGGACTGTTTTTTCAATCCAGTTCCACTCATCTTAGCTAATTCTTTTTATTTATAGATGTGCCCAAGCCCCTTGTTAGGCTCCTCAAGGTAACCCACACTGTTTTATTGTATGGCATCCTTTCTCACTTTAGGCTTCCTTGATTTATATATTTAGTCTCTCATGTAATCTCCACACAGTGTTTACCCTCTGATAGCATCAGTACTTGTCAACTTTGTGTGACTAGTCTGGTGCCCTACCTTGGATTATCTCCTGATTCCCACAAACTTTAAGGTACCTTCTCACCATGACTAATCCTTTTAAACCCCCGATCTCCTCCTCTCTCCTTTCTGACTGTTTTAAACTGCACACTATGAATTTTCCCCTTTTCTTCTTCCACACTTGTCGGTGGTTCATATTATGCAGCATGATCTCACACATGGAACTTAGTGGTTGGTACCTTTTATCCTCTGTGATATTGATCATTTCTCCTGAAATAGACTACTTAGTTAACACACAACCCTAACATTACTCACCCTTTTAGCTCACACCTTCTTTTTTCCCCCCTTTTCCTTCTCTGCTGGTTTTAATTCGCTTCTTATTTCTAGAATTTTGGAGTATTTATCCATTGGTTGACCCTTGTCAGATTTATTCTGGTTTACCTTTGATCCATCACCAGTACTATGGGTAATTATGTTATCCCATCTATGTCCTATCTTGACTCCCCTCGCCTTGCCTTCTTTTTCCTTTTTTTTCCCCCCTTTTTTCTCATTTTAATGGAAGCCTTCTCTTAACTGTCCTATATTGAACCCCATTGACCCTTACTTCATCACCGGCATCACGAGATCCGTTTTAGTATACCACACGTATTCATGGCACATAAACTCAACCTAAATAACACAATTAAGCTACTTTGTATTAAGTCACCATATTTTGCATAAATCACCCGGGATCACCTCACTCACCCTAACCTTTATACCATTTTGTTATATTACTAACGCAACGCATTTTTTTCTGTACTGTTATCCTTATTTTATTAGTACCCTGATGAAGGCCTGCTGGCCGAAACGTTGGTCTGTACTGTGTGACCCAATAAAGTAACATTGCATTTGTTGGCACCTGATCTACTTGTGGACGTACATTAATCATTTTTTGGTGTGCCCAATCTACACTTCTACATACATATGGGGTAGACACGTGTGGAGACATACAGTTCTGGCAAAAATTAAGAGACCACTGCACAGTTTTGTAAAAATCCCCATCTCTACATGTCTGGCAGCCATTCCATTCCAGTGTCAGTTGAATTCCAACCAAGGTACACCTCATTCTACTCAATGTGCTTCTGATTAGGTGATCACCTTTACCAACCCTTATTTAACGAGGGAAAGTATGAAAAAACACTGCTGTGGTCTTCACAATCCTCTTGTGATAGGACAAGCTGGATGGCAAAACAAGTGCTAGGAATATCCCAAAAGTAATTTGAATGAAAAAATAACTTTTAACCATGCCAAAGGAGTTGAAAAGTCTTGAGTGAGGAAAATAAAGCCTCAATTCTGGCTTTACTAGCAGAGGGATACAGTGAGCGTTATGTTACCTCCATCCTTAAAATTTCGAAGACGGCGGTCCATTACAAGGTCAAGCAGCAGACATTGGCTGTCCCCAAAGCTACAGACCGACAGAGAGCGAAAACAACTCTCCACTGACCTAGATGACCGTCATCTTATTTGAATGTCACTCAGCAATTGCAGGATGACATCAAGTGACCTATAAAAGGAATGGCAAATGGTAGCCAGGGTAAAGTGCACAGCAAGAACAGTTCGTATCAGGCTCCTAGAGGCAGGGCTCAAGTCATGTAAAGCTAGAAAAAAGCCTTTCATCAATGAAGTTTGCCAAAGACCAAAAGGATTGGGCCATAGAGGACTGGAGTAAGGTAATCTTCTCTGATTAGTCTAATTTTCAGCTTTGCACAACACCTGGTCATCGAATGGTTAGACGGAGACCTGGAGAGGCGTACAAGCCACAGTGTCTTGCACCCACTGTGAAATTTGGCAGAGAATCGGTGATGATCTGGGAATGCTTCAGCAAGGCTGGAGTTGGGCAGGTTAATCTTTGTGAAGGACATATGAATCAAGCTGCATACAAAGTTATCCTTGAAAAATGCTTCCTTCTTCTCAGGCAATTTTCCCCAACTCTGAGGACTGGTTTTTCCAGAAGGACAATGCCCCATGCCACACACCTAGGTCAATCAATGTGTGGATAAAGGAGCACCACATCAAGACCCTGTCATAGCCAGCCCAACCTCCAGACCTGAACCCCATTGAAATCCTCTGGAATGTAATCAAGAGGAAGATGGATAGTCACAAGCCATCAAACAAAGAAGAACTGCTTACATTTTTGCATAAGGTCACCCAAAAGCAGTGTGAAAGACTGGTGGGAAGCGGCCAAGACGCATGAAAGCTGTGATGTAAAATCATGGTTATTCCACCCAATGTTGATTTCTGAACTCTTTCTGAGTTAAAACATTAGTATTGTTGTTTCTAAATGAATATTAACTTGTATGCTTTGGATTATTTAAGGTCTGAAAGCACGCATTATTTTTTATTATTTTTATGATTTCTGATTTGCTGCAAATAAATACAACATTTTTAGCTTTGAATTTCGGAGACATGTTGTCACTTGTCAGTAGTTTATAGAATAAAAGAACAATATACATTTACTCAAAAATATACCTACAGTTGTGGCCAAAAGTATTGACACCCCTGCAATTCTGTCAGATAATGCTCAGTTTCTTCCTGAAAATGATTGCAATCACAAATTCTTTGGTATTATTATCTTCATTTAATTTGTCTTCAATGAAAAAACACAAAGGAGAATGAAGCAAAAAGCAAAACATTGATCAGACAAAAGTATTGGCACCCTCAGCCTAATACTTTGTTGCACAACCTTTAGCCAAAATAACTGCGATCAACCGCTTCCGGTAACCATCAATGAGTTTCTTACAATGCTCTGCTAGAATTTTAGACCATTCTTCTTTGGCAAACTGCTCCAGGTCCCTGATATTTGAAGGGTGCCTTCTCCAAACTGCCATTTTTAGATCTCTCCACAGGTGTTCTATGGGATTCAGGTATGGACTCATTGCTGGCCACCTTAGAAGTCTCCAGTGCTTTCTCTCAAACCATTTTCTAGTGCTTTTTGAAGTGAGTTTTGGGTTATTGTCCTGCTGGAAGACCCATGACCTCTAATGGAAACCCAGCTTTCTCACACTGGGCCCTATATTATGCTGCAAAATTTGTTGGTAGTCTTCAGACTTCATAATGCCAAGCAGTCCAGTGCCAGAGGCAGCAAAGCAACCCCAAAACATCAGGGAACCTCCGCCATGTTTGACTGTAGGGACCGTGTTCTTTTCTTTGAATGCCTCTTTTTTTCTCCTGTAAACTCTATGTTGATGACTTCACCCAAAAAGCTCTACTTTTGTCTCATCTGACCAGAGAACATTTTTCCAAAACGTTTTAGGCTTTCTCAGGTAAGTTTTGGCAAACTCCAGCCTGGCTTTTTTATGTCTCGGGGTAAGAAGTGGGGTCTTCCTGGGTCTCCTACCATACAGTCCCTTTTCATTCAGACGCCGACGGATAGTACGGATTGACACTGTTGTACCCTCGGACTGCAGGGCAGCTTGAACTTGTTTGGATGTTAGTCGAGGTTCTTCATCCACCATCCGCACAATCTTGCATTGAAATCTCTCATCAATTTTTCTTTTCCGTCCACATCTAGGGAGGTTAGCCACAGTGCCATGGGCTTTAAACTTCTTGATGACACTGCGCACAGTAGACACAGGAACATTCAGGTCTTTGGAGATGGACTTGTAGCCTTGAGATTGCTCATGCTTCCTCACAATTTGGTTTCTCAAGTCCTCAGACAGTTCTTTGGTCTTCTTTCTTTTCTCCATGCTCAATGTGGTACACACAGGAACACAGGACAGAGGTTGAGTCAACTTTAATCCATGTCAACTGGCTGCAAGTGTGATTTAGTAATTGCCAACATCTGTTAGGTGCCACAAGTAAGTTACTGGTGCTGTTAATTACACAAATTAGAGAAGCATCACATGATTTTTCTAACAGTGCCAATACTTTTGTCCACCCCCTTTTCTATGTTTGGTGTGGAATTATATCCAATTTGGCTTTAGCACAATTCTTTGTGTATTTTTCATTGAAGACAAATTAAATGAAGATAATAATACCAAAGAATTTGTGATTGCAATCATTTTCAGGAAGAAACTGAGTATTATCTGACAGAATTGCAGGGGGTGTCAATACTTTTGGCCACAACTGTATAAAGAGAAAAGTCTGAGAAACTGAACATTTTGCAGTGGTCTCTTAATTTTTGCCATAGCTGTACATATGGGGGGACACATGTGGTGATATACATACTGTATGGGAGGTACCTGTGGTGATATACATACTGTATGGGAGGTACCTGTGGTGATATACATATGGGGACACCTGTGATGATATACATATGGTGGGACACCTGTGGTTATTTACGTATGAAGGACAACTGTGTTGATATACATTTGGCGGGCACACCTGTTTTGATTTACGTATGGGGGACACCTGTGGTGATATACATACTGGGGACAACTGTGGTGATACACATATGGGGAGACACCTGTGGTGATATACATATGGGGGGGACATTGTGGTGATATATGCATGGGGAGACACCTATGGTGATATACATATAGGGGGACACCTGAGGTGGTATACATAAGGAGGACACCAGTGATGATATACATATAGGGGGACACATGTGGTGGTATACATATGGGGAGATACCTGTGGTGATATACATATGGGGGACACCTGTGGTGGTATACATATAGGGGGACACCTGTGGTGATATACATATGGGGGACACCTGTGGTGATATACATATAGGAGGACACCTGTGGTGATATACATATGGGGGACACCTGTGGTGGTATACATATAGGGGGACACCTGTGGTGATTTACGCATGGGGAAACCTGTGGTGATATACATATAGGGGGACACCTGTGGTGATTTACGTATGGGGACACCTGTGGTGATATACATATAATAGGAAACCTGTAGTGATATACATATAGGGGGACACCTGTGGTGCTAAACATATGGAGGACACCTCTGGTGATTCATGTATGGGGGGACCTGTGGTGATATACATATGGGGGGATACCTGTGGTGATCTATATATGGGGGGGGGACACCTGTGGTGATATACATATGGGGAGACACCTGGTGATATACATATAGGGGGAAACCTGTGGTGATATACATATAGGGGGACACCTGTGGTGGTATACATATGGAGGACACCTGTAGTGATTTATGTATGGGGGACCTGCTGTGATATACATATGGGGGGGATGCCTGTGGTGATCTATATATGGGGGAAGGGATACCTGTGGTGATATACATATGGGGAGACACCTGGTGATATACATATGGGGGACACCTGTGGAGATATACATATGAGGGACACCTATGGTGGTATACATATGGAGGACACCTGTTGTGATATACATATAGGGGGACACTTGTGGTGGTATACATATGGGGAGATACATGTGGCGATAGATATATGGGGGACACCTGTGGTGGTATACATATGGGGGAGACACCTGTGGGGGTATACATATGGGGAGATACCTGTGGCGATATACATATGGGGGACACCTGTGGTGATATACATATGGGGGAGACACCTGTGGAGGTATACATATGGAGGGACACCTGTGGTGGTATACATATGGAGGAACACCTGTGGTGGTATACATATAGGGGGATACCTGTGGTGATATACATATAGGGGGACACCTGTGGTAATATACATACGGAGGGACACCTGTGGTGATATACATATGGAGGGACACCTGTGGTGATATACATATAGGGGGACACCTGTGGTGATGTACATATGGGGGGGACACCTGTGGTGATATACATATGGGGGGAACACCTGTGGTGATATACATATGGAGGGACAACTGTGGTGGTATACATATGAACACCTGTGGTGATATACATACTGGGGACACCTGTGGAGATATACATATGGGGAGACACCCGTGGTGATATACATATAGGGGGGACATTGTGGTGATATACATATAGGGGGACACTTTTGGTGATATACATATAGGGGGACACCTGAGGTTGTATCCATAAGGACACTGTGGTGATATACATATAGGGGGACACCTGTGGTGATTTATGTATGGGGGGACCTGCGGTGATATACATATGGGGGGGATACCTGTGGTGATCTATATATGGGGGGGGGACACCTGTGGTGATATACATATAGGGGGACACCTGTGGTGATATACATATGGGGGGGGATACCTGTGGTGATCTATATATGGGGGGGGACACCTATGGTGATATACATATAGGGGGACACCTGTGGTGATATACATATGGGGGGGATACCTGTGGTGATCTATATATGGGGGGGGGACACCTGTGGTGATATACATATAGGGGGACACCTGTGGTGATATACATATGGGGGACACCTGTGGTGATATACATATAGGGGGACACCTGTGGTGATCTATATATGGGGGGGGGACACCTGTGGTGATATACATATGGAGGACACCTGTTCCTTACGTTCAGAACTCTTCTAGTTACAATTGTAGTCTACATATATACACTAAGGAGAGGGTAACACGACACTTTGTATAGCGCACGCAGATTACTTGATAATAAATTGCAAAAGAAAATCAGTAATTCGACCCACAACCAAAATGGCGTCAGTATCCAGAGCACGTACAATACGTCGTGACGTCACACCTGTGTGGAGGCGCGGTACGGGAGCCTTAGAGGGACAATTTTCGGCATTGACGTAGTAAACCGGAGACGCTGAAGTCACAACGACATGCCGGATAAAGAGATCGCGTTTGTAAGTGGTTGGTGACTGAGGGACGTGTGAGTCCTGGGGCGGCGGAGGGAGACGCGGGATGCTGGGGGTTGTAGTCCCTACTAGGCAGCTCTTCCGTGTTTTAAGTGAACTAAAAAGTGGTGTCTCCCTCCGCTCAGTGTGTCCCCTCCATATAGTGTCCCCTCCATATAGTGTCTCCCTCCGCTCAGTGGGTCCCCTCCATATAGTGTCCCCCTCCGCTCAGTGTGTCCCCTCCATGTAGTGTCCCCCTCCGCTCAGTGTGTCCCCTCCATGTAGTGTCCCCCTCCGCTCAGTGTGTCCCCTCCATGTAGTGTCCCCCTCCGCTCAGTGGGTCCCCTCCATATAGTGTCCCCCTTCGCTCAGTGTGTCCCCTCCATATAGTGTCCCCCTCCGCTCAGTGTGTCCCCTCCATGTAGTGTCCCCCTCCGCTCAGTGTGTCCCCTCCATGTAGTGTCCCCCTCCGCTCAGTGGGTCCCCTCCATATAGTGTCCCCCTTCGCTCAGTGTGTCCCCTCCATATAGTGTCCTCTCCATATAGTGTCCCCTCCGCTCAGTGTGTCCCCTCCATATAGTGTCCCCCTCCGCTCAGTGGGTCCCCTCCATATAGTGTCCTTTCCATATAGTGTCCCCTCCGCTCAGTGGGTCCCCTCCATATAGTGTCCTCTCCATATAGTGTCCCCTCCGCTCAGTGTGTCCCCTCCATATAGTGTCCCCCTCCGCTCAGTGGGTCCCCTCCATGTAGTGTCCTTTCCATATAGTGTCCCCCTCCGCTCAGTGGGTCCCCTCCATATAGTGTCCCCCTCCGCTCAGTGGGTCCCCTCCATATAGTGTCCCCCTCCGCTCAGTGGGTCCCCTCCATATAGTGTCCTTTCCATATAGTGTCCCCCTCCGCTCAGTGGGTCCCCTCCATATAGTGTCCTCTCCATATAGTGTCCCCCTCCGCTCAGTGGGTCCCCTCCATATAGTGTCCCCTCCATATAGTGTCCCCCTCCGCTCAGTGGGTCCCCTCCATATAGTGTCCCCCTCCGCTCAGTGGGTCCCCTCCATATAGTGTCCCCCTCCGCTCAGTGGGTCCCCTCCATATAGTGTCAACCTCTGCTCAGTGGGTCCCCTCCATATAGTGTCCTCTCCATATAGTGTCCCCCTCCGCTCAGTGGGTCCCCTCCATATAGTGTCCCCCTCCGCTCAGTGTGTCCCCTCCATATAGTGTCCCCCTCCGCTCAGTGTGTCCCCTCCATATAGTGTCCTCTCCATGTAGTGTCCCCCTCCGCTCAGTGTGTCCCCTCCATGTAGTGTCCCCCTCCGCTCAGTGTGTCCCCTCCATGTAGTGGTCCCCTCCGCTCAGTGTGTCCCCTCCATATAGTGTCCCCCTCGGCTCAGTGTGTCCCCTCCATATAGTGGTCCCCTCCATATAGTGTCCCCCTCCGCTCAGTGGGTCCCCTCCATATAGTGTCCTCTCCATATAGTGTCCCCCTCCGCTCAGTGTGTCCCCTCCATATAGTGTCCCCCTCCGCTCAGTGTGTCCCCTCCATATAGTGTCCCCCTCCGCTCAGTGGGTCCCCTCCATGTAGTGTCCTTTCCATATAGTGTCCCCCTCCGCTCAGTGGGTCCCCTCCATATAGTGTCCTCTCCATATAGTGTCCCCTCCGCTCAGTGGGTCCCCTCCATATAGTGTCCCCCTCCGCTCAGTGGGTCCCCTCCATATAGTGTCCTTTCCATATAGTGTCCCCCTCCGCTCAGTGGGTCCCCTCCATATAGTGTCCTCTCCATATAGTGTCCCCCTCCGCTCAGTGGGTCCCCTCCATATAGTGTCCCCTCCATATAGTGTCCCCTCCGCTCAGTGGGTCCCCTCCATATAGTGTCAACCTCCGCTCAGTGGGTCCCCTCCATATAGTGTCCTCTCCATATAGTGTCCCCCTCCGCTCAGTGGGTCCCCTCCATATAGTGTCCCCTCCATATAGTGTCCCCTCCGCTCAGTGGGTCCCCTCCATATAGTGTCCCCCTCCGCTCAGTGGGTCCCCTCCATATAGTGTCCCCCTCCGCTCAGTGGGTCCCCTCCATATAGTGTCCCCCTCCGCTCAGTGGGTCCCCTCCATATAGTGTCCCCTCCGCTCAGTGTGTCCCCTCCATATAGTGTCCCCCTCCGCTCAGTGGGTCCCCTCCATATAGTGTCCTCCTCCGCTCAGTGGGTCCCCTCCATATAGTGTCCCCCTTCGCTCAGTGTGTCCCCTCCATATAGTGTCCTCTCCATATAGTGTCCCCCTCCGCTCAGTGTGTCCCCTCCATATAGTGTCCCCTCCGCTCAGTGTGTCCCCTCCATATAGTGTCCCCCTCCGCTCAGTGTGTCCCTCCATATAGTGTCCCCTCCGTATAGTGTCCCCCTCCGCTCAGTGGGTCCCCTCCATATAGTGTCCCCTCCATATAGTGTCCACCTCCGCTCAGTGGGTCCCCTCCATATAGTGTCCCCCTCCGCTCAGTGGGTCCCCTCCATATAGTGTCCCCCTCCGCTCAGTGGGTCCCCTCCATATAGTGTCCCCCTTCGCTCGTGTGTCCCCTCCATAGTGTCCTCTCCATATAGTGTCCCCTCCGCTCAGTGTGTCCCTCCATATAGTGTCCCCCTCCGCTCAGTGTGTCCCCTCCATATAGTGTCCCCCTTCGCTCAGTGGGTCCCCTCCATATACTGTCCTTTCCATATAGTGTCCCCCTCCGCTCAGTGTGTCCCCTCCATATAGTGTCCCCTCCGCTCAGTGGGTCCCTCCATATAGTGTCCTCTCCATATAGTGTCCCCCTCCGCTCAGTGGGTCCCCTCCATATAGTGTCCCCTCCATTAATGTCCCCCTCCGCTCAGTGGGTCCCCTCCATATAGTGTCCCCCTCCGCTCAGTGTGTCCCTCCATATAGTGTCCCCTCCGCTCAGTGTGTCCCCTCCATATAGTGTCCCCCCTCTGCTCAGTGTGTCCCCTCCATATAGGGTGTCCTCCGCTCAGTGTGTCCCCTCCATATAGTGTCCCCCTCCGCTCAGTGTGTCCCCTCCATATAGGGTGTCCTCCGCTCATGTGTCCCCTCCATATAGTGTCCCCTCCGCTCAGTGTGTCCCCTCCATATAGTGTCCCTCTCCGCTGAATGTGTCCCCTCCATATAGTGTGTCCCCTCATATAGTGTGTCCCTCCCTCATATGGTGTCTCCCTCCGCTCAGTGTGTTGTTCCTCCTATTGTGTTCCCCTCCATATAGTGTGACCCCTCCATATAGTGTGTCCCCTCCCATATTAGTGTGTCCCCCCCTTCATATGGTGTCTCCCTCCGCTCAGTGTGTGTCCTCCATATTGTGTCCTCCGCTGAGTGTGTTCCCCCCCCCCCCCCTCCATGTAGTGTCCCCCTCCGCTCAGTGTGTCCCCTCCATATAGTGTGTCCCTCCATATAGTGTGTCCCCCCCCCCCCCCTCATATGGTGTCTCCCTCCGCTCAGTGTGTGTCCTCCATATTGTGTCCCCCTCCATATAGTGTGACCCCCTCCACATAGTGTCCCCCTCCGCTCAGTGTGTCCCCTCCATATAGTGTCCCCCTCCGCTCAGTGTGTCCCCTCCATATAGTGTCCCCCTCCGCTCAGTGTGTCCCCTCCATATAGTGTCCCCTCCCGCTCAGTGTGTCCCCTCCATATAGTGTCCCCCTCCGCTCAGTGTGTCCCCTCCATATAGTGTCCCCCTCCTCTCAGTGTGTTTCCTCCATATAGTGTGATCCCTCCACATAGTGTCTCCCTCCTCTGTGTGTCCCATTCATATAGTGTCTCCCTCCTCTCAGTGTGTCCCCTCCATATAGTGTCCCCCTCTGCTCAGTGTGTCCCCTCCATATAGTGTCTCCCTCCGCTCAGTGTGTCTCCTCCATATAATGTCCCCCTCTGCTCAGTGTTTCCCCTCCATATAGTGTCTCCTCCATATAGTGTCCCCCCTCTGCTCAGTGTGTCTCCTCCAAATAGTGCCCCCCTCCGCTGAGTGTGCCCCCTCCGCCATAACTGTCCAATATCAGAAGGTCCCAATCTTTAACATTAACCCCACCCCATATGTATATTTTTCTTTATTTTTTTGACCCATTGAGGGACACAGCAAACATCCCCCCACCTTAGTATGGAGCAGAGTCCGCTCTATAGACTCTGCCTGTGATGTCTTCTTACGTCAGGATGTGAGAGGTGGTTTTCAGCTTTGCGCTCGCCCCCTGTGATTATGAACATTCCTATCTTAGGCCGGTTTCAGATTTGCGTTTGCGGCACAGCCAAACTCATGCGTACTGCGTTCCTATGTTTAACATGGGGGCCCATGGTATCTGTGTTTCACTGCGTTCACATGTGTTTTTTCAGAGTCCCTTGCCTCCCGACCATACATTACCATTATTTCCTATGGCTGCATCAATTCACACTTTTCTATAGAGAAAATCCACGCAATGGCCGTGCATGTTCCACCCTGCGCTTCAATCCGCACGGCTGCGTTCTGGCATGTGTTTGTGTCTGCGCATCTGACGCAGGCGTATGAAACGCCAGTGTGAAACCAGCCTTAGGGTGCTTTCACATCTGCGTTTTTCGTAATTCGCGGCAGATGCGGTGAAAAAAACCGCATCTGCCGCGTTTACCGCATAAACCGTTCCACTTGCGGCGCGGTTGCGGTTTTTTCTATGCAATGTATAGGGGGACTTGCGGCAGGTGCGGCAAGTGCGGTTTTGCACTTGCGGCAGGTGCGGCCGCGAAAAAAACCGCAGCAAGCCGCGGTTTTTTTCGCGGCCGCACCTGCCGCAAGTGCAAAACCGCACTTGCCGCACCTGCCGCAAGTCCCCTATACATTGCATAGAAAAAACCGCAACCGCGCCGCAAGTGGAACGGTTATGCGGTAAACGCGGCAGATGCGGTTTTTTCACCGCATCTGCCGCGAATTACGAAAAACGCAGATGTGAAAGCACCCTTAGTCCTTTTGTTTTCTGTTGTTACAACGTGTCCATCTGTCCAGTGTCTGCTTGTCTTCCGCCTGATCCTGTGTTACAACCACACTATCTAAAAGAAAAACAATGTAGGCAGCCCTCCAATAATAATTTGCGGTACGTAGTTTTCTTCTGTCACCCTGTGTCATCGTTTCTGTTTAGTCTGAATCTTTCTCCAGGGGTTGTCTGTGCCTTTAACATTGATGCCCTATGCTTAGGATAGGATGTCTGATCAGTGGGCTGCACACCTGACGCCCCACTGATTATGTGTTCCCAGTGTCGGATGGATGTGCTCTATCATGGAGCTGCACAGCACCGTCAATAGAGTAGTAGCCATGGTTGGGTGCTGCACATCCATCCCCTCTTTAAATCAATAGGAGGTGGATGTGAAGTACCAGACTGCGGCTACTATTCCATTAATGGCGCTGTGCAGCTCCACAACTGGGCACATCCGTCCGACACCAGGAAATGCTGATTGTTGGAGTGTCAGGTGTTGCACCCCCACCGATCATACGCTGATGACCTATCTTTAGGTTTGATCATCAATGTTAAATTCCCGGATAACCCCTTTAAGAGCCTCGATAACTACTTAACCACTTAGAATGCTTTGTACTTTTTCTTCAATATGTATCTCTATATACTGAATGATTGTGCACATTTTGACGCACGTCCTCCATGATGTGTCATCCCTTTCTGATTGCTGGGGGTCTGATGTATCTATACAACCATCTAGATGACGCGATGGTAAGGGCATAAATGTCTGTAACGCTACAGCGGGTCTCCGGCAATGAACACAAGCCCCATTAAATTGACCTATGTGTATGTGTAGGGGCTGCACATGGATGGTCACTTACAGTCAGCAAGTGATGGCATAACCTGGCCACAGGCAGTAGAGAACACACAGTAATGATAAGATGTTCTCCAGTCTGTTCCCCTGACCCTCTGCTTCCATCTCCCCATTGTTATATCCCCTTGGGGTCTGGAGGTTAGTGGATAAGAGTATGATTTCTGATGACACTCTGTGTATAGGAAGAAGATGACTTACAGTTTGAGGAGGAGATCCTGCGCAATCCCTATTCTGTCAAGTGCTGGATGCGATATATTGAATCCAAGCTCTCCGCCCCGGCTCATACCCTCAACCTGATCTACGAGCGGGCACTGAAGGAACTGCCAGGGAGGTGAGTGCCACCTGCAGCCCAAACTAGACATAACCCATGTCTGTGATTGCTTTTAAATGGACAGTGCACACATAAGCCTTCATAGGCCATCAATGAGCACATTGCTTTCTTTTAGACCATGTACAATAGCAATTTAAAGTGGTATTCCACAAAATATGCCGTAAACGTATGGTAGATGTGGGCCAGCCCAAAATGGCCCAAGTGTGCACTGCTGGCAGTGGAGAGGTGGTTGGAGCTCCCTTCCATGTTGCTGTGCTCTTACCACATGTCCTGTTTTTGTTATACATGTAGGACACGTCTACCATGCACTTATGGCCTTGCCTGTAATGAATGCCTTTTTTAGTACCATATAGCGGTGTGTAATCACCATGTTCATACAGCCGTGTTTTCATTCAGTGTGCTGTCCTTGTTAGCTGTGCATCACACAATGATGTTCTGGGTTCTTGTGTTTTTTTTCAATACAGGAGCCTTTAATAAATGGAGGACAGGTGTAAAGGAAAGCCTAGGATTTCTCCTATTATTGAATGTACTCTGCTTTAGGCTGGGTGACATGGGCGTTTGTTCTCTCATGTGAGAGAATTGGATCGATTGTGCAAAGTTTGAGCCAAGTGTCATTCGGGCTCACACAATCATATAGAAAGTTGGTTCAATTTTCATCCCAAGAAGTAGGATGATTTATTTTCTCACTTATCATCCATATACGATGAGTTTTTATTCTTGACTAATATTCTACAATCATTTACAGTGTTCTATGCTATTCTAACGCCAAATACACCTGGGAGAAAAAACACAGATCTGCACTGCCTCATTGAGTAACAAGGGTCCGAGTGCAATCCCCTTTTTTTTTTTTTTTTTATATCAGACTCTATTCGTCTCAGTCCTTAGGCTGTGTACACACCAAAAGTGTTTGCGCTGCGTCCATAACACTGTGTTGTACAGGACAAGCACAATGGATGGATATACAGTAATCACATGCCCACTATGCTGCTTTCCTCCGTAGTATTAACTGACATGCCTGGCGGCTTTCCATGCCGCTGCTCATCCGCAGCATGTTATTTTAGCTCTGCAGAGTCGGAGGCGATCTCAGCCGGTTAATGCAGGAAACAGCCGCAGTTCCCCAAACGTAGGCACAGGGGTGCTTCGGTCACCTGCTAAGATCGCCGACATCACGTAGGAGAGGAGACGCTGCATCCAGGTCGTCTGTACATACCCTTAACTGCATGTAGAATCCTGATTGGGAACTTTGTCAGGGCCCAACTGCGATCTGAGACCATGTCCTGGATCGTGCCTGGCTCAGGCTGTAGATCTGGCACCAGGAAGATGTTCTGTTTAATGGATCATTCTGTTGTATTTTGTGTTCTTGGATGGGTGGATTCACAAATCATTTATTCCATTGTGTCCTCCAGCTACAAGTTGTGGTATGCCTACCTGAAGCAGCGCAGGAAGCAGGTGAAGAGGAGATGCATCACCGATCCGGCCTTCGAGGAGGTGAATAATTGCCATGAAAGAGCCCTGGTCTTCATGCACAAGGTACAGACATTATATGGACTCACATTTGTTAGATTCCTGCCATGTTCATCCTTGCTCTTGTGACTGATCTCCTCTATAATCTCTATCCTGATCAGATGCCGCGTATATGGCTGGATTACTGCCAGTCCCTCATGGACCAGTGTAAAATTACACGTACGAGGAGGACATTTGACCGGGCTCTACGCGCTCTCCCCATTACACAGCACCATCGTATTTGGCCCCTTTACTTACGCTTTGTCCGTGCACACTCCCTACCAGAGACCGCTGTCAGGGTCTACAGGAGATACTTGAAGGTAGGTGTCTGACAACTATAATCAGGTGATGTTACAGTCCGTGCACTTTAGGTGTAGTTTGTGTGACAGTCATCCATTCTTCTGCTGAACAGCTGCCGCTGAGAGTCCCTGCTAGCGGCTCCACTGAAAAGATGAGGATTGTGCATGTTAAAATCTTAATGCAGCCGAGAGTTCACCATGCATGGCAGGCCAATCCTGCCAACATTAATATATTGCACAGGACCAGCCTTAGAACTACAGGAACAGTGACAAAATACTCAATGCATCAGATCTGTCAATCGAGACGAGAACCAGGAGCCCCTTGGACATGTCACCAGTATAACAGCCCTTCTTCCTCTCCTGTTCCTAACAGCTGTCTCCTGAGAATGCGGAGGAGTACATCGAATACCTGCGCTCCGTGGACCGATTGGATGAAGCGGCATCCAGATTGGCAACTATTGTAAACCAAGATGACTTTGTATCAAAGGAAGGAAAGTCAAATTATCAGGTGAGTGTGGAAGAGGAGGGCACAAGGCGTCACCTGGGTGTCTCCAGTCCAGCATCTCACTAGAGGGCACTGCTATCAGCTGTTCTCCATTCTCACTAATACAGGGGGTTTCAGAGTTTACTTTTCCCCCCGAGTCTATGATGCACTCATCAAGGGTTGTCTGAGTAATCATTATTTCCTTCTATATTTATACAATGTTATATAACTGCCCACTAATTCTTCCCATTGCAGCTATGGCAGGAGCTCTGCACCCTTCTGTCCCAGCACCCCGGTTCTATCCGCTCTCTTGACTCCGGTGCCATCATTCGAGGTGGCCTGACTCGCTTTACAGACCAGAGGGGCAAGTTGTGGTGCGCACTTGCTGAATATCATACCCGCAGTGGCCATTTTGAAAAGGTAAAATGTGATATGCTTTTTATTATCCCTGACGTGACTTCAGACCCTTTTTTACGCTACTGACAAACTTATCGGTCCAATTTCCTCTGTCCCAGGCTAGAGATGTCTACGAGGAGGCCATTCAGACCGTCACTACTGTGCGAGACTTCACTCAGGTGTTCGACAGTTATGCTCAGTTTGAAGAAAGCATCATCGCTGCCAAAATGGAGACGGTCAGTGAGATGGGGAAAGAAGAGGAGGGTAAGAAACCAATTAAATGCCCTTGTCACTATGATGGGGCATACCTTATGGATCACTGTAGATCTCACTGATGGGACTCTCGGTCCTAAGAATGTGGCTCTACATAGCTCTGTATGAATGGAGCGGAGGTCTAAGGGACTCATAGAGAACAGATGGCGCAGTGGTACTTGTGCTATTCTTCTGCTCCATTCAGATGAGGTTCTGCAGATCCCATTCTCAGGATCGCCAAGGATCTCCACGATCAGTACTTTACCCCATATGGATAAGGGGATAACTCAAGAACTTGGTTAAAAATCCTGCCCTTGCCCTGATTTGGCTTCCATGTCCTCATTTTACCCCATGTGTGTTGTTAGATGACCTGGATCTGGAGCTGAGACTGGCGCGTTTTGAGCAGCTAATGGAGCGGAGACCTCTATTACTTAACGGGGTGTTACTACGACAAAACCCACACAATGTACATGAGTGGCACAAGAGGGTACAGCTATATCAAGGCAAGCCACGAGAGGTACGTGTTAGGGTGTTAATTCCACATTTAAAGCACCCATTTTGCGTTTTGCTTTTTTCCCCTCTGTTGTGGCGCTATAAATGCATGCCCCTTGTCCTCGGTCATATTCTCACCTTCCAGAGGCTTCATCTCTTACTGACCCCTCTCCGGTCCCGTGGCGCCACCTTGTGCCCAAAACGTCTAATTTGAATTCAGAAGTTACGCACAAGTGTTCAATGCATCTGAGGCCAGAACGAGGGTCTCGTAGAGATGTATTGAGTACCTCTGGCTCTCTGAAACACTGGAGCTGCCGGCAGGTCACAAATCACCGGAGAGGTGCTGGAGGGTGAGTATGACACTAGTGACAGGGGACTTGCATTTAAAGCACTGCTCCAGGGGTGCAATTAAAGAACAACAACACTCTAGTGGTGCTTTAAACTTTTGCTCATCGTTTGTTTTTTGTTTTGTTTTTTTTATACATTTTTGCCTTTCAGATTATTAACACCTACACAGAAGCTGTCCAGACAGTGACCCCAGCAAGGGCAACTGGGAAACCGCACTCCTTGTGGGTGGCATTCGCCAAGTTCTATGAGGACAATGGACAAATAGATGATGTGAGTGGTGATATTTGGTGTTTTATGATGGGAATAGACCCCTGCAACTTCGTGCCTTCAGCTATCAGCCGGGACTGTACCCAAGGTGCCAATTTCCTTAAACAACCCTGTTGATACAGAGAGGGGGAAACAGTCATAAAGCCTAGGGTAATGCTCTCCAAAACTGGTGTGGGGGGAAGGGTTAAAATCATCCTGAATCCTCTGGGGCATTGGGGCTGGATCAGCATTCAGAGATAGTTCAGCTCCCATTACTTTTCTTCTGCTATTACTTTGACTTTTTGGCTCTATTACGACTAAAGGCTTTGATGCTCGTGTGATCAAAGCCTGGATACGCTTCTCTCCATTCACCTCTCTTCAGAACAGCGGGTCAGATGTGGTTGATGTAGAATCTATACATGACATCACAGATCATACAGAATAGAAATGCTTTGCTGTTTTCTTACAAAAAAGCAGCGCCACTCCTGTCCTCAGGTCATGTTTGGTATTGCAGCTCCCATTTACTTCAGTGGAACTGAGCTGAAATTCTGAACACAATCTATGAGCAGAATTTGCGCTGTTTTTGAAGGAAAGTTGCTAAATTAGAGATCACTTCGGAGAAGATAACAATATTGCTATACGGTTAGAAGTTACTGTACAGATCAGGCTGACAGGTTGATTTTGCCGTTTATTCGTCCGCAGGCCCGGGCGATACTGCAGAGAGCGACGCAGGTGCAGTACACACACGTGGATGACTTGGCCTCGGTTTGGTGCCAGTTTGGCGAGATGGAGCTGAGACATGAGAATTATGAGGAGGCGCTGACTATTTTACGGGTAAGGAAATGTAAGCTTTACCTATGAATTACACATTGTGATGGATTAGATTTAAGAATGTGATAATCCCAATAACTGTGTAAATCCATACCTAACCCCTTCCTGACATGTTGGGTCCCCGTGAATGGAGCTGACCGCACCAATACACAGCAGATGGTGGCCGAATAACACAGCCAGCCT
This sequence comes from Allobates femoralis, assembly GCA_033576535.1. NCBI lineage: Eukaryota > Metazoa > Chordata > Amphibia > Anura > Aromobatidae > Allobates > Allobates femoralis. The sequence goes on from JARQOC010000004.1 coordinate 49,272,058, forward strand.
CTGCCTCTAGTACCAGCGACTGGAACAAACACCCGAACGCTGTTGTTAAACCCTTAAATGGTGCTGTCAATCAAAAGGGGAGAATAAATCTGTTAAATTCTTGCAAATTGTCTTTATGTTGCTGTTGCCATTTTTGTTACAGTGGCAACAGCAAGTGGCTATTATGGTTGTCATGTTTGAGCTCGCTTCACCCTCATTTATTGTACGTGTAGACCGTTATAATTTCTGATTCACTTCATTGGACATAGGATGCACTCCGCCTGTATTTTGAGTATAGGTAATCATGTTATGTCTGTACTCACAGAAAGCCACAGCGATACCTTCCCGCAAGGCTGAATATTTTGATGCCTCGGAGCCGGTACAGAACAGACTATACAAGTCTCTGAAAGTCTGGTCCATGCTGGCCGACCTGGAGGAAAGTCTGGGCACTTTCAAGGTACGTCCCCCTGATTTAAGATCACTCGTCTGTCAAGTCTTGTCCTGAGAATGTCCAGGTTTGTGCTAGATCCAGACATTGTATGAGATATGATGCCACCCCTAAGGAGTTTACAATTTCGAATAACTTTTCAGAGACAATTGTTTTTTATTTTCTAGGGGAGTTCTGTTATCTGATTGAATATCAATACTTCACAACTTTGGTCATAAACCCCCTCCCACACCCCTCTTTAGACATTCCCTCCATGGCCCATCAGTAGATTCAATACAATCTGTTTTATCAGCATAGGATTATCACTACATGACTAGGTATCATGTGCCAGGCAGTCCAGCTTATCTTTGTATCCCCGCCCCCACCACTGATTGGCATTTTTTTGACAATAGAGACCAAAAAATCAACATCTATCTTTCCATTGACATAACTTTGTCAAGGACTGCACACAAGAGAAGTGTGCAGGGATAAGGGCCTATCGCTACAAATACTAACTCCCAACTCTTTTTGACAATGTACATTGCACATAGGAAGCTGCCAATAGGGTGTGGGCAGATTATACACAGCTCAGCATTCAGAGCTCTGCTACATCTACGGCAGAGAAAACAGGATTCCATCAACACTGCTCCAAGCAATCCAGTAAGTGATACATCACTGGAATGGGGGTCCCAGCACCTACATCATGCTGCTTTCAGATTTAATAGCAAAAACCTGCTGACAGATTCCTTTTGATAAACCCATAACCTCTTCATTAGGACATACATCAATAAGTGACTAATCAAATTGTTACAGGCATCTAGACCAAGCACTGCTGGGGGTAATGGCTTTTATTTTGTATCCTCACTTTCTACAATAAAATGTTAAATTCTCTGATTCTCTGTCCCGACAGTCCACTAAGGCGGTATATGATCGCATCATTGACCTCCGCATAGCCACCCCACAGATCATCATCAATTACGCCCTCTTCCTGGAGGAACACAACTACTTTGAAGAAAGTTTCAAGGTAGGTGTCTGCTTTCCCACCGATGTGCACACGGTCACCTATGATGATGGCTGTGCTGGTGACATTGCCTCTCTCTCTCCAGGCCTATGAGCGTGGTATTGCCCTGTTCCGGTGGCCCAATGTGTATGACATCTGGAGCACTTACCTGTCTAAGTTCATCGCTCGCTATGGAGGGAAGAAGCTGGAGAGGGCTCGGGACCTGTTTGAACAAGCCTTGGATGGTTGTCCACGAAAGTTTGCAAAAAGTTTGTACATCAAAATCTAAGTGTAAGATGTTGGTCTGGGAACACTCATTGATTTAGTCTCTGACCGTCATCTCTTTCTTATCCTGATAGATATATTTCTGCTGTATGCAAAACTGGAGGAAGAGCATGGTCTGGCCCGACACGCCATGGCATTGTACGAGCGAGCAACCCAGGCTGTAGAGCCAGGAGAGCAGTACGAGATGTTTAACATATACATTAAGAGGGCGGCTGAAATATATGGCGTCACACACACCCGCAGTATTTATGAGCGAGCCATCGAGGTATGGGCTTTTCTACTTAATGTCTCAAATTAATGATTTCCACTAGTTATCTCGCTCCTTTTTAAGCAATCGCTGTGACACTGATACGCCCCGTGCTCTTCATCTAGACCGGAAGTGATGATGTCCCAACAATCGGTCCCCTGACTGTAGGGTTAGATGACTGGTGGTCGGGACATAACCTCTGGTCCAGATGAAGCTCTTAAGAGGGGAATACTAGTGATAAATATTGATGTTGCTTCTGTCTTACACAAGGATGGTCTTGCCTCTGGTACCCGCACCTATGTACACTGTTCATCAGAAGTGAAGAGGCTGCACGTGTGCCGCTCTACATTCATTTATATGAGAGTTCTGAAACTTGCTAAACTTTCTTGCCTGGTAATTTTTGGAGCTCCCATATGAATGGATTGAGCAATGCATGTGTGTCCACCATCGGGTATCAGAATGTGGCCTTAAACGTTCTGCCCTCTCCATTCACTTCTATGGGAGTTCACAAACATGCAAGTTCAGCAATATTCAGAACTCTCACATAAGGGAATGGAGACCGCACGGGTTATGCGTCCACCTCTTCATTTTGAAGGTCTCTTCTACAAGTATCTTAAGAATGGATCTCTTTCTATAAAAACATTCCTGTAAAAAATAAAGCAAGCAGTGGTGTCCAATAAACTGCTCTCCATTCACTATTATAGGAATTTGGTAATATAATAAAGCTTTATTTATATAGCGCTAACATATTCCGCAGAGCTTTACAATAGTGATATACAAACGGTCATAGGTAACAAAAAAAATATACAATACAGTAAGTAATTAAAAGAGAATCAATGTAGAAAATCTAATACACTAACCAGAGAATCAATGTAAAAAATACAGTAAGCTAATAATATACAATACAATAAGCAGAGAATGAATGTAAAAAGTACAATACTTAAAGCAAAAATAAAAGTGGCCCTGCTCAAAAGAGCTTACAATCTACAATGAGATAAGGGTTACACAAAGTACAGGGGCTTATCACACTGATGGTCCAGGCATCTGTAGGAAGAGGGGGATAGAAATAAAGTTACATGAATGGTCATCAGACAATCTGTGTAGAGCTTTTGGGTTTGGTGGAGTCTGAAGGAGAGTTATGTCGAGAGAGATGGTAAAAAGGCTATATACAGTACAAAGGACGTCTATTAGGGAGCATGATAGGCCGCCTTAAAAAGACGTGTTTTTAGGGAGCGTCTAAAGCCGTGCAAGTTGTGAATAGTCCTGATTTCTTGGGGTAGAGCATTCCAGAGAATTTGTGCAGCTCGGGAGAAGTCTTGGAGCCGGGAGTGTGAGGATCAGATTAGTGCAGATGTTAGTTGAAGGTCATTTGTAGAGCGTAGAGAACGGGTGGGTTGATAGACAAAGATGAGGGAGGAGATGTAGGGGGGTGCTGCACTGTGAAGAGCTTTGTGGGTGAGAACAAGCAATTTGAATTGGATCCAGTAGTGTACGGGCAGCCAGTGCAGTGACTGGCACAAGGCGGAGGCATCTGAGTAACGATTGGCCAGGAAGGTGATCCTGGCTGCTGCGTTAAGGATGGACTGTAGAGGGGAAAGTTTTAGAGAGGGGGAGGCCGATTAAAAGAGAATTGCTGTAGTCAAGGCGGGAATGGAATTTTCTTAATCGCTTCATAGGGGGACACAGGAAGACCTTGGGTGTTTGCTTGCTGCCATCAGGAGGCTGACACTATGCAAAACAACAGAAAAGCGACTCCTCCCCAGCAGTATACACCCACCTACTGGCACAAATCTAACTCCGTTTTAGCTTAGTGTCACAGGAAGCAGACACGGGTCTCTCTGAGCCCATATCTACCAGAATTTTTTATTAGATTAGTTAGATTTTTTAAATTTTTTTTATTTCTTCCACGAAGATTCATCAGGGAATATGGAACAGTTGAGCCAATCCGTCACCCCGCATAGAGATCGAGGGTCCAGTGTATGCTGGTTGCACTGTTAACTCTCCCTCTTTGGGCCAGGGCCATCCATCCCTTCCTAGAAGCGGATTCTGGAGAACCCTGAAGCCATGAAGCCAGACGCAGGTGCCTGCCCTGGCCCATTCGCTCCCCTACCCACTCGCCCTCCAGAGCCGGTTGGTAGGGTCGTCAGACGCACGGATCCCTGGTGCACAGGAAGCCAAGAAAGGTTTCCGCGTCAGGAGCTCGGCACCTCTCAAGACGAGGTAGGGATCTGCACCCTGATGGCAGCAAGCAGACCCTGGGTCCAGGGGCCATTTACCACCCCCTCCCTTCTTGCCCATTCTCATGCTACCAGCCCCCTCCTGGTAGCTCCTCCGCTTTCCCCCCAGGCTACTCCAATGAAGGGGAATTGCTCTGGAGCAGCAGCCGCAGTGTGAGCACTCTGCTCCTGCGTGCACGGGCCGGTTACTGGCTACCTCAGCAGCCATGGCCCCTTTCAACTATGGGTGCAGCAGGGGTTGCCCGATACTGATCAGGCACTGAGTGATAGGAGCATAAAAAAGGGGGGCACATTATTGTTTCTCAGGGCTCCTGGCTCTGTTTCAGGGCCAGTAAGCCCCTCTCTACCATGCCACGACCAGCACCTAAGGAGGGAGAGCTGCAGCTGCACCGTGCACACAGCTCCCGGCTGCCTCTGACAGAGGCTTTAATCTGCCGCCGCACCCAGGCCAGCACAGCCCCAGATTCGAGGCTCCATGCCGCGGGTCTCCCGATTCGGGCCGCCACCAAAAATTTAGCCCCAGGACTCTATTGCGGCCTCCGGAGCTCTCCCGCCCGCCAACGGACCGCCTCCGGACCAATCAGGCGTCCGTTGGCGGACTCCTCTGAGCTCTGCCTAGGCCCCGCCCGCAGACAAGGCACATAGAAGAAGGGGCCGGCTTTTTTGGCCGCGCTATTCACGCCCCGTCACACTTGGGCGGTGTTTTCTCGGCCAGGCAGCCCTTCTCCTCCCCCTGGCCAGTGGGGATCGAGCGCGGGTTCTCTGCCCGCCGTTTTTGGCCCCTCCCACCACCTCCCTGCAGAAGCCCGCGTTTTTACAGGAAGGCACAGAACTCTTCAGCTGCCTCTGTGCCCCTCCACTGCACGGATCCCACCACGGGGGACACCGGAAGCCTGGGCCCTGGTAAGCAAAGCTTCCCCAGCCCCTAACACTGCTGGCACCCTCGCTACTGGCCCTAATAGATGCCTCACTCAAGGAACTACCGTACAGCCACCACGGTGTACTACGCCTGCTCAGGGTGCAATAAGAAGCTACCCTCGGCTCAGAACTCTCCACTGTGCCTCGTTTGTAGCCCACAGACAATGCAGGCAGCTCAGGAGCCTACCACTGACCTGTCCGTGGTCTCTGCCCCACCTGAGGTGGTACTTTCCTTATCTCAGTCAGCCACTACTCTGGTTAAATTCTCAGAAACCCTGATGGCGGCCCTAGAGCACCTGCCCGCGCAGATTGCCTCCGTGATTAGGCCTAATCCATCGGAGCAGACCGACCCTAGCCCACCAGGGAACGCTGTCCCTGGACCACCAGACCAATCCACTTCCAAACCACCTTCGGAATCAGAGGGATCAGACCGCTCACAGAGGAAGCGGATTCGCCATCTTCCTTGTCCCGGTCCCCCTTCCCCAGAGACCTCCACTTGAGGCCTTCTTCTCCAGCACGCTCGGACTCTGACCCGGATCTAGACTTCGACCAAATTTCGGGAATCAGTGACACAGTAGACTCCCTGATTCTAGCAGTAAATGACACCCTTAAGGTCGACTCTGACGACAAGCCGCCTACACGGAAAGTGTCGGTTAAGCGTACTCAATCAGTTCCTCGGGTCTTCTCTTACCTAGAAGACTTTGATGATATCTTTACCAAGGAATGGCTACACCCAGAGAAGCTCTTTCAATCCAGAAAGCGTCTAGAGGCCCTTTATCCCTTCTGTAAGGACGTTCGCCAAAAATGGACCACCTCACCAGCAGTGGATCCCCCAGTTTCACGTCTAGCTACCACACAGCCACCTGGGTCTCCCTGGCCGTGGCCTCCTGGGCCAAGAACTTCCGTACCGGTATTCTGTCCCAAGCACCTCCCGCGTAACTAGCGCGCCTGGCTGATCAGAGCGCTCATGTGGGGAAAATACATCGCCACAGCTTGCCTCGATGCTGCATCCTGCGGTGCAGAGACCTCCGGCAACATGAACTCCATTCGCAGGGCCCTATGGCTGAAGGCCTGGAATGCTGACTCAGCTTCTAAAAAAAATCACTCGCCAATCTCTCTTTCGAGGGTTCTCGGCTATTCAGCGATAAGCTAGATAAAATCATATCGGAAGCCACCAGCGGGAAAAGTACCTCACTTCTGCAGGCAAAGCGCAAACGGGCAATCGCTAAGAAGAGAAATTTCCAATTTCTTTCTTTTCGTCCCTCAGCGCCTAAATCCTCCAATCGGCGAGAACGCTCCCCCGCCCGCCAGGATAGAAAAAGGCCCTCCTACAAGCCCGCTCCTTCCTGGCGCCCTCGTAATGCACACTCTCAACTGTCTGGTTCCCGGGCCAATCGCTCATGACACCAACCCCAACCTCGGGGGCCGTCTCAGGGCCTTCCAGTCAGTTTGGCTATCAGTAATCGATGATGCCTGAGTCCAAGATGTCGTCTCGGTGGGGTACAAGATTGAATTTGCTTTTTTTCCCCAAGACCGTTTTTTTCTATCCCGGCCATCGAAAGACCCCAAACCCCTGTTCGGCTTTCACCAAGCCATTTCTTCCCTCGAGGAAGCAGGCGTTATCATCCCCGTTCCAAAGCATCAACACTTTTTGGGATTTTACTTCAATCTCTTTGTGGTTCCAAAAAAGGAGGCTCCATTCGCCCTATTTTGGACTTGAAGCTTCTCAACACCAGCTGCGGTTGAGACACTTCAGTATGGAGTCCGTTCGTTCAGTAATAGCGTCTATTGAGTCAGGAGAATTCATGGCCTCCATAGACATCCAAGACGCCTACCTCCAAGTTCCCATCCTTGCGTCTCACTAACTATTCCTGCGCTTTGCCGTAGGGTCCCAACATTACCAGTTTGCCGCCCTACCACTCGGCCTTGCCACGGCTCCCCGGGTCTTTACGAAAATCATGGCAACGGTGGTGGTCATCCTTCGGTCCAAGGGAATTTTAGCCATACCCTACTTGGACGACATCCTGATAAAGGCCCCCTCTCGCTCAGGGTGCCTCGAAAGCCTGCAAATATCTCTGCATTCTCTCCGTCGCCTGGGCTGGATCATCAATGTCAAAAAGTCTTGCCTTGTTCCGACTCAGCGGATCACCTTTCTGGGCATGATATTCGACACAGCCCAGTCCCGCATTTTCCTTCCCCCAGAGAAGCGGGCCGCCCTGCTGTCAGGGATTCACAGTCTCAGGCAGCCCTCTCTTCTGTCACTCCGATTCTCCATGAGGATTCTGGGCAGAATGGTGGCCTCCATCGAAGTCGCCCAATTTCACACCAGGCCCCTCCAGCACTTTCTGCTAGCGACTTGGGACCGCTCCCTCAGCAGTCTTGATCGCCCAGTCCACCTCTCCAGAACAGCGAGACAGTCACTCCTCTGGTGGATCAAGTCCCCCCTTCTCTCTCGTGGCAGATCATTTCTCCCGGTCAGATGGACAATCATTTCCACCGACGCCAGTCTCTCCGGTTGGGGCACGACCTTCCTCGGCCACAGAGCCCAGGGCACGTGGAGCTCCCAGGAAGACTCCCTACCCATAAACATCCTAGAACTCAGAGCGATCCTCCGAGCCCTCCTGTACTGGCAATCCTACCTGACGGGCCGACATGTCCAAATTCAGACGGACAATGCAACAGCAGTGGCATACATAAATCGACAGGGAGGGACTCGGAGCCGCTCAGCCATGGCGGAAGTGACGCAAATCCTCCAATGGGCCGAGCTACACATTCCTGCAAATTCAGCAATCCACATTCCAGGCGTGGACAACTGGGCGGCCAACTATCTGTTGCGGGGGGTTGGACCAAGGAGAGTGGTCCTTGAACCCAGAGGTATTCCACCAAATTTGCCTCAGATGGGGCTTCCCAGACGTAGACCTGATGGCATCCAGGGACAATTGCAAGCTCCGTCCCTTCGTTGCCAGGTCCAGGGATCCCCAGGCCCTAGATACGGACGCTCTTGCGATTCCTTGGGCCCAGTTCTCCCTCCCTTATCTCTTTATCTCCCCCATCCCTGTCATTCCCAGGATTCTCAAGAAAATCCGAGCAGAAGGAGTAACTGTAATCCTGGTAGCTCCAGATTGGTCCAGACGGTTCTGGTACGCAGAGGTAGTCAACCTCCTCGCTGACTCTCCATGGCCACTCCCCAATCTCCCGGACCTCTTGACTCTGGGTCCTTTTCAACATCCGAATTCTCAGTCGCTCAATTTAATGGCGTGACTGTTGAAGCCGCGGTACTGAGATCGTCTGGTCTTTTTGAACAAGTCATCCAGACTAGGTTAAAAGCCAGGAAACCATCCTCATCACGCGCTTATCACCGCACGTGGAAGGCTTTCTTCTGATGGTGCGAGGACCGCAATCTTTCCCCGATGGTCTTTTCTCTTCCATCTCGCCTAGCTTTTCTCCAGTCTGGCCTTGATGCAGGCCTATGCCTTAGCTCCCTGAAAGGCCAAATGTCCACCCTTTCGGTACTTTTCCAGCGGCAGCTCGCCTCACTTCCACAGGTCAGGACGTTCCTTCAAGGAGTGGCTCACATCTTCCCTCCATTTCGTCCCTCTCTTGATCCCTGGGATCTGAATTTGGTACTAGACGTACTCCAAGAGCTTCCCTTTGAGCCCCTACAAGAGGTCAGTTTACCTCTCCTAACGTGGAAGGTCGCCTTCCTTGTGGTAATAACCTCCATTCGGAGGGTGTTTGAACTTGCGGCTCTCTCGTGTCATTCTCCTTACTTACTCTTCCATCAGGACAAGGTAGTCAGTCCTTCGTCCTGATGGAAAAGTTCCTACCAAAGGTAGTCTCCTCTTTCCACATCAATGAGGACATTGTCCTACCCTCCCTTTGCCCAGCCCCATCTCATTTTCGAGAGAAGAGATTACACAATCTGTATTTAGTCAGGGCTCTCCGTACCTACCTTTCTCGAACTGCTTCCTTTGGACAAGTGGACTCTCTCTTCGTGGTCCCTCATGGTCCTCGCAAGGGATTGGCAGCCTCTAAGGCTACAATTGCCCGGTGGATTTGCTCGACTATATCGGAGGCATACCGCATTAAACGGGTTCCTTGTCCATCCAGACTAAGGGCACATTACACTAGAGCAGTGGAGCTTCCTTGGCTGTCAGACATCAAGCTTCACCAGGTCAGCTTTGCAAAGCAGCCACCTGGTCGTCAGTTCACGCATTTGTTATATTTTACAGAGTTCATACTCCAGCATCTGCAGATGCCGTTCTGGGGCGCAAGATTCTACAGGCCGCCATAGTCTGGGTTCGCCCGAATACTTCTTCTGTTATTACACCCACCCAATGGGACTGCTTTTGTACGTCCCAAGGACTTCTTGTGTCCTCCAATGAAGTGATTAAGAAAAAGGGATTTTTGGTACTCACTGTAAAATTCTTTTCTTGGAGCCTCAGTTGGGGGACACAGCTCCCTCCCTTTGTATATAGTTGAGCAAGTTGATGGTTTTATGGTTGCTCCTATTGCAATTCTCACTAACGAGTTAGATTTGTGCCAGTAGGTGGGTGTATACTGCTGGGGAGGAGTTGCTTCTCTGTTATTTTGCATAGTGTCAGCCTCCTGATGGCAGCAAGCATACACCCAAGATCTTCCTGTGTCCCCCAATTGAAGCTCCAAGAAAAGGATTTTACGGTGAGTACCAAAAATCCCCTTGTTTCCATGGTGAGAAAGAGGCTGACTCTAAAACATCTGGTACTTTACTGAACATGCTTGCTTGGTTATTTTTGGAACTCCCTTAGAAGTGAATAAGGGAGAGCTGGGACCTTCATCTATGAGACATTTATATGTATAAGAACATGAAAAGAATTAGGGTTTAGCACATTTATAATCCTGTTATTTGCTGATATTGAAAGATACCGGGTCTCAGGATGTTGGAGGACTGTTTGCAGTTGTGCACCATCAACCAGGTTACTGGAAAAAGAAGAGAAAACTGCACGTCCCAATTCATTGGAATAAAATTTGGATATTTTTACACATTTTGAATATAAAAAAGCAGCATATCATATTATTTCCTATATTCCGTAGAGAACATCTGACGCGTTTCTGGCAGGGCTGTGGCGTCCGATTCTGAATCGGTATAAAATGAACCAACTCCTAAAATATATAATAAATTGGGTACAGTGGTTCTATACAGAATGTGCTGAATATTATGAATTATTTATTCTAAATATCTTGATTATTTGTAGCATAATAATAATTGAAGCCTGATGTTCACATTGTACTACAATAAATTTATCACTTAAACATGAGCCATGTCTGAGGGAGTTGGAGGCGGCAGGGGGGGATATTGAGGAGTCGGGGTCGGTGGTTTGGCTGCGTGTAGCCGCCCTTAGTAACAGTGACATTACACACCAGAAATTCAGCAGATGTTTTCTCCTAAGTCTGAGACTGGTTCTTTCCTCCTTCTGTAAACTTCAATAAGCAGATTAGTTGTTTACTGCACATTGTAATTGTTGTGATTGTTTCCTCAGATTTTGCCGGATGACCAGGCCCGGGAGATGTGTCTGCGGTTTGCTGACATGGAGTGTAAATTAGGGGAGATTGACCGCGGCCGAGCTGTTTATTCCTACTGCTCTCAGATGTGTGATCCCCGGGTGAGTTCTTCTTTGGTGTTCCTGGTAAAGAGAGTTAACAGTCATCTTACTCTTAAGAGTTTATCATGACATGATGTTAACCTAAATTTCCCTTTTTGCAGTTGACGTCAGTGTTTTGGCAGACCTGGAGAGATTTTGAGGTCCGGCACGGTAATGAAGACACCCTGCGTGAGATGCTGCGGGTGAAGCGTAGTGTACAAGCCAAGTACAACACTCAAGGAACGTTCCTTGTCTCCCAGAGGCTGAGGGCTGAAGGAGGAGCAGCGAATGAGGACAGCAAAGGTAAACGCCATAGTGTACTTACCAGTCTGTAGGGGGTACGATTCACGAGCAGGGAGTGTGGGGTGCAAGAAAAAGGTTATGGAGAGCGGGAAATTTAAAACCCTGTTTCAGGCAAAACGTTGTGCAATCTAGTGCAACATCCGGCAGGTTGTACATGACCCAGGGACTCTGATATCACCAGGGAGGATCTCTGTCATGTCTGGCTGCAAAGCTCTAGGTATGGAAGATGTGAACTATTGCATATATGTTGGTGCAGTTTTCTTGCACAGTAGTGTGAATGAGACCAACATTGTAAATAAAACTTGACTCTTCTGTGCCGCAGACTTGATCCACACTTCGGGGGGTGAGTGTTTATTCTGCCCGTGGTAACATCTATCAACTTTGAACAGACCAAATGTCAATCTCCTATATATAGAGAAATTATGAAAATTATACAGGTTGATTATGCCTTTGTTCCTGGGGCCGGGGGTGTCTGACTCCAACCTCTTCTTCTCGTCCCATTTAAGACATTTTCCTATTGTAAGCTTGTGTTGTATGTCTACAAGATGGATAATGATCTTGTTGCTCGGTGCCGTATAGACAACTAGAACAAGAGTTCCAAGCGCACCAGTTACATGTGCTTGGCTTTTTTCAATCATGGTTTATGGGAATGCCAGTGTATGGCTTATGTTTGGGTTCTGCCAATGCAGCATTTTAGGCCTTGTTCTCTTGAGGGTCGGCAACATGATAACTTGTAGTGTTGGAAATAATCCTTTTCAGGACACGTCTGTAATTTCTTTAACCCTGTTGCAGCCTCTCTGCACCAAGCACCTCGGCTCCCTAGGAGATCCATCAAGTGTAAATAATGAGGATGAGGATGCAGTTACTCTAAGCCTCAGGTTGTCTTGGAGGCAGTGTGAGGGGCAATAAACACTGTATTGCTCTGCACATTGCACCAGGAGTGAGCGGTCACTGGAAATATCTTGTCTTTTCAGAACCAGCCGATGAGATGCAGGCGCTGGAGCAGAGAGCGGCTGCGGTGGCAGCAGAGGCCGAGAAGGATAAGCCCCAGATGAAGGAGAAGATCCTCTTTGTCAGGTGTGTACGATCTGGCTGCTCTATCCACCCGCTCACATGCCATTATTTTACCTTGTGGTTACTTGGTAACCTGTTTTACCTTTCTGCGCAGATCTGACGCCTCCCGCACAGAGTTAGCAGAGCTGACGCTTCAGAACAATCCAGATGAGATCAACATAGGAGATGAGGATTCAGAAGAGGAGCTGGAGCCGGACGGTGAGGGAAATGTTTGCACAGTTCCTGCTTATTTAATAGGGTCTGTACTTGGTCACATAGCAGGGTACCCTCTTTTGTGACTGTCATGAAGCTTGTTCAGTACTGTTAAGAGGTATATATATCTGTATCTTGCACACTGCATGGGGTATACGGTCACATCTTATGTAAAGATATTAGATGTTCATAGTAGCGAGTCCCAATATTTTTGGCAGATGGAGAGCCCTAGGCTAGCTGTGCAATCCTTGCCACCAAAATTACTGGAAGTGACGAACACGGTTCTGTCTTTACGATTTGTTGTTCTCAACACATAAAGGGATGACAGTTCAGTCTTATGATTTTTGTTATGACTCGATGTCCTGACACTAAAGTGAATAGTGCTTATATAATAGCCTTAAAATGATTGTGTGACCAAGGAACATGACTGAGCATTGGGGGTCTGTGCGATCTGTGAACTGCACATATACGACACAAATGGAAATAAAATGAGTGTCTGACACCTCAGGGGTTTTGTGCACAGACAATCCAGAAAAAAGTCTGTATGTGATCAAACTAACTAATTTACATGAATGGGTTTGTGAAAGCAGACAACATACGGACAGAGACTTTTTCTGATCATCATAATGGGAGACCCAGACAATGGGGTTTAGGGCACTGCCCTCCGGAGGCCACACTAGGTACTACAAGAACTGTAGACACCGCCCCCTCCGCTTATAAACCCCTACCGCAGGGAACATCCTCAGTTTTAAACTTAGTGTGCTCGGAGGTACCACACGCTTTGCTTGCACTTCATTGCATTCTCACAGCTTTCGTGATGGCGTATGAAGACAAGGTAAAAGAAGGTCCCAGTCAGGGACCTCCGGCAGTCTCCCTGTTAACCTTCGGGGAACACGCAGGTCGAGGTACCGGAGGGCCTAGTGCCTGGGCACACTGTGTCTCCCGGTACGCTGCCGTGCTCCTTCCCATCCCCCCTGGGGGCTCTGGGAAGTGGGAAATAGGAGCCTTGCACAGCTCCGCTCCGTCCGAGGCCTCCCTAAATGGTGCTTACAGACCGGACTGGAGTCAGCTCTGTCCGAGGCCTCCCTTAATGGTGCTTACAGACCGGACTAGAGCCAGCCCAGTCCGAGGCCTCCCTAAATGGTGCTTACAGACCGGACTGGTGCTGAACCCCCGTCCGAGGCCTCCCATGATATGGTGCTTACAGACCGGACCGGCACTGAGATACTTCGGTGTCTCCGGTGTGCCTGGGGGCAGTGTCTGGCACTAGTGTGTTCATGACACTCAGACCGCGCGTTGCCTTCGGGTCCGCGGTTCTGGCGGTGACCCTGTGCTGGGGTCACCCTGGCTGACCGCCCTGTGTGTCACAGGGGCTGCGGCTGTGGGCTTCAGACTTTGTCTGTGAGCCTGGGTATTTATGTTTATACCTCCCGCGCTGCGGGCCCCGGCGCTTACATTATTGTAATGGCGGCCGGGAGAGATGTGGAGCGGCCCATGTGACCTGGATGGGCGTGTGTGTGTGCTTCCCGCGTGTTTCGGCCCCGCCCTCTGCTTCTACAGCGGCGGCCATCTTTTCCCCTCACTTTCCTGCTGGGATCGTTGGAGACTGCTCTGCTACACTCCAGGGGAGACCAGGTCTTCTTTCCTCGCGGAGGCCACACACACACCGCTCCCTTCACCACCGCTGTGCAGCGGTCGGTAAGCCACCGGTTTCCGGTGCATTTTCTCCTGTTTGATATCCCCCTACCGTGGGTATGTCCTCAGGGAAGAAAGGCGCTGCTAAGGCGGCCAGTACCACCCCTGTCTGCGCTACATGCACAGGAACACTGGTCCTGCAATAATTGCGGACGTCCAGACGCCCGGACTGTCACTGCTGAGTCAGCAGCTCCGGTGCTATACCCTGAGGTTCAGGTGATCCCAGGGCCATGGGAAAAACAAAGCGAGATTAATGCTTCTCTGTTGTCCCAATTGTCCTCCATGTCGCAATCCCTGGAGGCACTAACAAGGAGACTGGATGCTCCAGTTACTCCTTCAAGCTACCCCCGGGTGTCTCCATCTTCCACCGTGAGACCCCTTAAGCGGGCTCGCCGTGATGATTCACCCGAGCTCCAGGTCCTCTCTGAGGAGGAGCGTCACTCTGACAGTGACGAGGATGATGGGGGTTCAACCCTCGGGTCGGTGTCTGAACCAGCTGAAGGGGTGGAGGATCTGGTGTCCTCCATCAACGAGACTTTACGCCTCGGGTTACCCCCTCAGGAGACAGCCGTGCACCCGAAGGAGGTCTATCAGTGGTTACAACCTGAGGCTAGACCATGTGGTTCCTTTTTGGACCATACTAACTTTGAAAGGGTGGTTAGAGCTCCCAGGGTACACCCTGGACGGCGTTATGTCCGCAAATCCAAGGACAACCGCTTTCCCTTTCCTCAGGAGGTGCTTCAGGAGTGGTCGCAGTCCCCGAAAGTGGACGCTTCCATGACCAGGATTGCTGCACGCTCTCTTTTCTCTGCCTCTGATAGCTCCTCACTGAAGGATGCGACAGACAGACAGGTCGAACAACTCGCCAAGTCGTCTTATGAGGCTGTGGGGTCGTCATTTGCCCCGAGTTTTGCTGCGGTCTGGACTCTGCAGGCGATCACATCCTGTCTGGATGGTATTGCTGGCCTGGCAGGTTTCAACTCTGAAGTCCTGGCACTTACAGAGAGAGCAAAAGCCTATGCAGATTATGCCAGGACGGCGTCCCTGGAGACTGCCACTCGCTCAGCTGTGGCTTCGGCCAATGCGATAGCGATCCGCAGATTGTTGTGGCTACGTCTATGGGACTCAGATGCCACGTCAAAGAAGATTCTGCAGAATCTTCCCTTCTCTGGTGACAGGCTGTTTGGTGCAGAGCTGGACAAGTTGATCAAAGACTCTACGGAGTCCAAGATTCCACAGAACAGACCTAAGCCTAGGTATACTGTGAAGAGGAACCCTAAACAGTGGTCCTTTCGTTCCAGCTCCCAGCCGTCAGCGTCTTCCGCTCGCGCGGACCGTGGGGCCAAAACTTCTCAGCAGTGGCGTCCCAAGAGTCGCCAGAAGAAGTCGGCAGGTACAACAGCTGCCGCTCCCAAATCCACTTCCGCATGACTCGCTCCCTCTTCCTGCCTCCCCACAGGTTGGGGGTCGCCTGTCTCAATTTCAAGACAAATGGCGACTCCACATCCAAGATCAGTGGGTTCGAGACGTAGTCTCAAGAGGATACAGGATAGAGCTGTCATCACAACCCACACACCGATTCCATCGGTCTGTTCCATCTCCAGAAAAGGCTCAGGCTTTTTATCTGGTGTTGGAGGGACTCCGCAGAGACGGAGTGGTGGTCCCAGTACCCACTGGGGAGAGGTTCAAGGGTTTTTACTCCAACCTCTTTATCGTCCCGAAGAAGGACGGCTCCTTCCGCCCGGTTTTGGACCTCAAGCTGTTCAACCGTCATGTGTTGGTTCGGAAGTTCCGCATGGAATCCCTGCGCTCCGTGATCGCGGCTGTGTCGCAGGGCGACTTCCTAGCGTCCATAGACATCCGCGACGCTTACCTTCACGTGCCCATTGCACCGTCTCATCAACGATGGTTGAGATTCGCAGTGGGGGAAGAGCACTTCCAATTCGTGGCGCTGCCCTTCGGGTTGGCCTCGGCTCCCCGGGTGTTCACGAAAGTGATGGCATCGATGATGGCCTTACTGCATGCGCAGGGACACGCCGTCATTCCTTATTTAGACGACCTGCTGGTCAGAGCGCCATCGAAACACCTGTGTCAGCGGAGCCTGCAGGCGACCATACAGTCTCTGGAGCAGTTCGGGTGGCTTCTCAACATCCAGAAGTCCACTCTGGTTCCAACCCAGTCACTGACGTATCTGGGCATGGACTTCCACACGGACTCTGCTCTAGTGTCCCTACCACGAGCCAAACAACTGGCCATTCAGTCAGGAGTACACGATCTCCTCAGATCACCTTATTCATCCCTACGGGTATTGATGAAGCTGGTGGGACGCATGGTGGCAGCAATAGAGGCGGTGCCCTTCGCACAGTTTCGCCTCCGTCCTCTGCAACTGGAAATCCTCCAGAGGTGGGACAAGAGGACGTCCTCTCTGAATCAGCTGGTGGTCCTCTCCCA
The DNA here is from genome assembly GCA_033576535.1 of Allobates femoralis. NCBI lineage: Eukaryota > Metazoa > Chordata > Amphibia > Anura > Aromobatidae > Allobates > Allobates femoralis. The sequence goes on from JARQOC010000004.1 coordinate 49,288,487, forward strand.
GCCGACCAGGGATGCTCTGCAGTGGTGGCTTCAGCCGAGTCACTTGTCGAAGGGACGATCCTTCCTGAAGCCATCGTGGTTAGTGGTGACCACCGACGCCAGCCTGAAGGGCTGGGGCGCGGTGTTCTTACACCACAGAGCTCAAGGTCTCTGGACACGTTCAGAGACAACGTTGCAGATCAACGTGCTGGAGCTCAGGGCGGTCTATCTGGCACTCCTAGCCTTTCGGAGGTTCCTATCCGGACAACCGATTCGGGTTCAGTCCGACAATGCGACGACTGTCGCCTATATAAATCACCAAGGAGGAACCAAGAGTGCACAGGCTCTAGCGGAAGTCCACCGCATTCTATCATGGGTGGAAGCCAACAGCTGCTTGATTTCCGCAGTCTACATCCCAGGTGTCGAGAATTGGGAGGCAGATTACCTGAGCCGACAGGGGATGGACGCCGGAGAATGGTCTCTCCATCCGGACGTCTTCCGGGACATCTGCATCAGATGGGGGACCCCGGATGTGGATCTGATGGCCTCCCGGCTGAATCATCAGGTGCCACAATACATGGCGAGATCGTGGGACCCTCAGTCTCTGGGGGCAGATGCTCTAGTCCTGAGTTGGTCAGATTTTCTCCTGCCATATGTTTTCCCGCCCCTGGCACTGATGCCCAAGGTCCTGTGGAAAATCAAGACAGAATGTCACGCAGCCATTCTAGTGGCTCCGGATTGGCCGAGGAGGTCCTGGTATCCGGATCTGTGGCAACTGTCCGGCGGACACCGGTGGGCTCTTCCAGACCGCGCAGATCTTCTCGCGCAGGGCCCCTTCTTCCGCCCCAATTCCAGGGCCCTCAGATTGACTGCATGGCTCTTGAGGCCTGGCTCTTAACATCCAGGGGTTTCTCTCCTGCGGTGGTTTCCACCATGAACAGAGCTAGAAGGCCCACGTCGCGGAAGATTTACCACAGGACGTGGAAAGTCTTTTTCGCCTGGTGCTCCTCTGGGGGACATGTACCTTGGCCTTTGTCGATCCCGACCCTATTGGCTTTTTTGCAGTCAGGTTTGGAGTTGGGCCTTTCCCTCAGTTCTCTGAAGGGTCAGGTATCAGCACTGTCTGTATTGTTCGACAGGCGCTTGGCGCTCCTCCCAAAGGTTCGTCAATTTCTCCAAGGGGTGTCTCGAGTGGTTCCGCCGTATAGGCGACCTCTGGACCCTTGGGATCTCAACATGGTCTTGGCGGCTTTGCAAAAACCACCTTTTGAGCCATTGAGAGAGGTCTCTCTTTCTTATTTGTCACAGAAAGTGGCCTTTCTGGTGGCTATTACGTCCCTGAGACGGGTCTCTGAACTGGCGGCACTATCGTGCAAGTCACCCTTTCTGGTGGTTCACCAAGACAAGGTGGTGTTGCGCCCGCGGGCGGAATTCCTACCAAAAGTGGTTTCCACTTTTCATTTGAACCAGGAGATTGTGCTCCCATCTTTTTGTCCCGCTCCTGTTCATCAGATTGAGCGCGACCTTCACACTCTGGACCTCGTACGGGCTGTACGCATTTATGTGTCCAGAACTGCCTCCTTCCGGAGTTCGGACTCCTTGTTCGTACTGACGGCAGGTCGCTGTAAGGGGTCAGCGGCGTCAAAATCAACCTTGGCCAGATGGATCAAGGCACCCATTCAAGAGGCTTACCGGTCTTCTGGTTTGCCTCTTCCGGTAGGCTTGAAGGCACACTCGACAAGAGCTGTCGGTGCCTCCTGGGCCTTGCGACATCGCGCCTCTGCTCTGCAGGTGTGTCAGGCGGCCACTTGGTCTAGCCTGCACACCTTCTCTAAGCACTATATGGTGCATGCCCATGCCTCTGCGGATGCAAGTTTGGGCAGGCGGGTCCTCCAGGCGGCGTTTGCCCACCTTTGACGGGGACCGCGTATGCAAACGTCTTTTGAGGAACTTTTTCCCGCCCTGGGGTATTGCTTTAGGACATCCCCATTGTCTGGGTCTCCCATTATGATGATCAGAAAAAAGAGAATTTTGTTTACGTACCGTAAATTCTTTTTTCTTGAATCATCAATGGGAGACCCAGCACCCACCCAGTGTTCCGTTGTATGTTACGGTTGATCTGTCCCCTGTTGGGGCAGTTTATCCGGGTTGTTGAACCGTCTGTTCACGGTGTCTTCCCGAGGTTTCGGGTGTGGTTTTCTGTTGTCTCCTCGCAGCTTATGGACCAAACTGAGGATGTTCCCTGCGGTAGGGGTTTATAAGCGGAGGGGGCGGTGTCTACAGTTCTTGTAGTACCTAGTGTGGCCTCCGGAGGGCAGTGCCCTAAACCCCATTGTCTGGGTCTCCCATTGATGATTCAAGAAAAAAGAATTTACGGTACGTAAACAAAATTCTCTTTGTTTCCTGCATATGAGGAAAGCAGATGTTACATTAATAGTAAAAATCGGTAAATTGAATCCAGCACACTGATCAGAAGTCTTTGTTTTGTTTTTTTGTAAAAAAAAATTTTTTATCATCATTAATGCAAACAATATTAAATATCAGTGCCGATATGTTGTGGCTACACAGATTGACATTACTCATTCGTAGATCGGACCCTGAATGCGTCATTTTCCAGATAACCACAAGCCGGGTAGCACCTCCTCCCCCCAATCTACATTGATGTCAATCGTCAATGCACAATTTTAGTTTCCCCAGAGTACCCTGAAGGTCACTTATTAAGTACCTCTCTGCCTGTGTAAACGGGGTCACTATTCGCTCTATCTCATCTTAGGACCATTTCTGTTCAATGAATTTTTTCCATTTATGGTACAGTCGCTCCGTTGGTTTGGTTTTGTCCCTTTCTGCTTCCAGTTTTTCCAGATGTAGTAGCTGTTTAACCCTTTTCACCAGCTCATTTATGGACGGGGTTTCGTTTGTGATCCAATGACTCAAGATAGCTTTTTTAGCTAAAAGCGCAATGTCATGGCGGAGTGACCTCTCCCCCCTTCTTTATTGACATAATGGAAGATCGAGGGCATCGGATCCGAGTCCCAGTATTCTCCCCCGAGTCCCGCGCTGAGGTTTTGTACTGATTTCCAGAAAACTTGTATGGCGCTACATTCCCACAGCCCATGGAACATATCTGAGCGATCCGTCTCACATTTCGGACATTTTTGATTGTTTTCTGAGTTGGGTTGGTGGTATTGGAGGTTGAAGCCATATATCGCCCTGTGAATAATTCTGAATTGGGTGTCCCTCCAGCTCTCATTAATCACATTCTTCCTGAACACACTCCAACCCTGCATAATCTTTCCCTTAGCATCCGGATCCCCTAGCTGTCTCACCGAGGCCTTCGCACATGTTTGTCAGCCATTCTCTCACAATACTATATACTCTTGATGCATTCAGGTTGGGCAGATCGCTCTCAATCAGCTCATCAAATTCGTTTTTGCATAATTCTCTATTCGAGACATCCTGCAGGTCTCGCAGTACACGGACCTTTAGTTGCAAGTATTGTATGGCTCTGGAATGCACTATGGTCATAATTCTCCACCACTTCTCCCTCTGTCATCCATCTCCTCTCATCCTTGTGCATCAGATCTTTAATTCGCCTGACTCCCTTTTCCTGCCACTGTTGGAATAGTTTATTCTCTCTACCTAGCCGGAAATTCGGCTGGGCCCAGGGATTTAAGCATTGACACTTTCCATGGTACACCCATTTTTTTCCGGATCGCTTTCCATGGTACTATTGTGTCCCTGCAAACTGTCGAGTTCCGTATAGTTGGGCTCAGGCTCGACAGGGGGGAGTGCAGTACTGAGTCTAGATCCCACGGTTTGCAGAACCCGCTCTCCAAACCTATGTCTGAGTGTCCGTCCTGTACTGCCAGTCTACTACATGTCTGGCCAGACAGGAGAGGTTGTACCACCTGATGTTGGAGAGATTAATGCCCCCTCCCATCAGGGAAGCATGAGGGTAGCTAGTTTTATTCTGGGGTTCCCAACCCCCTTCCCCATCCCCCCCCCCCCCCCCCCAAAGGAACCTGGAGAAGGCACTGTTCATTCAGGAGATGTCGCCCCATTTGAGTAGTGAGGGTATCGTCTGGACGGGGTACAGTTGCTTTGGGAAGCTCATCATCTTAATTAGGTGGTCTCTCGCCAGCAGTGACAGCGCAAGGCCTCTCCAGCCTCATAGATGTGACTCCATTTTGGAGATGAGGGGCCCTTAATTTAGGGCGTACACAGATTCTGAAGTGCATCCCAGATGGATGCCTAAGTGATTTGATGGCCGATTTCGCTATCTGTATTCCCAATATTTCAGTCCTAAGGTCGTGGTTGGTCGTCATGTCTCCCCCTTTCAAGTATAACAGCTCACATTTCACCTGGTTGAGTCTGAAACCCGATAACCTCCCAACTTTTTCTATGAGGTTCAGAGTCTGGGCTTTGGTAGTTCTTTGGATCATTCATAAAGAGTATATCATCATCTGGGTAAAATGCAGATTTTTGTCTCTTGCCCTTTATTTTGATCCCTTCATAGCTGTCTTCACTGTTAAGTACTCTCGAGAGGGGCTCGATGGCTATATTAAAAAGCAGGGGTGACAGTGGATCCTGTTAACCATGTAACCGCTGATAAGCTTATGTGAGAACTGTAGTAACGGCCCCCAAGGGCAATAGGGTGGGTGCTGTGTTCCCCAATTGGAGGCTAAGAGAAAAGGATTGTACGGTGAGTACACAAAAATCTACTTTTCTCCTTCGCCTCATTGGGGGACACAGGACCATGAGACGTCCTAAAGCAGTCTCTGGGTGGGAAACGGAAATAGAACTAGTAACACTGTGCATGGTCAGTGACTACTATGTACCGACAGGCGGACCTCTGTCACCTGGAGGATACTTCTACCTAGTCCTGCGTTCGCCTAGGACTAAGTGTAAATACTGTAGTGGCTTGAGTATGTGTGGGGCTGTCCATGTGGCTGCCTTACACACGTGTTGCGCTGACCTCTGGTGTCGAACGGCCGAGGGGCCCCTATGGCTGTAGTAGAATGTGCCATGACACTGCTGTAATGGGTGGCATAGGTGAGTTATTTATCATAAAAGCGCCTTTGATGGGCAGACGAATATATTTGATTAGAGTAGCCTTAGAAGCTGACATGTTCTTATTTCTGTTCTCTGGAAGAAGGAATAAAGATAATCCGATGCTTACTACTGACCCTGCCTGGGATACGTCGATGCATAGGGCGTTGAGCAGCTGTTGTATCTGTATGTCCTTCGTGACCTGATGAACTGGAGGCGGGCGTAGACATGACAGTGAATTGTCTTACTATAGGTGGCAGGAATATACGTCTTTCGGATAAGGATGGATCCTGCTGTAGGACAATCTTGTCTTGGTGGGAGACTAGAAGAGATGTTTTACTTGAGCGCGCTGCAATTACCGATCCTCTGCAGAGAACGGTAATTGTCACCGAAACATATCCTGGTTGGATGAGCATGCTAAGGGGAATATTGTATATAGTCTTGAAAAGGGGTCCCCTGTCCGTGAGGATGAAGTTTCGGTCCTACGTGTGTAGCCCTGTCGTCTGCAGACCTTACCTGGCAGACCCTGTGAAGGAAGGATTTCCTATAAGTCTGGTTGCAAGATGTTTTTGGAAGAAGAAGAAACGGGCTGAAACCTGCTGCTTGAGAGACCCTAATTACAGACCTGAGTGTAGGTCTGTGTGGAAGAAACGGAGAGTTCTTGATATGAAATAGGGCCAGGGCAAATACCCGTAGAGGGACTTTAAGGAATCAAACAAAACGACTACACCTGTGTGATGGTATGTTGTTAATAAGTCTGGTTTTCTCGCTGTGCATATGGTTGCTACAATATCCTGAGAAACACCCTCTGGGTTTAGCTCCAGGCATCAAGTGCTACACCATTAATTTCCGAATTGAGGAACTCTGCGTAATAACTTTCCAGGAATAACTTACTGCTGCTATGAGTTGCACGACATCTGCGTGCTAAACGCATCTGGGCCAGTCTAAGGCCCCACAGATGATCGGTGACAGTTTTGCTTGATATTCCGCACTACCCTGGCAATGGGGAACGAATATAGAGGAGACGGATTTGGGTTCAGTCTTGGACTAGTGTCTGTGTCCTCTTGACTGTGGGTCCTGGGACCTGGCCAGGACGTTTGTACCTTGGCATTGAGGCCATACCTGTGTTTTTCTGGCGTTGGCAGCCTCGACTGAGGCCCTCCGGATGAAGGGACCGTTTTTCTGAGTCCATCTGTTGGTGTGTTAAGAACTCCGCCTTCCAAATGTTTACCCCTGGTATGAGAACAGCTGACCGTACAGTGTTCAGGGATTCCACCTAGTGACGGATGTAGCGAACGCTTGCATCGCTTGGCAACAGCAGGAGCCGCCTTGGTGGTTGACATATGCCACATCTGTGGCATTGACTGCATGCTGACATGTGTGACTGCCAGAATGTGACTGACTGCTTTCAGTACAAGACCTACTGGCTGAATCTTCGTAGATTGAGGGACAGCCTTGGGTGTGGGCAAGGCTACTGCCATATGTATTGTGATGTGGGTACGTGCCACCACATATTGCTCTTGTGCCCTGCTTGAGCATGTATAATTGACAAAACCAGAGGTGTCTGAGCCAATGGCACTGCTTTCTAGGCTGCTACTATCCTGTCCAGGACTGTCATGGCAAATTAGGAAGAATTGAGGAAACCGCTGAAGAAGTCTGCGGATTCCCAGACAAAGATGGTAGACATGTGGAGGTAAATCCGCCAACCTAGTTTTCATAACCTGCACAGTGAAATTTCTTACTTGCTTGAGCGGGAGCATGGCCCGATACGCCAGTGGAGCGACCGCTTGGTTAAGGACACCAGGTGAACAAATTACTGTGGATTGTTTGACCCTTGCTGCGCTATATTGAACGGTTGGAACGGGGCTAGCATTGTGGAGGCTGCCGATCATTTCCATATTCTTATATCGTCTACAGCGCTAGTGACGCTGTTTTTGTAGGCCGTGAGTCTCGGTGCCTCGATAAGCGGAACATGCAGGTTTGGAAGGATGACGACACCACCTGGTTGGAGGATAGGCCTAACTTCAGCCCTGACTGTCGTGCCCCTGTAGGGAACCGCAGTTACATCGACCGGAATTGGCACGAGTTATTAGTGTGGAAATTGCTTCTTAGTCGCATGTTGAGTATGGTGAAAAGCGTTCTGTATGTCTATGGATGTAAGGTATACTCCTTCTGGCTATGAGATGTTCCTTCGGGAACGTCTTATCTAGCCCTGCCTGTTCAGCTGTGTTAGTCTCTCTACGGCTGGTACTGCACTTTCATGTCTGGCGACCACAGAGAGGTTGGATGATAGACTGTAGTGTGTGTGGAAGAACCCTTGGTCCTATGAGTAGCGATACTCTTGGGTTCGGATTGGTGAGACTGGCCAGGATGAGTTAACCTTCCGGGAAGCCTGTGACAAATTCCTGCATGGTGATCGACTATACGTCAGAGTTGGTCTAAGCGATGACCAACCCCAACTATTCCGAAGGATCGTAATCCGGTCTGTTGCCAGTTGCTAAAAGACTTATTGATGTGCTCTGGGTAAGTTACGTGCTTTTGCGTTCCTTCGTACCTGAGGTTACCTTATTCAGTTTTATAAACCAGTGTCCCCTGAGGCCTGGGATATGAGTGAGGGCCTCCTTGGAGAGCCCGTCCTTTACCTATGCACGTAACTAGAGGGCACGGCTAATGGCAATGGCCTGGAAAGCTGCTCTTGCTGAGCAATTGGCCGCGTTCAGGGCTGATGTATTAGATCACCAGCTGCAGTAGCGACTTGAGTTGCTTGGTTCCGCAGCGTAGGATCGGTGTTGAGGAGTGTAAATGCGTGAAGGAATTAACGCCGTGCCTTGATGACTCGCCGGTTATCAAACCGATTTCAGGGCGAGAGCGTGATCTAGGAGAATGTCCTATTTCAGGATGATCTGCAAAATACCTACATGCTGCCTTTGCATGGCTAAATGTAGCCTGCAGATGGATGCCTACTGTCTGGTCATTAGGTGTAGTATCAGGTAAATCGACCGGCCGTTACCTGCCTCTGACACTGTGGTTGGAAAAACTAATACGTGCTGTAGTTTGGGTACGTGTGCTGGACCGAGTGACCCTGCATGTACCGCTACGGAAGTTAGGGACGTTAGTACTACTGTAGGATAAGGCAGTGACGGACAACCTGACGTGTTTGCCTGCTTCTCGTACAGCACCTGGTGTTCCCAGACAGTCTCCCCTCCAAGTACTAACCAGGGCCAACCCTGCTTAGCTGCTGAGATTCGACTAAATCTGGCGTAGTATGATATTGCTCCTTGCCTCGTGTCCGGTGTGAGTAGGACAAGTTGCAGCAGGATATCACTGCTGGTTGTCCTACGGTTGCTATTGGCGACTGGCACACATCAAGGCTGTGCCGATTATATCTTCCAGACCACTTGGGAGCGGTCTTCTACCTTTGGTTGTAGGCTGCAGCAGGCAGGGACCCCTGGCTCCCGCTGCCCATCCTGAGGGCTGTAGCAGGGGGGAAGCATTGCGGACCTCCCTGACCATCAGTGTGCTGAGGGTAGAAGCAGGTGTGTAAACCCTGCTGAGCACCTTACTGTTCTGACCCCCAAGTACAAGCTGAGCAATGTGTGGATTTCACACTGCAGCAGGGAAGGAGCCCTATTATCATGGTGACTAAGGGAAATCTGTGCTGTATCCAGCTTTATTCTGGCTGCTGTTATTTATTTGTGGAAAGGGCCACCGCTGCTACTGAGGAGTGGGCATTCCTTTGTCTTGTAAAGGCGCGCCCTGCTGGTAATGGCCGCCGCTTGTATCAGGGGCGGTATCCATCTCCAGGCGTACTGGGGCTCTTCGCGCCATTCACCGCCGTCCTGCCCCCTTTGTGAGTTGGAGTTTCTTCCCCCCCCCCCCCCCCCCCCCGCGTTATTCTCGTCGGTAGGGGTGCGGGTGGGGAAAAGGCAGCGGCTTTGCGCTAGGCCAAAGCCATGGCCTCAAGTAAGCGCTCACTGCTGGAAATGGCGACTGTTCAGCGCGGAGGTCTGGGGCGGTACCGGAACGGACCCGGAGCCCCGGGCAATGCGGCGGCAGCCCCCTCAGGAGTACCCAGGACTGGGTCTCCTGGGATTCGGCCGTATCTGCCGGTGCTGACTTACAGGGCAGATGCTGGCCTGCAGGGGCACAGGTGGCTGTAATGCCTGCTTGATGGCCCCCCCCCCCGGCCCCGTCAGCGCATGCAGCAGGGCTGGGGCTCCTGGGATGTACTGCAGCCCTGGAATGTGTAGCAGTGTGTGCCCCTCAGAAGCACTCAGCCTGGCTGAGGCTTCTGGATTGTGCTGCAGCACACAGGCAGTGCAGCTGTCTCAACCTAAAAGCCACGGAGGGGTGATTAGGGAGGGATGCTACCATCCGGGGGCTCCTATCCAGCCTCGACCTCAACCCAGAGACACCAACAGTGGGGACCAGGGGAAGGAGGACCATCATCTCGACTTCAACCCAGCACCCCAACTGGGATGCTGAGGAAGGAGCGTCATGTGGTGCGACCTCTCAACTTCAAACAGGCGCCCCCAAAAGTGGGGGGCTGAGGAAGGAGCATGCTGGGAGTCTCGTCAGAGACACACTTTTCTTAATCTTTAAATAGAAAAAAAAATTTATTTTTTTTTAGAAGAATAAAATTTAGGTGTTCCTCCTAAGCACCAAGCAAAAAACTGGTGAGCCAATGCCTGCTCCAGGGGTGTATACTGCAGAGGAACTACTTAACTCTTTTGCAGATTCTGCATAGTGTCGCCTCCTAGCGGACAGCAGCACAACACCCATGGTCCTGTGTCCCCCAATGAGGCGAAGGAGAAAGGGGTGTTGGTTCGCGTTGGGGGCATACACTTTGTGTACACTCAGCCTTACCGAGGGGCCTGTGATCATGAGTTGTTGCCATCTCCCCTCAAGGTACCGTCACACGGGGCGACGGTTGCGGCGATGTTGCCGGCGCGCGCATCCCTGGCAACATCGCCAGGGAGATGTCACACGGAGCAACTTACCGGCGATGTTGCCGCGGCTATCGCTTGCTGGGTTGCCCAGCAACCCAGCGAGCGGTAACTCGCAATGTTGGAGATAGGCGGTGTCGCCCGCAACATTGCAGGTTGCCGCGTTACACAGGGCGATCAGGCATGATCGCCTCAGCAACATCCCCAGGTTTCCCAACATGTTGGGAAACCTGGAGATGTTGCTCAGGCGATTTATCGCCTGATTATCGCCCTGTCACACGCGGCAATTCGCCGGGGATGTCGGCACAATTAGGCCACGCCCCTGTGTTCCCGGCAACATCGCCGCGATGTCACCCCGTGTGACGGTACCGTCAGAGTCATGCTCCTCTAGCATCACTGAGTGATTGATTAAGGCTTCTGCTTATTAAGATCAAGTGTACCCACTTTTCATCCCCGAGCCGGAGAGCTGTACACCTTTCCCACCCATTGTTTGTTCATTCTGAAGTAGCCCTCCTTCACCAGGTGTGTTTCCTGTAGAAGAGCTAAGTCTGCCCCCAGCCTCTTCAGGTGTCTCAAAACCATGGATCCTTTCCCCGGTGACCTTAGCCCCTTGACATTCCAGGAAATCAGCGTAACCGTGGTCCAATATAGCGATCTGCTCTCTATTTGATGCCATCACTTTCCCACTCTTTGTCACATGTGCTTCCAGGCTCCCCGTAAGACCTCCTCCCATCCCCAGTCCCTTGAGCATGAACTATAGTCCAAACACGCAAGTGTAATACCTTCACATATCCACTCATGACTTCCCTTTATTCTGGCAGTCCCAATCTTCCCTTGTCCCCCTGCCATCGCTGTAGGTATGTCATCATTTAAGCCCTGTATTGGCCTCCTTGCTAACTCAGCCCGCCTACCTCCCTTCCTCCAGTTGTCGTTGTTTGTGTGTTCAGTCACATGGAGTGTTGCCGCCTCTCATCTCGGGAGCTGTTGGTGCCTCTCTCTATTCTGTTTGAACTGTGCCAATTCTCTCTCTGCGCTGCCATCGCTGATCGAGGGTCTCTTCTCTGAGTGGTTGTCTCTGTGTCCTTTCCCTACTTCCTCGTTGTTCTCAATCCCAGGTAGTAGCTGTGCTTCCGCCTCTTTGTGGTTCTTGAAGAATGCTGTGGAGCCGTCTGGTCGTCACACTTTGAGGGTAGTAGGGTACAGGAATTGGAAGCATATTTTGGTAGTGGAGTGCTGTGCGCACCTTGCTGAAAGCTTTTCTCCTCCTCATCACCACCGCTGAGCAGTTGCTTAACAATAGAAGCTTGTACCCTTTGACCTGCAGAGGCTGCCTCCTTTCAAGGAAGCCTTGTAATATCTCCTCCTTGCTCTTATAGTCCAAGTATTTCATGATGACTTGTCGGTCGCTGTTCTCCTCCTCTGGTTTTCTCTCTGTGGGCCTACCCTGTGTGCCCTCTCCACCCTGCAGCTGCGGTCCAGGCCTGGTGCCCTTGGCAGATTATGTTCACATTCGGCATAGAGTTGTCCGGTTGGTACAGATTCTGGTAGCCCCACTATCCTCAAATTACTCCACCCAGAGCGGTTTTCTAGATTGTCGACCTTCTCCCTCATGTTGTCGTAGAGCTCAGATATGTCCCGCATTTGGGTATTGAGGGAGGCTAGCATGTCTACTGCGTTTGCTTTCATGGTCCTCATATTTGGGGGGGGGGGGTTTGGAGCTTTGTAGGTGCAGGTGTATTAGATTAACTTTGGTACAGCGGGAGCTCTATCCATCACGTCTGGTGCTTATGGCGGCCATTTTGGAAACCAAAAACCTTTTTGTTTTTAATAGCATCTAGGAGCTTTTCTACATGTCTGAATAAAGCCTAACTCTGGACAATAAACTGGAAAGAGCGATTTACCAGCCTGAGCTATGTAATGACTGAAAGTCTGCTCTCATTCCAGAAGTGTGTGTGATAACAGTACAGCAGAGCGGAACCTTCTCATTACAAACACATTTGTCATTGTGCACTCTGCTCCTCACCCCGACTGTCTGAGAGGACAGCTGCATCTACAAATAGATTTGTAATAAGGAGAAGTTAAACTCTGCTGCACTGGGTTAGGTCTGATCTCATTGCAGGGCTATGTGATTGAGAGCAGACTTTGTCATTATATGTCTCACACACTGATAACTGCACCTCTCATTTACAATGTGATCTGGAGGAAAACACTCGTGGAGATCTATGTCCAGCCTGTAGCTTCTTATCTGCAATCTGTTGTCTTATGCTTTTATCATTGTTTCCTATGACTTGCATGCCCATATAGACAGCTTGGGAAGGTTGATTTTACTGCCAGATTTCCTTTAAAGCCATGATATAGATTAGTTGATATATATAACTAACCACTAAAATGATCTCTTGTTCCCTTTGTTTCTAACAGAGGTGCAGCTGGAGCAGAAGTCTGTGCCTTCTTCCGTTTTCTCTGGTCTCGCTGATGACTGAATCTTTCCCCACCCAATTGAGGACCACAAAATAAAAAGACAAACGACAACATTTTCATTCTCTTTTGATTTGATTTTTTTTTTATATACAAATAATTGCAAAATCATTTAATATAGATATTTATAATAAATCTGTATGTATATTATAAATACATGTGGCGAGGCAACTGGTTTTCAGCTATGGAGTCCAGACTCGCTGAGACAGTGCCACCTCCAATTCATCCATGTTTGCTGTAGTATGTTTATAAATAGTGTATGATGCATTGCATGAGTTCTGTGAGGGCGTTTCTTTTATCCTCAGGGGTGGGGCTAACAGATTCCTCCCCCAAGGAGCCAAAACTTTAAATTTGTCTAGCCCCTTTGCTATAACAAACTTACAATTACTGTATATGGCTAACAAAGGAAGTATAGGGAAAGTTTGTATTGTAGCTGTCCAAGCTGCAGAATAAAAAGCTGGCCCACCAAAGTTTCTTTTCTACTGCTATGAGCCTACCGCATTGTATTACAAAGTGTGCTTGTGCAGGGCATGGTCACTCTCCCTGCAATGTTATACAGTCTTTGTTTGTGCTGAGTATAAAGACAGAAGACTGTAAAAGCTAGAAACCTTAGGTCAAATAAAAAAAAAGGCAAGTTGCTTTAGGATGGTAGAAGAACCACAAGTCTCAGCAGCAGTCTTTAAGTGGCATGGTACAACAGGCTATCTTGTACCGTATCAGTAGTCATAGATCACAACCCACAGGAATAGTGTAGTTTCAGGTAATATAGTTACATATTCTATTAACCAATTCAGTGGAGATGGCTCAGTGAGTACATGCACCAGGCTTAGACCCTAATCCAGATAACAGCAGTTAGGTTACATATATAGAGCCTGCGGCAAGCATCTGCCGTATTATTCTTGACCAAAAAAGATGCAGCCTTGTAAGCTTATTGGAAAGTAATGGACGTTCTTAAATGGGCAGAACACTTAAAGCTCATTTCTTTCCCACCACAATTATTACAAATAAACAGTTACCATCCAGGTTTAAGCCCAGATAGTTAGAATATACAAATATCTACACTTTTTTTGAGAGTTTAACGAAAAGGCAAGAGGTGCCAGTGACTCAATCTAGTGGATAGAATATAATAAACACCACCACCGATTTTTTTTTTTTCTCTGCCTTTTTGTCAAAGTCAGGGGCATCTAGGCTACTAGGATCCAGCCCCTGTAACTTAGGATTTATTAAAACAAAGTAGAATGCCTTACTGAAAAGAAGAGGCGCTGTAGCCTACGGTTTATACATAAAAAAAAAAAGCTTTCTTGCAAGAAGCACTCCAAAACATTGAGGAAATATTTTAAAGCATGGAGTGAGGAAGCACAAAAACACAAGACAAGGGCAATTCCTTGAGCAGATACATAGCACAGGACATGCGGCACAACTGTGAACCATGAGCAACCGGAGAAGCCATGGCAGTGATGATGGGCAGGTGATGGCAGCAAGGCAGTGGATACCCACCATGGAGCAGTCCATGGTTGCATTACAAATGGAACAGGCAGTGAAAGGATGTGCTAAGTGAAGGGCAGTAAACTATTGTAATAAAAAAAAATTACTGCAAAAGTAGCCATGCAAACATGAGATGAGCCCAACACCTTTCAGCAGTGAACTGAACTTATTCGCTTCATCAGGTAGCAAGGAAACCAAAAATGAAAAAGACCAAGAATGGAAGGAGAAAAAAAAAAGCTCCAGCCAGATACATCCTCCATTCTGTACTAGTGTAAAGTGTTGAAGGCACCGATGCAAAAAACTGGTGTTGACACAGTAGTGATAGATATGTGGCACCATGTTTATGGAAGGCACCAGCTTGGCACATCATCGAGAGTGAGAAGATACAAGGACAGGTGGAAACTACTGGGCCTACATTCAGAAATGTCAGAGAACACCAGGCATCAGTTTAAGATCGGAGCCTACACAACCCATGAAGAAACAGACCATTGAGCAATAACAACTAGGCAGCGATCCGGCCTACACTGTGAACTCTAGATCCCTCGCCGGTGTTCAAAGGAAGTAATGGTGACATTAAAAAGCGGCAGAAGTAAACAGACATTACTAATTTAATCTCAGTTCAGTTCATTTAGGTGTGCCGGCTTTTTTGGGAGTAGTGGGCCTCTTTGTCTGCCAGAGATGACCTTGGATTGTAAATGCATCAACGCTCATGGACATGGTCTTGCTGGGTATCTGCGTGAATCGTTTGCGGTCCGAACTGTACTTGAAGATTTCTTCCACCATGGTCAGATTTATCGTTCGTGGCCCGTAGCCTGCCAGACGAGTAAGTTCATCAGTCTCAGAGGAAAAGGTATAAACTGCACGAAACTGGCAACTACTGTCACGGAACAAGATGAGAAAATGGTTGGCTTGGCTCTTATCCATGTCCTAGAAAAAAACAGAGAGAGGATTGTTAGTGGGCATGTCACACATTGGTGACAGAACTCAAGTCAATAAGTCAAAGCACTTTGGATACCACCTCTTCTACAGACATATGGATGGACCATTTATCGAAAGCAGAAACAATTTAAAGGGACATTTGTCAGCTCAGAAAATACCATGTGCAAGTATAGGGTTAATCTGCAGGCAAATAGAGTTACAATGCTGTCCAGCTGCTTTACAGAAAGCACAGCTACTGGGAGAAAATTAATTTCTTTCCTCCTGACAGGCGCCAGCTTTCAGTCATGGGGGCGTGTGCAGGAGCGGCTACAGTCATCTCGCACTATACTGTAAGAGAGTCCCATCACTTGGAATGACAGATGCCCCAGTCTGTATCTGTGGAGAGTGAACTGTCAAAGTTCCAGAGCGTGATTACAGCCGCCACTCCCTGCACAACTCTGAAAACTGGCGGCTACCAGTAAGAAAGAAGTTAATTTTCTCCCAGTAGCTGCACTTTCAATAAGAGAGACGGACAACTTTAACACTATGTAACTGCAGATTGAAGTATACTGTTAGACACATCTCAAAAATAATGTTGACAAAACATTTATGGGATGGTCTATGACAGCACAACTAAACATCCTACTCATTAATTTTACATTTCAAGCAACTTTCTAACATTTACTGAAAGTGAAGTGTTCTCAGTCAAGGCACGTGAACGAACCAGAATAAAATGTTTTGCTTCTAATGATATGGCAAACATAATCTTCCTGACAACTTATTTTTTTCATCACCTATTTGTTCATGGGATAGCATCTAGCATCCATAGAGCATGTGTGCAACCCAGTATGTTGTTGGCACGCATGCTCGACCCACAGTCCCTACCACACGTGTCTGAGGAGAAGTCACTTGGCATTGTAGGAACTACAGTCTAGTATGCCTAGAAATGGTCATGACTCCAGATATAAACCAAGCAGCTCCAATGAGCCACAAAGGCAATTTTAATATAAATATATTTAAAGGAGTCTTACATTAAAATTATTTTTCTCCTTCGCCTCATTGGGGGACACAGACCGTGGGTGTTATTCTGCTGTCCACTAGGAGGCGACACTAAGTAGAATCTGCAAAAGAGTTAACGTGACTCCTCTACAGCATACACCCCTGGGGCAGACACTGCCTCACCAGTTTTGCTTAGTGTCGCTTAGGAGGCAGACCTCTTTTATTGTTTTCCCTTTTTTAGATAGATTTATTAGAATTTTACTTTTTCTCCCTCTTTTTTTCTACAACTCCAAAGAAAAAGGAAGAATCTTTCTCAGCTCCCCACATGGGCTGAGTTTATAGAACCTAATCATCTCCTTCCCAGCTTCATCCTAGATCCTGGGCCAAGGTTCAGACAGACTCCATTTATTAACAGCCCTCCCCAGGCCTCATAGCTGAGCCCTGGGTTGAGGGATGGAGGTCTCATCTTCAGGATACTATCTTTAGGTTTCTGGATGGCAGCACGCAGGTCGGTCACTTGTCCTACACGCAGGACGGACATTGCCCTCCCCAGTCTCCCCTCACAGGGACTCCGGGTAGAGGAGCCAACCACAGGTACTCGTTTACCCATGGCATTGGAGCCCGGCTTGCCCCCTTCCCACATTGCCTTCCAGCGGCCGCATACCTCCGGCCTCCACCCCGACAGGACCCGGACACCGATGGCTCTCTGCACCCGGGGATTCCTCCCACAGTGCAGCAGCAATCTGGCTTTTGCCTTTGCCCCCCGGGTCGGTCGGGACCTCCGCGCCGGCCTCCCCTCTTTGCCGGGGCCGCGTATTACTCCAGGCCCCGGCTTCGGCCTAGCCTCGATAGTCCCAGCCTTTCTCCGCCCCTCGCGTGACGCGCAACTCAAGCGGAGCCCGCCCAGGACGCGTCAGAGGGGGGCGGAACGGTTATTTCTTCGCGCTTCTCGTGCATCGCGTGATCCCAGCGAGCCCTGTCATCTGGCCCGCCCCTTCCCTCCATGTCAGCGGTCGCCACTTCCTCCCGGAATACATCATGGCGCCGCTGTATACTCGGTCCCCGGAGGGGCACCGACTTGGGCGAGCTGGCGTCGCTGCATACCCGGACCCCGGAGGGGCACCAACTTGGGCGAGCTGGCGTCGCTGTATACCCGGACGTAACCGGACCCTGGACGTGCAACAATGTGGCAAGCAGGGTAAGTGCTCTTTAGCTTACGCAGCCCTGTTTACCATGTCTATATTAGTCATAGCTGCAGATGTAGCTTGGGGGGCAGTTGTGGCTCAGCACCAGGGACACTATGGCCCCAAGGACAGTGCCAGGCTGGTGATTCTCAGCCGGGTGCTCGGAGAACCCCTCCAAGGGCCAATAGGGATATCAAGTCTTCTCATTTGGGCTCATCCCCTTCTTCCCCTGTATGGAGTGTCACTGCAGGCACTTCATTATATGTGTCACTGCAGGCACTTCATTATATGTGTCACTGCAGGCACTTCATTGTATGCGTCGCTGCAGGAACTCATTATATGTAACCTTTCTGACTTCAGCAGTTCCTACCCTCACTGCCACAATCGTACTCCTACCGAGTACAAGATTACCATTCTCCCCCCTACATAAATGGGCAGGTTTGCGTCCATGCTACAGCACAGTACAGGGACGAGACCTCCAGTCCTACAGGGTCGCCCAACGTGCGACTCAGACCGGTCCGATTTGCACCGTGGAAAACCATGTAACAGACAGCACACCTCCTCAGGCGTGTCTACCATCGTTGCCTGTAGCGGAATGCTATATTTAGGCAGCTGTCGGTTGTTGGATACCTGGCCTTGGTATTCCCTTGTCATATCTCTAAGCTTGTAAGGGAGCTGGATATTGACTACAAGGGCCACTTATCATGGTGGTAATGGTGTTCTCCGCAGGAGCCACCCCTTAGCTGAGTCTTTCCTTAGAGGGATATCTGGCTAGATCTGTGTTTTGAGTCTCCCAAGGGGCCCTGATCTTCCACGCTCGCCCTGCTGGACATGTCGCACATTTGGCGAGGGTTATTACCCTACCCGGGCCATTAACAAACATTTTTTGTACCTTCTCCATCCATGGACAGTCCTATGTCTCACGGACTAATTCACAGAAAGGAAACGGCCACACAAATGTTTAACAATTCATCACGCAATCCAGGCGGTCCTTCAGATGTACATGTTCCATTCACACCGCATATATCCTCCCAGTGCCGACTGGAGTCCACATCCGCCACCCATGGGAGATAGAGGGCGACTGTACCTTTGCGTACCGATTTCCCAAAACCAACAACAGGCGGGAACGCGGAGTGTTACCTCCACGTACCCCCTCCTGCTCCGAGGGACATCATTATGACGACGGTTTCTCAGCATTCCGATCCTCAACTAAGAACTGTTTTTAAAAGCTGATTCAGACATTCATCTGATACTTTCCCTCCTCTCCAGGATGGAGTCTTCGCGAGGATGCATCAGACCGTCAGTTAAGCATACAATGCAGATGATAACCGATGGAGCAGCCGTAGTGGCTTCAAGCACCATTGAGACTGGACAAGCAATCTAGCCACAAGAGGAACAAGTACTGAAAGATGGAGGGCGACGGTACCTGTGAGTACCGATCTCCCAAAACCAACAGGCGGCAACGTGGGGTGTTACCTCCACGTTCCCCCTCCTGATTTGAGAACCATCATTTATGGCGACGGTTCCTAAGGGTTCCGATCTCCAATACAGGACTGCTTGGCTCGCAGATCCGGACAATCGTCCCCCACTGGTTCCTCTACAATACAGAACAGCTTGGTATGCGGATCCGGACAATCATCCTCCCCAGTTCCCACTGTAGGAGCTGGGTTTGCAGTGCATGGCGCTATGATTTAGTAGCCCTCAGTCTCCCCATTAGCCTTCCTCAGGGCGTTTGGGTTGTAGCACCTTTATATTGCCGCCTTCGATAGGAGACTCCTTATCACGCGGATCTGAATATTCATCCTCTCCAGCTCCCACCGCTGGGTGTCTGGTTTGCAATGGATGGCACCACTATTTGGTACTCCTTAGTCTCCCCATCCGTCTCTTCAGGACATTGGGTTGCAGCACGTGCACAGTGCAGTCTCCAATAAGGGACCGTCTTACAAGCAACTTCGGACGATCCTCTTCCTCAGCTCCCACAACTGGATGCAGAGTTGCAACAACGCCTTTCCTTAGTAATTCTCAGGCTTCCATCCGTTTCTTCATGGCATTGAGGTCGCAGCTGAAGCGGATGTATATCTTCACTGATCGTCATCACGTCCTCTTGTAGTCCCCAAACAGGGAAACGTTATGCGACCTCCCTGAACTTCTTTCATCCATGGAAGTACAAAGGTTTCTGGTCTTCATAAATGTCAACACATTTGTCTACATATTCCCGGGTGCTCCATGGTTTGTTCTCTCTACCTAGCCCTTCGGTGGCTCCGTGTGATACCGGCGATTATATCCATTTCTCAATCACGAGGACAAGTTGTCCTCCCTTTCCTAGAGGGTCTTCTTATCAAGGTTTTTGTTTTTCACTTGGAGGCTGCGCAGATGCGTTTGCACACTGCAGTGGACCTCCCAGTTCATTTACCCTGGTTGCTCACCAGGGATACACTCAAGACGCGTTCTTTTGGGACTGCGCAGCGGTGCTCACACCACAGTGAACTCCCTAACTCATCTTACCTAGTTATTCCATACCGAGAAAATTTCTCCAGTTCCAATCTGGATGCCATCGTCACAGACGCAGACACTCTTCAGTCCGTCACTTCTCTCTCCGTGAAGTTAGGGCATACGGGTTGATTACCTATTGACCAACCATTCCTCTGGTCTCCCCACACGATTCTCCTCAGGTCCCGGAACAGATCCCTTTTTTTCCAGTCAGGTTTTTCAGGCTGACCTTCCCTGGTGACCGCACCTGTCCTTCCTCTCACGAGCCGTACTGTTGCACACCTATGTGAGGGAGAGTGGCGCCCTGTTCTCACACGGCTCGGGACAGCGGACGATCCTCGGGGCGTCCCTGCCTATCATTCTCCTGGGGATTTGTATTTCATCATTGGGGCCTCGCAGGTGTAACCCACTCATGTTATGTCCAAGGTAGGACCCAGTATACAGTGAATCAGATCACTCCGGTTTTCTTCTTCCTCGTTCCTAATACACAGCAAGTACCTGTATTCGGGGCTATAGCTCACAATTCACAACTTATGAGAGCGGATACCCCTCTGCCTCTCTTTCTTAGTCTGAGGCGAGGATTTAATCTCACGGCCTTGCAATCATCCAAATGGCCTTGGCAAGGTTCAGGTCCAATGGCGTTAGTCTTCTAGAGGACCCCGGTTTGGTCCAGGCGCACTTAGTATGCTGGCCTATTTTCACTCACCACTGGTTTTCCCTGGCATTGTCCAGACCGTACAGGCCCTCTTTCCAAGGTCCTTTTCTCAAAGAATTCGGAAACTCTAATCTTAGTGTGGCCCTGACACCTGGTTGTAGCTATGATACTTAGTTCTCCTTTCGCGAACAGGCGCTACAAACCTTGTCTCGGGGGGTAAACACCTGTTTCCGTTCACATCGATTCTCTCCCTCGAGTGCCTCAGGGGCGCATCCCCATGCTACCTTCTCGGTTACGCCTCCATTGCGTGGCTGTGGGCTCAGGTTAGCACCTTCCATCCGGGACATTTTCACGCATTGTCCCCTCCTTCATTACAACAACTGCTGGTTTCATGGGACTTCGTTCCGGTCTACTATGTGCGGCAGGATTCTTCCTTCAGACCTTCACAGAAATTTTTCTTTCACCTTTGTTACCAAGGGTGGTGTTACCTTTACCTCTACCTTTACCCTATCCGTTGAGTCTCTGACCCTAGCGTTCTCCTCGAAGCACCCCCTTTTTCGGTGGTCGCCAAGATAGGTTGGGTTGCGACCTGTCTCATCTTTCTTCATAAGATGACAGGGTCATGCCATATAAACAAAGACCTCACCGTTCCTGCTCCTTTTCAGTCGTTAAGCACTGATGCACCGTAGCAACATGGCTCAGCACACGTTGGATTCACCTGAACTCTACGTGTCTATGAGGCTATTGCGGCATCTTCCAGAAGTTCCTTCTGTCCTTCGAAGAAACTCTTGACAGATTGTTCTTCATCCCCTTGGTGGGCCGCTGACTGCGCATGCCGACATCCTCAGCCAAGCTGGTTACACGTACAGACTTCCTATTCAGGAAGTTTAGCAGTTGCAAATATACCGTTTACATCGGGTATGTCGTGCACGCACTAGTATAACCGGGGGCATTCTACCTCCTTTGGGCCCAGGCTTCTCCGTTGTAGGTGGACGAGGCTGTCACCTGGTTCAGCTTTTACTCTGTTGGGGTACAACACAATGTTCGTACGCTTACGCTGTTGTGTACCATCACAGTGTTCATTTTCTTTCCTTATTAGACGCAGACCTAGTTGATGCGTCTCCCTGGTGGCAGCAGCTCACCGGTAGGGTGCAGCTTGTATAAGAGTCTAATGTATTCTTTTCCCGCCCAGGGACTGCTTTGGGACGTCCCACGGTCTGTGTCCCCCAATGAGGCGAAGGAGAAAAGGAGAATTTTGTGTACTCACCGTAAATTCCTTTTCTCTTAGCCTCTAATTGGGGGACACAGCACCCACCCTGTTGCCTGTTCATACCTTCTTACTGGCTTTTCAAATTTCTGGTCTCTCAGGTTACTTCTGAGATATTACATACGTGCCTGTTTTTTACAGGCCCGGTTGTTTTAATATTCTGTTACTTGTTCTATAGGTGCCTGGTTTTTTACAGGCCTTATTATATCGTTAATCTGTTTACTTGCTCCTACTGCTTTAGCACAAACTGGTGAGGCAGTGTCTGCCCCAGGGGTGTATGCTGTAGAGGAGGAGTCACGTTAACTCTTTTGCAGATTCTACTTAGTGTTGCCTCCTAGTGGACAGCAGCATAACACCCACGGTCTGTGTCCCCCAATTAGAGGCTAAGAGAAAAGGAATTTACGGTGAGTACACAAAATTCTCCTTTTAATCCATGCCAGAAAAAAAAAAAAATAATGGAAGAACTCAAGCATCCCTCCAAAACAGGTGGCTAGAAGGCAACATTGGAAAAATATTCAATAACATGCACATCTAGTCACCTGAATGCTGCAGGCAATGACAGACTTCAGAAGTGCTGGGACTTCCAGAGATGGCAGCGACCTCTGGAATGGTCTGCACTGGATTCTTGGGGGACGACTGACAATCCTGCCCACCTCTAAGGACTGAAGCCAACGCTTTGAGGAAGGTAAGATTATAGGTGTGGGGATCAGTGAATCTTCATTCTCTTTAATAGCCAATTTACGCAATCACCCAGCTGCCAGCTTACCACCACCACAGCTACTGCCCCGACCTACTGTCTCCTCCCCACTATCCTGTAGAATGCAAGCCTACAGGGACAGGGTCCGCTCTCCTCTGTACCAGTCCATCATTGTTAATTTGTTTACTGTAAACTATATCTAGATTTTTAGTATATATCCCCTTCTCATGTACAGCACTATTGACTTAATAGTGCTATATAAATAAATCATAGTCTGTATGTGCCTGCCTGTGGATGGTGGTGACGGTAGAGCGGGTCACAAGAGTTAGGAGTCGGCGCGTAGCTATGTGTGCACGCTAAGAAGGAAACGAATATTCACTGCTTCCCACACCTGTAATCCTGCCTACCTCTAAGCACTGAAGCCAAAGCTTTGCAGTATGGGGAGCAGTGAATATTCATTCTCTTTAATAGCAGACACACGTGATCACCCAGTTACTGCAGCAACAGGGGAGATTGAGTGTTTGTTATTAAAGCAAAATGAATATTCACTGCTCCCCAAGCCCATAATCCCAGGCGTAGGGAACAGTGAATATTCCGGCAGCTGACCCAGTCATGTAACGGGGGCCCATGGCATGGACATCATGCGCTGCACTGCTTACACACTGAAGTAAGTTGTTGGCATCAGAAGAGGACACCACACACCAAGGGAGCAGAGGAATGGCGAGTATTATTTATTTTATGTGTGTGCAGCGATGGGAGCTATGGATGAGAGACACGTATACCATGTTGAAGCACATAACAATGCATTATGGCCAGATTTTTTTGCCTCAAACATTTTCCCCTATTTTTCTCCTCTCAAAACTGGGTGCTTCTTATGGTCCGGCACATCTTATACTCAGACAAATACAGTAGATTGATTTGAAAATCAAAGATATATTAAATCTTATGGAAAAACTGACTTGCAATTTGGAAGTTTTAAATTGGATCTGACCTAAATACTTCAAAACAACTGGTGCATTTTTAATTATAGCACAAATTTGCACCTCCTCCAATAATGAGACACAAAATTAGGTCAATGGAAAGCTTAGCTACTGATACGGACAACAATACGAAATCAGTGAGCTGGCATGAGCGGAGTATTGTTCTGGAAAATAATTTCATTCCATCACGCAGAAATCTCCAGCCTATGGTTAACCAACTACAAATTTGCGGGACATCATGTTTTGCATTTACCATCAGAGCTGGATATGTGTAAATGGGTACAAGAGGGTTGTCTCTGTGTTTTATGTCAAATAAAGGGTGTGTGTGTGTGTGTTGTTTGTTTTAACTGTTTACTTAGAGGATTGGTAATGTTGGGGTCTCAATGACCTGAACATTGCCAATTTACCAGTCCAGAGCTTGATGACAGCTGTCAATTCTCAGCTGTCATTAACCCCTTCTATTACCCTGACTGCCACCGCAACTGAGAAGAGCCAGGTAAAGCGCCAGGATTTGGCGCTTCAGATAAATGCATCGAATTCTGGAGAGGCTGCGGACTGCTATTCTTACCCTGAGTGGGGTGAGCAATAACCAAGTGCGTATTTGATACTCAGCAAATATAAAAGCGCACAGTTGGGGGTTGCAGGCGCAGCTATCCACTTTTTCTTCTCAGAGTATAAAAATACAGGGGTCCCCTACGTAATTTTTTTCCATTTTTTTTTCTTTTTTAAACGCTAGACAGTAGGTTTGTTGACAAAGACTAATGTATACAGCAACCAATCGCAGACACAGCTACAGATTGCAGGGGCGCAATCCGACTGCAACAGCCAATCACTGATGCCATCAAAGAGAGTGGGCTTCTGTAATTGGCTGTTGCAGCCAGTGCAGTGAATATTCATGACGCTTAATGAACAAAACTGTGACCAGTACTTACCAGTGCCAGAGGCCGTAAGTATTCTCCTGCTTTAGTCCCCATTTTGCTTTCTTTCACTGCCCCTCTAGCTCTTTCTTGCTAACAATTTATAGCACTAAAGTTCAGGTCCCCATATACTTATATGGGTTTCGGGCTCAAGTTCGGATCAAGTCCAGCCCTGGACTTTATTTTAAAGTCAGTCTGTATGTTTACTGTCGTCTCAACTCCTAAATAAAGTTCCTAACCACTTGACTACCAAGCCCAAGCCTCTTTGGACGCCTTCCACATAGCACAATAAAGGTGTGTACTTATAACCTCGCCTCATCCACTCACCTCTAGCACTTTGCTCTTCTGCGGTTCATTGACTTTGCCTGCAAGGCAGCAGTGGGACAACGCATTGTGGATGATAAATTTGTTTGATTTTGCACTTGGTTCTTTGTACAGACGAGGTCCTGAAATAAATAAATAAAAATTCAGAAAAACAGACAATAAAATTGTGCTCAGATGTCTCCTCACTGCTGCGGCTGCCATTATTTTTGTTAATTTTGCAAAACTGCAGTAAACATAAGTCTGCTCAGCAAACGGTGTGGATGAAAGAAGAAAGAAGACATCTGAAATGTGCTGATTTGTCTGTAAAATTGGATGATTAAAACGTACAAAGCAGGACAGGCCATAATCAGCACTAGATGGAGAGGAAAGAGTCAGAGACTGGCAGCAGTCATAATTACCTGTGTACTCTGGGATGGAGGCTGGAGACGAGGCAGTAGATCCAGTGTCCCAGTCTTTGTCTCCATTTTGCGTGAAGAGACCCCGGTTGGGAGACATTAGTCCGGAAGGGGAGACCGCCCTGAGAGCAACAGGGAATGTATTAACAGACAAGAAAACTCCCAGATAAGTATTGGTCCTTGTACCTTTAGTTTAAAGGGATCCTGTCAGCAGTTTTTTCAATTTAATCTGAGAGCAACATAATGTAGGGGCTGAGAGCCTGATTGCAGCGATCTGTCATTTAATAGGCTGTGTGTTGTTGTATCAATACAGTGTTTTATCAGCAGGAAATTATCATTGCAGGACTAGTGCCACATTCCAGAGAGTAAGGCTAATAAGTGTAACCGCACCACTGATTGGCAGTTTGCCTACAATGTACAAAGAACACAGAAAGCTGCCAGCCAGTGGAGTATACAAGGCTCAGCATTCTGAGCTCTACTAGATCTGCAGCAAAGAAGCGGGGATTCTATCAAAGCAACACCAAGCAGCCCAGTAAGTGACATCACTGGAGTCAGGGTCTCTGTCCCTACATCATGCTGCTTTCAGATTGCATAGCAAAATCCTGCATGTTTTGGAGGAAGAGCCTATGATAGAAACAAAATAAGCCCATACCCTACTGTAAAAAATAAAAAGTAACAGTACATATAAATAACAAGGGTACTTCGTACACTCTGTATTTAATCAAAAAATGGTATGGCTTTTTTTTTTTTTTTTTTTTAACAAAAGGTGTGTACTAAGTGTTTTATGTTATCTATATGTACTATTCCTATTTATTTTTTACAGCAGGGTATGCTTATTTTGTTTCTATCTTAGGTTTTGTCTGTGAAACGGCCACAGTGTGAACATGCTTCTATGCAGAGCATGTATACCACTTATATTGCAGCTCAGGTCTTTGTTTTTGGATATTTTACATACAGATTTTGTTGTAAATTTGCTTTAAAAATTGTATCCTACACTAGGTCCCAGGTAATCCATCAGCAGATAAATAACCTATTGTTTTTAATCAGGTATTTGTAAATCAAAATCGTCTAATTTTCCCACTGGTCACTTTAAAGTTTAGCGTTCTGTTTCAGGAAACAACACATGTACATTAGCAGTAGTTGTCTCCTTTGCCCGCCCTGCTCCACGTTATGCTGTATACACGGAGCAGGGCAGGAATCTTGCGCTTGGGCTGAAGCCCTCCTCAAGCAGGGCTTCTGGTAAGGATGACAGTCCCAGCCCCCGTCTCCTCGCTATTTTCCCGCACTGCAGGCAATCTTCCAAGGTTATCCGAGGCCAGCAGGGAAGAAAGATGAGGAGGAGGGGAAGAAGGGGAGCTGGCATCCTTATCAGAAGCCCTGCTTGACGAGGGCTTCTGCGCAAGTGCAAGATTCCCGCCCTGCTCAGTGTATACAGCATAACACGGAGAAGGGCGGGCAAAGGAGACAAGATCAGAGCAGGAGGCGGGACAGGCGCCCAGGACCACAAGAAGCGAACCTCGCTCTGCGCCTGCGTCAAGCAGCACAAAGGGCGCAGCCGCAGGCGAGGATGCAATAGCTGACAGGAACGAGGCGGAGAGGAAATGGAAAGAAGGCGGCACAGACGCAGGGGGCGTGAAACGAAATGGCTCCAGCACCAGGGCTTCATGGCTTCTGTGAATTTTACAAAGCTTTTATCACTGGGTACGCACTGCACAGACACATGGGGGACCCCTTGTGCTGCACTTAGATTGAAATCCGAGAGGGGGGTGACAGGTCCTCTTTAATATTATTTATAGAGGTGTTCTAAAAAGTACACAAGTTTGGGATCTACAAACTCGTTCCAACCTGAGGCATCATACTAACATGTCAGTTTTACCATATAGTGAACATGGTGAATAATGTACCCCAAAAAACAAACGTGTAATTGTACTTTTTTTTTTTTGCAATTTCACCGCACTTGGAATTTTTCCCCTATTTTCCAGTACACTATATGGTAAAATAAATGATTTAATCTGAAAGTAGAACTCGCCCTGCAAAAAACAAGCCCTCATATGTCTTTATTGCCGGAAAAAAAAAAAAAAAGTTATGGCTCTTGGAAGAAGGAGAAGGATAAAAGGAAAACAAAAATTCGCACAGGCTTGAAGGAGTTAATAATGATCATGATATGATGGGGGAAAAAAAAAAAAAAAAAGAAAAGCAAGTTTCACAAACTCCTGATTTAAACGATAGACAAGTCCCTGATGATGGGTTCTCTAATAACACTAGAAGCAAAAGATGGCTAGTATCGTTACAGTATCTCCACATTGCATTTTCTGATGTCTTTACCTTGGTGATCGAGGTGATTTTTTATATAATCCACCACCATTATCATTCCCCACGGTGGAGAGGGACATGGTGGACTGAGAATAGACTTTACTCAATTTAGAGCCTAAAAAAAAAAAATAAGAAAAAAAGAAGTCACTTCTATTCTCCCAAACCACCCTACACTGCTGCGGAGTCCATTACATTCCCCACGTTGGCCAATCTTACCTAATAGTCCTCTCACGGGACTTCGGGAAATAACAGAGTCATCATGGAAGACTGTTTTGGGACGAGGTTTTTTAACACCTCTGACAGTCATAGGCTTTTGCCGAAGAACTTTATCCAGATCTTCCATTATCTTCAATTGGTGTCGGCGCTGGTACTCTTGCCTGGTGAAGTCCCCTCGACGTGGCAGGGCCTCTTCATCTTTGCGCTGTTGCTCCTCCTGCTGTTGCTGTCGGCTGAAAATAAAAATAAATAAATAAATGTGAATGAATGAATGGTCAGCAAGAACAACAATGGAAAGCCAGAATTCCTTCATCCCATCATGTCTTGATTCACATCCAGAAGTGGCCAAAGAATCTCAGAAATATTGCCCCTGTTCTATGACGTTAAAAGTGTTAATATCAACATCTATGGTGGTCTAAAGTGCTTACCTTGTCTGACAGGTAGCTGAAATTTAATTTTTCTATCCGGATTAGAAAAATTAATGAAGAGCAAAGATAAAAGGGAACTATTAAGCATGTAGAAGTCTTTGATCAAGTAGAAACAGATCTTGTGGGAAGCCTTATGTCAACAAGCCTCATCTCCTTACACAATTCCAATTCATCCAGAATCGTACCTGGCCTCCTCTTTCTTTTCTTTTTCCTCCTCTTGCCATTGCTTTCTCTTCCGCGCTTCCTCCACCCTCTTCTGCTGTTTCTCCAGCAGAGCCGCCCTCCTTTGGGCCATCTCATCCTCCGTCCGCTCCTCACCCTGAAGACAGAACATTATTTACATCAACTTCATCTACTTTATTTCCAAAAAGGATAAAAAAAAAATGTTCAACCAGGAGTCACATAAAAGATCGTCCATTTTATCACTTTATATGTCAGCTTGATTTCCTTACCTTAAAGAAGAATCCAACTCCTCTCTGCAATCCGTCTTCTCCTGGAGTTCCTTCTAGCGAGTCCATCCCATCGACTTCAGCATCTTCTGTGGGCTGCAGTTCAGATAACGGGATCTCAATTAAGCTAGTTCGTTTTGCTTCTTCTCCGGTCAATGACCCAAAACCACTGCTCTGAGGAAACACTGAAGCCACAGGACGCGAGTTTCCATGATTTTCATTAATTGGAGGAGTTTCCTCGTAGTCTTCTTCCTCTGCGAAATGTATGGAGGACCGTGTCTGGACCGGAACTTTGCTGGGGGAGAATTTACGTAAGTGAGGTATAGTGTCCACATTCTGCGGAGGGGTGAGGACTCTATTCAAAGGGGAATCTTAAGCTCAACAGGACGAGTATTTTTGGGACTCTTAGGTGCAATTGGTTGTATCTGTAGTGATCTTCTGGCATTGGGCTGGGGAGACTTTGGAGCCATACGTGAAGGCGACTGTGAGGGGGATGCTGGGGAGGAACGAGGGGTTTGGATCTCCCTGGTAAGTCTAGTGGGGGGTGATGACTTTGGCCGATGGGCTGGCGGTGAGGACTTTGAGGCTGGTATAACCCAAGCTTTACTTTCTTTCTTCATCAACTTATCCTGTTGATCTGAAAGTCTTTTCATATCTGTCTGGAGAGAGGACAGTGCAGTATTCAGCTTTGCTACTGCCCGATTGTACTCCCCCAAGTTGTCCTCTAGTCCAGCTTTTGTCACATCTGGGGAAAAGCTGACTTGTTTCTCACTGCGATTTTTTACAGATGCATCATTAATTTTTTCTTCTTCTTCACTTGGTTTCTTAAGTTTTTCGTCTTCATGTTCCCTAGGAAGTCCTTCATCTGGAGACAATTTTAAATCGTCCAGTCCTTCATCTTCTCCATCTTCTTCTCCATCCCTCCTTTTTATCTGGAGGAAGGCACTCTTCCCAAGACGTTGTCGGTGCTTTGTGAATATCGCTTCTATTCTTTTTTTCTGGGCCTCAATAGCCCTTCGTTTCTCTTCAAGCCTAGCTCCAAGCTGGCTCATCTCGGAGTTCAAAGGCTGGACTCTTAACTGGTGACTCTTCAGCCTTTTGTGCCCACGTGGTTGTATTCGGAGAATTAATAGGGCCTGAAGGTGGGGAACCATCGGGTTTACTTTGGCATCAAGTTTTTTCTTGCGTTCAGCAAAACTTGTCATCTTTGCACCTGAGCCAGCAGAAGAATCCGCTTGGGAGCTAGTGAGCTTCGACTGGATTCTTGAGTATGTCTGGTCTCCTCTGCATCAGAATCGAGGCTGTTATCCCGCAGTACAGAGTCGTCATCTCTCGAGAGCCTTCTAGTGCTATCATGAGTCCTGTAAACACCCAAGTTTGGGGCAAGCTCCTCTTCCACTTTAGATGGCTTGGATTCCTCTGGTGAGTGAAGATAGAAACCATCCGGTGCTCCATCTGGGAGAAGCCGGGTTTCAGAGCTGTGGATAATCTGCAAAGCTTCTTCAATGGTTGGGAGATCAGTCTGTGTTCCTTGTCCACCACTTGGTTTCTCCTGAACCTGCAGGTCATTGGTTCCTTTCCCAGTTAATGGGACTTTTTTAAAAGTGCGGGGTTGCATTGGAAATTCAGCTCCGTCCTCAGTAGGGGTGTAAGTAGATTTTGTAACACAGTTTGGGAGGATGGAGCATACATTGGTGGAGTCAAGCTGTCCGAGCTAACAGATCGAAGAATGTTTACAGGGTTCCCCATTACAATGTCTACGTCACTGTCAAGCCCAAATGGTATACTAAAGGAGACTGCCTGAGACAAAGGATGACTATGGAGAGAAAAAAAAAAAAAAGAAAAGTAAATACAATGTACCTTCAAATTATCATATTCTCCAATTTCTAAACAATTTACCAACACACCTTAATGGGTTTTTTGACCAGGTCTTTCCAAATCCATCCATGTGGGTCATTGATGATGAGTGAGGCAACGATCCTACAAAACAAAAGACAATCGTTACCTAAAAGTGCCAAGTTAGTAAAAACAAAATTACAAAGTAAAAATGTTTGGAGGAAAAAAAATTAAATAAAATCAGACTTACCTGTGGTTCCAGGTCGGAAGTTAAATACAGGAGAACCGCTGAAACAAAAATACAAATACAATAAAAAGTTGAATCAGTGAGGAAATAATAGAACATGTGGCACACAGAGGTTGGAGACAAAGGAGGGTCTAGAATATCAAAATAAACTCAATTCAGAATAGTAGAGATTGGGCAGAGAAGAGGTTGATGGGAACGTGCTTACTTTTATCAGGTGACATCAGAGACAACTCAAGAAACTACTTAAGCAATTTCAATGTTATCTGCATAGTCTGTTATGCAGATACTGTTGAATAGTATAGTGGAGCAGGAAGCCTTCGCTCCTTGCTCCACCGTTCTGCCTGTGTTCTAAGTGGACGTCATACTGTATGGTGTCCATTGCGGGGCATCATACTGCACATGTGGTGGGATTTTCCTTGAGTGTATCTGCTCTATGTGGGCGAGCATCATTCTATGTAGAGGTCATGAAAAGTGTATTGCAGTAGATGAAAACACTAAGGAGCCTCAGCAGAGCCACTATTTCGGTATATGTCTCTGTCTTTAAAAGTTGAGAGCTTTGCACTTATGTGACTGCACCTATGTGCTGTAATCCTGCCAAATATTTTTTTTTTTCTAGGAGAAAAGGGAACCTCCAAAGTTAGACTTTAGCCATGGGGCTCCTTTGATTTCAATGTACATCCCTGATTACGGCTGTGCAGAAGCTAGCCTGGCTTGGGGGGCAACAAATTTAAACCTAGTGATCTTCCCTGAAACAGAACTTTAGAAGAACATGCCATACTGTGGAGCAAGCTGGGGGCCCTGTAATAACGCCGGAGGGCCCAAGAATAACGCCGGAGGGCCCAAGAATAACGCCGGAGGGCCCAAGAATAACGCCGGAGGGCCCAAGAATAAGCCGGAGGGCCAGAATAATCGGAGGCCACTTAATATCGCTGTAGGGCCCGTCATAAAGCTGGTGGCCCAGTAATAAAGCAGAATATACCTACCCCCCGCTGTGTGCACTGGACGGTGTTGTACTCTCGTTTCCAAGCTGCAAATCTAAAAATGAAAATCATAACAAGTAAAAAAACCATGATAAATATGCAATAGAAATATCAAATGTAATCATTTATCACGTTATACATCTTTGGTCAAGCAGGGGCTCAAATCTTCTTACCTTTAGGTTGCACAAACTCTGGCTTGGTGACCTCAAAACAATAATACAGATCAGCTAAGAGTGAAAGGAGATTCACCTGAATCGAGAGGGGGCAGAAGAAAAAAAGGCAATATTATGTTATTCTGTCAACCACTGGTATACATGGAGGACACATAACCCTCTGTCTCACCCGCAGGGCAGTGGGCACATAAAGGAGATCCTCCAGGGAAAGTGGGCAAGATGGTGGCAGGTGATTGGTATAGAAGTCTCTCAGGAGCTGCAAGTTGTAGAGGCTGTCCGCCACGGACATTGTATCCTTTAAGCAGACATCTGCAAAATAAAAAAATTAAATGACTGCGAGCATTGAAAATTGCATATTGTATAGGATGTGGAAGAGGCAAAATCTCCCAGAAATCAGATCTTATTAATGTTTATCCAGGAGACGGCAGGACCCTCCTCTAACCGCTACCTCTGCAATAAGAGCCAATCTGCTGAATACAAGAAATCAGAAGGAGACGGCTCACTGCTTTCTTGGATACATTTCTGCAGTCCTGTTTATTTCGGGATCCTGCAGTGTTATATAATGACAAATTGGTGTTTAGTTATTTTAGCTCTCGTGAATGTGTCATCAGAAACTGGCCTATTTTTATGCTAAATGTATTTTTTTTTTTTTTATAATGCATTTTAATCAAATTTTCCATATCACGACATCAGCAGCGGACACAGACACAAGAAGGTCAATGTCAAGAACTGCAGATGGCTCCTTTGCATTCCAATAGCTCAACAAAATGCATCCGTAATGTGATGGAACCTGCTTGCAGCTTTAGAGGTGGAAGGGGCACCCTTATGTTTGGGCCCCTGTACAGCTGCAAAGGTAAGGAACCCTATTCTCAATGTTGACGATCAGAGCCACAATAATAACCACAATAAATTTGGGTGCACGGTGCCCAGTGGGGGTCGACTTCGGGCCAGTTAGGGGTCGCACTATACGGTGGCCCAGTGGGTCACTGTACGGTGGCCTGGGGGTCCACTGTACGGTGGCCCAGTGGGGGTCGCACTGTACGGTGGCCCAGTGGGGGTAGCACTGTACGGTGGCCCAGTGGGGGTAGCACTGTACGGTGGCCCAGTGGGGGTAGCACTGTACGGTGGCCCAGTGGGGGTAGCACTGTACGGTGGCCCAGTGGGGGTAGCACTGTACGGTGGCCCAGTGGGGGTAGCACTGACGGTTGGCGCCAGGTGGCTTAAACACATGTACGGTGGCCAGTGGGGTATGCATTATTCGTGGCCCAGTGGGTAGACTTACGGTGGCCCAGTGGGGGTAGCACTGTACGTGTGGCCCAGTGGGGGTAGCACTGTACGGTGGCCCAGTGGGGGTAGCACTGTACGGTGGCCCAGTGTGGGGTAGCACTGTACGGTGGCCCAGTGGGGGTAGCACTGTTCGGTGGCCAAGTGGGGGTAGCACTGTACGGTGGCCCAGTGGGGGTAGCACTGTACGGTGGCCCAATGGGGGTAGCACTGCAGTGTTGCAGCGCCGAGGTCCTGGCTTCAAATCCCACCAAAGACGACATTTGCAAGGAGTTTGTATGTTCCCCCTGTGTTTAAGTAGGTTTCCTCTGGATTCCTCCAACATTCCAATGACATACTGATATGGAATATAGATTGTAAGCCTCAATGGGAACAGTGTTGATGACTTGTGTAACACACTGTGGAATTAATGGCCTTATATAAATGTGAATAATAATTATCTGGTCTACATGCCATGTTATGATGGAAACCCTGCCACACCATGAATAATGCTGAAGAATCAATCTTTAATACTCAAAAAGATTAACCCTATGTGGCTCTTCCTCAGAAGGGTCTAAACAAGATGTATAAAAACAATTAAACAGAAGTACAAATATATACCAATACAAGTACACAGTTACATAGACACTAGTATTGGAAAAATAAAAAATAAAATTAATATACAAAGGAAAAATTACCAATAACATGTATAAAATACAGGAAATAAACATATTTCCGTAATTAAACCAGATTCAATTGCTGGATCTGGTTTAATTATGGACAGGTGTTTATTTCCTGTATTTTGTACATGTTACTGGTCATTTTTCCTTTGTATATTAATTTAATTTTTTTCTTGGATGAATACTAGTGTATGTAATTGCATACTTGTATTAGTATATATTTGTACTTTTCATTTATGTTTGTATGCTCCTTGTTTAGACCCTTTCCCTGAGGAAGAGCCACATAGGGTCGAAACATTGGGTTAAATATTTTCTAGTATTAAATAATGGATGAATTCTTTAGCACCATTGTGTTTTTTCTCTTTCGTGGTGTGCCGGGGTTTTCTCTATACCATTGTGACTATTTTTTGACCCCTGAGCACCCCGCCATCTGGTGAGCCATACTTCATCATTGAAGTATACATGCCGTGTTAGGCCTTGTCATACTGTGCATTTTGTTTGGTGCAGTTGTCACAAATCTGCACGCCTATCCTGAAGCCAGCAAAGTCTATGAGAGTTCTGAAGCGTTGCAGTAAAAGAGCAGATTTCCTGCGTTTTTCAGCCGTTGACTTCATTAAGAAAAACACAAAGCACAAATCTGCACCAAATCTGCAACGGGTTTTTGGTGCATTTTTCTGCCACAAGATGCGGATTTGGTGCAGGAATTTCTCAGCCTGCGCACATACCTTAATCATCAAAAGGAAAAAAAAATATTTCTTAATTTTTAACACGTTCACCATTCTTTGCACAGCAGGGACGCGTCCATTAAGTCTACTGAGGGATGGCAGATATATCACGCCACATTTTTGTGCCATTTAGGATCACTTGGAAATCCAACAATTGTATACAGTTTATATACACCTGCATCTCAATGAATTCGAATACAATCAAAAAGTTAATTTATTTCAGTAATTCAATACATAAAGTGAAACGCATATATTATGTAGAGTCATTACACACAGAGTGATCCATTTCATGTGTTTATTTCTGTTAATGTTGATGATTATGGCTTACAGCCAATGAAAACCG
This sequence comes from Allobates femoralis, assembly GCA_033576535.1. Classification (NCBI taxonomy): domain Eukaryota; kingdom Metazoa; phylum Chordata; class Amphibia; order Anura; family Aromobatidae; genus Allobates; species Allobates femoralis. The sequence continues at coordinate 49,322,900 of JARQOC010000004.1, forward strand.
AAACGTCATTATCTCAGAAAATTAAAGTGGGAAGGATGAAGGGTCTGAGAGATCAAATATGACCTAAATAGGAATCAGAGGCTTCACCTTGTGTGGTTGTGAGAGTCACAACCACTATAAAAGCATATCACGTCTGCTGCAGTCCCCAGAGTGGTGCACATAGAGTAGGGAGGATGAAGGGTTAAAAACCAGCGCTGCCATATTCCACGAGATCTCAAAGGGTGAATATAATATTGATTTATTAGTCAACATGTGTCAGGACTCCTTGGCCTCTTCCTCAGGAGAAATCAATATATTATATTGTGTTTCAGGAAAGCCTGAAACGCGTTTGATGTCTCATGAATACGGCAGTGTGGTTTTTAACCCTTCATCCTCTCTACTTTAGTTTTCTGAGATGACCTTTGGATTTTCATTGGCTGTAAGCCATAATCATCAATATTAACAGAAATAAACACTTGAAATAGATCACTCGGTGTGTAATGACTCTATATAATATATGCATTTCACTTTATGTATTGAATTACTGAAAAAAGTTAACTTTTGAGGATATCCCAATTCATTGAGATGCACCTCCATCTTTCTACTGCTCTATGAAGGTTTGTACTCACCCTGCAGTCGGAGTTCAGCCGGGCAGTAATAGTGGATCAAGGCGGCCAGGGCACTCCCGTTGGACAAGTCTCTCAAGGATGATACTGATGTAAAACACGGAGTCTGCCTGGATAGAGCTTTGTCTTTTCGATACCGGATCTGGTGGAGAAATCAGGAGGGAAAAAAATCAGGATGAACAGAGCACCCCGAACAAGCATGGCTGACTGCTACACGGTGCATAGTGTCTAAGCGTGAAAAATATACTAAACACGTAGGAAGAAGCTACTAATGTGATAAGGCAGTCGGCCAGCCCTCTAGTGTTACACCAATGCCAATTATATATGGGCTTTACTAGCAACCTACAACATTGAGTGCAGGGTGTGGAGCCTGTTTTATTACAAGCCCCAAACAATTACTTCAAAACGGTGTGTGTGTGCGCAACACAGTCATCATCGTATACATTACAGGCCGGCGTGTGAACAAGACATGCAGCCACTACGAGGGTGTGTGCGCAAAACCAATATACATTCAGCAAGCTGCATAAAAAAAAAGACAAAAAAACATGAGAACCACCTAAAACAACTGCACACAAACTGCAAGATATTCTGTTCCAAAGGGTTAATGGGACATTCACAAAAATAACCCAAAAGAAAAAAAAAAACACAAAACATTTCACCAAAACTGGTTTTCTTCCTTTTACGCTTGTTTGTATATAGGAGATATTATTATAGACTGGAGAAGATGGTGAGGAACATTAAGCTGGTTCATCTGGTCTTACGAGAACGTCATCAGGAAATGTATTTTCCTACAATTTAGCAGCTAAAAAAACATGCATCTTCTAAGAATAATGAAATCGATACTTGGGTAACTAAAGTTGGCCAAATGCCCAAGATAACTGTCAGTTCAATGCTCGTTCAGCTACCAGATATTGTCCCCGACTCCCCACATACATGAATGCTCGGCTTGGGTGAACATATTAAAACTGCTCCATCTTTATTTTCCCCCACATCGCCTGTCAGGTAGGACTCAGAAAGGCCCAAATACACATTAGAAGGCCAGCCAAATCCTTGGATTTTGGATTACTTCTCTAAGGCTTAGAGATGATTTGACCCACCAAGGGAACCTTCATTATGTTCTGATATAGTAATGGTCCCAAAATGACAACCCTATTTGAAGGCGACTTGGAAGATAAGAAATATATTAGCAAGTCCTGCTTCGATCAGGAAGTTGGACCAGATGACCCAGGAAGGAGGTCCCTGTCAAGCAAGGCTGAGGAGTCGGAGTCTGTGTCATTTTGGTGGAGTCAGAGTCGGATTCAGGAAATTGAGGAGTCAGCGTAGGATGTTTGGCTTACTGACTTCAAAGGCCTGGTGTGGAGTCATGGAGTCTTTGTCCATTTTGGTGGAGTTGGAGTCAGAGTTGGATTCAGAGAAATTGAGGAGTCTGAGTGGACATATGGCTTCACAGCCCTGCTTCCAACTTCACTATTCTATAATTTATTATGTAATCACTTGTCTCTATTACACCTTATAGTCATCAAAGTTGAAAAATCGTTGATTTTTGACCCTAAATGTTTGTTAGGTGAAATGTAATAAGAAACAAACGTGTTAATGCCCTCATACCCATTGGATATTTTATGACATTGGCCAAGCACATAATGTGTATTGGTCATCTCACTCTTTTCAGAGATAGAGGATGTCCGTAGCCCAAAAATAGGGCTTCCTGAATTTCAGCAGTCGATTTTTGTCTTTCCGAGGAGATAAGCCTCCATCAGATGTGGACAATAGCTCACTCTACTCTCTCCTTGTAAAATGTAATTCTGAAGAGATATTTTTTCATTCTACCATTTTCCAAGGTGAGAATGCATACGTTTGGCCCATTGATGACCCACCACAATCACCTAGAAAAGATAATTTGCTCTTCATCTAGGGTCACTAAAACCAAATGGCCTGAATGAACCTCTGTGGACAATATGGACTACCAATACATACAACTCCTTTGAAGAAATGATGGTCGAGTACAAGATTGTTTGCACAACGGATTTTCAGACCTCAACCTACATCCTATCTAATCTGTATGGCCACCTTTATGTACAAGTCCGGTGTTTCACAATGATAAAGATTTCACTATTATAAGTGATGTGCACAAGTTCTGTACGGATGGAGAGGGGACATTCAAACATTACTTTTAGGAGGTCCCAGGATTTCCACAATTGAAGTCTACAGAAAAGCAGAAGAGCCCAATTGGGCCTGGAAGCTAGGAACTGCCAACATGCTATACTTAAGATTTGCCCTACAGCATCTCTATAATGCGTTTTTCACACTTCCCATGGGCAGTCTAGACCTTCACAGCGTATACTTGGACTACGATTATTGACCTGCACTCAACTACCTTGAAGCATACAGTATACGAGGCTGTAGACTTCATGTCAGGAGATCTGCGGCCGAACATCGTGGTTTATACTTTTGGATCATGAATTTTAGAAGTGTGAGAAAGCCTTAAAGGTACCTTACATGACGCAATATTCATTCGATATCGCCTGCAATTTCACGGGAGCGCGCACGATTTTGGCACATGGGGAGATATCGTAGGCAACGCAACAAGGATGATGAAAGCAACATCATTCGCTGGGTATGAGCAACCCGGCGAGCGATATTTATCAATGTAATGAATAGGGGAAGTTGCTTTCATCATCGGTATTGCGGTGTTACACTGAGCGAACCAACGACATCGCTTATGCAACATCGCCTGATTTGTCTGCACATAAATCAGGCGTTGTCGCTCCAGCGATAAATTGCAGCCGCATCGCCCTGTTACACGACACGACGCACTCACAATATCAATTGCAATTGACCACACCACGTGACTGAGGCGATATTGTTGTGTAACGGTACCTTAAGTGATGGAATTGCAAACAATCTTCAATTAATTTAGGACCCCTGTTGTGCGAGTCATTATCTAACTTGACCATGGTGAAGCTGGTCTTTATCTAATAACCATTCTTGTTAGAAACAAACACAACTATAGAGTAACCAAAAATCAGTGTTACTAGCTTTGGGAGCAGTTTTCTGATCCCTATGTTACCCATATATACAGCCTGATCCCATGTGAAGTGTCCATATTTTCAGTGGTGAGGACACCATCTGCCGCAAGTGACCAGAAACTCTTCCCAAGTGAATATTTTCCCATATTTAATGGAAATTTTAGTTTGCTCAGAAAATGACGGATGGTGTTTATTTTTGCACCGCCAAGATTTTGGATATAAAATTGGCATACTCCTCACCTACCATCTGGAGTAAAAGACAAATGATTTTGTCCTGCATGGAAAGTCTGAAACTTTGCAAGCGATTTATCTTTATTCATGTGAATAAATAATTCATGCAAGTGTCTCTTAAACCTTTCTTTTACATGTGTGTTGGCCTGCCTAGAGGTGCATGGATATCACAAAATACCTATTGGAGTACAGATGATGGCAGTAAAAGTTCAGTTCAGCACCTGCCTCTTAATATTTCTGGGAATAAGGAGGAGACTGATGCCGATCCTTCACTGTCATTATCTGGAACTCCAAATGAGGATGTTCTAATATAAATGTATTTGAAAGCAGGCAAAAAAAGACAGGGGACAAGCTGTGGTTTAGAAGATTCTTGCATTATTATTTTTTTTAACTTTACAGGCTGGAAAAATTATAAAAAAAATAAAAATGAAAGTTTAGTTTACTCTGCAAGTGATATTTGCCTAATTATATCTACCCTAATATCAGAATACAGTGACTTGGCCAATATCACAACACTGTCTTAATGGTGTCCAAGGGTGATAATGAGTCGCGTTACTGCGGATCGCCTCCCACAGTAAAATAGCACAGACAACCCAAGCTATAAGAGCATGCCAACTGAGATAATATCATGTGTGCAGTGGCCATACCGGGTCACCAGATGGCCAGAGTCTGGGATCACTCAAGAATGTGTCAGCCATAGTAGGAGATGACATAGCGAGACAAGGCAGAGACGATTATCTAATGTGTGTCGGATGTCTATATTAACAAGGCCAGAGACATTGAATCTTTCCTGAGTAGCTCTCCAAAAAACGACACCACTACTTCAGACAATACTGGATGAGGGATTCTTCCTCTTCAAATTTCTATTTTGAGGAGGTAGTGGAGAAAGGAACTTAAAGACATGTATGGCCATAATGAACAATAATGTGCACCCTTTATATGAGATGTTCATGAGACAGGAGCACCTTCAGTAACCGACTAATTCTACTAAGGTGTAAGGAACGATACAGGAAATAGTTTATGCTATGGGAATGTATAACGATCTATGTGTTAAACTCTTCAGGTGACCTGTGTATTATGGATGTTCTTATTGTATATGGTACGGACCTGACATGAATAAGAATGTATAAGACTCCGCCATCAATGGGCCACTGTTATGTTGTCATTTATGTCTATTTTCTGCTGCTGTGATACTGTAATTTCCCTCAGAATCAATAAAGGGCATCTCATCTAATCTTATCTTATACTTCCAAACAGTCAATTGAAATTTCCCACTGCTAAAACCAGGGCTGTGGAGTTGGTAAGCCAAACATCCAACTCAGACTCCACCAAAATGGCCATCAACTCAGACTCCACGACTAACTCCACAGACGTGGCTAAAACCACGTTTACTGGACCTCCAGGAAGATCCATCCAATTAAGGCCCTCATGAATGGAATACAGTTGGCCAATCCTGCCAATATTATCTGAGCATCTAATGCATATAGGTGCCATCAGACACTGATATCAGGGGAGAGAAGAGTCCTGTTGAATTTCAATGACTGATCTTTTTGTTTGGGGCAGAGATACACTGGCAGCGGCTCTTTCAGCATACAGGAGTGCTCGGCCAAGCCAAGTGTTCATGTGTGTAGGAAAATCGGGAGAAGGCTATTGGCTAATTATCACTCAGTTGAAAGCTAGCTAATGCCATGTGGTAACTATAACCTTTGCAACTATATAAAGGAGCTTTCATTGGATATTTTTGTATATAAACTGATTATCTCCTCCAACTATTGCTGCTTCACTGATTCTGGAACACTTTCTTTTTTTCTGTGTCCCTCTGTTCCCAAATTATGCCCCCTGGAAAAAAAAAGGTGCAACTCTTCCCTTCAACCAACTGGGCATATACCACAGAACAACTGTGGGCACAGCCATGATTTAATTGGCCCAGCATCACAGGAGAAAAAGGAAATGCCCACACAGACTGTTCTGTGGTACACGCCCAGTTGGTTGAAAAGAAAATTGGCACCATTATTACCGAGGGAAAGCATGTTGGAATGGAGGGGCACAGAAAAAAAAAAAAACTGTTCCAGAATCAGCACCAATTGTAGAAGTTAGGCTGGGTTCATACTTGCGTTCAGTTGTGATCAGGGTGAAAACGCGTCCAATTACTTTCGGGTTTGTTTGTGCAACCACAGCGATATTATGCCTGATCCCAGTGTTGGATCAAGCAAAAGAATGCTGTGATTGCATCTGTTTTTTTTTTTGGTTTTTTTGCCTAATCAGTCGGAAAGTTGAAAAGGTACATAGGACACGATTAATGATACGGTGCTGGTGCAAAAAAGCCGCATTCAGCCTGACCGTTCGCCTCTGGCTGGATCTGGCCCCATTGAAGTCCATTCTATCCTTGGCCGTAGAGCGCCACATCCGGTGACATCAGGTAGTTTAACAAACCGCAAAGTCGCAACATTGTGCAGCCGGAGGGATAGGGGGGGGGTCAACAGACGTCTTTTTAAGGATCCTCCGGTAACCTTAAGCAACCGCATGTGCCTGTGTCCCCATTCTAAGTCTATGAAGACAGGCCTGATCAGGTAGCACAGGGTTTTCGCCAGATTAGGACGCTGGATAAAAAAATGCAAGTGTGAAGCCACCTGTGGTCAGTCTAAATAAAAGGGAAAAAAAAAAATACTCTTTAAGAAGGAACATTTCCCTAAAAAAACAAAAAAAAACCACATTTATTAAATGATGATTTCTTTTTATTGTCAGATGCAAAACCAGCCGTGGTCCTCTAGGTGTCCTCTTATCACTACAAGATATTCTCAAAGCCAGCAAATACCTACATGAGCTCTTTGTTTGACTTTTTTGAACCAGTAAACGAGGAAGAAATACAGATTTGATAAAAAAAAAAAAAAATACAAAAATATATATAAAAAATAATATTATATAGGAAATTGGAACAGTTGGAAATGATGGCGTGCACAATACGTTACCACAGGAGGCTTATTCCCAGACTCCTTTAAACAAAAAGCGATGGCATGCTAAACGCAACGGAAAAGAGCAACGGAGAAAGTCAGGGCAGCTTCATATCAGAGGGAATGACAGACAGAGAGGCTGAGCAGCAGCAGGGCCTACAGCAGGAGTGTCCTGTCCTTACACAGCAAACACTTGTCCGGGAGCACTTCAATACAGTAGGACGAGGCAAAATGGCTGCCAGACTACAGAGAAGACACACAATGACATAGCACCTCATCAAACAATCCACTGGTAATGTCATAGGATGATTATTAACCGCTTAAAGCCCAATTATACTCAGTGCTGGAATAATCAGGTTTGACAGGAGTTAGGCCTTTTAGTCTCCTTCTGGCAATGAAATACTGACGAGGGGTCAGGAGCACGGAGATCTGAGGTGTTTCTTGGAGACGTCCTCACATTGTAGAGCTGCCTTACAGGTTTCTTTACAGAAAATGCATTTTTTTAATTAACAATATATATGTACACAGTGTATATAATAGACATACATGTGTTCACCATGTATATTATACACAAACACACATAGATATATAGTATATAATCACACATGCACACACACACAAACACATATACATTATACATCTACTTACATATTTGTTTTGGCGTCTGATCTCCCCGATAAAATGCAAGCTTGTTGGCCAACAGTGGTCAGCTGACCACTTAAAATACAGTTATAAACTGCCCGAGCTGTCAGTTATAAGCAGCCTGGGGCCGCTGCACAACCACTTATAGGTCACAGCTGTAAGGCTGGTTTCACATCAGCGGTTTTTGCCGATCGCGGCAAATGCGGTTTCGGCACTTGCGGCAGGTGCGGCCGCGAAAAAAAAACACGGTCAGCCGCGGTTTTTTTGCGGCCGCACCTGCCGCAAGTGCAGATACCGCACCTGCTGCACCTGCCGCAAGCCTGCATAGACATTGTATGGGGCTTGCCGCAACTGTGCCGCAAGTGCAGCGATTATGTGGTAATCGCGGCAGATGCGGTTTTTTTCACCACATCTGCCGCGATCGGCGACAACCGCTGATGTGAAAGTACCCTAAAATAACACTGTCAGTCATATACAAACTGGAGCTGCTGCCCAACCTCTTATGTAAGGCTGTCGGTCGTATACAGAACCTCTTAGGTAACGCACTCACTCTTATACTGGCCGCAGCTGACTGCTGACTGAGCATCTACTTATATAATTGCCTTGGCATCTGGATGTCCCAAATAAAACACCACCCGATTGGCCAGCTGTGGCCAGCTAACCCTCACCTGATTGGCCACCTGCAATAGAAAAAAAATATATATATCGCAGACGGCATATTGGCACAATCAAGTGATGGTTGTGCCAAGATGGCGGATGCATGCTGCTGCTGTCCTCCAGGCCTGAATCCTCCTCCGCCGCCGCTGTTGCTGCGCCACCTCAGACTCAGTCCTCATCGCCACGTCACACACTTTGACAATGCACAAGCAGTCGCCATGTCTGGACACCCAGTCCACTACTGCGCATGACAGGGTGAACAAACATGGTGGTGGTGGTGTGAGTGCGAATGCGCCCGCCGTGTTTGTGCACTTTGTTATGCGCAAAAGCGGACCAAACATGGCGTCCGCATGAGCATTGTCAAAGTATGTGAGGTCACGAGCCCAGCCCTATCCTCACCTCACTACAGCCGACCTCCAAATAAAGCACCACCGAGCCCTCCCCCATCGGGACATCACTGTCCTTCCGATGCTATAGTATTGGGCACCCATCTAGTATACATATTATATACATACACACACTCAAAATATGTACTGTATGCATATAGATATACATTATGTATATACACATACATACACGCACACACTGTAAGACAATAGTGTAAATTAAGGATCCTTCATTTATCACCACCAGCCATGTTTTCTGGTTTTTAGCTGGTGTTTTTGAATGAAGGATCCTTACTGTTTTCCTTCTTTGGAAAGCTAGATATAGTTATAAAATAAAAAAAAGCATAAAAAGTGAAAAAATGGACTTTAGTTGCCCATAAGGCCTGGCAACGTTTCAGCTGCAAAAATACTCCGTCAAGTTAGCAGCCGACATATTGCCACACCAAATGGGCAAAATAGCTCTACAATGTTAGAAAAGAAGAAACACCCTACAACTCAGCTTCCCAGACCTCTCTACAAATAAAAATGAGGTGAGCTAGGTCCCGTGATACCTCCATTTTGCTCCTCTGAGTGTAATAAAGGCTTTAGTTATACATAACTTTCAATGGTGCACAACGTACTCAGCCAATTGTCACGACATGAACACCAGAGCAAGAAGCTTATCATTCCGCACAAGATGGAGAAGCCACATCCCAGAATAGTTGGCATTCAGGCTTTAACACTTTATATTAAGAAATAGTCCACTATTACATTATTACACAATATTCCCACAGAGCAAAAGGTCACGCCTCCTACAATGAAGTTTAAGGACTCAAGAGGGTTTGCCAAATCCAGTAGACTTAGTAGGAGTTCCCATAGACACGTGGAGTTGTCCTAGTGACTCCGGTATCCACATGGACCTCTCGTGCGGAGACAGACATCACCGATTGTGTCCAGGGGACCACTTTCTTTCGCTCGGGTGTACATTTTGGGAGTGGAGAAAAATAAATTTTGCAATAAAAAAATGGTGACCCACGTGATTCCCCTTACAAAAAATAAAGTGTGTACTCTCTCTCCCCTTCCATATGCCAAAAAGTGTGTTTATAAAAATCAAATACCATATTCAATGTTTATTTATTCTTTAAATTAGTCTTTCATATTCATCTTACAGTAATTTCTGAGTTTCCAGTATTAACCGCTAATCTTTATTCACTATAAAATGTGTTTTTTTTGTAGGTATTTTGCAGTGTCTTAATTGATTTTACACTGTTTCCTATGGAAATTGTTGCCTCGCTTTTCGTCAATAATCCAAAAATGATGAAAACTGAGGTATCACTGCAATCCAGCAATCCCAATAATAGAATTTGGAAATTTGCTCTGAAAATGTACAAAACCATGATGAGCATGAAAAGAAGAAAAAAGTGAGATTAAAAGTGCATAGTGAACATAACGTCTTTCGGACCGCCCTGGTCCTTAGCCATGTCTTCAATATCCAATGCAGATACCAAGCATAGGTTGTATTTGATATGACCAAGAACCAGGGTGGTCCGAAATGCATCACCTTCACTATGTATTTTTAATCTCATGTTCTTTTCATGTTCATCATGGTTTTCTTTTTTTTACATTTTCATAGTTAATTTCCAAACTTTATTATTGGAATTACTGGATTGCCTTTCCAATTCTAGAATCCTAGGCAGTAACCAGCTGGATTCTTAGACCTGTGCATTCCTGCTTTCATCGTACCTGGACTCTCAGACAACTGTACTGTAGACAAGATTAGAAAGGAATCTGTGTGGTCCAGAACTTTAATGTTTTTAAGAAGAACCTAAAGATATGAAGTTTTATGGATCAAGTTGACAGTCAGACCTCCTTTCTAATCTTGCAAGTATTGGTGGATGCCAGCCATGTCAGTCCAGCAGTGAAAGGGTTCATGGGAGAGGTGGGAAGCAGCTAATTTCCTTTCCCTAACTTCTTGATATACTGTGGACAGGCTGACCTTAAACTGGAACTGAAGGGGGGAAGGGGGGGGGAGGAAATTTTTTTGCACTGTCCTTGCCCTCCTACATGATGAAGCTGAGCTGTCCACTACAGTTCTGGGATCTATAGATCACTTATAAGTCTATAAAATCATATCTGCTCCTCAGCTCTCACCCCCTCCCTTTGGAGACATAGAAATTAAGCATCATGCTGCAGCAGACATCAGGAAGTGTGTCAGGGGCGTGGACTCTGGAGGTTCCAGCATCATCTTATATTCCTGCCCCCTCACACCTCTGTATGAACAGGGGCCGTGGGTGCCAGCCCCATGGTCACAGTACATGTTGCCTCTGATATGCCATCTTATGTAATGTAAGAACAAGAGTGTACTCCGTTCAAAAAGTAATCACGTCACCAAGAAGATATAAATACACGCTGTGATCCTCTGCTGCACAATGATATGATGGTGCATAATGTGTACTGCCATGTATCAGTCTAGGAGCACAGGCAGAGTACATTGATTGATTGATTCAGCACTGCCATGGTCTCCCCTTGCCCATATCAACGTGGTAGCTTCCGGTACCCTGAAACTTTAGCACTATGCATGACTGAATTTCTGTCCCAAAAGAGAGGGGTGGGAGCAGAGGAGCAGGTATGATTTTATTGATTTATAAGCGATCTATAGATCCTAGAACTTGTAGTGCCCATCTCTGCTTCATCATGTAGGAGGGTAAGACAGTACAAAAATGTTTATCTCCCGGGAGTTGCCCTTTAAACTGGCACGCAGGTGTTACGACGTCTGCGGCTGGTGCTTCCATATTGATCTTGTAATGGGTTCTCTTAGGAAATATCTATCAAATTAAGGTAGAGTGACCGAATCTTCTAAAAATCTGCGTCCTCCCATTAGCACAAAGCCAAAAATTGCAAGATTTTTTTCTTTAACAGAAAATAATTACATTTTAAAGTCAAGTGGCATTCACAAATCATGAAATGCTTATTAATAAAAGACAGGACATTTCTGCTTTAAACCCTTAAAACTGCACCAGCGCTCTCACAAGAAAAAGGGTTTTAAATTAAAAAAAAAGGAACAAAAACATGCAATTAAAGGATTATTTTTTTCCAAATAAAGTCACGGTTTCTTGCAGTGTCCCCTCTTAGCCCATCGTTGAATACCTTAAAGATTTTATTATATACATTTTACAGGTCTCGACAAGACAATGGACCATAAAATAGTCAAAAAGCTAAAAGGCTTCTCAGTCTAGGGCTCAAGAGGGGAGCGGGGGTGCAAAGGATTCTGGGATAGCAGCTCTATTGTGGTAATTAAAAAAAATAAATAAAAAAATGATAGGACGACAGACAGACAGACACATGAGCAGATGGGTAAAACTAATGACAAAGTGAGCAAGGAAAAAAAATTAAGGTTAAAATATAAAAAATTAGAATAAACTGCAAATATAACATTTTAAACAATAAATTAGGAAACAACCATACACAAATAAAAAGACCATGATTATATAAATCACATATCCCACAAGCCTTTGCCAATGATGCAGATAAAGCAGCATTTCGCATGCATTTCTTTGGTTAAGAAAACTAAACAGAAACAGGTGTTGACTGGTAGGGAAGGCGCATGGTACGCCAAAACAAGACGCATAACTGGCACATAGGAAGAAAGGGTCAGGAAACAAGAAAAGCAACTTACAGGGACCAGCTTCCAGTACCAGCGGGAGGGGCACTGGAGAGAAAGAGAAAAATATGGAGGGATGGAATAACAGAGAAACATATAGGACAGAAGAAATAGGGGGCATTATAGTGAACAAAAATAAAGAGGGGTAGGATTTAAAACATCTGTTGAGTACACACTGCGGAGACATCCAACCGTTGATGGTCATTTATTTGAATAAATAGGCTACAGTTCCAGGAAGGCAACAACAAAATGGCTACTTTCGTAGTGTGTAGGCAAGTGGTACAGAATAAAAAGGGATTGCAGTCTATTGCATAGAGATAAGAGGATTGGAATTCTTAAAAAAAAAAAAAAAAAAGTAAAAGCTGAAGGAATAAGAGAAAGAGCAAGATGATGGGTCCGAGAAAAGAAAAAAAGCAAGATGATGGCGTCAGAAAAGAAAAAGAGCAAGATGATGGGTCAGAGAAGAGAGAAAGCGCAAGATGATGGGTCCAAGAAAAGAAAAAAAAGCAAGATTATGGGTCCGAGAAAAGAAAAAAAGCAAGATGATGGGTCAGAAAAGAGAGAGAGCAAGATGATGGGGTCAGAAGAGAGAGAAAGAGCAAGATGATGGGGTTAGAAAAGAGAGAGAGAGTAAGATGATGGGTCAGAGAAGAGAGAAAAAGCAAGATGATGGGTCAGAAAAGAGAAAGAGCAATATGATGGGTCAGAGAAGAGAAAGAGCAAGATGATGGGTCAGAGAAGAGTGAAAGAGCAGATGGGTCAGAAAAGAGAAAAGCAATATGATGGGTCAGAGAAGAGAAAGAGCAAGATGATGGGTCTGAGAAGAGAGAAAAGGGAATATGATGGGTGAGAGAAGAGAAAGAGCAAGATGATGGGTCAAGAAAAGAGAAGAGCAAGATGATGGGTCTGAAGAGAGAAGAGAGCAAGATGATGGGTCAAGAAAGAGAGAGCAAGATGATGGGTCGAGAGAGAAAGCAAGATGATGGGTCAGAAAAGAGAAAGAGCAAGATGATGGGTCAGAGAAAGAGAGAAAGAGCAAGATGTGGTCAGAAAAGAGAGAGCAAGATGATGGGTCAGAGAAGAGAGAAAGAGCAAGATGATGGGTCAGAAAGAGAAAGAGCAAGATGATGGGTCAGAAAGAGAGAGAGCAAGATGATGGGTCAGAAAGAGAAAGAGCAAGATGATGGGTCAAGAAAGAGAAGAGCAAGATGATGGGTCAGAGAAGAAAAGAGCAAGATGGTCAGAAAGAGCAATATGATGGGTCAGAAAAGAGAAGAGCAAGATGATGGGGTCAGAGAAGAGAGAAAGAGCAAGATGATGGGTCAAAAAAAGAGAAAGAGCAAGATGATGGGTCAGAGAAGAGAGAAAAAGCAAGATGATGGGTCAGAGAAGAGAGAAAGAGCAAGATGATGGGTCAGAGAAGAGAGAAAGAGCAAGATGATGGGTCAGAAAAGAGAGAGCAATATGATGGGTCCGAGAAGAGGGAAAGGGCAAGATGATGGGTCCGAGAAGAGGGAAAGAGCAAGATGATGGGTCAGAAAACAGAGAAAGAGCAAGATGGTGGGTTCAAGAAAAGAGAAAGAGCAAGATGATGGGTCCAAGAAAAGAGAAAGAGCAAGGTGATGGATCAGAGAAAAGAGAAAGAGCAAGATGATGGGTCAGAGAAGAGAGAGAGAGCAAGATGATGGGTCAGAAAAGAGAAAGAGCAATATGATGGGTCAGAGAAGAGAAAGAGCAAGATGATGGGGTTAGAAAAGAGAGAGCAAGATGATGGGTCAGAGAAGAGAAAGAGCAAGATGATGGGTCAGAGAAGAGAAAGAGCAAGGTGATGGATCAGAGAAAAGAGAAAGAGCAAGATGATGGGTCAGAAAAGAGAGAAAGAGCAAGATGATGGGTCAGAGAAGAGAGAGAGCGCAAGATGATGGGTCAGAAAAGAGAAAGAGCAATATGATGGGTCAGAGAAGAGAAAGAGCAAGATGATGGGGTTAGAAAAGAGAGAGCAAGATGATGGGTCAGAGAAGAGAAAGAGCAAGATGATGGGTCAGAGAAGAGAAAGAGCAAGGTGATGGATCAGAGAAAAGAGAAAGAGCAAGATGATGGGTCAGAAAAGAGAGAAAGAGCAAGATGATGGGTCAGAGAAGAGAGAGAGAGCAAGATGATGGGTCAGAAAAGAGAAAGAGCAATATGATGGGTCAGAGAAGAGAAAGAGCAAGATGATGGGGTTAGAAAAGAGAGAGCAAGATGATGGGTCAGAGAAGAGAAAGAGCAAGATGATGGGTCAAGAAAAGAGAAAGAGCAAGATGATGGGTCAGAGAAGAGAAAGAGCAAGATGATGGGTCTGAAGAGAGAAAGAGCAAGATGATGGGTCTGAAGAGAGAAAGAGCAAGATGATGGGTCAGAGAAGAGAGAGAAAGAGCAAGATGATGGGTCAGAAAAGAGAGCAAGATGATGGGGTCAGAGAAGAGAGAAAGAGCAAGATGATGGGTCAGAAAAGAGAGAGAGCAAGATGATGGGGTCAGAAAACAGTATGATGGGTCAGAAAAGAAAGAGCTAGATGATGGGTTAGAGAAGAGAGAAAGAGCAAGATGATGGGCCAGAGAAGAGAGAAAGAGCTAGATGATGGGTCAGAGAAGAGAGAAAGAGCAAGATGATGGGTCAGAAAAGAGAGAGCAATATGATGGGTCCGAGAAGAGGGAAAGGGCAAGATGATGGGTCCGAGAAGAGGGAAAGAGCAAGATGATGGGTCAGAAAACAGAGAAAGAGCAAGATGGTGGGTTCAAGAAAAGAGAAAGAGCAAGATGATGGGTCCAAGAAAAGAGAAAGAGCAAGGTGATGGATCAGAGAAAAGAGAAAGAGCAAGATGATGGGTCAGAGAAGAGAGAGAGAGCAAGATGATGGGTCAGAAAAGAGAAAGAGCAATATGATGGGTCAGAGAAGAGAAAGAGCAAGATGATGGGGTTAGAAAGAGAGAAGCAAGATGATGGGTCAGAGAAGAGAAAGAGCAAGATGATGGGTCAGAGAAGAGAAAGAGCAAGGTGATGGATCAGAGAAAAGAGAAAGCAAGATGATGGGTCAGAAAAGAGAGAAAGAGCAAGATGATGGGTCAGAGAAGAGAGAGAGAGCAAGATGATGGGTCAGAAAAGAGAAAGAGCAATATGATGGGTCAGAGAAGAGAAAGAGCAAGATGATGGGGTTAGAAAAGAGAGAGCAAGATGATGGGTCAGAGAAGAGAAAGAGCAAGGTGATGGATCAGAGAAAAGAGAAAGAGCAAGATGATGGGTCAGAGAAGAGAGAGAGAGCAAGATGATGGGTCAGAAAAGAGAAAGAGCAATAGGATGGGTCAGAGAAGAGAAAGAGCAAGATGATGGGGTTAGAAAAGAGAGAGCAAGATGATGGGTCAGAGAAGAGAAAGAGCAAGATGATGGGTCAAGAAAAGAGAAAGAGCAAGATGATGGGTCAGAGAAGAGAAAGAGCAAGATGATGGGTCTGAAGAGAGAAAGAGCAAGATGATGGGTCTGAAGAGAGAAAGAGCAAGATGATGGGGTCAGAAAAGAGTATGATGGGTCAGAAAAGAAAGAGCAAGATGATGGGCCAGAGAAGAGAGAAAGAGCTAGATGATGGGTCGAGAAGAAGAAAAGAGCTAGATGATGGGTCAGAGAAGAGAGAAAGAGCAAGATGATGGGTCAGAAGAGAAAGAGCAATATGATGGGTCAGAGAAGAGAGAAAGAGCTAGATGATGGGTCAGAGAAGAGAGAAAGAGCAAGATGATGGGTCAGAAAAGAGAGAGCAAGATGATGGGTCCGAGAAGAGGGAAAGGCAAGGTGATGGGTCAGAAAAGAGAGAAAGAGTAAGATGATGGGTCAGAAAAGAGAGAAAGAGCAAGATGATGGGTCCAAGAAAAGAGAAAGAGCAAGGTGATGGATCAGAGAAAAGAGAAAGAGCAAGATGATGGGTCAGAAAAGAGAGAAAGAGCAAGATGATGGGTCAGAGAAGAGAAAGAGCAATATGATGGGTCTGAGAAGAGAAAGAGCAAGATGATGGGTCAGAGAAGAGAAAGAGCAATATGATGGGTCTGAGAAGAGAAAGAGCAAGATGATGGGTCAGAGAAGAGAAAGAGCAAGATGATGGGTCTGAGAAGAGAAAGAGCAAGATGATGGGTCAGAGAAGAGAAAGAGCAAGATGATGGGTCAGAAAAGAGAGAGAGCAAGATGATGGGTCAGAAGAGAGAGAAAGAGCAAGATGGTGGGTCCAAGAAAAGAGAAAGAGCAAGATGATGGGTCTGAGAAGAGAAAGAGCAATATGATGGGTCAGAGAAGAGAAAGAGCAAGATGATGGGTCAATAAAAGAGAAAGAGCAAGATGATGGGTCTGAAGAGAGAAAGAGCAAGATGATGGGCCAGAGAAGGGAGAAAGAGCAAGATGATGGGTCAGAAAAGAGAGAAAGAGCAAGATGGTGGGTCCAAGAAAGAGAGAAAGAGCAAGATAATGGGTCAAAGAAAAGAGAAAGAGCAAGGTGATGGATCAGAGAAAAGAGAAAGAGCAAGATGATGGGTCAGAAAAGAGAGAAAGAGCAAGTGATGGGTCAGAGCAAGATGATGGGTCAGAGAAAAGAGAAAGAAGATGGAAGAAGAAACCGAGAAGGAAGTCATCGTAGATTGATATGAGAAGAACTAGAAAGTTGAGCAAGTTATGAATACAGACAGAAAACAAATAAATCTAATCGATCATATGTTGAGAAGTTCGGGAAAGGAGAAGTGAAAAAAGTTTAAGCAGTAAGGAGACAGATGAGAAGAAACAGACTAATCATATCCTATAATACATACTGTCCACTGTTTTCAGAAATCTATATAGAACCAGAAAAATTACAGAAATTAGCTTTAGCGTGAATTTTTGAGAAGCGCAAAGAGGAGAACACAAGACAGACTAGATCGAAAATAAGATCCTACTAAACTGAAGGGTCATCTAGAAACGTTGGCCAGATATCTGAAAAGGAGGAATTACACTACAGGTTGACGAAATAAAAAGTAAAAACTAACCTATGAAGATTATTGGGTAGATCTACTCCACTTACCCCAGCCTGGTTTTGACCCTCAGGGGCTGCCAGTTGCTTTCGACCTTGTTCTCTTTCAGCTTCTTCTAGTAATTGCCGATTTATCTGGAAACACACATGTAAAACATGAGCACCACCAGTAATGAAGGTGGTCATCATCTGACGACTAAGTCAGATCACTTCTACAGTCGTCGTTATCACCATTTATTATTTATGTAGAAGAAAGGAGCAGCCAATCTAAGGACCGCAAGAGGGTGGTGGGTAGTCCCTTTCTACTATTTACACACAAGACGTACCGTAAATAAATTATAGCCAATCGATCACACTCAACATAATCTATGTTTTTACCTTATCAACCCAAGAAAGCAGCTTGACCTCCAAGCCAGTCAGTCCAGGCTCCTCAGTGGAAGGAAGAGACTCTGCACAGCGATTGGAATAAACAATCATCATGGAATCAATCAAAGCAAGATGGGCTCCCTGGAATAAGAAAAAGGAAAGTTTGGTGAATGTGTCACAGCCCATATATGTACAGCCACACCCCTCACATAAGAAAAAAAAAAAACCCCAAACCACATACTCTTCTTCTAGCTCCCGTTCCTCCAGTAATGCATTCGGCTTTGGTCTCCAGTGCACTGACACAGAAGACGCAATGACATCATGTCATAGCGTCTATTGTCTTAGTCGCACACAGCGATTGGTGGAAAAGGGAGCTGAATGAATGCTCAGTCCTCCACCAATGTATTCACCGCTATTAGCATCTTTGGGATGCAGCTAGTGCATGCAGTGGGTGGCGGGTGACATGGTGCAGCCTGGAGACCACGGGTTTCAGCCCTCAGTCCAGACTAATGAAGCCAGAAGGCTGAATATGACCCACAGACCGCACTTTGTCCACTCATGCCATAAACGATCATAAGTATAATTACTATCCATAACAAATACTGATAATACTCATGAGAATAATTGATGTGTGAATAAGCCCTAGGATGGCGTTTTTTTTCATCAGCTTCTTTTATACCTCTCAGGATGGTCTTAATATTGGTATCACCTTTGCCTCCGTATGGATTTGAAGGTCAATGAATCACCTTCTTTAAAAGTAAACAAAAAAAATCTTACCAAAATGACAACCAGAAGGAACCAATCGCGAAAAATTAAGAGTCAAAAGTGTTCAGCTTAACCTCAAGTGTAAACAAAGGGCCCGGAACCATCATTATCATAAACCGCTTTGAAAAGGCTCTTGACGTTTTCACTTCCATTTTGTCCAATTCCAACTAAGTTGGCGTGATGCGGATGGCAACCCCGATTGCTGAATTAATGATGGAGTTGCAGTGTTCGCTACGCCACGAGTCTTACTAGACCAGGGTCTGAGGGTCACAGGCGAGAAGTGGCGTGCGCCTAGCTACAAACCATACTAACACTACACCCCACCCCCTTGTCAAGACTGGGGTGAAAAATACCGGTCTTGATTAATTGAGGCCGTGTATCAATAAAAAGTTAACGGGACCGATTCATCAATCTTGTTGTAACACAAGCTCGCACTGTCAGTCTTGACACCATACTCTGTGCCAGATCTACACCATTTGCAGAATTCGCCTTTATGTACTGCACCAGAAATGCTCCTCCAGTCCGGGATTGGAGTGAAATATCTGGTGATGCACAAATAATTAGCAATTTTTCAAAGCTTTTTCACCTCTTGTGGAGTAAAAGCTTAGATGAAGCGGCCCAAGGATCTATCCATGCTTGGGATACTTGGTTTCATTATTTGGTGAAAGTCCCATCCCCACATTTCTGAAAATTTCATGACTAGTGATGATCACATTTTTAAAAGTAATACTAAGAACAATCTATAAAAAAATAAAGACACAGTCCCACAAACACACCCACCGAACTGGAGCTACGACATATTAAACATTATTCAGTTAACATTTAATGACCCCCATTGATTAATTTTTACGGCTATCTATAAATGGTCTCCTTCATTACTAACAAGATCCTAATTCCAATGTTCCGATTTCGATTACTCCTCGTGACTAATAGAAGCTGTGAATATTACGCTCCTCATTAAACAGGGAGCAGTGTTCCTATAAGACATCATTATTTGGTCACACGTGTCACATTCACACGAGTCTGTTTGTATACGGTCTAGAATATTATAGGGGAGTGTAATACCATATAATCATGCCAGGATCTGTGGATAGGCCTGATCGTGTTCTGCCGGGGCAGGCCTGGGTCTATTACATCATTAGATCACTTTGTTTGTAAACATGCCAGTATAAAATCATTATTACTATGTTTATCTTATCCTACAAATGGTGTAATTGTTCGGGATGATTTGCCCGTGGGTGAGAGCCTCCATGGATATTAAGAGACTTGCACAAGGATTATTTGTTCTATTAGAATGAGAATACACACATTATTGACGGACCTTATATGATATTCCTTTTAAGTTTAATTATTACAGAAATAATATTTCTAGGCATCAGATCAACACTCATTTGGCCGACGGATCATTTCAATGACTCCTCCATGCAAAAGCAAACTCTGCATCCATTTTAAATAGTGAGTAAAACGAACAAATAATCAGGCATGTTGTAATGCAATATGCCCAATCCTTTTCTTACACCAATATCTGCCCCATCAAAGAGAGCCAAGACCCCACATACAAGATTTCTCCCGTTCATCCCCCATATTCAAATTCTCTGCCCCAACATGAGACTCTCGCCTTCTGTAAAAACCTTTAACCTCCCTGGCGGTATGATTATGTCAGGAATTTTGTGCTAAAAAGCGGTACCATTTTTTTTTTTATTTCTTTTATGGGCAGAAATTTTATACATTTGTATTTTCCGCCCAGTTCCGCCTCCAACCCAGTTCCGCCTCCAATGAGCCGCTGCGGCTCACAGAGACGGAACCAGGAAGTCATATGGAGGCATCCGAAGGAGCTCTCACCGGCGATGACAGCGGGGACATCACTGGATGTCCCTGTGACAGAGGAGAGGAGGGTAACTGAGGGTGTTCCCGCCCCTCTTCTCGTCTGCAGCCCAGGCTCTAACCCCAACACCCTAGTCCTAACCCTAAAGGCCCCGTCACACGGGGCGACGGGGCTGGAGATGTCGCGGTGAATGGCGGGGGCGCGCGCACACCTCTCCCCGCCACCAGCGCCGTCCCCCGTTTAGACGGGGCGACTCCTCCAGCCCCGTGCCGGCGACCTGTAGGGCGGCATCGCCGCCGGGGTGTCTAACAACCCCGGCGGCGATGCAGGACAATGGGAGCCTATGGCTCCCATCGCCTAACAGGTCGCCGCCGCCCGATTACATGGGACGATGTGTGCACATCGCCCCATGATGGTCGCCAGGTTTCACAGCACTGCTGTGAAACCAGGCGACCGGCTGGGACTGGCGACATCGCCCCTTTACATGTGGCGACGTAGGGGCGATGACGCCGGCGATAGGCCACGTCTCCGCATGAATGGGCAGCGATATCGCCCCGTGTGACGGGGCCCTTACCCTAACCCTAGCCCTAACCCTAACCCTAGCCCTAACAATAACCCTAGCCCTAACAATAACCCTAACAATAACCCTAGCCCTAACCCTAGCCCTAACCCTAGCTCTGGAGAAGGGAGCGGTGCCACATCACTGACATGGCGCCGGCGGTAAGACCCGATGCCCCAGCCCTCTCCCCCCGGCTCTGAGAGCACCCCGGCCCCCAGTCCTCAGCACCGGGAGCAGGGGCGGGCGGCGGTGCTCTCACAGCACTACCCCCCCCCGGTCCACAGCAGCGGGAGCAGGGCGCGGGCGGCGGTGCTCCCCGCCGGTCCTCAGCAGCGGGAGCAGGGACGGGCGGCGGTGCTCCCCGCCGGTCCTCAGCAGCGGGAGCAGGGGCGGGCGGCAGTGCTCTCACAGCACGCACCCCCCCCCCCCCCGCTGGTCCACAGCAGCGGGAGCAGGGGCGGCTAAAGTAGGGAGCAGGGGCTCGGGGTTACCGCTTCTGGCAGTAAAAGTTAACCCCGAGTCACACTCGGGAATACCGCTAGGCAGGTTAAATAGGAACCTGAACCTGAAGACCCCCCTCTTTCGACAAGCCTACAACCTGCAGTGATCCTCAGTCCACCAAACTGCTGCATGACCATCTCTATCCTCTCCATCTGTGTCCTCACCCATCCCTTGTAGACTGTGAGCCCTTGTGGGCAAGGTCCTCTCTCCTCACCTGCTGTATCCTCACCCATCTCTTGTAGACTGAGTCCTCGCAGGCAGGGTCCTCTCTCCTTCTGTACCTATGTGTGCTTTGTATTGCTCATAATTATCGTACTTGTCCATGTATGCCCATTTCACATGTAAAGCACAATGGAATAAATGGCGCTATATAGGTCTGGCACCTATTGGAAGTAGCAATCCTAAAAGTCAACCCTTTATTAAGCTATGACTTAGGATAATAACCAAAACAGAATCTCAATTTGCAGACAGTGTTCAAGGCGATTTCCCCTTGTCAGTGCAAAGTATGAGATCTGGTTTAGCTAGGTGAGAGGTTAAGAAAATGGGGTAAGGTTTTTTTCTTGTGGAGAGAGAGGTCAGGTCTGGCATGCCAGTATGAGGACACAAATGTCTGCAATGCTTCTCAGGGAAATTAAATATGCACATTGACTATTCTGAGAAGACGAGGGCTTAATTTACCCCTAAGATTCCCAGTCTTAGCCTCTCACCTAGCTAAACCAGATCTCATACTTGCACTGACAAGGAGAAAACACCCTGAAAACTGTCTGCAAATTGAGATTCTGGTTTAGTTATTATCCTAAGGGCCACGTCTAACACACAGATATTTCTGCAGATATTGTTCACAGATCTCTGGTTGCAGTGAAATCATGGACACATTGCTCCATTTTGTGGCTGTGTACAAATGTAACAATGTGTCCATGATTTCACTGCAACCAGAGATCTGCCAACAATCTCTTCACAATTATCTGTGTGTGAGACGTGGCCCTAAGTCATAACTCGTTAAACACCCCAAAACTCCATATCTAAAAATTGAGATTCTGTTATCCAAAGTAATATAGCAAGACTCAATAAAGGGTCACTATTGACTTTTAAGATTGCTACTTCCAATAAGTTTACATATTTCATTTCACAGAGGAGCATTGCAGGTGTTTAAGTCTCCTCATACCGGCATGTCAGATCCGACATATCACTCTCCATAAGGAGAAAACTCACTCCAAGGATCCATCAGACGTCCCTTCTGCCGGGATGCCACAGAAGACCTGGCATCCCGCCTTGTGACAGCCACAGATCGCAATTGCTTAGTAATTGTAATTAATTAGAAATTGTATTGCTTTAAGATTACTTTATGCATAGAGCCATATTTTGTCACTGTACAGTGGTGGTAATTTAAGCACTATGAGTACGGTGGTATTATTTATTTTACTCACTTATAGAGCGCCATTAATACCGCAGCGCTTTACAGACATCAACATCACTGTCCCCATTGGGGCTCACAATCTAATTCCCTATCAGTACATCTTTGGAGTTGGGTTGAAATCTGAGAACCTGGAGGAAATCCACATTGTGCGAGCACCGCACGGTGGGCACTGTGCGAGCACCGCACGGTGGGCACTGTGCGAGCACCGCACGGTGGGCACTGTGCGAGCACCGCACGGTGGGCACTGTGCGAGCACCGCACGGTGGGCACTGTGCGAGCACCGCACGGTGGGCACTGTGCGAGCACCGCACGGGTGGGCACTGTGCGAGCACAGCAGGGTGGGCACTGTGCGAGCACAGCAGGGTGGGCACTGTGCGAGCACAGCAGGGTGGGCACTGTGCGAGCACAGCAGGGTGGGCACTGTGCGAGCACAGCAGGGTGGGCACTGTGCGAGCACAGCAGGGTGGGCACTGTGCGAGCACAGCAGGGTGGGCACTGTGCGAGCACAGCAGGGTGGGCACTGTGCGAGCACAGCAGGGTGGGCACTGTGCGAGCACAGCAGGGTGGGCACTGTGCGAGCACAGCAGGGTGGGCACTGTGCGAGCACAGCACGGGAGGGCACTGTGCGAGCACAGCACGGAGGGCACTGTGCGAGCACAGCACGAGGGGCACTGTGCGAGCACAGCACGGTAGGGCACTGTGCGAGCACAGCACGGGAGGAGCACTGTGCGAGCACAGCACGGTGGGCACTGTGCGAGCACAGCACGTGGGCCACTGTGCGGGCACAGCACGGTGGGCACTGTGGCGAGCATTGCAGCACGGGTGCTGGCACCCCGTGCGAGCACAGTATGGTGAGCACAGCACGGTGGGCACTGTGTGAGCACCGCACGGTGGGCACTGTGTGGGCGCTGTGCGAGCACAGCACTGTGGGCGCTGTGCGAGCACAGCACGGTGGGCGCTGTGCGAGCACAGCACGGTGGGCGCTGTGCGAGCACAGCACGGTGGGCGCTGTGCGAGCACAGCACGGTGGGCGCTGTGCGAGCACAGCACGGTGGGCGCTGTGCGGAGCACAGCACGGTGGGCAATGTGTGAGCTCAGTATGGTGGCATTACGTGAGCACAGTATGGTGACATTACGTGAGCACAGTATGGTGGCATTATGTGAGCACAGTATGGTGGCATTATGTGAGCACAGTATGGTGGCATTATGTGAGCACTTTAAGTATATGGTGGTATTTACATCATGTAGTTCCTATATTTAGACATTGCGCAGAATATTTTTACAGTATGTAGTGATATACAAGTAAGGAAAATTACAGTACTTTTGGAAACAATAGAGTTAGACCCTAATTATTAGATAAAATATGACTATTTGTACACACTAACCATTCATACACCTACAGTAGGTCTTGTACAATGCACTCGAGCATAAATGCGACCTTGAGTGGTGGGGAAAAGAGATCTGCTACAGCAAGGTGCCGCCTGGCCAAGGACAAAGCAGCCCAAGATCATCAGTTTTTCTAAAGCGTGTTATTTCTGGAAGGGAGTATCATGAAACTATACAAAATCCTTGTAACGTTCTTTGCAGAATGTGTAGGCATGTACAGTTTTGATCACCCATATGATGTATGTTTACATCCGGTTGGGGATGGTCTCATTGAATAATGGCATACAACACAATAGTCCGGGTGGAGCGGTCATGGCTGACTAGCAAAGCAAATAAGTTTTCAGCCCTGTTCTTCAGAGAGGTTGAATAACTTATCTAAAGTAAGGTACAAAGTTGTGTGCCAGTTTCTCCGAGAACA
The DNA here is from genome assembly GCA_033576535.1 of Allobates femoralis. Lineage (NCBI taxonomy): Eukaryota > Metazoa > Chordata > Amphibia > Anura > Aromobatidae > Allobates > Allobates femoralis. The sequence continues at coordinate 49,347,294 of JARQOC010000004.1, forward strand.
AAGAGTCACTACCAGCGGTTTCTGATGTCGGCAGATGCCATCGGAGCAGAATGAGGGCTTTGTTTTCCTGACACATCTACAATTACCGTACTGCAGCTCGTCTTCGCTTTATTTTTAGGTGGAATGAGAATGAATCTCTGGGGCTGCAGGCAGTGGTGTAATATGAAGCTCATGGGCCCTGAGGCAAAAGCTCCAATGGGGCCCCCCAATTATTGCAAATCTCTAATAGCATTAGTCTTTCTATAAGCCTATGGAACCTTTGGGGTCCCATAGGCTCCAGGGCCCGGGTATGATTGCAACCCCTGCACCTGTAGTAGGTACACCTCTGGTTGTAGGGCACTTTCCTATAATGAGCAATCACCATTTTTGTTTTAATAAAACAAATAGTACACGTAAAAGTAAGAAAAACTTCTATCTCCTCCATGTATGGAATTAAAACAAAAATGGCGGTTACTCTTTAGCTTCTTTTAGGTCGATCACGGGGGGAAAGCACTCAGAACGATCTTCTGATCTGCCTTACAGGTCATCAAAGTGATCATTTCATATTTATCCTTCATCTTTAGACTCTGACGCAATGTGTGAATGGAAGTTTTAAGACCCCTTCAGGAAAAGAAGAAACTCCCCAAAAAACAGTATTTTGGAAAATTGAGACGTTCCCTTTGATTAGACCAAGCCATCATGAGGTGCTTCAAAAATGTCACATGCCGTTTTGTTTTTTATCCACCGGGCATTTTTAAGTGCGCAAAAAAACCTCCTTATGTTCACATAGCAAGGCGAATTTCTCAAAAAAAATTTAAGTTTTCCAAATTGTTTTAAGCATTTTTATGTAGAATGATCGAGCAGGTCACCAATATAAAAAAAAATTAAATAAACAGACCTAAAAAAAGACTCAGTGTGAAGAAAGCCTAAGGCGATATATCACGTATTTGATGCCATTTAGAATCACTTAGTTACTGTAAGGGAAATATCCAATCAGCACCTAAATGAGGTTTACAGAGACGTTTCGTTCTGGGACATGTTGCAGGTGATCTTCTCACATGTATCTATGACATATCGGATGGTTGGGTCATGGTCACCTTTGGAACCAGTTTTTTCCTGTGAAAACTTGGCAGCTCCTATAATTTTGCACTGTCATACATTTCAGCTCACGTAATTTCTACCCATCCATTGACCCATAGGTCCGTCCTTAATAGATCACCAGTTTTATTCCGTCTGCAGGACTTCTCCTGTGCTGCCCCTATTCTGTGGGACTAAGGGTACCATCACACTTGGCGATACACCAGCGATCCCGACAGCGATACGACCTGGTAGGGATCCCTGGTGCGTCGCTGTTGGGATTGCTGGTAAGATGTCAAACAGTCAGATCTCACCAGCGACGCAACAACAATCTGGAATGATACGGAGGTCGTTGGGACCCTGTTTCTCAGACCTGTAGTATTGAGGTCCTTGGTCATTGTCCCTGTCAAATACACCGATGCATGCTCCCTAGCGAGATCGCTGGTGAGGTCGTTGTTGCATCACCAAATTTGTGGCTTGGCAGCAATCTCGCTTAGTGTGACGGGGGCTTTAGGCTACATACACGCCACGGATAAGAATTTACCTTGTGTCCGTAGCCTTTCCGATGTATTCTGTTACGTTCCTACAGGCTCCCATTGAGACAGAGCCCCAAAGTGTGTTATATTGATCTCTTTCCAGCAGGTATGCATCTGTATACAGTTTAGGTCCCTTTCACATCAGCGTTTTTACCCGGATCCAGCCTATCCGGACAAAAAAAAGCATCTGCCGCCTAATGGCCGCACTGGCAGCAAGCCCCATGCATTGTCTATGGGGCTTATGGCAAGTGTGGTATTGCCGCGATGTGGCACTTCCGGTAGTTGTGGCCGCAAAAACAAACGTGGTTAGCTTCGGTTATTTTCCGCAGCCGCACTTGCCGCAAATATTGGATCGCGGCTATACCGCACTTGCCGCAAGCCCCATAGACAAAGCATGGGGCTTGCCTCAAGTGCAGCCGTTAGGCGGCAAATGCTGTTTTCTGGCCAGATCTCCCAGATCCGGAGAGAAATGCTAGTGTGAGAGGGGCCTTATTCTATTGTATATGAAAGCAGAGCTGACTATTAGGGATGGACGAGTATACTCGCTACTATTCGGCACTCGTCGAATAGTAGCGGTATTTGTGTACTCGCTACTCGCCGAGTAAATTAGGATTACTCGGGAGTAGCAAGTACCGAATACTTTTGCAGTGTATCAGTAGATACACTGCAAAAGTCCTGTAAAAGAGAGAAAAAGTTGTTAAAAAAAAAAAAAAAAAAAATCGGATACTCACCTTAACCGACGGCTGTACCGGGACCGGCCGATGCACGTCTATTCATGGAAAAGGACCTTTCCCTCTCTCAGCCAATCAGATGGCTGGGAGAGATCTGGCCAATCAAATGCCGCCAAGTCACAATGACGTAATCGCTAGCAGCCACCTGATTGGCCAGATGGAAAGGTCCTCTCAGGTACACCGAGGACTTTTCCATCTGGCCAATCAGGTGGCCGCTAGCGATTACGTCATTGTGACGTAGCGGCATCTGATTGGCTGAGAGAGGGAAAGTCCTTTTCCATGAATGGACGTGCATCGGCCGGTCCCGGTACAGCCGTCGGTTAAGGGGAGTATCCGATTTTTTTATTTTTTAACCACTTTTTCTCTCTTTTACAGGACTTTTGCAGTGTATCTATTGATACACTGCAAAAGTATTCGGAATCGCTATACTCGCAACGACTAGCGAGTACCGCTACCTACTCGTTGCGGGTATAGCGATTCCGAATAGTAAGGTATTCGCCCATCCCTACTGACTATAGATTTCCTTGCAGGAGCCCTCTTTACCGTAAAGTGTAACAGTATAGGTTTCTTTAAAGCATGGGAGAGGAACGTTTTTTTTCTTTATTACATCCTCAATTGCCAGTTACACCATGACAGTGGAAAGTCCATGCTTTTTTATTTTCCCTTGGGAAGTGTCAGCCCATCACAACTTCCCTTACCCTCATCATCCACTCAGTGGTTTGGCCTTGATTACCCAGCACTTAAAGACTTTGTCAATCCTGTTATTCTCAATGGGCAACAGCTATGGATCCATCACAGAGCAAGAACCAGATTCCAAGAGGGTATAGAGACAGGGGAATGAGGGACAGGGAATAGGACTGGTAAAAAAAAAAAAAAATATTATACATATATACAGTACAGACCAAAGGTTTGGACACACCTTCTCATTTAAAGAGTTTTCTTTATTTTCAGGACTATGAAAATTGTAGATTCACACGGAAGATCTCCAAAGTAAAAGAAAGGGATTTTTTCATGTGCTGCCTCCTGACAATAGGCGATCCAAATATTATTCAAACTGTTCTTTATTACTCTACGCGTTTCGTGAGAACTTCTCACTTCTCAGGAGTTATACAAAGGTAACTTTGTATAACTCCTGAGGAAGTGAGAAGTTCTCACGAAACGCGTAGAGTAATAAAGAACAGTTTGAATAATATTTGGATCGCCTATTGTCAGGAGGCAGCACATGAAAAAATCCCTTTCTTTTACTTTGGAGATCATCATTTTTACTGGGAGGTGCAGCAGCCAGATACGCATTTAAGGTGTTGTGACTGGGCACAACCTAAAATGGTGAGCACAACACACACCTACATGACCATTAATCACACAGTTAAGACCCTATTTTGCGCTATTTCTCCCCCCTTTAGTATATAGTAGAAGATTCACACTGAAGGAATCAAAACTATGAATTAACACATGAGGAATTATATATTTAACAAAAAAGTGTGAATCAACTGAAAATATGTCATATTCTAGGTTCTTCAAAGTAGCCACCTTTTGCTTTGATTACTGCTTTATACACTCTTGGCATTCTCTCGATGAACTTCAAGAGGTAGTCACCGGAAATGGTCTTGCAACGGTCTTGAAGGAGTTCCCATTACAGAGATTGTTTGCAGATCTCTGGTTGCAGTGAAATCATGGACACATTGTTACATTTGTACACAGCCACAAAATAGAACAATGTGTCCATGATTTCACTGCAACCACAGATCTGTGAATAATCTCTGCACAATTATCTGTGTGTGCAACAGGGCCTTAAGACATATTTTCAGTTGATTCACACTGTTTTGTTAAGTATATAATTCCACATGTGTTAATTCATAGTTTTGATGCCTTCAGTGTGAATCTACAATTTTCATAGTCATGAAAATACAGAAAACTCTTTGAATGAGAAGGTGTGTCCAAACTTTTGTTCTTCATTAAATAGTATCCGTCAAAGGTCTGCAATGCTGGAATTGGTGCAAACGGAGCATTCTTTGACAAAAGCAAAGTTTGAAGGAGAAAAATAATATTTCAAATAAAAAATCATTGTTTTTAACCTGGTCAATGTCTGGACTATTTTCTATTCATTTTGTAACTCATTTGATAAACAAAAGTATGAGTTTTCATGGAAAACACAAAATAGGCTGTATATGCTGCATTGCTTATTCATCATGTTTATCATGTCGTTACCATGCGGATGGGCTTCTCCCTCAGATCGCTGGTCTTCACAGGCTCTCCTTGGTGCACAGGGGGGAACCCCTTGCGGGACAGGAGGAGCAGCAGGCCAGCATTGTCCCGAGGCGGGGAGCTGTCATGGGGCGATGCTCTGCGGTAGGCTCTGCAGTACACATCCGCGGACAGTAGGAGGCTGATCACCGCTGGCTTGACATGCTCCTGTTCATATTGGTCTGTGTAGCAGGGCGAGCATAGTTCTTCTGGCACCTCTGAAAGAGATAATATAGACAGAATGCTAATTAGCCATTTCACTTATGGTACATTGCTTTCTAATGAAAATTAATATCTGGAAAAGCAGGGTGACAACGGATGACCTGAAAGACATCCGTATTCACAGACACAACCCTCAGCCTATTATTATTGCTCACATTTTCCATTCAGTGACATCGTGAAATGTTTAAAAAGCTCAAAGTAAAAGGTGATAACTCATGGAAAAATTTGGAAAATTTTAGCCAAGTTTCCTGAACGTCATGGCACAACGCTTGGATGAAACAATGGTGTCCAGGCACACATTCAGGGGATGGCAAATGCAGGAATGGACAGGTGCAGGGGCGCAACTACAACTGGTGCAGGGGTTGCAATCGCACCTGGGCCCTAGAGCCTAGGGGGCCCCAAATGTCCCTTTGGCCCATAGAAAAAGACTATTGCTATTAAAGACTTGCAATAATTGGGGCTCCGTTGGAGCTTTAGCATCTGGGTCCACGAGCTTCAAGTTACGCCACTGGACGGGTGCATGGTCTGTAAGGGCAAAGCTTTAAAGAAAAATTTGATACTAAACTTTGCCCATCCACTATAGCATCTCCAGCACAACCAGCTCTTAACACCTTCACAACATCCGCTGTACATGGAGAGAGCTACAACTGCGCCGGCTCACAGGCAGAACCAGCAAAATCATCAGCGGCTGTCTGCCATGTATCAGACTGTCAAGAGTAAAAGATCAGCAATCAGGGCTAGGAAAATTATGCTCTATCCTGGCAATAGGTTAAAAAAAAAAAAAATTATATATATATATATTTTTATATATTTGACATTGCAGCATTCCAGAACAACACTAGTTAGCCCATTCAGTGAACAAAATAAAATAAACGTTGCAAAAAACAATGCTTTTTCATCAAATTACCGGAAAAAGTGGATTTAAAACGCAATCAAAAAGACACGTGTAAAGAAAAATGGTACAGCTGAAAATGTCTTCATGTCTTGCAAAAAGCAAGCCCCCTGCTCCGCTCCATCTGCAGAAGAATAAAGCTACAGCTCTCAGAATACAGCGATGCAAACAATTCCTTTTACTGTAAAATTGCTTTTATTGTGTAAAAGTAGCAAAACATTAAAAAAAACTATATAAGGGCCCTTTCACATCAGCGTTTTTTTAAATTTGCGGCAGATGCGGTGAAAAAACCGCATCTGCCGCAACTGCCGCATAACTGTTCCACTTGCGGCACGGTTGCGGTTTTTTCCATAGGAAGTATAGGGGGACTTGCGGCAGATGCGGCAAGTGCGGTATTGCACTTGCGGCAGGTGCGGCAGAGAAAAAAACCGCGGCTTACTGCGGTTTTTTTCTCTGCCGCACCTGCCGCAAGTGCAATACCGCACTTGCCGCATCTGCCGCAAGTCCCCCTATACTTCCTATGGAAAAAACCGCAACCGTGCCGCAAGTGGAACCGTTATGCGGCAGTTGCGGCAGATGCGGTTTTTTCACCGCATCTGCCGCAAATTTAAAAAAACGCTGATGTGAAAGGGCCCTTAATGTGGCATCGCTGTAATCACATTGAGATGAAGAATAAACCTGTCTTATTAATTTTACCACACTGTGAGCGGAATAAAAAAAAAGTATCAAAAACAATTCCTGAATTGACATATGTTCATTCTGCCTCCCAAATACCAGAATTGATCGCGATGAAAAAACAAGCAAAAAGTACCAGAAAAAAAGGTCAACTTGTCCTGCAAAAAAAAAAAACAAGCTCTTACGTGACTGTTGGCAGAAATACAGAAAAGAACTATATTTTTGTTAAATAAAAAAAAAAATAAAAAAATGTTGTGATAATAACCAAACAAAAAATATACATGGTCGCTTTCACATCTGCTATTATTGTAATTTGTGCCAGATCCAGCAGATGTCACCGGATCGGCTGCATAATGGCCGACTTGCAGCACCGAACCGGCAAGCCCCATTCATTCTCGGCCGCTTCGCTGATTGGTCGCCGCGGCGACCAATCAGAGACTTGGCGGGCGGTTTGAATACCACTTACGTCATTAGTCGCCGCGGCTGTGATATTGTCGCGGAATTTGAACTGCCAGTCATGGTGTGATGCAGTTCACTAGTGTTTACAAGGCTGTCGGTCACTGTGACGCACTTCACTCCTGTCTACAAGGCTGTCAGTCAGTGTCATGAACTTCACTCCTGTCTACAAGGCTGTCAGTCAGTGTCACAAACTTTACTCATAAAAGATGCATAGAGAGATGATAAATAAATATAGCATACATAGACAATAGTCACATAGGTAGATGATCGATAGATATCGTGTATTCATTGCATTATTCTTAAATCTTCATAAATAAACTATACATATTCTAGAATACCCGATGCGTTAGAATCGGGCCAACATGCAGTGATTATAATTATATATATATATATATCCATGTATAATATATATATATATATATATATATATATATATATATATCTATCTATATCTATCTATATCTATCTATATCTATCTATATCTATCTATATCTATCTATATCTATCTATATCTATATCTATCTATCTATATCTATCTATATCTATATCTATCTATATCTATCTATATCTATCTATATCTATCTATATCTATCTATATCTATATCTATCTATATCTATCTATCTATCTATCTATCTATCTATCTATCTATCTATCTATCTATCTATCTATATGGGCTGAAAGTACACACTCCCAGCTGCAATATGAGAGTTTCCATATCCAAATCGGAGAAAGGGTTTAGGAATCATAGCTCTGTAATGCATAGCCTCCTCTTTTTCAAGGGACCAAAAGTAATTGGACAATGGACTCTAAGGGCTGCAATTAACTCTGAAGGCTTCTCCCTCGTTAACCTGTAATCAATGAAGTAGTTAAAAGGTCAGGGGTGGATTCCAGGTGTGTGGTTTTGCATTTGGAAGCTGTTGCTGTGACCAGACAACATGCCGTCAAAGGAACTCTCAATTGAGGTGAAGCAGAACATCCTGAGGCTGAAAAAAAAGAAAAAATCCATCAGAGCGATAGCAGACATGCTTGGAGTAGGAAAATCAACAGTTGGGTACATTCTGAGAAAAAAGGAATTGACTGGTGAGCTTGGGAACTGTAAAAGGCCTGGGCGTCCACGGATGACAACAGTGGTGGATGATCGCCGCATACTTTATTTGGTGAAGAAGAACCCGTTCACAACATCAACTGAAGTCCAGAACACTCTCAGTGAGAGTGTGTGTATCTGTCTCTAAGTCAACAGTAAAGAGAAGACTCCATGACAGTAAATACAAAGGGTTCACATCTAGATGCAAACCATTCATCAATTCCAAAAATAGACAGGCCAGAGTTAAATTTGCTGAAAAACACCTCAAGAAGCCAGCTCAGTTCTGGAAAAGTATTCTATGGACAGATTAGACAAAGATCAACCTGTACCAGAATGATGGGAAGAAAAAAGTTTGGAGAAGAAAGGGAACGGCACATGATCCAAGGCACACCACATCCTCTGTAAAACATGGTGGAGGCAACGTGATGGCATGGGCATGCATGGCTTTCAATGGCACTGGGTCACTTGTGTTTATTGATGACATAACAGCAGACAAGAGTAGCCGGATGAATTCTGAAGTGTACCGGGATATACTTTCAGCCCAGATTCAGCCAAATGCTGCAAAGTTGATTGGACGGCGCTTCATAGTACAGATGGACAATGACCCCAAGCATACAGCCAAAGCTACCCAGGAGTTCATGAGTGCAAAAAAGTGGAACATTCACAATGGCCAAGTCAATCACCAGATCTTAACCCAATTGAGCATGCATTTCACTTGCTGAAATCCAGACTTAAGACGGAAAGACCCACAAACAAGCAAGACCTGAAGGCTGCGGTTGTAAAGGCCTGGCAAAGCATTAAGAAGGAGGAAACCCAGCGTTTGGTGATGTCCATGGGTTCCAGACTTAAGGCAGTGATTGCCTCCAAAGGATTCGCAACAAAATATTGAAAATAAAAATATTTTGTTTGGGTTATGTTTATTTGTCCAATTACTTTTGACCTCCTAAAATGTGGAGTGTTTGTAAAGAAATGTGTACAATTCCTACATTTTCTATCAGATATTTTTGTTCAACCCTTCAAATTAAACGTTACAATCTGCACTTGAATTCTGTTGTAGAGGTTTCATTTCAAATCCAATGTGGTGGCATGCAGAGCCCAACTCGCCAAAATTGTGTCACTGTCCAAATATTTCTGGCCCTAACTGTGTGTATATGTATATGTATATGTATATGTATATATATATATATATATATATATATATATATATATATATATATATATATATATATATATATATATATATATATATAAGCTAGCCGCTCATCTTCCGGGTGCTCGCGGCCGAAGTATCCTGACCAGCACTAGCTATCTCTGTCAGTGTGACACGTAGCAGTGACCAGGACCAGCTGTGAGATCGCTGATCCTATCAGAATGGCCTGGACCATTTTTTGATCGTTGGGACCCTGCTGGGCAGCATGCATTGGTGTGTTTCACGGGGACAATGACCTCAATACCAAGCCATCGAGTGACAGGGTCCCAACGACCGCCATATCGTTGCTGCATCGCCATCGCTGGTGAGATCTGACTGTTTGACATCTCACCAGCGACCACGTAGTGACGCTCCAGCGATCCCTACCAGGTCGTATCAATTTGCCGGGATCGCTGGAGTATGGCCAAGTGTGACGGTACCTTACTGATCGCTGGTGAGGTGTCACACATGTAGATATATTGAACGAAGACGCGTCGCTGATTGGGGAAAATCCTGTGTATTCATTGCATTATTTTTAAATCTTCATAAATAAACTACATACATATTCTAGAATACCCGATGTGTTCAAATCAGGCTACCATCTAGTATATATATATTTTATCAGAATTACTAGGTTCCATTGAAGCGTTCCAGAGTTATTTCCACACAGTTCAGAATTGGAAAAATTGGTATGGTCAAGAAGATAAAAACAGGCGAAGGGGTTAAAGTTGGGAAGCTTGTAATTAAGAAGATAACCAAACTTTCCTGAAAGCTACATAACATAAGAATACAACTTGGAAACCATAGTGGACAAGATCTGTTAAAAAGGGTTTTCCCATATTCACCATGTAATTTTAGAATAAAGTTTAAATATTAACTATTCATTCAATATCATTAATCATACTCAATTTAATCCTTTTTTTGTTTAAATAATTTAACAAAAATATTCTGCACCATTTTTCACATATCACCCCTTCTTATGATGTCTTTCAATGGTCTATTTTCTCTTAAAGGGAACCTGCCACCAGGTTCTTGCCATTCCATCTAAGAGCAGCATAATGTAGAGACAGAGACCCTAATTCCAGGGATGTGTCACTTACTGAGCTGCTTGCTGTCATTTTGATAAAATTAGTGTTTTCTCTGATGTGATTTAACAGTTTGTGAATATGCCAGACTACCAGACTAATGATAAAATTACTGTTTAATCATCCGGAGATTATCCATACTACACTGAGCAGCCCTATAAAGTAACATTACTGGAATCAGGATCTTAGGTCCTACATTATGCTACTCTCAGAATAGGTTGCAAAAACCTGGTGACATGTTCCCTTTAAATTTACATTGGCACAGTCCTGTAATTCCAGTGCACCTGGTTAATACTGTGCAGTTCAGTATGTCTCTTTAGCGGTCTAGAATTGATCTTCTACTGTGAGGGATGAGGTCGTGTAACAGGGCAAAGCATCCTCATAACATTGCATAGCTCATAGCCCGGAAGCAGCAATGCCCGTGTACTGGTAGCTAAACAATGTACCACAGGATTGAGCTGCAGATAGAGGGGACAGAAAAGAGATATACTGCAGGATGGGACTGTATATAGAAGGGACAGAAAGGAAAGATATACATTACAGCATGGGCCTATACATAGAGGAGACAGAAAGGAGCAATGTACTGCAGGATGTGGCTGTATGTAGAAAGGGAAAGAAATAGTGCAGGGCAACCTTAAACTCTAGGCCTCCAGGGCTGCCAACAGTGCAGGTATTCAGGATCTCCTTAGTATTGTACAGGTTATAAATGAATCACCTACACAGGTGCCGATTCAATGACCTCTGCAATGCTAAGGAAATCCTGAAAACATGCATCGTAAGCAGCCCTTGAGCCCTGGAGTTTGAGATTCCTGGTGTACGGTATAGATGGGACAGAAAGGAGGGATATACTGCAGGATTGGGGCTATTAATAGAGGGGTTGAGAGACTAAATACTGCAGGACAAGACTGAAAATAAGAGTTGTACTGCAAAATGGCGCTCTGTGTACAAGGGCTGAGATTAGTTGAGCTGTGTTTGTTGTCAGAGTTCAGTGTTGTGAAGCTTCAAATGCTGCTCTATTGATTCATGTTGTAGAGGATTATCTTCTGCCATACGCATCAATAGAACGACATCTGCAGTTTCATATAAGTTCTCCCTCTGCAGCAGGAAGCAAACACAGCTCAACACTGCCATAGTGGAAGAGTGTAGAATAGTTGAGCTCTGCTAGTCTGCTATAACCAGTTAATGATATAAAACCACACAGCAGCTATACTAATGTAGAAGGCAGAAGATAAAATCTGTCATGCAGTGTTCTAAAGAATGGAATCGCTTATATTAACTTGATGATATTTCAGAAGTGGAACTGGTCATAAATATACTGAAATGAAGCAAGGTGCTACTGGGAAACTTTCTTTTTGCAGAAAATAATAAGTATCCATTCATCTGGATGCAGAAAGGGGCAGATAGAGATGAAAAAGAAACAAAGGAACAAGAAAAAAAAAAGTTTGTTTGGCTTAGAGTATTAACAATGAATATGCATTTACTGTGTTTTGTGAAAAATTATTATTATTCTGGGGAAAACCCTTTAAGTAATGCCATATAACATTGGAATTCAGTATTCTATACCTTCGGCACAATGCTATATCATGTTGCACAGCTGCAGTAAGTGTAGGACATACGTCACTTAACCGCGTCCAGCGCAGACATGGTTAAGTACCCGGAATTTATAATCCCATCAGGCTTTATACAATACAGAACAGAAAACTGTTGAGAGGATAATGAGAGTTACTGATTTATAAACCTCATTATATACTAAACTATGGACACAGGACAAGGGGATCTGTGCTACTTAGGAAAAGCTCCAGTGTCGCCCACCTCAGTAGAAAACGTGCCAATAATGGGCAAATCTACCATGGTATGCAGCAATGGTCAAAGAAAAAAAGTGGGTAACTAGCGAAAGAACTGGTATAACACCACCCAGAATGGTGGCCATCCAGGTGTCCCTGTCTCCTTAAAGGCAGGGCTGTAGAGTCAGAATCAATGGAGTTGGTACCCATTTTGGTTGAGTCGACATCAAAGTTGGATTCTGGTAAATTGAGGAGTCGGACGTTTGGCTTACCGACTCCAAAGCTCTTCTCTTAAAAGGCAAACATGTTATGGTAAGTATCAATAGGGAAACCATGGAATAAATGAAAAGGAAAGAAAAAGTTCAACTCACAGTTAGGGGCCTTTCACACTAGAATTTGTCCGGACTCGGGAGATCCGGACAGAAAACCACATTTGCCGCCTAATGGCTGCACTTGCGGTACACTTGCGGCAAGCCCCATGCATTGTCTATGGGGCTTGCGGCAAGTGCAGTATTGCCGCGATCCGGCACTTGCAACAGTGAAAAAAAAAAAAAAACACGGTCAGCTGTAGGTTTTTTTGCGCAGCCGCAACTGCTGCAAGTGCTGCATTGTGGCGATCCCGCACTTGCCACAAGCCCATAGACAATGCATGGGGATTGCTGTAAGTGTGGCGCAAGTGCAGCCATTAGGCAGCAAATGCGGTTTTCTGTCCAGATCCAGAAAGAAACACTAGTGTGAAAGGGGCCTTACTGTACTTTTATTTTCCTTTTTTTTTCAATAAAAGTTGCAAGTTTGGCAACTAAAACGATGTAATTCAATCTCAAAAATCAGGGTTATGGAGTCAGAGTCCATCTTGGTGGAGTTGAAGTTGGAGTCAGATTTAGGGAAATTGAGGGGTCAGGGTCGGAGTTGGAGTCAGATGTTTGGCTTACCGACTCCACAGCCCTGGTATAATTAGGGTATATCCACAAAATATGACAAAAATATATGCTAGGTCGGACCCACAAGTATCTAATAATGAGGTCCACTCATGCTCCCATGTCAGTGGAGAGGTTGGCCATACGTGTGCGTCCGTCTTCATTCATTGTATGGCAGCGATCACCACCTCTCCACTGACAACATCACAATTCGGGGCACCATTGTGTGGAGTGATGTCGGTGCTTTTGGGTGGGACCTGCACCTATCATGTATTTATCCATCCGAGATGGAAACACCTCTGTAACCTCGAAAACATTGTACACAATTTGGCCTGTCATTCCAACATTCCCAATTTCCTGCTCAGCAAATCTGTCTCAGTATGAAGCAATGGGAAAACCAATGAATTATTGGAAAATTAGACACTCAGCTTTTTTAATGACCTCTCATCTTGAGAAAGTTGGGTGACCAGACGCAACCACCAGCACCGCACTCGGCTTACTGAGGATTGTTCAGTAGAATAAAGAAACAAGGAGTTGGAACGTGACAGCTGTTGTTGTACATGAGCGGTGTGTCCAAACAAACATGAATGAAAATAAAGTGGAGGCTGCGGCCCAAAGAAAACATGTTCTCCTAGAAAAACCTGTCAGACTACTTTTCTTTCTTATTTTACGCGCTTCTGTTCATGTGACATTGTCAAGCCCAGTCCTAAACCATTACCTGACATGTACACAGTGCATTTCATCCATTGCAGTTTTTCACTATTAGGGTTCGCTCACACCACCTTATTTTCAGTTCGAGTGCGAGTCGTCAAAACATCGGATCGCACTCGGACCAATGTTATTATGTGGGATATTGCACAAGTCCAATTTTTTCCCCCCCAAGACCAAACTGGTTAAAGGAAAAAAAACATTCCAAATTGGATTCAATTCGATTCACACTCTACCGTGTTAGCCAATGAGTCCGTAGAAAACATCGGACTGCACTCGGATAACATCTCAGTGCAGAACGATTTTCACTAGTTTGATCTGAGTGGGATTTGCATAACAGACCTGATTCTCTCGGATCTTCAGATTATAAGGTGCATTCCCCTCTCCCTCCCACCCCCCAAAATTGGAGGGAAAACGTGGGTGCGTCCTATAATCAGAACATATTTTTCCAGGGGAGTACGGTGGAGTGGGGTCACAGGAGGCAGGGTTGCTGCTGATAAATTTGGTGACAGCATGAGATACTATGGGCCCAGGGAGGGGAAGAGGGGGTATCGCAGCAAACGAGATGAGGGTGATATCCAGGCAGTGTACAAAATAGGCAATGGGAAAATGGCTGCAGTTGCAGTGCACGCTCAGATTGAGATCTTGAAGAACAGAGATCTCCATCTGCGCATTCGTCACTTCCGACACGATGGACTTCAGGAAAATGGCTGCGGAGGTGGCGCATGCCTTGATCGAGATCTCGGCTTTCCAAAACCACAATCTACGCATGCGCTGCATCTGCAGCCAGTCTCTTTATGTCCATCACATACACTGCATCGTTCAATGGAGCCTGCATCGCCACGACACCCCCCTTCCATCCTCGGGCCCTCAGCATTGCCCCCACATGTGGCTGCCAACTTTAATTAGGGTGTGATCCTGCTTCCTGTGACCCCGCGCCAACGGGCTGACCTGGTAAGAAATATACAGATTATAAAATGAACTCAAGGATTAAGACATACCTTCTTTTTTAACATGTAAACATTATTTATTTTCCTATTTTCTGTCTCTAAATTTAGGGCGAGTCTTATAATCCGCAAAACCATGTGTCAACCATAGCTTCATTTAGATGTCTTACCACCCACTCCTCAACTTTAAAATTGCAACACCAAGAAAACATAGTTGAGGAATTAGGAATTATGGAATGGAAATCACAGGATGGATATACATGTTACAGATATGCAAATGATGAAAAACAAGTAAACTAAATACTCGAAACCTCTCGTTTTCTTTAGTATAAAGTATGAGCACCACCTGCATTAATCCCAGCACTTGCAGCCTTGGCTGCTCTCATTAAAGTTATTAATGGGTGTCTGAGGAGTCTGTCACACTAAATGCACTTGAGCAAATCATCAAGATCCAATGCTGGCAGCTTCCTTTGCCAACCGATGACGTCTCAGATGTGCTCGATTGGAGACAAATCCAGAGATGCTGCAGGCCACTGTACCACATTAGGATGGATCTTCCAGAAATCTATAGAACAACTACATTTGACTGTATGGACTTTACGGTCAGAGCTTTAGCTTCACATCAACTGGAGATTACTTACGACATCTATGAGAACCTAAATAATCTGAATTTAAATTATACATTTGACAATTCAAATTTATTTTTTTAAATCCATAAACACACAAACCTTTTACGCTGGAAACAAAGACTGGACAAACTGGTTTGACACCAGTGAGCTGGCTTAGGGCCCCAGTCTCAGGAATTCTGGTCAGAGGTAAAATGAAGGAGAAATCTGACCTACAAAGCGCATAAAGATTATCCCTTTAATCTCTTTCACCCCCCATCAGACGTCGCTGGAATATTTTATCAGAGGCACAAAGCACACAATGGCCGAGTTCTTGTTGATCAAGTCACTCAATTAAATGAATCTATAGCCTGAACATGACTTTGCTCTTGGCAGCGACTCCTGGTACAAGGACGATAATTACGACAAGGAGCAGGTTCTCTCCAAATCCTTTAAAGTGTTTTTTTTTCTTCATATAAATGACTTCTACAGCGCAATCATATACAGCTAGATAATACCACTAGTATAACAGATCTGGAGAGTAGGTTGGCTGAAACTAGAGGAGGGTCTGCTCTATTTCCAGCAACAGCACCCCCATTGTCTTTGGGTCATGCCTGGTATTGCATCTGTTATGTTATGCCATAAACATGAGTGGCACAGTTTCTGTAAATAGAAAGATAAAACGTTTAAATGGGTTCAACAGAATTAAGCATATAGGATTGTGATCTTCCCAAAAAAAAAAAACAGTACCAAATCTGTCCACAGGTTGCATATGGTGTTGGAGCTCGGTTCCTTTCTAGACAATCTATGGAACACTGTCTTTAGAAAGGAAACACTTATCACTAATCCTGGACAATTCCTTGAGGTCATCGTTTAAAGGGACTCCGTCAACAGATTTTTCCCATCCCATCTGAGAGCAGCATAATGTAGAGAGAGAGAGAGAGAACCTGATTCCAGCAATGTGTACTTACGAGCTGCTTGCTGTCATTTTGATAAAATTACTGCTTTCTCTGGTGCACATTTAGCAGTATGTGAATATGCCGGACTACCAGACTAATGATAAAATTGCTGTTTAATGTTATGGAGATTATCAAAACTACACTGAGCAGTCGAGTAAGTGACACATCGCTGGAATCAGGGTCTCGGATCCTATATTATGCTACTCTAAGATTAGGTTGCAAAAACCTGGTGACAGGTTCCCTTTAGCAAGGGTCAGATTAGAGGACACAACTGCCCCCCACTCCAATACCCACCAACCACCCCCCCACCAACTCCATTCAGCATCTCTTTCTTGAACAGCAATGGGGTTTTCTGGTTTCGGAAGCCCTATATACCCAAAAAGCAAAACTGAGCTTTACTCACCCTTCCAGGGTCTTCGCTAGTGTCCACCTCTGCTCCCATTGTTGCCTGCAGCGCCGAGGTTAGTTGACATGTGGCCAATAACTGAGCTCTCCAGCTCTACTCCCCTTGCCGGCACTAGCCACAGTGACTGGCTGCAGGACATGACGTCAGCGCTGCAGACAATAACATACACCGGGAGAAGAGGCGGTGACTCGGTCCAGGGGAAGGGGAATAAAGAACAGCTGGTTTGGTTTTTGTTTTTTCTATAAAACAAGCTGCAGTGGGAGACAGAGGTTTTCCAAAACTGGAAAACCCCTTTAAGTCTAAATGCACCCAGTTTTTCAAGGGTTTTTAGTCATTTGTTTTTGTTTTGTTTTTTAAGGAGAAACCCTCCAAATCCTACTCTATTGTCAAAACCCCTAAAAAAAGACATTCCCCTCATTTCTTCCTCTGAAAACTCAGCAAAAAGGCCTGCCTTACTTCACGCACGGTTTTAGGAGAGGTGCTGCATAAAATACTCCTTAAAAATCCCTTGGAAAAAAACTGAGAAATGAAACATGCATGTCGCTTTTCTTTGATTGAAAGGCTGCCAAAGAAATAAAAAATATCTTCAAACTCCCTTTGTTCCCATGTTTCGGGGAGGTTTTAACACTGTAAAAAATAATGCTGCAAAGTGGGGGTTTTCTTTCTTTAAACAGTGAACCTGTCACTTGGAAAAATTCTATAGGGTTAATCTGCAGGTTAATAGCACTCTGAACCTGCCCAGCACCTGTACGTTAAACCCTGCTGCCCGGAGGAAACCAATTCCCAGCAATGTTCCACTTTCAGTCGTGGAGGAGGTACCAGCGTTGGCTCAGTCACTGTTCTGTGTATGGAGAGCGGCAGCTGTAACCACCCCCCGCAAGGACTGACAGCTTCCACTAATGCTGAGTGTTTGTTAGAGCGGCAGGCGTGGTTACAGACACCACTCTCTGTACACAAAGTGGTGACTGACACTGCCCCAGTGACTGAAACCAACAAGCTATCAGGAAAATTAAAGATTTATTCCCCCCCCCCCCACAGCAGGTATTAATGTTCAAGTGCCAGGCAGAATTCAAATGCTATTAACTTGCAGATTGAGGCTGGAAACACACTGTCCGAGTGACATGCGAGTTACTCGCACGAGTCTCGGATCATTCACCAGGGATGGCCTAGCCCTCTCTGGATGGGAGCAGTGGAGCTACTAGAAAAACATACCAATCACAGTATCCCGTCCAAAGTGGCAAGGGTCGTGCCAGGTGAATGATCCGAGACTCATGCGAGTAACTCACATGTCACTCGGACAGTGTGTTTCCAGCCGACTAGAATTTTTCCATGTGAATTGAATTAGATGTGCTAAATCCAAAAGTAAAAACTAAGTTTTTTCAAATTCCAGCAGATGTGGCAGATTTACCGCATCTGCAGCCTAATGGTCGCACTTGCGTTGCACTTGCAGCAAGCCCCATGCATTGTCTATGGGGCTTGCGGCAGGTGCGGTATAGCCGTGGTCCCGGCAGTTGCGGCCGTGGGAAAAAAAAAACCCAGTCAGCAGCATTTTTTTTTTTCGCGGCCGCAACTGCCAGAACCGCGGTTATACCGCATTTGCCGCAAGCCCCATAGACAAAAAATGGGGCTTGCTGCAAATGTACAGCAAGTGCGGCCGTTAGGCGGCAGATGCAGCCTTTTGGCCAGATCCGGCGGATCCGGACAAAAACGCCAGTGTGAAAAGGGCCTTAAAAAAATGCATACGGCGAAAATCTTGCAACAAAATTCACAAAATGCTCATCATAGGAATGCAGCACCATAGGTATGTGCACAAGATCAGGAGACACTGGACATAGGAAACCGGTGATCTCCCCGAGTGAACGCAGCCACCCTGTGCCCACGATCTACAGTCAGGAACACAGCTTTTCCCTGCATTCACCTTCCGAGATCGCATCCACTCCGCAGCACTAAATTACGTAACGTGCGGCAAGACAAGAAGAGGCACAGGGGCAGGTCAGTTAACACTGCGGAGAAAAGAATCACAGTGGATTCTATAAATCCACCCACTGTGCTTGTCCTGTACAATGCAGTGTTATGGACAATGCAATCACACTGCGTCCATAATGCTGTAATTACTAAACGTGTAAATGCAGCCTTAGAGAGAAAAAATATAATATTAAAAATATATACTAGTGCATCTCAATGAATTAGAGCATCATCAAAAATCAATGTAATATTGCCATGTTTCAGGGAGTCCTGACACACGTTAACTAAAAAATATTACATTCACTCTTTGATGCCTTGTGGAATACGGCAACGCGGTTTTTAACCCTTCATCCTTTCTACTCTATATGCACGATATTGGAGACTGCAGCAGCTGTGACCTGCTTTTAGAGTGGTTGTGACTCTCACAACCACACAAAGTGAAGCCTCTGATACCTATTTAGGTCATATTTTATCTCTCAGACCCTTCATCCTCCGTACTTTAATTTTCTGAGATAATGAGCTTTGGGTTTTCATTGACTAAGCCATAATCATCAACATTAACAGAACAACACTTGAAATCGATCACTCTATGTGTAATTACTATATAATATATGTGATTCACTTTATGTATGGAGTTACTGAAATAAATGAACTTTTTGATGATATTCTAATTCATTCAGATGCACCTGTATATACTGAAGTGATTCCTTGGACTGGTCACCTCAAGAAATAAAAAAAAAGAAAAAGAAAAGTAGCTTAATTATGTCACTCAAAAAAAGAAAATGTTCTCTTGTAGCCATCATATAAATTTAATCAGAGTGAACACTCCAACGGTAGCCATATTGGCTGACTTCTAAGGGTTGAGATGCTCCTTACACGTTCTTGGCATTTTCCCATCATGAGAGCGTAAACTCTTGAGCTTTATTTTACTCCTCACACCCATTCCAGAGATGAGGAGGTGAATCACGACTCCACCCGACCCTCCCATCCTCGTCTTTCTATATCCTACAATTAAGCAGCCCATCCGACAGGTTGTACATTCACCGGAGACAGAATATAAAGAAATGTGCACCTTCCAGTCAATTAGAGCGAGCTACAAATTACCCAGGACAGCCGGCAGAAACCTGCACAGCAACTAAATAAGACAGACATTTCCCTTTAAAGAGGTTGTCAGAAATGTGAAAATGTGGATGCCAAGTTCTCAGCAACAGCGCCACTCTAATTGATGGGTTGTGTCGGGTATTACACGTGAGTCTCATTTACATATTCTTAGCTTATGCACTGTAGACTTCATAGCAGAGGACAGCTGGAGCATTTAAAGTGTTATTCCCATCTTCATAAATGGGTATTACAAATACAAGCAATTTTGCAATTTACTGGCTATTAAATTTCTCAGCCATTCTAGAGATATGTAAACACCTGTTTACAGCTCGTCGTCTTAGAGACCGACCACCACTGCTAAACAGTAGAACCTGCACAGTGCTTACAGGCTTTGTTATACCGAGCTTGTAGGCACTGTTGTGAAGCTGGCTCGGACTGCGGGAGCTCAGTTACCTCCTAATCCTAGCCAGTTTCAACTCAGCTCTTACAAGATAGTCAGCAGAGGTGGTCGGTCTCCTAGGCAACCAACTGTAAACAAGGGAAAGGAAAATTGTCAATATCTCAAGAACAGCTTCAAATTATATGTAGTGCACTACAAATGTGCTTGTTTTAACAACAGAAGTAGCCAACAATCTGACATTAAGGGCTTGGACACACTTTCCTAGTTAAATCAGAGTTTGACTGAGGAGACTCTGAAAGGGCTGGAGCAGTGACCCTGAACGGCCTCTCCCTCTCTGGACGGGGAGTGTGGAGCTGCACAAAAACACAATCAGCTGAAGCCCCGTCCAGATAGGGAGAAGCCGTTCAGTGTCACTGCTCCAGCCCTTTCAGAGTCTCCTCAGTCAAACTCTGATGAGTGTGTCCGAGCCCTAATAAGCTAGCTCCTATTTTGTCCAGTCAACCACTTAATTACGGTTTTATGTCACTTGTGTGTTCCTCACTAGGGGTCCTTATTGATAGTCCATCTTGGTGATCCACGTCAGATGAGACAGCCCTCAGTCCACTCAGGGGCTGACTGGCGACGCAAACCCTGGGTTGCAATATTTTTCCGCCACCCCTTAGGTGATGACCGGGGGGGGGGGGGGGGGTATGCTGTCGGGAATTTTCGGCGGCCTATCTCAATCCCACCAGCCCTTAGGTGAGGACTGGTGGATGGGTCGTGCTGACGGAAATTTTCGGCAGCCCAACACAGGGCCGCAAGCCCTTGCCCCCCTGCCACCTGGGCCAGTCCGCCCCTGGGTCCACTGCCCTGACCTCCCCTGCCCTGGGCGCCCTCTTTTGCAGCAGTGGTAACTATTGGAACTAGTGGCAATATAAGGATTTTTATTCTGCAAGTGTAGGCTTGATAGGTACTCTGTATACTGGAGTTATAGGATTTGTTTTAGAGGTATTTTGTAACTATTGATGGTAATCTGTGATATCCATCTGCATTATTTAAAGCTGACGAGCTTTAATTATATATATACATATACAAATAACCTATGTAAATATACAAACATATACCTTGTTACTCTTTTTAGAGTTCATGTGAATACTTATGCCTCTGTAATCACTTGCATTTAACCATGTATATGCCAATTCCATGGATATGAACCTGTTACCTGTGGTCATATAAATGGTGCTATATACCAACTGTTGTATATTGGGGGCTCCATGCCATCCTTGTCTGCCCTCCAAATCAGCTTTACAACTTAAATAAACATACGGTATCTGATGCAAGCAATATTCTCTGTCTTTTCTTATTATTATATGTATTATACAGAGTGCTAGCAGGGGATCCATTTCCAATGGGTACCCTGTTTTATTTGGGAGTTTTTTCCTTAGCCCTCAGGTATTGCATACCCCCGCAAATCTGTCTCCACTTTCTGTAAGCCAAAACTTGATAACTGAACAAGAAAAACCGTGGCACTCCCTGACGCAATGTGAACAGATGCAATGCTGACCAAAGACATATTGTAACAAAAAGACAGCTGAACTCTGAAATACTAGGACATGCAAATCTGAATATAAAATAAATATAGAATAGATTTATAGCTGATGAGATATGAAAAATTGAGACCCTTTACATATAAAGATGGCCATATCTATAGCCGCCCAGTAGCCACATCAAGGCATGTCTCCTTACTGGATACACCCCTCCCCCACTTGCCTTAGCTGATTTTGTTCTCCAATAGCAGGTTCCTACTCACCCATTCAAATGGGAGTTTTTAAACCCACAGAGGCATTGGCTCAGCTTAGGTACCTAGTAAGGAGACACGCCTCGACATGGCTACTGGGCGGATATAGATATAACCATCTTTAGGCTGTGTTCACACACTGCGTATTTTTGAAGATGCATATTTTCTGAACTTTGAGGATGCGTAATTTGGAGCATGTAAAAAAAAAAAAAAAAAAAGGACAGTGAAAAAGGGTCCCTGATGTTATTTCCTGTTCTCCATTCCATAGAAATCCTATGGCATTTTTATTGTATTATTATATGATTTTTTTTATTAGATTTTTTATTTTGTTATTTTATTATTTTTTTTATTTGTTATTTAATTATTTTGAACCGCCAGCCTAAACCACTCCGCTGATGTGTCAGCTGATTGTGTAAACCCAGCTAGCAAAACTGATCAGCTGACACATCAGCTGATCGGTTTTGGCAGCCGGTTTATACACTCAGCTTAAGGTACCGTCACACGGGTCAACGCACCCGAGCGCACACGTTTTGGGCATTTAGACAAGATCGCAATGGAGATGTAACACACAGAGACACCGCCGGTTATGCAGCTGCGATGTTGAAAGCAACTTTTGCTGCCAGGGTTAAACTGAACCCAGCGAGCGATCATTAACAGTGAATAGGGGAAGTTGCTTTCAACATTGTTGTTGTGGTGTCACACAGATCGACGATAGCAGATTGCCTGAGCAACATCGCCTGGTTTGTCAACATGTTGGTAAACCTGGCAACTCAGCTCAAGCAACTTATCGCCGTTGAAATCACCCTGTTACTTGTAGCAACGCACTAGCGATGTTGCTGCAACATCGCCACACCCCTGAGTTGCCGGTGATGTTTCCCCGTGTGACAATACCTTAATGCTGTCAGGTGACACATCAGCGATCGGACGCCTTCCTGGCACAGTCTGTGGAGAGGTGAGTATTTATATTGCTTTCTGTATGTACAGTGCCTACAAGTAGTCTTCAACCCCCTGCAGATTTAGGTGGTTTGATAAGATGCAAATAAGTTAGAGCCTTCAAACTGCAAAAGAGTAGGATTTATTAACAGAAGCATAAATCTTACAAACCAAAAAGTTATGTTGCTCAGTTGAATTTGAATAAATTTTAAACATAAAAGTGTGGGTCAATTATTATTCAACCCCTAGGTTTAATATTTTGTGGAATAACCCTTGTTTGCAATTACAGCTAATAATCGTCTTTTATAAGACCTGATCAGGCCGGCAGAGGTCTCTGGAGTTATCTTGGCCCACTCCTCCATGCAGATCTTCTCCAAGTTATCTAGGTTCTTTGGGTGTCTCATGTGGACTTTAATCTTGAGCTCCTTCCACAAGTTTTCAATTGGGTTAAGGTCAGGAGACTGACTAGGCCACTCCAACACCTTGATTTTTTCCCCTCTTGAACCAGGCCTTGGTTTTCTCGGCTGTGTGCTTTGGGTCGTTGTCTTGTTGGAATATGAAATTACGACCCATCTTAAGATCCTTGATGGAGGAGCGGAGGTTCTTGGCCAAAATCTCCAGGTAGGCCGTGCTATCCATCTTCCCATGGATGCAGACCAGATGGCCAGGCCCCTTGGCTGAGAAACAGCCCCACAGCATGATGCTGCCACCACCACGCTTGACTGTAGGGATGGTATTCTTGGGGTCATATGCAGTGCCATCCAGTCTCCAAACGTCACGTGTGTGGTTGGCACCAAAGATCTCGAACTTGGTCTCATCAGACCATAGAACCTTGAACCAGTCTGTCTCAGAGTCCTCCAAGTGATCATGAGCAAACTGTAGACGAGCCTTGACATGACGCTTTGAAAGTAAAGGTACCTTACGGGCTCGTCTGGAACGGAGACCATTGCGGTGGAGTACGTTACTTATGGTATTGACTGAAACCAATGTCCCCACTGCCATGAGATCTTCCCAGAGCTCCTTCCTTGTTGTCCTTGGGTTAGCCTTGACTCTTCGGACAAGCCTGGCCTCGGCACGGGAGGAAACTTTCAAAGGCTGTACAGGCTGTGGAAGGCTAACAGTAGTTCCATAAGCCTTCCACTTCCGGATGATGCTCCCAACAGTGGAGACAGGTAGGCCCAACTCCTTGGAAAGGGTTTTGTACCCCTTGCCAGCCTTGTGACCCTCCACGATCTTGTCTCTGATGGCCTTGGAATGCTCCTTTGTCTTTCCCATGTTGACCATGTATGAGTGCTGTTCACAAGTTTGGGGAGGGTCTTAAATAGTCAGAAAAGGCTGGCAAAACAGATAATTAATCCACACATGTGAAGCTCATTGTTCTTTGTGCCTAAACTACTTCTTAATACTTTAGGGGGACCAAACAGAATGCTGGTGGTTTGAGGGGTTGAATAATAAATGACCTCTGAATTAACTTTTAACGCTTTAAAAATAAAATATAAATAAATCTTTTTGGCTGCAGTGCATTTCCCACTTCCAGGCTGATCTACAGTCCAAATGTCACAATGCCAAGTTAATTCCGCATGTGTCAACCAGCTTAATCTGCAGGGGGTTGAAGACTACTTGTAGGCACTGTACATACACTGTCATACATACATGTCACATGGGAACAGGATTATTCCTGCCCCTTTGTGACATAATTTCCCCCTGCAACTGCACTTATAGGCGCTGGAATAGAGCATTGTCTGAACGGCAATGCGTATTCAAGCACTTATAATAGGGCCTATGGGAGGAAACGCGTGCTTTATCATGCAAAGAATTGACATGATCATTCTTTTGATGATGTGTACCCGCTTCCTTTTTGTAACCCATTCCTTTATCTCGTCATAGTCAGGGCCGTAACTACAATAGGTCAGGGATTGCAATCGCACCCGGGCCCTGGAGCCTAGGGGGGCCCCAAAAGTCTCTTTGGCCTATAGACAAAGGCTAATGATAATAAATATTGGCAATTGGGGGCACAGTTAAAGCTTTAGCATCGGGGTCCATAATCTGCAAATTACATTATGGTCATAGTAATCAACAGAATCACATGGAACATACATACAAGATGTCAAACTACATCAAACAACTCATCAAAACTCAATGTTATACTTCAGTCACAGCCATGTGCTCGGACCCCCATTGACCCATACAAAATTTCCCCTAAATAATATTTTAGCACGTAAGAGGAAGAAAAAAATGATGCAACTTTGGTATTAGGGATCAAACTAAGATGGAAAATCATGTTGTTGGGTCAGTTTTACATCAATGTACCCGTAAAAATAAAACCAAATAATTTATTTTTTATAATTTGGCTGCACTTTTAGTTTCGTATGACACCATACAACATATTGGAAAATGAACAAAAAAATGCTAACTCGTCCCATAAAAAAAATAAATAAATAAAAAAAAATCCCCCAGCCCTCATAGGGTTTTTTCAAGGGAAAAATAAAGGTTATGGCTCTTGGACAAAGGGAAAGAAAGGACAAAAAAGCTGTAAAAACAAAAAATGGCTGGCGTGGAGGGGGTTAAAAATGTTTTCAACTAATTGACGACCGGAGCTGAGCTTTAGGATAGACAATCATCAACAGAAATGAGATGAAAATCCCCTGTAATGGTTATCCTTGTCCCCTGCAGGGTCGTCTGATTCGGGGGGATTCGTCTTTTTGTGACCCGCTGAAATTACATTATAATGACAAATGTAGACTTGCAGGCCTTCAGAAGACATGATGTCTGCGGCAGTGACCGGCAGCTCCCGGGGGTCTCCCATCACTCCGCACAGAGACCTGCTCTTGTTCTGCTCCGCACCTGACTAGAATTAACATTTTATAACCATGGGCATCCATGCTGGGTGTAAAAAGCCTGATTTGGGTTGGATTATAGGCGCGGCTTCCCACTCCAGCCCTCTACTACTACAGTCACCATGGCAACAAGTGGGCAAACTAGGTCACCGCATGCCCAGGACGCCCCAGACTGTCCTCCGCCAGCCGTCTCAAGTTCATGGCATGATATTCTTACACCACACAAGGATGAAGTGATCACTCTCTCGGGCCACTACCTCCGGCACTCAGGGGTTTATCTGGACGCGTTATTCCCATGATTACAGAGCTCAGATGCCCATTTTATATTAAACGTGCAGCTTTAGATCCTTATAATCTGAGATTTGGTTATACACCCTCCTGATTTTACATAACACTGTAAGAAATCGCAGAACAGCCCGGTTGTCATCTTGGGTGCATGTAACATTTTCACATTTACATAGGACTGACCATGCTCCTTACTCCATTAACCTTTTTAAAATATATTAGCAAAACTAAAAGGTCAAGGACAATTAATTTTACAACAGACATATACAATATTGGCATTGGCGGATATTGCTGGAAACAATGAAGTTATTTGTATGGGAAGGGGAGGGGGGAGATAGGATATTCACAACTGAAGAATGATGTCGGAGGAGAGAAGGATCAGACATCTTCTGAACCTTTTGGAGATAAGCCATCATCAAGGGTTTCTGTTAATAGCTTCCTCGCCTTCATCAGATATTGTTGGGATCAACAGCCTATGTAATATGTACGTGGATATCGCTGAGACTGATTGAATTTGTATGCGGGGCTGGAAGTCTACCCTATCCTCCACCAAAGGATGATGTTGGAGGAAGAGAAGGATCAGACCAATTTCTCTAGGAGATAAGCCATCAAAAGGTTTTGGTCAATAGCTTACTCCTTGGGACCAACAACCTATCTAAAATGTGGACATGGGTATCTCTGGGATTGACTAAATTGGTATGGGGGCTGGAAGATCACCCTATTCTTCACCAAAAATAATGTTGGAGGATAGGAAAGATCACACATCACCTGAACCTTTGGTTTCCCTGGGACATAAGCCATTGTTGAGTTCCACTGGTCAGACCGCACCGGGGGTACAGCACTCCTCCATTAGCAGGTAGGGTAGTGCCCCTGTTCTTCAGGTACCTGGATGGTGAAGTTGAGACCCACAACACACACACTTAGGACCCCGGGATGGGAGGTGAGAGGACCCGGGGGAAGGGCCCAGTCTCAGCTAGGGGAACAAGGAAGTGTAGAGTTAGTGAGTCGGGAGGAGAAAAGCAAAGGAGTCAGAAGTTGGAGTGAGAGTCGAGAAGTGTTGGCTCCCGTGGGCTGGAGCACATTCATGCTCGCCCTCAGGAGGGAGAGACTGGTGTAGAGTAGAAAGAGGAGCCCCATGGGTGCCGAAGATGATCTAGATCACCCGCATGCCTGTATCCGGCAGAAGGAATGGAGGGGCTGGTGGACGAAAAACAGGGGAACGGCCCTGAACACTGCACAGGGATCCATACCCGAACCGTTGAAATCGGAGGCCATGAGATCCTAAAGGGGCCCTGTGGCTCAAACCTGGCAAAACTCGGAGAAGGCGGCCATCCTAAGGGCAGTATGGTATTGACCAAAGCCTGTGGCTGTCGGTACCTGAGCTCTGTGTGCGGAGGCGAGTCGAGATGAGCTAGAAGCGCTGAGAGTACCACCAGTGAAGGAAACACCATGAGAGCAAAGAACACCTAGGGGTCTCAACGACACTGTCCTGGTTCTAGAGAAACCGCTAAAACCGGAGATTGGCAGAGGGAAGCCCTCGGCGGCCTGATTGGAACATTACAGTAAAGGTACAGAACTCCAATAGAAGTGTATGGGACTTACTAGCAGCGACCACTGGCTGCAGAGACCGCATGACACCCTGAGGTGCTCATGACCCGATGAATACCGGCCAAAGAATGAACTGACTTGCCTACCCAGTGCCCTGGGGAACCGCTCCACTTGCGGGGAGCGAAACCATCTAAGCTGCCGGTCATCGTTCCCAGAGGTCTGAAGCAGCGGTGGCCACACAGTCGCACACCACAGGTGGTGTCACGAATACCCATTTCCATTCTATTCCCCATCATCTAGTCCTGTAACTTTTAAATGACACCGCCAGGGCCATGGAGCCGGGTTGCCACCGTGATGTCTCCCTGGAAAAGAACCAAAAGATCTGGCCCGGTTCAGAGTATCCCTGGAGTGAGCGTGTCACCATCACCAAGGGTTTCGGTCAATAGCTTTACTCTTTGGGATCAACAACCTATCTAATGTGTATGGAGAGATTGCGGAGACTGAATTAATTATTGTATGGAGGGGGGTGGTGGAAGGCCATCCTATTCTCCACCAAAGGATGATGTCGGAGGAAGAGAAGGAACATACATTGTTCGATCTTTTGGTTTCTCTAGGAGATAAACCATCAAAAAGGGTTTCAGTCAACAGCTTACTTGTTGTGACCAACAACTTATCTAAAGTGTATGTGGGTATGTCTGGGACTGACTGAATCAGTAGGGGGGCTGGAAGACCACCCTATTATCCACCAAAGGATAATGTTGGAGGAGAGAAGGATTAGATATACCTGAACCTTTGGTTTCCCTGGCACATAAGCCATCACCAAGGGTTTCTGTCAATAGCTTACTCGTTGGGACTAACAACCTATCTAATGTGTACGGAGATATTGTTGCTGGGACTCAAATTATCTAGGGGGGGGTGGAGTGCTACCGTATTCGCCATCAAAGGTTGAGACCTTACTCTATCTTTTGGTTTCTCTAGGAGATAAGCAATTAACAAGGGTTTCTGTTAATAGCTTACCCGCTTTCATCGAATATCGTTGAGATCAACAGCCTCTCTCAAGTGTACAGGGGTATTGCTGAATTGACAGACTAATTTCTATGTGGAGATGGAAGGCAACCATATTCTCCCACCAAAGGATATCGGAAGAAAAGAAGGATCAGACATCGCCTGATCTTTTGGTTTCTATGGGAGATAAGCCATCATCAAAGGTTTTGGTCCCATAGCTTACTCGTTTTCGCCATTGAAAACACATCAATGCCTACTAAATCCAGGCGAGATAGCTGTGGGTATCTGATCGCCCAGCCATTATCTTAATGTGTAAGAAAATCTATATATATTAATGATATGCCCTACAGATGAGTCATCCTTATCAGATCAGCACCTCCACCAATCACCTAGTATCTCTTGCAGTCGCTGTATACAAGCATTGTATAGCGCAGAACACGGACATTCTTGATTGGATCATATATTTTAAAAAATCAGTCCTTGCTTCTGTCAAAACTATTAATGGGCAGTCAGAGGTAACCAGTCACCAAGATAAAAGTGGGTAGATTTGCTCTTAATTTATTCCTCATTGCTCCAAATATTCAACTTTGTTTTTTCTTGTATCCACCATACAGTTATACAGATGAGTCTTTTTATTTGTATTTTTATTGACTTTACCATGCAGGCTGCCTAGATAGAGCTAAAAAAAAAAAAAAAAGAATAAACTTTTTGAACAAGGCTTCCTCCCTCTCCTACAGGGGTATATGGTCTTTAAAGGGATCCTGTCCCCCCAAACCACCTTCTAAGCTATTAAAAGCTGTCCTAGAGCATAGTAACACTTACCCTACACTCCTTTTAGCTCCTAAATGCAGGCTGTCATCTTCATAATATCACGATGTAATAGTGCTATGGTATTCATATAACCATTCAAATGCCGGCGGCTCTCACTTCATGCGCGCCTCCCCACTCTCCTATTCCGCCGGGCTTCAGTGTGGGGCTGTATACGCGATTCGCGTCATTTCCGGCTCCGGGTACGTCATGTACACCCGCGCCGCTGTTAGAGCCTCAAGCCCCTACTGCGCATGCACTTGCGCGTTTTGAAGCTAACAAAGCGGGCGGGTGTACATACCGTCACCCGGCGCCGGAAATGACGCGAACGCGTCATACAGCACTACACTGAAGCGCGGCCGGAATAGGAGAGTGGGGAGCGCGCGCGCACATTTGAATGTATGATGAAGATCACGCCTATACAGGCGTGATAATATGAAGAGGGACAGCCTAGGCTGGGTGACTATGAATACCATAGTCACTCATTAACATCAGTAATGTGGTACTTTTATAACGTTTATATTCAGTTTCAATATATGCATTTAGGAGCTAAAAGGAGTGTAGGGTAAGTGTTACTATGCTCTAGGGACAGCTTTTAATAGCTTAGGAGGTGGTTTGGGGGTGACAGGATCCTTTACGTTAGGTATTTCAGGTCTTTCAGTGATGTAAGAATGCAAATCTTAAAAAAAAAAAATAAAAAAAAAAAAAAAAATGTATATATTATATTATATAAATAACAGTGTTAGAAAATGACAATTTCCTGAATCTTTTCTACAGTCCCTTAATCAGCGGTGGCTCCCTAGGTTTACGATGAGCTCAGTGTCACAAGCAGCCACCTGTCCCCAAGGCGTCAGCTTTAAAGTCGGCACTCCTATAATCAGAAAGCAAAGGGTCTGTAATTAACAAGGAGTCAGCGGCACCGCATACACACGGGCATCCCTGGCGGAAGGCCTACAGCCCTGCACTGCCTGATAAATTATTCATTTTATTATGAAACATGATCTGGACAAACTGGTCGATTCCTCCACAAAATACTCAAGTCACATCTTCTACACAGCAGGATATTAGGACCATTTGTATGAAGGTCAAACCATGCAATATTTGACTGCAAGTAGTTTTTTTAATAGATATTTGAAAAGGATTTGTCCAGTTAAAACAAGTTAAACACCTATCCATAGGATAGACATGTATTATTGATTGGTGGTTACGATGAGCAAGCACTACCATGCTTGGGTGCTCGGTACTCTTACTGAGCATTTGGATGATAGGATGGCCTTGACTTGCGTACTGAGTATAACGGAAGTCAACGGGGAAGTTGAGATCTTCTGGAATAATGCTCGAGTTTCCCACTGACTTACCTTATACCTGGTACTCGAGTCCGCGCCAATCCAAACATCCTTTATGAATAGTGAGCACGCGAGCATGGTAGTGCTCACTCATCACTATCTAGATGTTCTACATCTATTGTTACATCAGTTTAAAAAAGAAAAACAAAAAAAAAAAAAAACACAACTTCCTTCAAGTTCAACCTTTCTCCACAAATATACATTCATTGGCAGATCGGGGAGTTTTCATCACTGCTACAATATAGCGCAGCAGGTCGGACTCCAGGCTGCCACTCCATTCATTCTCTATGGGGCTACTGGAGTCAGGTGGAGTACTTAGTGGCCCCATAGAGAATGAATGAAGAGTGGGTCCTACGTGTGAACTGCTGCGACATTCAAGTTCCCCATTCTGCTAATCAGTGTAGGTTTTAGAGGTCAGACCTCCATAGACCAACAAGTTATCGATTAACCTGCGGAGTTCTAAGAGGGTCTAGGGTGCTGTCACCCTCCTATAAAAAGATACCTTGTATTTGTGTCTGCATTTGACAGTCATGTACTAATGCTGTGAATGTAGCCACCTAGTGGCTAAAGGCAAAGACTGATCCCTGGTTCCCGGCAGTTATGCAAGGTTGTTAATATTAATTATTGATACTCTTTAGGAGTCTGTAAAAAGGACTTCTAGCATAAAATCAGGAGTAGAGTCCCAGAAAAGGAGAAGAAAACAGGAACTGTTCCCAGTAATATCGGCTGGATCCTTTGGGTCACCCTGGAATTTGGGTTTATCATCTCAGCCATGGAGCGGGAAAAAAGTGAGTGCTCAGCTCCCAGTGTTGGTGCCCATTCCCTGCCTCTGGCAGGACCCCAGACAGCGGTGCCAGGTCTGTGGACTACAGCATAGACTCAAAACAGATCACCACGGTGCAAGTGGTGAAAGAATATTGTCTAGCAGTGGCCCTGATTGTTCCTGTTGGATGGATCCCTGTGGGTGGGATAGGGCTGGAGCCAAAAGAGATTGCATGAATTCATGGCAGGCTACAGAGGGACGAGAGTCTGGAAGTACTGGGACTAGGGGAGTAGTGTGAGGAAATTGTACCAATGTGAATAGTTCGAAAATTAACATTCAAGCTGTGTGTGCCTGTGTTTCATGAGAATGCCCAAGAAAGGAACGGTTTTCAAATATTATTGACTGTCTGCCTTGACCCTTGTGAGGGCAATACTGAGCTGAACTTTTTCACTGAAGATCCTGCTGGAGCAAGCTCAGTGAAGCCAGGGCAACTCCTCTGTTGCAGCCCTGCCTCACTCTCAACTACTGAGGTGACCCCCCTGTCCGTAAACTCAACAGTAGATGATAATTTGTTTTAAATCAGTTAGTGTATCAGACCATAAAATTGGAGTATGGAAAGAGGAATATTAAAAAATATCACATGGTTCTTTCATTGCATATCATTCTTGCCAACAGTCATGATTTTGCTAGACTAATCCCAAAACTATAAAGAGGTGGAGTTTATACTAATCCCACTTAAAATTCCAGTATTTCAGCCCGGTTAGGGGGTCATACACTGGAGAAAATGTTGTTATTTCAGGCGCTGCTGTTTTGGCAAGTATGGCCTATGTGGATGTAATTTCACTAACAGGGACCAAAAAGATAAAAGACACAGCCCTACCTACCCTATTGAGCATCCAGTGAGTCAGTTTAAGCAATAAAAGTTAAGAAGATGGCTACACTTAAGGTGGGTGTACATGGGCAGATTTCTGCCCATATTGAGCCAAAAAACAAGTCAATAACAACAGAATCCAGAGGGAATGGAGAGACACAATGGATAACTATGTACACAGATACTGAACAGTCAGAACGTTCTATACAGATTTGTTGCACAATTTGCCACATTGATCTGAATGGTTCTTGCAAAAATTATCTTGCTTGGTGCAAAAGCAGCCGCATTCACATTTATAGAACATACTATCAGTAATAGAAATTCTGTAACTAATTTGCCAGAAGTGAGTATACCCCCATAGGACATGCCGGATATACTATATGCCACTGATGATACAAGAAGAAATATCTTCGTATTAATCACTTTGCTAGATTGAATTATTATTCATCAAAAAACCCTAAAAGCCTGAAGCAAAACTTTGTTGTGCAGAAATTATGTTAAAAAAAAAAAAAAGTGATTCCTACAGAGATAAATTTCTGAAAAACACATAAAATATTCAAGCAATTAGCATTGGCCTGGGAAACAGATACAGCTATTTAACAGCAAAGATGAGTTTAATATGTGCCGCTTGGTTCAGGAAAGTCATTCTAATCTGCTCGGTAGGACGGGCAGTCGTCTATAGGGACCCCTTCATTTTTAGCCCACACTTCTGATGATCTGGTCACACCGAATATACAGCATGTGAACGGAAACCTCTTACAGCAGAGTACCATTGCTGGCTGTGTCTACGAGCAACCACCATGTATGAATAAAGAAGACATGATAGAACTCAAAATCAGTATAGACATCTGCAGGAGGACCCCCTCTATAAGGTCTAAATACATTTAAAGTAAATTGTATAACAATATGCAAAGGTCCTTAGGGAAAAATAACACATTTGTTTATCATATTTTCAACAATCAACAGTTTAAATCTCTCATAAAATGCTGAATAGGACAATTTTTTAGGAGCAGATACACAATGCAGAGATTCCACGAAGGAACCAGCAGATGTTTTACTTTAAATATAGAAGTGGACAAGAAAAATCATACCAGATTAAAGGGATTTTCCCACAAGCATAGTTCATTTTAATTAATACATTTGGAATAATAATTTCCACAGTTGGATGTTTTAATAAAAATGTTCCTGTGCTGAGATAATCTTATATATCTCCAGTACACAGAGTTAAAGCCGAGCACCAATGTAGTTTACCCTTCCCTCAGACCAGCCAGGTCCTGCCGGTCAGATCTCAAAGGTCACCATGTAACGGTGTTGCACATCTTCATAGTGCACAGTCACATAGTATCCAGAAAAGAAGCACTGATTGTAACCCTCAGGATAAATAAATGAAGCTGCAATCCACCCGGTGAGTGTAGTCTTTTGCTTCTATTCTGAATCTTTATATATGTGTCCCTGCTATGCACTGTGTAATGGATGTGTCTGATCGTACAGGGACATGGTCTGATCATACCACATCTGGACCAGGGAGAAAGGAAAAGACTGTACGGACTATTAGAGCCCGGGATCATAAATTATTCTATTTGTTGAAGCAAAACATTTCCCTACCTGTGGATTCTGTGCGGTAATGTCTGTATACTCACTTTTCCCACCTGTGGCACCCCTATGGCTAGGTGCCACAGGGAGGTACTGCACCACAAATAGAAAGTGTAGTGCCTCCGTAGCTAAGGGTTTGGGATTGTGCTTATGGAGTCTGTATTAGCACACAACACTAGGCCACCTTAGAATAGGGGAACAGATATACAGTAAGTCCCAAGGGGTGAAGCTTAGGTTAGAGTGGGAAAACAGGAAGGAGAGAGATTTTAGTCAGACAGTTCTGGGAAGGCAGTCAGTTAGGACGCACCTGACAGCTGATTGACAGAGGGATCACCCATCTCCAGGAGGGTGACTGGGACAGAAGGGGACGAATCAGCACCGGGTTGGAGCCGGCTGGTTTAGTCTGGGGAAACACCGGCAACACAGAAGCCGAGGCAGTCAGCGGTTAATCCCTGACCGCAAACAGACGAGCCGCGGGCCCTCTAAAACCAGGTAGCCGTAGGCACCACAAGAAGGTACCTCACTCCTCAAGCCCATAATCGGTCCAAGACTATGAGGGTAACAGTCCGGATTCCGATGGAGGAAGAAATAGTGGTTCCGGCTGATCCAGTCCGTACCGGTCAAGATAACCCGTGCCTAACCGTACAAGACCAGGGACTGGCAAGAGAGCTCTGCAAAGGTGGTAGAAGACAAGAGAGGAAGATTAGGCCCCGAAAGAAACAAAGAAAAGAACATCTACAGACTCCATAGGGGCTCCCTGAACTTGCAGCTACGTCCCCGTTCTTCCAGATCTGTACCGTGTATTGTATGACATCTCCGGTACCAGTAAAAGAACGTTGAAGCTGAACGGTGTCTGTCTTCCCTCCCGCCAGTGCCCGGAGGGCCTCAGCAACCTAGGGGTAAGAACAACTACTCCCCTCATCCATCATAGCTGCCCTGAGGTAAGCTCCACCTGTGGGGAGCTGTACTACACTTAGCTGCATCCCATCACCTCAGTGGCCTGCCCACAGCGCAGGGTATCAATATTACCAGGATCCACAGTGGCGTCACAGACTAATTAATCCTTGTAAATATTTCCCCCACCAAACAAATGACAGCCAGGGCACAGAATCGGGAACCCGAACCACCAGTGATTCCCCATAACAGCCATCAACCCATCTCGGTGTCCGAGTACCCATCTCCCTGTGCTCATCACATCCTCCCCAGCAAGGAGACGTGGTATGATCAGACTATGTCCCTGTACATTCAGACACCTCCATTACACAGTACATAGCAGGGACACATATATAAGATCATCTCAGCACAGAAACATTTTTATTAAACATCCAACTGTGGGAATTATTATTCCAAGATCTATTGATTAAAATCAACTTTTGGTGGGAAAAAAAAAAAACCTTTTACCTGGCATGGATTTTTCATATCCATTTCTATATTTCAAAGTAAATAACATCTTCTGGCTCCTTCCTGGAATCTCTACATTATTTATCTGCACTAAAAAAAAATGTGTCATAGTCAGCATTTTATGAGAGATTTAAACTATTGATTGTTGAAAACGTGATAAACAAATGTGTTCTTTTCCCCTAAGGACCTGCATATTATCACCTGTAAATGGCTTCATGTAAATTCAGGTGGCTTAGTCTATTCCAGTTAAGTTTGTCTACATGAGAGACCCCAGGAAATGCCAAGTTCACTCCTGTACAACCGGCTGATGAATAGTATATACGACGCTCCATGCTGGAATTAACATTTTTGCAGCCACCATAAAGTGACAGCTGACATTGCAATAAGCATGTCATGTACAGAGAGACTATTCTATGTGAATGCACACGATACTTATGTACAGACAACAAAAACAAGCACATATCACTATAAGATGGCAATAAATGCCCAATTCTACTAAATCGTTTGCGATATCTGACAATTTGAATTTTTAGAGGGACTGTGCCTTTAAATAAATAAATGTATATTTATATATTGTTGCCTAGAACAATCATTTAAATTAATTTTGAAATGTCAAAACAAGATTGTGACTTGTAGTGAGAAATATCTTTACTTTTTGTGCACTAGGTTTTAGAAATGGTTACACTGGTGGGTGTGGACCCTATGCACCATGGGGTTGGGCTCACCTTGGAGGGGCGTAAATAAGCAGTTACATCCGATACGCGGCAGCTGACCCAGGGCAGAATGAATCAGATATGGACTCTGGGTTTCAGATGGCAGAAGGGACAGCCGATACAGCCAGGACAGCAGCCAGTACAGGCAGGACAGCAGCCGGTACTGGATATAGGAACACATATTAGAGTGCACAGGATACAGGATCTAACATCTAGCAAACATGCATCAACTGAATGAACAGATTGCCCAGGCCCCCCCCAAAAGGGGGAAGCTGCTTCAAGTACCTAGTGTCCCTCAGCCATTGGCTGGGGACACTTAAAAGGGCACTCTTTAAGAGTTGGGGAGTACACATGCTCTCGCCATAAGCACACCCTTGAAAGACCTGTTCGGTGTGTGCAGGCCCAGCATAAAGTACTGGAGACACTGCTGGGCAGCTAGGATGGTGAAGTGCACCAGCGTCCTTGTCACAGGGATGCCGTCGTTACAATAATGATCACCACCCCTTCTGTAATTTTGACCACTAGTGTTGTATTATTAATACTAATTGTTATGAAAAAAATAGAATTAGCTTTGTCTTGGTGCAAAAAGTTAGATTTCAACATGAACAAATTTTATTTGTCCCAACGATCTGTCAGTTCACATCCCAAATTTAACTCCTGGATCTGAAAAAGGTCACATGAAACTAATTGGCCGCCAACAATTTTCTTAGGATCTTAGGGAATAATCTATTTTAGCAGTGTCATGTGTGCAAAATGTGGTAGGCGTAGAGGAATTGTTTCATTATAGACAACCTCTAAGTTTGGAGAGGACACTGCGATTAGTTAATGGACATCGGACTAACGGCATGCAATGTTGTTTGGGGAAGCCAAAGGAGAAGCCCAAGTATTGCAGGGCTGCCATTCAGATTACCCAATACAGCCATTATTGGGGTATGTTCACACAGGGCAATTTTTGCAGCGATTTTTCTGCGTACGTGTATGTACACTTATCAGCAAAAAAAAAAAGCCAGCACCACCAGAAATTTGCCTGCAATAAAAATTGTGCAAATGCACATGTTCCTTCCATACTGTGTAATATTATAAGCTGATAAGGGGGGTAATGTGGTGGTGTGGCCTAAAGAGCTATATGTGAAACAGGCTATGAAGCTTCTCAATAACATCAACTGTTATAGGAAACTACCATATAACCCCCTTGAGCAGTTTAAGGCAACTTTGATGGAGATCCTGATAAAGGCATATGAGGAGAAGATCATCCCAAAAGAGATGATAAAAAAATTTAAGGATTTAAAACCGAGAATGCCAACATTCTACATCCTTCCGAAAATCCATAAGGACCTATCAGATCCCCCGGGGAGACCAATTGTCTCCGGGAATGATGGTCTTTGTGAGATTATCTGTCAGGTTATTGATGAATATTTAAAACCGTTAGCGTGTACCCTACCTTCCTTTATTAAAGATTCTACTGATGCCCTGAGACGCCTTGAAGACATACAACTATCTGAAACATCGGTATTTGTGACGGTGGACGTGGAGGCGTTATACACCTCAATAAGACATTGTGATGGTATAGCTGCAGCAAGGAGGTTCTTAAGTGGAAGTAACGTAGACCCACAAGTGGTTGAGCTGATCTTGGTCTTGCTTGAGTTTGCACTCACACACAACTGCTTCATCTTTGACGGCCAGGTGTTCCTGCAGCTTCAAGGCACCGCAATGGGGGCCTCCTGTGCGCCCTCGTACGCAAATTTGTTCTTGGGCGCATGGGAGAGTGAAATATTTACCAACAACCCCATTGCTGGTTGCGAGAAGATGCAGGGATGGATGCGTTTCATTGATGACGCTTGGTTTGTGTGGGAGGGGACTAGTAGTGAGCTGGAGAACCTCATGAGAAACCTGAATGAGAATGACAAGAATATCAAATTGACGTATCAGAGTGGTAGAAAGATCAACTATCTGGACATATCGATTGAAACAACTAGGGACGGGAAAGTGATGACGGATATATTCCGAAAAGAAACATCTACAAATTCAGTATTGAGGGCTGACTCATCGCATCTACCGTCGACCATTAGAGGTATTCCAATCGGCCAGTTTATACGGGCTAGGAGGATATGTTCTGATGAACATATCTTTGATCTACAGGCTAAGGACCTCAAACATAGATTTCAGGAAAGAGGATATGGCTGGAAAACTATAAAGAGAGGATACAACAGAGCTAAGAATCTCCACAGGGTGGATCTCCTGAATAATACCGGGAAGAAAGGGAAAGAAAGAGAAAAAGAACAAGGAGGCCACCCGAGACTGATTATCTCATATAATAAACAGTGGAGGGATCTAATTCAAATAATTGACAAGCACTGGGATATCCTGACTAATGATCCGGTTTTGAAATGCTGTATCTCTGAGAAGCCATTGATTACTGCTAGACGGTCACAAAACCTGAGGGATATACTAGTCCGTAGCCACTTTGTGCGTGAAAAGGTCAAAAAGGCCCAGTGGTTAGATGTGAGAGGTTGTTTCCCCTGCCTAAATTGTGTGACGTGCCCTAACATTAAGAAAAGCAAGAACTTTCACAATAGTGATCACACCAGGGTATATGACATCAGACACCACATTACGTGTGGAACTAAGGGAGTCATATACATGGTAGAGTGCCCTTGTGGGAAGATTTATATAGGGATGACCACAAGAGAACTTCGTGTGCGCATTAGAGAACATGTCTTGGATATTGAGAAGGGAGCAGCCGCAGAGGACCCGTCAGTATTGAAGACAATACCGAGACATTTCTACCTAAAGCATCGGAGTAATTCTAGTCTGCTCAAGGCAGTAGGAATAGATAGGATTAATATGGGCCAGAGAGGAGGAAATATGGGAAAATTGCTTGGACAAATAGAAAGCAAGTGGATTTATAGACTGAACAGTGTAACACCGCATGGTCTGAATGAAAATTTCGGCTTTGGGGCTTTTTTGTGATTTACAGTGTATATGATGTAATTGTTTCCTATTTTTGCTATTTGACACATCTGTATAAGGATGCGGTCTTTGATTGATTCCGTGTTTTTAACTTGATTTTAACGATGAATTTTTATTCTTCTAGCATATTTACATCGTTACCATATAGAATTTGATCTGGTTTTTGTCCCTATCCTGATGATGAAGCCAAATCCTGGTGTTGGGAAGAATAGGAGATGGGAGGAGTTTGCAAGAAGGACGGATGATAAGATGCAGCACATATTCTCATCTTTTTGCACTATGAGCAAGCACTTTGATGTTATTATTTATAATGTATAAGCTTTGAGCAGTATATGTTTGATGAAGCTTAGTGACACAATTTAAAAATGGTTATAATAATTCTAATATATATATTTTTTTATTATTATTATTTTTTATTTTTGATTATTATTTATTATTATTATATTTTTTCATATATGTCATAATTCAGCACTGTGCACTTTAATCGGATACATGATATATACAAAACAATGAGCTATGTTAAATCACTTTATTATAATATTTCATTATAATGTTCACCAATAGATTAGTGGGAAATAAGTCTATGCATACTGATACATTCGTGATAGATTGCAATCATCCTCGTATACTATTTTGTCCCCACGGGCTTGCTTGTTACCTCCCTCTCCCTGCTGTGTTGCCGAAGTCATCTGCACTGGACTCTGGCCCCGCCTACTCCCGGCGCGTCACCGACGGGCGCCAGGTGACGCGCAATACGCGCGTCACCGGCGCTTGCGGTCCAAGCGCCGGAAGCTGCCGGGAGCACATGATCAGAGGCGGTCACATGACCAGAAGCACAATGGACGGCATGGAGGGGCGGTACCGTAGCACACACCGGCAGCACATCAGACAATAAGGGCACTATTTAAGTCCGCTTGACACGCTTGTAACTGGCATACTGACCCCCTGAGGAAGTCTATTTGACGAAACGGCGTCGGGGTAGCCGGGAGCTCTGCACATACAGGTCTGTACCATCATACCTAGGGTCTCAGTTGAACCCCATGTGTTGTCATGTCTGAATCTAACCCATAAAGGGCTGAGGTGAACTGTGGATGGTGGGAGATAAGCAAAGCACTAAGGTAGGATAAGTGGATATTTAGTGCTAATATATCTGAGTAGCACAAACCATAACCTCCCATATACTACTAAGAGGGGATTGTAGGTGTAGTGCACTGCCTGTTTCTAAGATATCCATCTACTGTAAGACACAGCCATCATATTGGATCTATGGATTTAGTATGGCATAACTATTTTGTGGGTCGGTTGTGACTCCTGGATAATCCTGTATAGTGTACCTTCTAGTGCCATGAGGTACTGAATATTATTATTGTAACCTCCTAAAATTTCCAGACTTGATTGTAGTATATGTTTTCATTGTGAGTCCATATTGTATTTCTCTATTTAATGTAATGAATTTCTATTGTATTGCTTTTAAAGAAAGCTCTTTAATAAAAAGGTGAATTTTAAAGTTATTCCATAGTCCCTTAGGGGTCTTTTTTGATATATATATTATAAAAAATGTAGATATTTGGCAAAAAATTGATCAATCTTTTGAGGCAACCTGCCACGTGAAGGCATTCTCATTAGGGTGGTCCTACTCTATACTTTTTTTATTTTACAATAGTTGTGCCATGTGGCCTCAAACATATACATAAAGTGGACCATAATAAGCAAAACATTTACCTGATGAATCTCCAACCTGCTCCCATGGTGCCAAACCAGTGCAAGTGAAGAAAGGGTAAAAATACACACCGTTCAATATTATATATATATTATGTATCTTCAGAAAAGATGTATGGTAAACCCATTCTTCACATTGTATATTATTATCCTCATTCCCAAGAAGTCATTACCCCCATGAAAGGGAGTTGGGGCAAATGGGTACATGGATAAATGTATCAAAAACAGTGGAGAGGTGAGATTAAAGAAGAGCAAACAAAAGACTGACCCCGGTGACATTCACCGCAGAACCAGTAGTCATTGTCCTCTGGTTTATTCATCTGTTTGATTAGACTGGTTTCAGGTAAGCAGGTGGGATAGTAAGACTAATAGAATTGCTCAAAAACATGCCAGAAATCCTGCTTTTTTTTATTTTGTTTTTTTCTTGCATCACTGGAGCAGTGTTTTAAATCTAAGCCCCTTTTCCCCTGTCTTATACTCCCCCTCCAGCGGTTTCACCTTTTATCTCTGATTCTCCAACCTGAGAAAACTCTGCGTGAACGAGGCCTAAGGGCCTAAGAAATCCCATCCACTATGCTAGTACTGTACAACACAGCGTTTTGGACGCAGCGCAAAGACGCTGCGTCCAAAACGCTGCGTATCCTGATCGTGAGGATGCACTCTTAGTTGTACAGTCTGGAAGAAAGAAGCGAAAACTCTGTGAATAATGACACTGCTAAAACACTAATGGTACCTTTACATGCCGCCACAGAGGGTAGCAACAGGTAGTCAACGCACGTGCGCGTTTTTACCTGTTGCAAACGGTTGCCGATGCCGCATATACACGCCACCACAAAGTGCTCCACAGAAGGTATTTGCGTTCCCCGGAAGTGCCAACGGGTGCCGCGAGTTACCTTCTGTGGAGCACCTTCCCTGATTTACACGCTGCTACCACAAGGGAATATGGGCGTACATCTTACGCACCGCAAGTACATAGGCGTGACAGAGTTGTGTACTACGTGCCGCTCGTACGGTGATTGGACAATGCAATAGCATCATGATTGGCCAGCCAGCGCATAAAGGCTGGCTAATACATGACGCTATTGCAAAGGTGTAGTGTGACTGGTCAGCTCGTTAAATATGGCGCCCTGTGCAGGGACAGCCAATGGTTACACAGTAGCCCCCACCAATGATAGCTGATGGAGCGTGGTATACATGACGCTGTGGCACGCCCCAGGGAATTCACTAGGGCACACAAATACCTTGCCTGTGTCCGGATTAAATGCCGCCATCATAGGGATTGTGCCTTCCTGTTTTTGAGCACGGCCCAGACACAGGTATCTGAAGGCACTGCAAGACACAGGAAGGAAATTCCTGAATTACACGCCGCCACTTCGCGGTCTTTTCAAGGCAACAAGGAACAATTGTGTCCGATGCCTGGCGGTTTCTACCTTTCTGTGGCGGCATGTAAAGGTACCATAAGGGTGCTTCCTCACAATCAGGATACGCAGCGTTTTGGATGCAGCGTCTTTGCGCTGCGTCGTACAGTACTAGCATAGTGGATGGGATTTCACTATGCATTACCCGCCCGCAGTGTCTTTGGAGCTGCAGTGCGGGTTGCCGCGAGTCCGCACCTCCGCAGTGTGTTCATTTCATGCTGCGGAGTCGAAGCGGCTCCCATCGGGTGACTGCAGGGAGAAGCCGCACACGGTGAGTACAGGGCGGCTGCGGTCTCCCTGCGGCCACCTGCGGATTCCCTCAGGTCCGGAGGAGCTGCGTCCAACACGGAGCTCCTCCGTACCGTGTGCACGCACTCTTATTCATGCTCATCATCTCCGCCTTGACTACTGCAACCTCCTGCTTAACGGCCTCCCTTGCACCTCTCCAATCCATCCTAAACTCAGCTGCCCGAATAATCAAGCTGTCTCCCTGCTGCTCCCGTCTCCCCCCTCTGCTAAGCCCTTCACTGGCTCCCCACATCTGAGATCCCGGTTTAAAACACGAACCATGACATACAGAGCCATCCACAACCTGTCCCCTCCATACATCTGCAACATGGTCTCCCGATACCTACCCTCAGGCACCCAGAGACCCTCCCAAGAGCTCCTTCTCTACTCCCCTCTTATCTCCTCTCACAACCGTATACAAGATTTCTCCCGTGCATCTGCTATACTTTGGAACCCTTTCCCTCAACACATCAGACACTCTCCTACCCTGGGAACCTTCAAAAAAAGCCTAAAGACCCACCTCTTCTGTCAAGCCTTCAATGAGATCTGGTTCACCGCACAGTCTCACTATAGGCACTACCCCCTCCTACTGTATCCTCCACCCGTCCCTCTTGGACTGAGCCCTCGTGGATAGGGTCCTCTCCCCTCTCGTATCTGTACGACCTGATTGTCCATATATATTGTACTTGTCCTCGTCTACTCTTTCCATATGTAAAGCGCCATGGAATCTAATAACGAGAAGAAGAAAGAAGGAAGAAGAAGAATCGTACGCTTCAGCACAAAGAGAAAACTAATTGTGAACGAGGTTTAAGAATCGTAAAGTCTGGAAGAAAGAAAAGTCTGTGAGCGAGGCCTAAGAAGTCATACGGTCTGGAAGAAAGAAGAGAAAACTCTGTGTGAATAAGGCTTACAAAACAGTTCAATGCAGAACCTCTCACATGGAAACTCCAACAAAGTAGCTCAGAAATATACGATCAGAATCGCAAAATTCTGTCAGCCTTGTTTCTGGTGTATGAAGATGGCATTTCAGCAGAGCCCATCACTATACCAGACACCTCTTCAGCTTAGGGGTCTCAGATCCTTTGAACAGCACCTTAGGTTAGTTCATATCTCGCTTTATCCGCAAATTAGTAGCACCGCGAGAGCTTAAGTCTGAAGCCTCGAAAAACAGGATTTGATAATTTGCGTTGAAGGGGACATCATCAGTAATGATTTAGATTGAGTTACTGTGCTCTGTCTGACATAATTTTCATCAGTATCCTTCTACTTAACGCAGGTACCACAATGTAGTCAACCATGTTTAGGTGACCGCCTCAAATGGGAAGATACTGCTGAAACAGTACAATCAATGGTCCTTTCAGCACAAGCATCCAAATCTCTATTTTAGGGCTTCAGATGCAAGCCCTGAGGAAACCACTGAAGACAATGTGAACATAGCATTAGTTCCATCATCAAGAGTGAGAATACCTCCACTGTACAAGTCATTAAAGCTAAAATAAGACGTGGCTTTCAAATTACTGATGAACTCTCGAGAAGCAGAATGCTCATTATTTGAAGTGGAAATTCTGCCAGATAGATACCTGAGCCCTTTTATTTGGGTATTAAAGACCCAAATTCATTGATCTCAGGACATTGGTCAAATGGTAACCAAAGATTAACTTTAAATGTAGCTTCTCCTCACCTTGAAATGGTTAATAATAAATTGCACTGGATTTCATTGAAATAAACAATTGGTCCATGGAGACAGTGAGTTCTGCTGGTATGATACGGTGGAACTTAATGTCTTGATCCTTAACCTCTCTCATTAGGTAGAAAAATACCTCAACCCATACATGCCAGCAATGCACAGACATTGGCAGTCACAGAAGCTGAATTCAGGACGTAACAACTAAAAACCCCGAGGGCAACTTATGATGGGAGGCGCAAGGCTGGAATCACACCGAGTGACATGCGAGTTACTTGCAGGAGTCTCGGATCAATCACCCAGGATAATAATAATAATAATATAATATTTATTCATTTATATAGCGCTATTAATTCCATAGCACTTTACATACATGAGTAATTCTGTCTCTCTTGGAGCTCACAATCTAAACATCCTATCAGTATGTCTTTACAATGTGGGAGGAAACCGGAGTGCTCGGAGGAAACCCACGCAAACAAGGGGAGAACATACAAACTCCTTGCAGATGTTGTCCTTAGTGTCCATGGTGGGAATTGAACCCAGGACTTCAAGACCCCAGCGCTGCAAAGGCTACAGTGCTAACCACTTGAGCCACCGTGCTGCCCGGGATGGCATTCCCCTCTCTGGACGGGAGCAGTGGAGCTACATAGAAAAACATACCACTGATAGTATCCCGTCCAAAGAGGCAGGGGTCGTGCCAGGTAAATGATCCGAGACTCGTGAGAGTAACTCGCATGTCACTCAGTGTACATTGCAGGGGCACATTATTGAGTATCTCAGCACAGGAACATTTTTTTA
The DNA here is from genome assembly GCA_033576535.1 of Allobates femoralis. Taxonomy (NCBI): domain Eukaryota; kingdom Metazoa; phylum Chordata; class Amphibia; order Anura; family Aromobatidae; genus Allobates; species Allobates femoralis. The sequence goes on from JARQOC010000004.1 coordinate 49,392,016, forward strand.
AAATACATCCAATTGGGGAAATTATTATTACTCCAAGATCTTTTGATTAAAATGAACTTTATACGTGTGAAAACCCCTTTAAGGTCCCCATACAAGTTAGACTAATGGCGACCAAACCTGGTGATATTGTGGACTCCGGCGAAAGGCTTTTCAACAGACATCAAGCAAGATAAGGATCTGTTATGCCCGATTTTGGACTGCCGATCCTTTTGCTCTCCACAGGGGTGTCTGGCAGTGTCACCGAAGCCCTCAACAGATGAAGCTTCTGTGCGAAGAATTGGTAGAACTTCAAGCCAAACCATCGCTTGGCCGACCTATCTATTAGGTATAGGGCTTCCCTTGAAATTGTAAGTTGGAAAAAAGTCAGTTTGCGCATTAAATAATCAATGCAATCAGCATAGAATTTCCTTCCTGTCTGTTAACGTCTCAGAAGGACTTATTAGAGAAGAAGACCGTGAAGGTTGTAGCTGGAGATGGCCCATTTGTAGTAAATGCATATCACGCTCTCCACCTGTGTCTCATTAAAAATAGTTATCACAAATGACCACGCTCAAACCACGATCCAGAACATCATTCAGGGCAAAGATATGCCAACATCGCTCTTTTTTCCTCTAAAGCAGGAACAAAGTCAACAAACAAGTCTATAATAGGCAAATGAGAGTAGAGGGGTAAGCAGTATTCTGACAATATGCCATTGTGATAACAAAGAGGAAAAAAAAATATGCGGAACACAACTGATAAGGAAATGGTTTGTACTATATTTTGGTCGCATTCTTTCTTTTCTGTAGGAAACATCACAGGTAAAAGGTCAGAGCCTTGAGTGATTACATGGGAACGGCTGAGTCACGGCCAAGGCATGAAGTGTGACGAGCCGGCAATAAATGAGCGCCTAGTGAGAGTGGTATTCTGCAAAACACCGTCCGTCTGGTTAATACTCTACCACGAGCATCAGCGATACTCACCGAGTAACGAGTATGGTGAATACCGAACTATCCGTGTGAGTAGCGCATAGTAACAAATATACTAGCTCATCACTAGTACACACCCTTCCCAACTTTACATGGAGTTTGGTCAATATGGGCATTTTGGCCACACAACTGTGGTCCCACAACACATGCAGGTCAGTTTTGAGGTGCACCAAGTAGAAAAAAGAAAATGGAAATAAACTATCCATCACACTAGACTGTGTCTTTCTACAATATGCCGACATATCCCTGTTAGGTAGGAGACAAAAATTACATGTCAGGTTAATGTAGCTTAAGCATACCGGAGAGGAATTAAAACCCCATTGTCATGCTCTCCCACCAAGGCCAGAGATGCATACAAGATGCTTGCACGAGTCTAGCATGACTCACCCAGAACGGACTCCAACTCTCTGGACGAGAGCACGTCAACTGCTTGTGTTTCTACGCACTCAGAGACGGCGGTCATTCTGGGTGAGTCACGTGAGACTCATGCGAGTATCTTACATGCGTCTCTGGCCTAATCCAGAGGATTAATTGCAGACAAAAGCAGAGACAGAAAAAAGTAGTGTGAACAAGCCTTGTATAGCAAGCTCACTACAACCGCCAAACTGAATGAAACAACCAGAAAACAAAAAAAAAAGTGAGTGTATATTGTCTCCAAATACCATGCAATAAATAAAAGCTAGTGCTGTAAAAACACAGGGTACTTGGTTCATACCTTTTTTTTGGCAAAAAAAACCTACGGTACTTAAGCCATTCCATCACTAATTCCAGCATTCCATCTGTGATCCATTTGGGCACAGTTCATACACAGCACCCCACTATTTGTGAGGTCAATAAGCATAGCAGCAGGTTATAATATGGTTATAGTATAGAGGCTGTTCCCTAGTGGGTCAACCTTGCCGTAGTGGAATACATACTGCTTGTACTCTGTGGACCTGTATTTATACTTATACTAAGGGTAGAGATACACCTATGCGAGCTGCATGCCAGTATCTCGCATGCATCTTGCATGAGTCACCTGGCTCCTGCCCCTCTGAATGGGAGCGTGAAGCAAATTGTGTCTCTATGGCAGAGGTCCCCAACTCCAGGCCTCAAGGGCCGCCAACAGTGCAGGTTTTCAGGATTTCCTTAGTATTGCACAGGTCTTGGAATCATTAGCTGTGCAGATGATCACATTAGCACCTGTGCAATACTAAGGAAATCCTGAAAACCTGCACTGTTGGCGGCCCTTGAGGCCTGGAGAAGGGACCTCTGCTCTATGGAGTTCCACGCTCCCATTCAGAGAGGCAGGGGCCGGGTGAGTCAGGTGAAATGCATGTAAGACACTTGCATGCAGCTCGCATGCTTTATCTCTCCCCTAACTGATTTTTGCCCTTGTGCCTCCTATATGTGAGACACTTTCAGATTTTTAGTGTGTACAATTAATGTTAAGCATTTATTAATTCACTTGAATGTTTATCAATATTACTGTGCGCAGAGTCACTTTTGCCTTAGTCCTTAATCTAACTGCAATTATGGCATGTTTTCGGATTTCTTATATTACTAGTGAGCACATACTACTTTAACTGGACTCAATATATGATTTTTTTCTTAAAGGGAACCTGTCACCAGGTTTTTGCAACCTAATCTGAGAATAGCATCATATAGGACCCAAGATCCTGATTCCAGCGATGTGTCACTTAAGGTGGTGTCACACCTGGCGACGTCGCTAGCGACATCGCCGAAAAAGTGACGTATCAGCGATGTCGCTAGCGACGTCGCGCTGTGTAAATGAGCGGCGACGGCGTTTTATCGCTGGTCGCAGGTTGACAGGTTTACGGGAAGAACCGTAAACCTGTCAACCGGTGACCTGCGATAAGGCTGGATCGCGCCGTGTGACATCACCAGAGCGATGTCGGCGGCGATCCAGCCTATACTGCAGCGTTGCTGCGGATCGCTCGCTGAGCTGAGCCCAGCCCAGCGAGCGATGTCACCGCCCGCATCGCTGCGGTGTCGCCGGCCGCAGCGATGCTGTGTGACAGCTGGCCAGCGATGTCGGAAGCGAGCGGGCACCCGCGCATTGCTTCCGACATCGCTGGCCAGATCGTGCTGTGTGACGGCACCTTTACTGGGCTGCTCAGTGTAGCTTTGATAAAATCAGTGTTTATTCATCTGGAGATCATCATTAGCAGACTCCTTGGCCTGGTGCCAAGTAGACTGGCATATTCACAGACTGCTAAATCTCCAACAGAGAAAACACTCATTTTATCAAAACGACAGCAAGCAGCTCAGTAAGTGACACATCGCTGGAATCAGGGTCTCTATTTCTACATTGTGCTGCTCTCAGATGGGATGGCAAAAGCCTGGTGATAGGTTCCCTTTAAATTCAGCAGATTTTCTGCAAAAGCAGTATTTGCGCTATGCACAGGAGGACACAGACAGAAAAGGGGCCCCCATGCAAAAACAATGTATTGGCCCTTTGCAACTTAAGAGCTCTTAAAAATATAAAATTACACTAGCTTTGGCCTTCTAACCTCTTGGACCCCTGTGCGGCCGCACAGGTTGCACCAATAGTATGTCCACCCCTGGCGATACAATATGTGGGAACACAGGCTAAGTATTCAGTCAAATTAAAACCGCCCATCACTAATGAGGCTGCATGAACTTTCACACGTAATATAAAAGCTGAGAAGATCATAATTTATGATCTACATAAATACGTCTACGGGTCATTACAATTGCATTTTTATTAACTACAATCTAACCTTTCATTATTTCCTTGGTTTGAGATAATTATACGCCCTCCCACCTCATATTAAACTGAAGAACCGCAAGAACTTGTCCAAATATTTAGTGCTTTACCCCCGCCCTCATGTGTTTGTACATCACAAGTTCACACAAGAGCGGTGTTTTTTGATGCGCCGGTTGCTCGCAGTCACACAATGTGTGCGTTGTGATGCCCTCCGATTAGAGATACGGGGCTGCACACAAAAAGATCAAACGTTTCAAGGGACTTCTTCATTCTTCTATAGACAAGGTGCAATCAATCATGTAGAAAGTCTCATCTATTCACGTCAGACTTTAAAGGGTTTGTCCTATTCAGGCAACAATTTATTTATTTATTTATTTTTTTTTAAGGTGTCCACTGGGGTTTAAAACCTCACAGTCAAAATCCATCACTACCATCAGCTGTTTCTGGCAGGAAAACCTGGGCTGTGGAGTCGGTAAGTCAAACCAATGACTCAGACTCCTTCATACATGGCTCATTTTTAACTAATACATTTATAGTGGTACAATGTGAACATCAGGCTTTAATAATATACTCCAAAAAATTAGGACTATCCCCAACTTACATAGCTTCGGACGATCCCTAAAAACACATCTTTTTAAAGACGGCCTATCATGCTCCCTAATAGGAGTCCTTTGTATTGTAGATAGCCCATTCACTATCTCTCTCGACATAACTTCTCCAAACTGTACCAAACCCAAAAGCTCTTGGCTGGTGACCATTCATGCAACTATTTCTATCCCCCACTTCCTGAAGATGCCTGGACCATCAGTGTAATAAACCCTTGTACTTTGTGTAACCCCTATCATTGTAGATTGTAGATTGTAAGCTCTTTTGAGCAGGGTCACCTTTACTTTTTACTTTAATGGTTGTATTGTAGTTCTTACATTGATTCTCTGCTTATTGTATTATACTGTATTTTTTACATTGTTTCTCTGCTTTAATTATTGTACTTTTTACATTGATTCTCTGCTTAGTGTACTGGATTTTTTACATTGATTCTCTACTTTACTTACTATATTGTATATATTTTTTTTTATTGTTACCCATGACCATTTGTATACGACCCACTGTATTGTAAGGCGCTGCGGAATATGTTGGTGCTATATAAAGATTATTATTAATAATCATCATGATACAATAATCAAGATATTTCGTTAGAACATAACATTCTGCATTGAACTACTGTATCCAACTCACTCCAAAATGGGCTTCGACTCAGATTCCACAGCCCTGGGGAAAACTTCTTCGTATTTGCAACAATCTGCACTAGGGCTCATTCAAGACATTAGGTTTTCTTATAAGAGTTCCATCAAGTGTTTTTCCTGTATGGAACTCGTATCTATTAGTCTACAGGGATGTTCACACGTCCTTGTATTCTTGCCGACAGAGTGGTCGGCACAAAAAATTACAGAGACTTAATCCGAGTCTTGGATCAATCTCACCTATGCAAGTGTGTTGACCTGTTAGAAAAGAAATAAAAATTATTTAAAAAATATATGTATCGTATAATAGTCTGCCAACACTTCGATGCCATTTTTCACCAAACTGTTCAATATGAGAATGCTGTTTTTTTATCCTAGAAAACTGAAGAAGCTCTGACCAAACTGTGTACCAAACTATGATCAAAACCAATGATGAAACTTGGACAACCTAAAAACAAAAAGACCTTAACCTTCCTAGCGTTATTCCCGAGCCTGACTCGGGGTTAACATTCACTACCAGAAGCGTTAACCCCGAGTCAGGCTCGGGCTTACCCGCGTTCGCGGCAGATGCGGTGAGAAAACCGCATCTGCCGCATCTACCGCATCTGCCGCACTTGTGCCGCACTTGTGCCGCACTTGCGGCGCGGTTGCGGCGCGGTTGCGGCGCGGTTGCGGTAATCTGCATAGGAACCAACCACCTCTGATGACCCTCATACATTGTTAATATGTGCCCCTGCACCCTAGTAAACCATTAGCAGCCCTGTTGTTGTGTGCTAAGTGGCTGCATTAGAAGTGCGATAATGATTTTAGACACTTACATGCCTGGTACTTGAGGCCGTCTCCCTGTGTGTGATGGGACGTGTGGGCGGTGCTCATCATGTCTGCTCTCCCCCTCCCTTATGCACGCCCCCTCTCAGCCTGCTATAGTGATGTGAGGCTGATTGCGTCATAAAGGGGCGGGGCTAAATCGCGGCATCACAGTAGCCCCGCCCCTTTATGACGCAATCAGCCTCACAGCACTATAGCAGGCTGAGAGGGGGCGTGCATAAGGGAGGGAGAGAGCAGACATGACAAGTCCCATCACACACAGGGAGACGCCTCAAGTACGCAGGCATGTAAGTGTCTAAAATCATTATCGCACTTCTAATGCAGCCACTTAGCACACAACAACAGGGCTGCTAATGGTTTACTAGGGTGCAGGGGCACATATTAACAATGTATGAGGGGCATCAGAGGTGGTTGGTTCCTATGCAGATTACCGCAACCGCGCCGCAACCACGCCGCAAGTGCGGCACAAGTGCGGCAGCTATGCGGCAAGTGCGGCAGATGCGTTTTTTTAACCGCATCTACCGCGAACGCGGGTAGCCCGCTTTTAGCAACAATTTCCAGAACTAAACAGACCGCCAGGGAGGCTACAACCAAAAGGCGAGAGATAAGCTGATAAGGAGACTTATTTCCTAGAGAAGCATTGCAGCTATATGACAATTTTCATATTTCCAAGAGATGCATTGCAGCTATAAGTCTCCTCATCAGCTTATCTCTCTGCTTATGGGGCAGGCAGATTCCTCTTTATAAAAGGTAGAAAGCTAGTTCCCCAGACCCCTTAAAACCAGGGATTTGGAGTTGGGCGTCGTTGTCCAGTTTGGTGGAGTCGGAGTCAAATTCAAGGAAATTGAGGAGCCAGATGTTTGGTATTGCCTGAGGAAGACAGCTTGACTGTCGAAACGCATTGTGGCCCCCAAGGGAACAATAAAGGTTTGGAAGGTTTATTGTAACAATCTTTGTGTCTTTCATTATAGTGCTCCGATCAGACCGACACTGTTCTTTTCTCCATATACCTATTCCCTGTGAGGGAAGTTCGGCAGGAGCAACTTTGGGTGCAGGATCGCCTGAATCTCTGTGACCACAGGACCTGCAGTTGCTGGGTAACCGGACCTAACAGCAAGAGGACCTGCGGCGACGTACTTCTGCCCCGGCCGGTCACGTTATCTCCACCAGACATCACCGCAGTGCAGCTGAGGGAGCCGAAAAACTCACGATGTGAACAGGGAACACCGCGTCCACAGGCTATAATCCAGGGTTGTGCGGGGGCGCACACCCTTAACACGTGAGCGACCCCTTGGCCCCTAAAACACCCTAATATCAGTGTCTGGTACTCCTCATTGCGCGCTCTGTTTCTTTTGTTTTCCAGGAGTAAGATGCTTGGCTTACTGACTCCACAGCCCTACTTAAAAACAAAATTAAATGCTGGAGTGGTTTTATTTTTTTGGCTGCTGGAATGGTACTTTAAATCTACGTTCCCTGCCCCCTACTTTTATACCTTATCCCTTTCGGCACCGGTCCTTTCCCACGGAGCCATCTTGTGTTCGTAACTTCTGACTGGCTAGAAGTCAAAAGTTATGTCACAGGCTCCCAATGTATCTCTACGAGAGCCAGAACGAGGGCAGAGCGAAGTTCTCAGAGATGTATTGAGTTGTGACCTCCATAAAACTTATGTGTATGGGAACTTTTCAAGTTTTCATTGTTAGAAAGAGCATGCAAAATTTCAACGCTGGGTGCTTTTATTCTTAAGCAAGATAAGCCACCGACAGTGCTGTTTGGCTGTGGTGTATTCTCCTTAAAATGCATGCGTGCTTGGCTGAATTGCGCATGCATGTGCTTAGGGGTGGAGGGGTTCAAGAGGAATAGGCGTCTCACCCGGCAGCTACTACAGGTGAACAGGCGTTTTTAGACTCAGAGATGAGCAGCTGTAATGTAGGATTAAGACCCGATATAGTTACATTATATAAAAATCTAAGAAAATGAGTTGTGCATAAGTTGGTATACATGCAATAGTAAGTGCACATTCACACGGTGGCCATTTTCCAGAGAAAACGCAAGAGATACACACAATTTGAGCATATACCTTATCGTAAACAATTAGGTGAATACATCAAATAGTGTTAATCAAGTGCCCCCATGTTATTTACATGTTCTGCTACTAGTTAGTTACTATACGGTATATGCTCATTTTGTGTTTTTTCTCTTGGGTTTTAACCCTTACTTTATGGTCTGTATATACCAGGGTTCAAAGAAGTCGCTGGGAAGTTTTCATAGAATGTCATCACTTTGTCAGGTGATGAATAATTACCACGGTAGGTGTAAGACAAATGACAGACTAATATTATTGTTAAATTATGTTATAATCCTTTATGAATATCGAATTACCATATTAAACAAAGAACAGAATACATTTCTCTTTCAACTAAGGGCTAAACCCTATTTGATCATCGGAAAAACATAAAACTTACAAATTACCCTTAGGAGGTGTTACTTGACGTTTCCGGGAACTAGCATCTATAGATGGGCCCTCACATGTTTTGTATAGCATTGTTGTCTTTTAAGGTGGTACTATTGCCTGGGTGCCACCGAAAGGTCAGAAGCCCTATAGCTATATAACCTCATACCAACAGCTGGTAATCCACAGCCAGACACATAAGAAGATAAGAAGAATCCTATATACTCAGGGCGGCGGAGTCAGAGTTCACTTTGGTGGAGTCCGATTGAGGGAAATTGAGGAGTCACTCCAGTCTGAGGTTTGGCTAACGGACTACAAACTAGTGCTGTGACGTCGGACAGTCGGAGTCAGTGTCCATTTTGGTTGAGTTGGAGTTAGAGTCGGGTTCAGGGAAATTGAGGCGTTGGAGGTTTGGCTTATTGACTCCACAGCCCTGTTACTAATACACCAAAATGGTCATTTCTATGAGACATTATGTCAAAGAGGAGCAAAATACTAATGGATGATTGATTGCATCTCTAATTCAACCAGTAACCTCCACTTGACCAAAATGACAATTCTTGTCCATGCTCACTATCAAGTAAAATGTCCTGGTTATGGTCCCTAGGGGCATTGAACATTAGATAGTGAGAGGAAAACTATGTGACCACAGAAGAGCATTGAATTTGCAAAAATGCTTGAATGTTTATATCAGAAGGTGTTGATTTATATTTGAATTCACAGGAAACCTCAACAATCAATATTGCTATGCAAAAAAGGATAGCCTGAAGTGTCCTCCACTGAGAGCAATGATGGGAGGGTTTGACATGTCTCCTGACCCGGCAAATAAGAGCTACAATTATATAATGCATTGTTTAACATGACTAGACCAGGATTGTGACCCTAAAGGCAGCTAAAAACATTAGCCAATGGTAACCAAATGTATTGACAAGGATGACAATCTAAAGCAAAACATACGTAGGAGATGGCCAATGGCTTAAAGAGCATTCAGACGATACCTCTCTCCCCTGACTGCCCATTGAAAACTCATGAATGTGTATGGTTTAGTGGAGAAAGCTGCTAACTAAACACATGAAACCTTCTCTCCCCCAACATAATTATCCATCAACAGGGTCAGAAAGACCCTATATGTATCAAGCAGTCAACCGATCCCACCAAAATGGTCAGACTCAACCAACTTTCATCTAATGAGTATGTGGACCTTCCGGCTTTGTTCCTATTGCCATCAGATCCTTCATTGTTGGGGTTGTCAAATTTAATGAAATAACACTGCATGTGATGCAATCATTCTGGTGAAAATTACAGAAATTCGATAGCCCTATTAGAAGTCAATGGAGTCTGTTGGGTTGGACACTATTGGTATTCGTTATATGGTGGATCCCACAGAGCTTCATATCTTCTTCTGTTATAAACAGAAGCCATAACTGTAGTGCAATTGTGAACAGAGCATTTCTATATGGAGAGACTCCCAACAATACCCTGATTGGACAAAAACTTGGGAATGTTGGATTTCACTCTTTGTCTGGTAGCAGCTTATCTCCGGTGTTAACAATCACCTTTGAAATATACATGAACGCTTTACCAAAACAAGCATATAGTTGAATAGGAATGAATATCTGGGGGGGTGTCTGATTGTACATTTCTGAACTCACAATACCAGCAGTATCAAAAGTATTCATAGGGAACCCATAAAAACGTTAAACATGAACTATGGTTGGAAGATATTAATTCCCAGATATATCCCATGTCCCATACTCCAGTTATCACCCATGGTCAGTGTGTATATTAGTTCAAATTATTTATTTTTCTTCTCTTGGATACATTCCTTCTCTGATTTACTTTTTTATTCTGAGTGCTCTTTTGCAACATGTATACACAACACTGACACGTGAGGCTTTCTACAGCCGCAAAATAGAACGATACAAGGAGTTTTAAAAAAATCTATGACCTTGGAAATCTGAACATGTCAAGGAGTCTAAAACCCTCAATACACCTCTTCGCTTTTTTTGCTCCATAGTCAATGTGGCACACAACATGATTCCAAACAGCACAGTGACTACTTTTCACCTTCCCAATAGAGAGATTGACAAGTTCGGAGACATCAGTGATCATAATTAAAAGAACAAACCTTCATTTAAAATATCCCTATGGTCAAATTATTTTCAATACAAACATTTATTCAGGCCATTTTAATGTTTTTTTGTTTTTTTTTATCTTTCTTTTGAATCACAATTTAAAAGCAACGTTGGATTTTCATCACTTGATGTTCAGTAAATTTAGTTTAAAATTACTTTTGTCAGTTTCAAGTTATTTCAGTGACCACTGTGAGTTTATGTTACTTTACCAGAAGGTTATCAACAATTTTTTCCCAAGTGTCTAATTGAAGCTCAAGGCAGATATTACATTGCCTTGAGTAGAAGCAGGCCAAGGCCAGAGACACATGTGGGATACTTGCATGAGTCTCACATGACTTACCAGACACGGCTTCTGGTTCTCTGGCTGGGAGCGTACCAAATGCAAATAAACACAAACAGCTGACGCACTCACGTCCAGAGAGATGGCAGCCGTTCCGGGTGAGTTATAAGAGACTCATGCGAGTATCTCGCATTGTGTGTCTCAGCCCTAGCAAGAAAAAGATTTAGGGTACTGGCCCAGTGTTATGAAGCCCGGTAATCAGTCACAACATAAAATAAATGCAAAAGATAAGGCTGGCTTCACACCACAGTTGTGGAGTATCAGGTTCTGTCCGGTGTTTTATAGGAAGCACCGGACAGAACCTGACAGGCCAAGATGGAACAGAACCTTTGCCCTCCAATCCTGTTTTCTGCTGGATTCGGCAGATCGCAGGGTTCAGGAGCTGTCCCTGCTGAAATGTCAGGAGCGTGGCTTGTGGGTGCTAGCCGCGGTCCTGAAATCTCTGCAGGGGACAGCTGAGCTTCAGCACTAAGTGTCCGGTAGCCAGATGCAATTTTGTCGGCTCCGGCACGATACAGCGCTACAGACTCATGTTAAGGGGCGCCGGATCCGGGAGTATCCGATTTGTTCAGATTGTTGCCCTGGACAGAAAATCGCAGCAAGCTGCGATTTCGTGTCCAAGAGAAAAACATGCATTCTGCTAACAGAAACCACTGTTCTACTGGTTGGTTATGAGCCCTTATGACCTTTTATGCCCACTACAGTACAGTCTTGATAATTATAATATCACTACCAGGGTAGTAGGTATACCACTGTTATGGGGACAAGCAATTGAGCCCATATACATATTGAGATCAATTCATTCACAGATTGATTTCATTAACGGAATCCTATAACAAGTTTTTCCATGGATCTCCCAGTGGTTACCTGTGACACCCCTGCCAAGTAAACACATGCATTTTCTTGCAGGTGTACATTTTCATCTGGGACAGCAGAGGCTTGATTTCTAGTGTACCAAGTACTGGAAATGCATATTAGGTTCGGTGTATGTCAACTCACATGGAACCTTGGAAGAATAGTGGTCTTAAATACAGTGATCCCCAAAATACAATGACTTTGGCTTAGGTTACAATATTTTCAACATTCAAATTTTTCTTTGGCAATTGGAACCCAAGAAGAGAGTCTCTGGAACTCAAGGAATGAGATCTGGCGAGCTAGTCTCGAATGAAGAACATGTTCGACCTCCACTCTATTCATTATCTATGGGACTGCCAGAGAAAGCAGAACACTCAGTTCCACTACTTCTGGAAGCTCAAAAGACAATGTTGGGGAGGTCCAGCATGTGCACCTCTGATCCAGACCTGGTTCTGGGCTTTAGACCCCAGTCTCAAAAATGTTTGAGGTCTGAATGTTGGATCCCAGGAGATAACTTAATATTTTGGCAATAATATTTTGGCAATAAACTTTAAAAAAAGAAAACTGCATACCATGCCATGGCCAGTCCTAATTTGCAACAGATGCAATTGGCTAGAAGATTTATGAGAATTTAACTGGTAGACAACTGAAAAATATATACCATTTGGCTCTTTAGTAATGCCCCTACAGTACTGTACTATATGTACTGTCCAGATCTTTACCTGGCCAGGATGAGCTTTTCGTTTGGACGCCAGACAAAGCAAGGTCTTTCAATTTTGAAAGGGGAATGAACCTCTACCAGAATTTTTTGCCTGCAGCTTTTATTGCATGGAATATATGGATCAGGTATCTTTAGATCCAAGATGACTGATGTTTCTTTATTGTGTTATTTGCCATCAAGGATACGGTCATGTAACCCCTCATATGCTTTAGATAATTGGCCAAATCCAACCAGGTTCAGCTGAACTTTAAAATCTAGTGGCCTCCCTTACAAGTGATTGTTAAAACCAGGGCTGTGGAGTTGGTAAGCCAATCCTCCAACTCCTCAATTACCCGGACTCCAACTCTACGACTCACTCATACACGGCTCATGTTTAGGTCATAAACTTAATGTAGTACAATGTGAACATCAGGCTTTAATCATAATTATGATACAAATAATCAAGATATTTAGATTGTGTACATTATTTATATTTAATTTAATATTTATATTTAAAGCATTGAACTACTGTACCCAATTATATATTTTAGGAGTCGAAGTATTTTATACCGTCTCCACCAAAATAGTCACAGGTTCAAAACTCCACAGCCCTGGTTAAAACAAACCCCTACCCCTATAGTCAATTTTAGTTTATTATTGAGTTTTAAAGAAATATAGATCTTCTGAGGCTAATCTGGAGACACACTGTTAATAAAAGATGTATGGGACAAAGGGAACTCGCAAGACTTGTCTCATCCCTCCTTCAGCCAAAATTAGTCCCTACAGAATTCCACCAACACGTTGAGTCTTTTTGCCTACCTCTCATTTCACCAGATATGACATAATACCATCAAAATTTAGCTCAGTGCCCGTCACGATGCCCTGCCCAAAGCATTGAAGACTTACCATCAACAAACCCAGCCTTTGGGCTCTGGGGCTGTCATTGCCAAGACATTTAAGGTCTCTATTTCAGCTATCGTAGGCTTCTCGAACACCACTCTTAATCCCAGTGTTTATATTCCTGGCAAGATTTAACAAGCCTGTTGGTTATTACGATTAATTAAATACTCAGCCCTCCGGCAATATTAATTAACAGCACACCCCACTTCTCGGCTGTCACCTATGAGCACTACACCCAGTATGATATCATCAGCAACCAATCCCAAGTCCATTGATACAAAAGGGTGAAGACTGACAACAAAACCCTCCCTGCCAGACCTGTTGGATATGGGACAATACCTCTCCCCACCCTGAAGAGCTGACAGTCTAATGGGCCGTAGCACAGACATGTCAACACGGAGATTAATTTATATAAAATCAGTGTTAGTGTCTGTGCAGGTTGAGCCAAGGTAAATATGTTATACACTTGACAAAATGATAAAAATTTCACACATAATAGGATAGACATTTTTAAGACTGGACCAGTTTTATTGCAAAAAGGTTGGGTTAGGATAAAAAAAATGGCTGTTTTCTTGCAAAAAACAGCATTACAGGTTGTGAGTGGTATACTTCAATGTCAGCCAACTGTGCAAAATAACTTTTGGACAAACATGTGGCTAAAGAAGACCCTTTCTGGTGCTGACATTACAGCACCCCTAAGCACATGGCGCAAATGAGCACCAAGTCCTTCTGTGCCATCTTTTTTCAGTAGTGCTTGGATTCACCCTCTTGCTCGTAGAACCCGTTGAATGACTTTTACATGGCTTCTCACAAACCATTCACATAAAAGGATGCCGCCAACCAGGTCTCCTTTATGTGAAAATTTGACAACTGTGACAATAATTTGGATTTTCTCATTTCCCTTGTGGGTGGGTCTTTGTCATTTGTACAGCTGGCATTTAATTGACCAATCCCATTTTCTTGTATTTGGAAAATACACAGTCTTCAGAATGGATAGCGCTTGAAGAATGGTAAGGTCACTTCTTTTAGCCACCTTAAGTCTTTGGAAACAAGAATATGTTAAAATACGCAAAACAGACTGAACATATGAACAGCCAGTCGTTTTACATAGAAATTTGCATGTTCATTCTTTTGAGCGTTTTCTGGGGGCTCTTTCAGGAGGGTTTCAGAGCGGACTCATATGAGAAAGAAGTCATGTGCACATACCCTTAGAAGCTTTGGACTGGGAGCTCACCTGTATAATAACCTACATACAAATGATAAACTGAATGAAGTGTATGTCTATGCGTAGAGAGACAAAAACCATCATCAGATACCCATCAGACTTTATCTCCAGGAAAACCAAAGGATCGACATCTGCCAACCCCCTGGCATCACTAGGCTACTCCAGTCAATATCGTCGGCTTCAGAGAACTTTATTCCAATGTCTATGGAGGCCTTTGGCTTCATGATTTCTCGCTGGCTGGGTACAGCCCCATTTATTACTTGCCGAACAAGACTGTTAAATGACCATTGATCCATTATATACAAGAAAATTGGCAGTCACTTAATAGCCTATTTGGATAGGCTGACCGGATATCTGAGCACAAAACGATATGCCAGTATTACTAATGTCCGTTTCCTGTCTCTAATAAAACACTCAATAGCCGCTGTCTTGTTTTTTTCCAGCGCCGGTCGATCCAGTTCCACCTTCTTGTGATCGCAGCTCCTGACTGACCAAAAGTCACAGCTAATGGTCACAAGCTCTCAATATAAGTCATTAGACCCTCGTTTGGACCTCGATTTACACTGATAAGTGACTTCCGGTCCGACCAGCAAAAATATCAAGTGACCGAGCAGATACAACCAGCAGAAGACGACCGAAGTGGTCTCAAGAACAGAGAAGAGGGCAAATGGAAAGTATGTTACTAGGGACAAGAAGCAAGCGGTAGTGATACCACTCCGGAGGGTAGATAGAAATATAAAAAACAATGCTTTAAAAAAGGCTTTAAGTCACAATATAAAAGGAGCTTCTAAGTTAAACTCTGTGGTAAGAAGGCAAGAGTATGTGTTTACTCATTTAGTATTCACAGCAGATTTTTCTGCTCTAAAAACCAACACCAGAGTGTTGACAGGAATAAAAACTATGCTTAATAGTGTTTTTCCTATTTCTAAAGGTAAAAAATGCTGCAAAAACACTGAAATAAGTGGATATGCTGCAGATTTGAAAAAGCATTTAAGACGGTCCAAATCTGCAAAGAAATAGTTTCATGTGCACAAGATTTCAGAAATTCATTCACTTTTCTAGTACAGTTTTTATTCTGTGGCAAAAAAAATCCCACGTGAACTAGACCCGAGAATTAAAATATTAGACCCTCTCAGTCACACCTCTACCACATGCCAGGGTCCACCCGGCGTATCCAGATTGGGTGCTTGTGATCAAGGCCAGAACATTCAAGATTCTATATCTCTTACAAATCGGTTCAACCTGACAATTGCGTATGCTGCATTTTGTTAAAAAGCCATTAAACTTAAACTGCAGGCACTTGCTTTTTACCCATAGTAAACAGACTTGTGTGAGAAAACGCAACGTCGTGAGTACAGACTTGCGGTCGAGCGGAAAAAATAACCACGGATAGACCCAGAAGTAATCAGTGCACACTGTCGTCAAGTAGAGACATACCCACACCGTGCAGCAGAGTTCCACATCATTTCCATGAAAACGCACCTTCCAGTGGAATGAGGGCAATAGGCAAGTCGTATTTGCACACCATTGCCCAATTACGAAACATCCTATAAGCACCCTTACAAATCGGTCACCTGACTACATTGCGTATGGTGCCATTTTGTTAAAGAAAGCTTACATTAAAACTTAGACTATCAGGGCCACCTTTATAAACACCCACATAGTAAACACAGACCTTGTGTGAGAACAACGCACGTGTGAGAACAAGGACTGGGCCGGCCGAGCGTGGAAAAAGTTACTACAAAACACCAGAAGCAAGATCAGTGCAAACATGTCTGTTCTGAAGACAGAGGGGAGGCGGAGAGTAAACCACAACCGTGCAAGAGGGATGACATTCACATCATTTCCATAGAAAAACAAGACACCTTCTACAGGTCTGGAATGCACAGGGGCAATAAGGCACCATGGTTAACTGCCATCATTTGGCAACACCACCCCCTTCACCCAATTAGACCAACATTCCTAGAAACATTAAATCCAGGTCAATGATTTTACTAATTGTTCTGGGATGAAAGCTCCGGAGCTTTACACAACTCTAGGCTTGCATAGAATCTTGTATTCCGTACATTTTTTTATGGTCTTCATTGAAGAGTCCCTATACACTGGTGATCAAACTTAGAGAACAAATGTCAGATCACTTGATTTTTACTGACAGAATGTAATCTACATTGCTGAACATTTGGCGTTTTTTGTGTAAGGGGCGCACCATAACACTAGCACAGGGTCCTCCAAAATAACTAAAGTTTATTAATTTAAAACCTTTATTTTACACAAAACGTGATGACTGTAGACAGAGAAAGATTAAAACTAAATGTTGTGAAGGTTACAACAGTCATCAATCAGTTGGAAGTGTACAGACCTTTGCTTTGTACAGGCCTTTGGTGTGAATGACTTCAGCACATCTGTGGCCACAGGATATCACTAGTCCCTCACATTGCTCTGGGGGGATTTTGGTGCACTCTTCTTCCACACTTTTGTGACTGTTGTGGGTTTCTTGGCCATAACTTCTCATCAAATAAAAAGAAAAAAATAGTGTTGCGCCACCTGTGGATCTCTCCTGCCTTAAAAGCAGTTGTATTAAGAATAAACTAACCTTTAAAGGTTGTGCCAGATCCGCACAACCAGATTGTGAGCGTAGTTTGTGGCTCAGGCTGCCAGCCTTGGATCTGTAGTGCTCCTGTATCCTCAATTACCTCTGCTCCTGGCCTCGTGCTGTGCACACTCTCATTCCAGGGTTGGATTAGGAATTCCAGGTTGATCCATTAACCCTATCCCACCTGCAGCTCTGTCACCGCTTTCCCGAAGGGAATTTGTATGATAGAATTCAGATAGAACCTCAAGCGGATGAGGAGCTATTAATAACAGACCATGTGATTATGGTTCAAAATGATCATTTACGGTATTTCAACAGAAAAATTCATCATATTATTATGCTTATTATTATGCTTAATCGTTTTATTGGTTATGTAACTGATGGTTTTTAATCTTTGTTTAAATTATCTTAAAACTGTGAAACCTCCCACCTTTCAGCTGTGAGGAGGCTGCACTGATGGTTGATTGGTTGGGGAAGTATATAATGGTCTGTTATTAATAGCTCCTCATCCGCTTGAGGAAGAACGTCTGTACGTCGAAAAGCGTTGTGGTCTGGAGCTTTTTATTAATAAAGTTACGGAGATTAAGATTAAAGTATCCCGTATTAAACCCTGCGCTCTACTATAGAACCGCATGTTCTATCTGAATTCTATTATAACTTCTCATCAAGGATTTTCCAGAGGTTTTCTATTGGGTTTAGATCAGGACTCTGGATGGCCATTTCATGATTTCAATGTTTTCTGTGTCAAGGAACTGCTTTTACCCGTTTTGCTGTGTGACAGGGGCATTGTCCTGCATGAAAACGGCTGGCTGATTGAGTGCTGAACGCAGGTAAGGAACCACGTTAAGAAGGTTCTGATACAAACTTGTATTCACTCAGCCATGTAGCTGTATGAGAGGTTCAACCCCTGCAGCAGAAAACATTCCCCAAACCATGACACTTCCTCCACCACCTTTCACCGACTTTTTAAACAGTTTAGGTTCAGTCTTTCCCCAGTTTGTCAACTAACAATGTTTCCCATCAGACCCAAATAAATCAAACTTGGTTTTATCAGTAAAATGAACTGGACCACTTCTCTGTCCACACAACATGCTCCTCACCAAAGGTGATTCTAGCCTTTCGATTCTTTCTGCTAATGAGTTTGGTCATTGCGGAGTGGGCTTTCAGTCCACATGCTCTTAAATTCAATTTGGGAAACTTTAGCATGTTAGGTGATACAGAACAGCTGTCATGTCCCATTCATTTAGAGGATATAGGCATTATTTGGTGAGGAAGAAAACCATATTTTACAACTACGAGTGTATCAGAGGTATACTAGGGATTCTCAAATCCTTCAAAGTCCATTTTCAAGATGAAATTCTGCCACTACACTGTGTTCCAAATTATTATGCAAATGTTCTATTTCTCTGATTTTTCTAAATGGTTGGTGCAAATGACAGTCCATGTCATAAAAGTCATCACCCGTTCGAGTATACACCAAATTTTATTGAAGAAATCTCCCTATGATAACAGAATATTTTTCAAAGTTAAAAAAAAACTCTAAATGCACTGTTCCAAATTATTACGCACAATAGAGTTTGTAAACATTTGATATGTTTGAAAGAACTGAAAATGCTCATTTGTTGAATTTGCAGCATTAACAGGTCACATTCACTGAAATAAAAAGCAATTTAACTCCAAAACATCCTAACAGGCCAAGTTACATGTTAACATAGGAACCCTTCTTTGATATCACCTTCACAATTCTTGCATCCATTGATATTGTGAGTTTCTGGAGAGTTTCTGCTTGTATTTCTTTGGATTATGTCAGAATAGCCTCCCATAGCTGCTGTTTTGATGTGAACTGCCTCCCACCCTCATAGATCTTTTGCTTGATTATACTCCTAAGGTTCTCTATAGGGTTGAGGCCAGAGGAAGATGGTGGTCACACCATGAGTTTATCTCCTTTTATGCCCATAGCAGCCAATGGCACAGAGGTATTCTTTGTAGCACGAGATGGTGCATGACATGCATGAGGATGATTTTGTTCCTAAAGGCACGTTTTTGCTTTTTGTACCATGGAAGAAAGTTCACACCTTCAGGAACCTTAAAGGGGCCTAACCAGCTATTTCCCAATCATTCCAGCCCAAAACATGACTCCTCCACCTCCTTGCTGTCGTCGCAGCCTTGTTGGGACATGGTGGCATCCACCAACCATCCACTACTCTATTCATCTGGACCATCCAGGGTTGCTCGGCACTCGTCAGTAAACAAGACTGTTTGAAAATTACCGTATATACTCGCGTATAAGCCGAGTTTTCAGCCCAAAAATTGGGCTGAAAAGTCCCCCCCTCAGCTTATACGCGAGTCACTGTATACAATGTATACAGTATATACAGTATACAGTGCCCCCCCATCAGTATACAGGGCCCCCCCTTGTTTAGCAATCCTGTAAAGGAAGAGATCAGTATACTTATCCCTCCGCTGTCCCGCTGCCGCTGTCCCGCCACCGCCATCGCGCTCCTCCGTCTTCATCCAGCGTCTTCCATCTTCTTCCAGCTTCCTCCTCTGGCGCGCAGGCAATGACGTCATTGTCTGCGCGCCAGAGGAGGAAGCCGAAGAAGCCGGAAGACGCTGGATGAAGACGGAGGAGCGCGATGTCGGCGGCGGGACAGCGGCAGCGGGACAGCGGAGGGATAAGTATACTAATCTCTTCCTTTACAGGATTGCTAGCCAAGGGGGGGCCCTGTATACTGATATGGGGGGGGCTGCTGTATACTACCACTGGGGCTGCTGCTGTATACTACCACTGGGGCTGCTGCTGTATACTACCACTGGGGAGGCTGCTGTATACTACCACTGGGGAGGCTGCTGTATACTACCACTGGGGAGGCTGCTGTATACTACCACTGGGGAGGCTGCTGTATACTACCACTGGGGAGGCTGCTGTATACTACCACTGGGGAGGCTGCTGTATACTACCACTGGGGAGCTGCTGTATACTACCACTGGGGAGGCTGCTGTTATACTACCACTGGGGAGGCTGCTGTATACTACCACTGGGAGGCTGCTGTATACTACCACTGGGAGGCTGCTGTATACTACCACTGGGGAGGCTGCTGTATATACCACTGGGGAGGCTGCTGTATATACCACTGGGGAGGCTGCTGTATATACCACTGGGGAGGCTGCTGTATATACCACTGGGGAGGCTGCTGTATACCACACTGCTGGGGGCTGTATACCTGTGCTGGGGTCCACCCTCGGCTTATACACGAGTCAATAGGTTTTCCCAGGTTTTGGGGGCAAAAGTAGGGGGGTTGGCTTATACACTGGTCGGCTTATACACGAGTATATACGGTAGTCTTCATGTATATCTGGACCCACTGCAACTGTTTCTGCTTGCGAGCACTGTTTAGGGGTGGCCGAATAGTAGGTTTATGCACCACAGCAAGCCTTTGAAGGACCCTACACCTTGAGGTCCGAGGGACTCCAGAGGCACCAGCAGCTTCAAATATTTGTTTGTTGGTTTGTAAGGCCTTTTTAGCAGCTGCTCTCTTAATCCGATGAACTTGCCTGGCAGAAACCTTCCTCATTCTGCCTTTATCTGCACGAACACATCTGTGCTCAGAATCAGCCACAAATATCTTCACAGTACGATGATCACGCTTACGTTTTCGTGCAATATGAAATGTTTTCATCCCTTGTCCAAGGCATTGCACTATTTGTTGCTTTTCGGCAGCAGAGACATCATTTTTCTTTCCCATGTTACTTGAAAACTGTGGCCTGCGTAATATTGTGGAACACCCAGTTTCCTTTTATTGGGCTCACCTGCCAAACTAATTATCACAGATATCAGAGATTGATTTCAATGATCCAAAGAACCCTGAGACACAATACCATCAATGGGTTTCATTGAGAAAAAAAATATAAAACCCTATGAGACTTAAAACTAATTTGCATAATAATTTGGAACACAGTGTATTTTTATCAAGCACACACACTCCATGATGGAGCAGTACTGTTTGCCAATAGAGATGACTATGTTGGAGTGTGAAAAGGCAATGAAAGGTTTGCATTCGATTTCCAGGGAATGTTGTAATCCAGTATCACAGTAGACCAGGCACATGTGAGCTGGCAGGTGACTTCATTAATAATATTACAACAAACCAGTTATCCTGCCAGAGCCAGTATAAGCTATTTATAATATTCTGCCCTCAGTGTTAGATTATTGTGGTTAGTTATCAGCAAGTCACCCTCTATGATTTTGTAACACATCTGAGAGGAAAGGAGAATACAGGTGTCCAAAGGTTTATTGTACACACAACTTTCTTCTATTTCTGACCGAGTCTTATAGATTTACCAATAAATGCTACTGTAATAAACTAGTTTATATAGGTTGATTCACTCATCATTCCTATATGAACAAAATTGATGCAGACATATGACAGCTCTGGGGACCTATAGGTTGGTTACATTAATATTATATATACACAAACACACACACACACACATCTCCATATACAAAGCATGTAAGTGTACATGAAGATTATGTTCGCATTAATAATGTAGTGGTTTGTACACTGCATGCAGGGGTGCATCAAGCCCTCACTCCACCTGAGCCGCGGTGGGGGGGGTGCTAGTAGCCGCGCGTGAGGAGCGAAGGGGGGGGGTAGAGAGCGTTTGTGGGCTACAGAGTGCAGACAGAGGGAAAGTCTGTGCGGCTTACCCCATGCTGCAGCCAGCGGCGCCCATCACACAGAGAGCCGCTGTGTGGTGCAAGCACTGCCCCCTTCTGCAAAGCTGCTCCCCTGCCTGCTTGCCGCCTGATACTCAGGGCTCACTGTCCAATGGATGGTGCGGCCCTGATGGCATGTTACACTGTATATGACAGGTGTATGTGTATGCATACAGTGCAACATGATATATCGGTAGGTGTACTGCTTTGCAAGTTTATTACAAATGCATGCACATATACAGTTGCATGGTCGGTATGGACATTTGTCTCTATTCATGCATGTGAGCAATATGAATGCCCCTCAGGGGGCGGGGCCAAAGGCAAGTTCTGAGGAAAAAAAAAAAAAAAACCCTCTGTTTAATGCTGTTGAAGAGGGAGAGAATGATTGGCAGTAGTGGGCAGATTACACATGCAGGGGGTGTGAATCTGCCCTCCGGCTCCAGCCTCTGGCCACCTCCTTAATGGCTGGAGCATGTAAGTTTTCTATCTGTATTATCTCGGGGTACAGGGCTGCTCAAGTGCTGGGGGACCCCTTGCCTGGATGCTGCAGACATGCTGCATCCAGTGCTGTAATTAGATCACCATGCCTGGTTTGGTGACAGGTCCTCTTTAACTGTGCCTATTAGGGTACCGTTACACGTCGCAATATTGCTAGGCAATTTCACTGGCAATTTGCTGGTTGCAGTGAAATCATGGACACATTGTTCTATTTGTACATGGCAACAAAACAGAACAATGTGTCCATGATTTCACTGCAACCAGCTAATTGCCAGTGAAATTGCATGCAATATTACGTCGTGTAACGGTACCCTTATAGTCGCATGATCGTGACATGACACAGGCCCTGCTGGATTGTCTAAAATGCAGCTGAAATGTTAACTATTAACCTGCCAGAGTGTGCAAGTCCTCCAAGGTGTGAACACACTGCCTCGCTGCCAGCATTGCCCAGGATAGTAACGAATTGTTTTTAGTTATAACAAAATAAAAAGTGACTTATCTGCACAATAAACTAAATAATTAGGGGTGTGACAATAAAGTGGCCATGGCAATAATGGGGGTGGAGCTATGTGTGGCCATACAGTCAATATGCCTTTTTTTGGTGACTAAGATGTGGGGTTAAAGTTTCCCCCCAAAACACAGTGACAGACATTTCCTGAGTCAAATGGGGATGTGTGAAATATTTGCCGATTGTAGATGCAATGGTGCAAATTCCTTTAATGAACACACACATATAAATACACTAAAATATATCTATCCACCATGCTCAGTAAGGACCGATTTCTGTATAAAGCTGGGAGACATGGTTTGGTTTTCTCGTGCCTCAACTGATGTATCAGTATCAGCTGCCATTTGTCTTTTTCAGCAGTTTCTACTGCAAATCAGGAAATCTGGATTAAAAAAATGCATCATGTATAGTGATGAGCGAGCACTAAAATGCTCGGGTGCTCTGTGCTCTGGCCGAGCATCTCAAGATACTCTTGTACTCGGCCAGAGCACCGAGCCCAATGTAAGTCAATGAGGGACAGGCTCCGCCCACAGACTTCCGGTTATAAAACGGGCAATTCCGGAAAAGGGCGGGAGGGTGGGCTTTTTCAAATCGCCGCAGCATAGAACACTTGCTGTGGCCCCCAGAGGGATCCTATCAATTAATCTGCTCCCTGTATGGTGCCAGCTCACTGTGTGCACTGAAGGGAGCAGTGTATGTCTCAGATCGCTATTTATTACCGAGCGGTCCGAGCATCTCGGCAGTACTCGGTGCTCGTCGAGCACCCCGAGTACCGAGATACTCGTGCGAGTACCGAGTAGCGCCAAGCATACTCGCATATCACTAATCACGTAGACTTTTGTGATCCAGCTCCTCAAAAGGCCCGGGATGAATGAACAACCCACTGGGACACTATGGGATCTGTTCTTGCAACCATTTTACCCACATTATTTCACTGACTTGCCAGACCTCTAGAAAGATGAAAACAACCCAGCTTGCCATATCTCATGTCTATATTGTACTCGCACACACTATGAATGCACACATGTATACCCGCTATACACTACAGCATGTTCTATGTCCACACGTGTCTCTAGCATATGTATACACCTGTGCTCCGTAACCTTGGGATGAAATATCTAGTGTATGTATATACATGTGCTCAGTAACCCTGTGACCATACATACTGTATCTATACATAGTCACCCACCATGCTCAGTAACCTTGTATGTGTCCATATGTATCTCTTGCAGCGCTCAACAAACACTTTGCTCGGTATTCAAAGTCCATGCAAATTCCTGGATGTTGTTTGTTCTGCTTCCGTATACCCAGGGAGGGAACATAGGACGACAGCACTGGGGTGTAACAGAGACAGACTGGAGAGCTGTCCATCTCTGCACATTTACTGCAAGAATATGCACAACCTTGTGTAGCCATGCAGGTCACATTGATATCAGAGCTGCTCATCAAGGCCTCAGCACAAGATACTTTGTATCTTCCTGTACAATGTCCCATTTATCACCAGAATGCTGAGAATGCTCTTGCTTTACCCTAGTAACCTTCTAGAATATTGCTTCTAGTATCCATGGTACGGGGGATTTCAGCATCCCAACTCTCGATTCAACCACATCGAATGAGTCCCAAACTCTCATTTCCACTACATTAGATGGATGCTCAATATTCAATTCCACCATAATGAAAAGGAGGCTCAGCTCTCAGCTCACTATGGACCTGAAGGCCGAATAAAGGCATAGTGGACACTATTTGGAGTGCTGCTTTCCTTTTTATGAATATTGGAAGTATAAGCAGATGGGAGATACGCTTGGAGAGATTTGCACCCAGTCTTTTCAGCCGTGCTGATAATAATATTATATATACACATAAACCCACCCACACCAACATATTCATACATATACACACTAGGTGGTGGCCCGATTTTAACGCATTGGGCATTCTAGAATAAATATGTAGTCTATTTATAAAGATTTAAAAACAATGCAATGAATACATAGGATCTTCCCCAATCAGCAACGCAGCTTCGTCCAATATATCTGCACGTGTGACCCCTCACCAGCCATCATTAAGGTACAGTCACACTTGGCGATGCTCCAGCGATCCAGACAAACGATACAACCTGGTAATGATCGCTGGAGCATCAGTACGTGGTCGCTGGTGAGATTGTCACACTGAGCGAGATCGCTAGCACCAGTCGGGGTACTTCCGCTTCAGGCAGCCGGGGGATGACCGGTTAACGCTGATCGGCAATCTCACAGCGGGGGCCTGGTCGCTGCTGCGTGTCGCACTGAGTGAGACCGCTAGCGCCGGACAGGGTGCTTCCACTGCGAGCAGCCAGGAGATGACTGGGCTGCGTCGCCACTGACCCCCGTGTGGCAGGGGATGACCCACAGCTACCGTTGGGAGATCAGCGGCTGGCGCCGATTATCACCCGACGGTAGCGTGCGTGGTTCAAATCCGTTACAGAGAGACAGACACGATAAGGCGATATATATTATATCCTCACTCCACGACACAGATAATGCCACAGCTTTCTACAACTCTACACTCACATCAGCCATTGATGCAGTTGCCCCTCTCGTTCATGGCAGAACACGACAAATCAACAGACAACCCTAGCAAACAGACAACACTAACAATCTGCAGCGAGAGTCTAGGGTTGCAGAGCGGCACTGGAAGAAAACACACTCGCATGAAGACTACACAGCATTCAAACAAGCACTTCTCAAATTCAAGTCAGTACCCACCAAACCGAATTACTTAATTACCCGTATCCTCTTTGTCTCACAACTCCAGGCAGTTATTCAACACATTTAACTCCCTCCTCGGCCCCCCACTGACCCCTCCTGCTTCTCGTATCTCTGCAGAAGACTTTGTAACACACTTCACCAAGATTGAACAGATCAGACAAGTCTTTGCTACCCAACCACCACAACCCCCATGTATACCAGACCACTCCTCTCCCCCACTAACCCTCATCCCCTCCATCACTGAAGGAAAACTTGCACACCTCCTCTCCAGATCGCACCTCACTCACCACCTGTGCACTGGACCCCATTCCATCCCACTTCCTCCCCAACCTTACCACCACACTTATCCCAGCCCTAAATCACCTCTTCAACCTATCACTGACTTCTGGTACCTTTCCTTCTGCTTTCAAACATGCAACAACAACTATCTTAAAGAAGCCATCCCTCGACCCCACTTATACATCCAGCTACCGGACCATATTCCTGCTCCCGTTCGCTTTCAAACTTCTCGAAACGCATGTCCACACTGTACTCTCATCCCACCTCTCATCTAACTCTCTCTTTGACTACCTTCAATCTGGCTTCCGCCCCACCACTCCACTGAAACTGCCTTGATGAACGACTTAATCACGGCCAAAGCTAACAGACAGCTCTCCGTCCTCCTTCTAGACCTGTCCTCTGCATTCGACACAGTCGACCACTGTCTCCTATTACAGATCCTCTCTTCCATTGGCATCACTGACCTTGCACTCTCCTGGATCTCGTCCTACTTTTTCAACCGCACATTTAGCGTTTCCCACTCCCACACAACCTCCTCGCTCCATTCCCTCTCTATTGGGGGTCGCTCAAGGCTCTGTCCTGGGCCCCTCCGTTTTTCAATCTATACCCTTGGTCTGAGACAACTCAAAGTCTCAGGCTTTCAGTATAACCTGTACGCTGATGATGTCGAGCCCCAGGGGGCTGCTCTGGTATCAGGCTCAGAGGGGTTCACGGGGATGTCACGGTGGCGGTGCCTGAGCCCATGGCCTGGGTGACACTTCAAAGAGGGGTTATGTACAAGGAAAAAAAGAGTTATTGTCTCGTGACGCCACCTGTAGCACCTAGTGATGGGTCACCAGCGCCACAACAGTCCTCCGAAGGGTGATGGTATTGTGGCAAGAATGGCAACGCTCCCTAAAGGTTGAGCTGATCCTCCGGGGCAGCGTTGCTGTAAGGAAAAAAGTTGATGATGTCAGAACAAAGACACGGAGGCACAGTCACTCTCTCCCGGGTACTTTACTGTAAATAGTCAGCAGTAGAATACAATGTCCACAGTTCAGCAAGATGTTAAACAAACAGGTAGCCCTACGAGTGGCTGCAAGTGGATGCCAGGTGGTATGGATGTACCCGTGGTATGCCTTAGTTGACGAACCCGTGTCCCTTCTTCCCCGCCTGGGATTAGTCCGTACCCAATTATTCCTTGAAGGTAATTTTGGGCTCCCCTCCCTCGCAGTGAAGAAGTAGGTGGACTGCTCCGTGTGGCAGAGTGTTGCAGCCGGTAAACAGACTGCAGCTGCCGGTTGACGACCTTAGAGCTGGACTCTGGCCGTGTCCTCGGTTCCGGCGTTCCCGTGGTGGACTGGGAAAGCTCCCTGGAGTGAGTATGGTCGCTCCACACTAGGGTTCCCCCTTTCTCTTTTGGGCCCAGACTCACGCGTCAGGCACCCTCTCTCAGGTCCCCTTTCATCTTTCCTCAGGATCAGCCTGGAGCTGTCCTGTTATACCTCCCACTAGCTCCACACTCCCTTCTAACTCCAACTCCTCTTCAAAACTCTCTTACTACTCCCCCTAGAGGTGACTATATCCCTCCCAGGAGTAACCTCCCACCACTACTCTGGTGTGGGAGTGCAGGAATGAGTCCCACCCACCAGCCCAGCATCCACTTGCAGTGGGGAAAAATTACACTGCTTTTATGAGTGTAATACCCCGGTGTGACGCCTGACCATCGGGGGCGCCACAATGACACTCAGATCTATCTCTCTGGCCCAAATGTCACCTCTCTCTGTCCAGAATCCCAGAGTGTCTAGTCATAGCCTTCTTCACCTTGGCTTCCTAAAACTCAATGTACACAAAACTGAACTCATCATCTTTCCTCCATCTCACACACCTTCCTTACCAGATCTATCTATTGCAATAAATGACATCACATTTTGCCCTGTACCTGAAGTCCGTTGCCTCAGAGTAACCCTTGACTCACATCCAAACCACACATCCAAGCCCTTGCCACCTCCTGCTGCCTCCAAATATTTCCAGAATCTGACCCTTCCTCAAACCCTCAATCTACTAAACTACTAGTGCATGCCCTCATAATCTGTCTCAACACTGCAACCTCCACAGTGGCCTCCCCGCTAACACTCTTGCACCTCTCCAATCTGTCCTTAACTCTGCTGCCCAACTAATCTACCTCTCTCCTTGCTATTTCTCCACTTCTACCCTCTGCGAATCACTCCATTGGCTCCCAATTCACCAATGTATCCAATTCAAACTACTAACACTGACTTACAAAGCCGTCCACAATCTGTCCCCATCATATATCTCTGAACTAATCTCCCAATATCATCCAACTCGTAATCTTCGATTCTCCCAAGACCTCCTCCTTTTCTCCACACTTGTGCGTTCCTCATCTAACCGCCTACAATGACTTCGGCCGAGCACCCCCCATCTCTTGAATTCTGCACCCCAAAACTTCCCGACTGTCCCCCACACTCAGAAGCTTCAAGCGGAACCTGACAACCCATCTCTTCAGAACAACCTACAGCCTGCAATGACCACAGTGCCAGCTCACCACCATTGGACCCAATGCTCCACTACCACTGGACCTGGCACCCCTCCTATCATCAGACCCGGCGCTCCACCACCACCAGAGCAGACCCAACATACTGTCTCTCTCCTCAATGCCCTGTACAATGTAAGCCTGCAAGGGTAGGGTCCTCTCTACCCCTGTATCGGGCTGTCACTGTTAGTTTGTTCATTGTATTCTTAGCATGTAGCCCTTTCTCACGTACAGCACCATGGAATCAATAAAAATAAATAAAAATAATATTGAGCAACAATGAGCAGGTCTTACCAAGAGGGGGCATAAAAAATATTTTACAAATCTACTATAGTCGTTGAATGGTGTAGATTTGAGTTTCTGGCACACAAAAGCTACCGTAATCCAAATTTATTTGAAAGGCCTTAGAACTTTTTCATTCCCTTAAAAAATAAATAAATAAATAAAAAATAAATCAAATTTGATGCGTTCAAGAAAAGTGATTAATGGTAGCCTTATGTCATACCTACAATGTGAGCTCTGCTGACAACATCTGAAAATCATCAACATGCTAAATGGCTTTTTCAGCTAGGAAAAATATCAGATAGTCTGCCATTAAAAAAAAAAAAAAAATCAGCCATACAATTCTTATCCTATGTACAGTCCCTGACAGAAGTTATGTCGCTTATCCATGTTATGTAGATAAAAGCTTATAATTCTGACATTAAATTAATCCATTGGTTTTATAAATTACTCTTTTGAAAGCTGAAACCCTCCCAAATGTGGTTTAGGTTAAGAAAATAAATTGGCATCAATGCTGAAATATTGATCATTTAATAACACAAAATGGTCAGATTTTGGCAAGACAAAAGTTTTGTCGCCTGGTCATATAATGCACCCAATCCAGTTTAATCCTCACCTGTGCTCAGTAAACGATTGGTTAATTAATGAGTGTGTCTAAAAAGAAACCCAGCACCCCAGACCTTCACTTGAACTGCAACTTGAGCTCTGACAACATGCCAAAAAATCCACCCTGCGACCAAAACCTTGATTATCAAGAGGCTGAAGACCAGATCCACTGCAGAGGTGGCTGGCACCTTTAATATGTCTCAGCGTCAAGTACAAAGAATTAAAAAAAAGATTTGAAGAGACTGGAGATGTGTTTGACAAGCCCAGGTCCGGCAGACCCAGCAAGACAGGAGGAACGTTTGTTGGTTAGAAAATACACAGCAAGCCCCTCTTCCACTGCAGCAGAGCTCCAACAGGCCTGGTCACCTCAAGTCCCTGTGTCAAGTTTGTAGGATTCTGTCTCGAAATTTCCTCCATGGTTGAATCAGTGCCCAGAAGCCAGCACTAAACAAAAGGCAAATTAAAAAAAAAAAAAATGTGTGGCATTTGCAAAGTCCCACAGCCTGCTAAACAGATGGATGCTGGAAAAGTGGCAGAAGGTGGACTTCTCTGATGAATCTTCAGTAGAATTACACCAAAGCCACCGCTATACTGCAGGAGACCTACTGAGCCCGTATGGATCCAAAATACACCAAGAAAACATTTAAATTTGGTGGTGGAATGATCATGGTCTGGGGTTACATTCAGTATGGGGGTGTGGCGAAACATTTGTAAGGTGGAAGGCAATATCAATAGCCTAAAATATCAAGACATTAGCTACCTCTCTATTCCAAATCATAAAAGGGGTCAAATTCTGCAGCAGGATGGGGCTCTCTCTCATACATTCATCTCTACACAAAGTTCCTCCAGGCAAAAAAGATCAAGGAGCTCAAGGATGGCCAGCCCAGTCACCAGACATGAACATCATTGAGCATGTTAGGGGTAGGATGAAAGAGGAAGCTTGGAAGACAAAACCAAAGAATTAGATGAACTCTGGGAGGCATGCAAGAATGCATTCTTTGCTATTCCTGATGATTTCATTAATAATTTTATAATTCATTGTTGAACCGCATGGATGCAGTCCTTCAAGCTCATGGAAGTCACACAAAATATTAAATATGACTTATAGCACCACAACTTCATTCACCAATGTTATGCAACATATATTTGTCTTTTAAGTTAATTTTTTTTTTGAAAATCAAATTACTTTCTGTGGGCAACAAAACTTTTGTCTTCCCAAAATCTGACCATTCTGTGTTCATTAAATGATCAATATTTCAGCATTCATGGCAATTTATTTTCTTACCCTCCAAAATGTGGTTTAGGTTTTCAGCTTTCAAAAGAGTAATCTATAAAACCAATGGATGAATTTAACGTCAGGTTATAAGCTTTTATTTACATAACATGGATAAGCGACATAACTTCTGTCAGGGACTGCATATGGTTAGTCGTACAGGGATATCGTCATAGGAGGAATTAAATAAATACATAAATAGTGAGAGTGAAATAAATATTGAACGCATCATTCATTTTCTTATATAATAGGTTTCTAAAGATGGACATGAAATTCTTAGCAACAACCCATCCTGTCCACGCAGGCAGTTAAATCAAACAATGGATGTCCATAAATTAAGTTGTGTGTAATAATGAGAAACTACACAGGGAAAAAAGTATTGAACACGAAGAAAGAGGTGCAAAAAGCAATGGAAAGTTGTGACACAGCTGGAATCTATCAGTAATTAGAGAGCAATCCTGCCATTAAGTGAAAAATAATATCAGCTGGTTCAACTGATGACCTATAAAAGGGTGTCTCATTACCAAGTTGCCACACAAGAAACATCTCATGATAGGTAAAACTAGTGAGCTGTCTCAAGATATTTGCACCCTTATTATTGCAAAATATAGTGTTGACATTGGTTATAGCAGAATTTCTTAACTGCTGAAGGTTCCAGTGAACCGCACTGCACATTCTGAAGCCGGCCGGTACACCCAATAAACCCGCAAAATGCACAGGACCGGAAATGATGCGCATCATACCAGAAACAAGGCAACAGATTTCAAATGCTGGAAATTACGTTATCACGCTCACCGGGGTGTAAGAACCATGGAGCGAGGGCGGACATGAATGCCCAGAGTATCTGCACTTCCAAAGACACCACTATTTACCATACAAGCTTGTAAGTTATAAAATCATTTTTCTCAGCGATGACAGGACACATTTAGCTCAGACAGGGATGATTAGGAATGTACTAGTAAGCTGCAGGGAATGATTAGGTTTGGGGGGCATAAACTAGCTGGCAGGTTCCCTTTAATTTATGTACCTCTATGATTAGATTTCTTGGCCTTTGTGGATTGAATTGGTTGTTACCAACAATTAGTGAGTATTTCATGTAAATTGCACCAACATTTGCAAAGTGTTCAATATTTATTTCACCCACTGTATATCAATGATAAAACTTCAGGTTACATCTGATTACTAGCAAAAAATAAATAAATAAATAAAAATCAGCCACTACTTAGTAGCCTTTTGTAGAGGAGATTGCCGGAAGAAGGACCTAAACAATTAATGGCGGATAACCGATCTCCGTTTCATGTGACATTTACGCAGTACATTATACCTGTCTATATCACTGGCAGAGAGGCGAGAGGCAAGCAGAAATACTATAGCCATTCAGAGCGATAAATGGCGGGGTGGCAGCACTCAGCAGCCACAATCCGCAATGTTTAATTCATGGATGGAGAACAAAGGGGAAGACAAGGAGGGAGGCAAAGTATCACTCAGCACATGCAGAGCTTCATAGGAAGAACGTATATAGCACGACATGCTGGATACAGCCAGTATACGTCACAGTCGTCATCATATACAGAGCTACGCAGATTCTGCCTACACAATTCAAGGGGGTGTACCGCAGTGTAGAGTGACGATAGCCTCCTTACAATACATGCCGCAGCCGGTTATCCATCTCTGCCATCAGCTGCACACGTTTATTAATAAGCAGTCACTGGAGCTTGCAATCTAATTTCTTCACCGCAGACACACAATTTCAACTCAATTAATTCATCAAGACTTCGTTAACTGGGCTACCCATAGGAGGAAAAGATGCAAACTGCATGCAGACATCATCCTGGTAGGATCTGCACTGAGGGGTGAAGGAGGCCATGCTTACTGTATAAATGGCATTCTAAAAAAAACGAGAAAGGGAGCGCAGCAGATCCTGCTAATATGGCTCATTTTGAGACATGACTTGGGTTACTGTGGAAGGGGTGAGAATTATCGACCACATCCCAACCTTGGGATCTCTCTACATGACGTACAGAGCATCTGAAGATAAGCAGACCCCAACCCATCAATCACCCCTCCCTATTAGAGAAGAGCGAACCAAACGTTAAAGTTCGGTGATTATACCGAACACAGACTTTA
Organism: Allobates femoralis; assembly: GCA_033576535.1. NCBI lineage: Eukaryota > Metazoa > Chordata > Amphibia > Anura > Aromobatidae > Allobates > Allobates femoralis. The sequence continues at coordinate 49,424,548 of JARQOC010000004.1, forward strand.
CTTAAAAATTCAGTGTTCAGAGTTCAGGTGCTTTATGTACGCAAACCACTGGAGAAGGCATCGCTGTGATCGGGTACACTCGATGCTCAGCCAAGTGCGAGCCGCTGGCAGTGTTTCATTAGCTCGCAATGGGAGGCAAAAACACCAAAACTTTGCCCTCCTGCAGAAGTGCCATGTCCACAGCCGCAAGTGGGTGGAGAGCAGAACTGCCACAGTGACTTGCAATGAAGTTCGGATCAAGTTTGGATCCAGGACAGAACTTTTTATAAAGTCCGGCTGAACCCCTAGAACCAGAACGTTCACAGTTCCGCTCATCTCTACTTCCTACAGAGAATAAAAAAATTAATATATACATAGTTCCTGGCATAAAATGAACCTTCCACCATTGGAAAGACTCAACTGAAAAGGATGAGAAGAAATTGAACCCGATCCTAAAGGGGTTGTCCAACATTAAACAAACATGGCTGCCTTCTTCTAAGAATGGTGCCACGCCTGTAAACAGTTCACATGTAGTATTGCAGCTCAGTACAATCCACTTCAAAAGGAGTTTGATTGTCATCCCAGACAACCTATGAACAAGGGTGGTACCATTTTGGGGGGGAATAAAGCCATGTTTTTACTGTATGGTCAAGAATGTAAGGACTATATAGCCAGGGTCTCTATAGAGTGTATATAGGTCTACTCTATGATCCCCTCAAATGGTTAAGAATAATTGTTTAGGACACTGATAAAAGGTTCAAGACATGAGACATCCACCAATGTCTGGGTGAAAATTCAGCCACTATCAACTTGTAAAATGAGGGCCGACCTTTGTCAATCCAAATGACTTGATAATAAAGGGGTTGAAGCACTGGTTTAGCACCATGTCTACTACTAAAGACTGTTGGCAAAAGCATGAATGCTTAGCCGAGCGTACATGGGTATGGAGGAGTCGGGAAGGACAGCTGAGGCCCAATGAGTGTTGGGTTATCAACTATCTCATGTGTATGGCCACTTACACAGCTAGTTACCTAGTCGTGCTGTATAACAGGTGCTGCTATCTAAAGGGAAAAACAGTGAAGATAGTCCATTGTTACACGAGAGATGCATCCTCCATTTTCAGGGCCGGTGGCAGTACCATAGGTAGGACCACGACCGATCATAAAGTGATGCTACATCTTTGAAATATTTCACTTACAAGATGGAAATACCCAATTAATGTCCCAGAGATTACATTTTTATAGATGGGAAAGAAGAACACATCACATGAGATCACCAACTTCACAAAAACGTCAACCAGGTCCACAGTATTACTGAGGAAACCCAAATTTGCATTAGTGTTTGACCTCCTACCGGGTTTCCCCAAAAATAAGGTGCCCCCGAAAATAGGCTGTAATAGGGGGATTTGCTGCCCTGCTTAATATAAAGGCACCCCCCTGAAAATAAGGCATACCAATTTATTGTAGCACTGCATGCCCGCCTATCAGAAGACCAGGGCATGCAGTTGTGAGTCATCCTCCAGCCCCCCGCCATTGTCCTGATCCACGTGCCGCTCTCATCTCCCTGACTCAGATGACATTGGTTGTCCGGCTGCACCGTACACCTACAACAGGCCAGCAGCCTTGGCGCATGACATCAGCTGCTGGCTTGTGACTACCTGGCGGCCGCTGGCTCATGATTGGCTGCCAGGCGGTTGCTTGGTGCCCACCGGCACCGTACACCTATGGCATCTTAGTGAGATGAGAGAGGCGCCAAAATGTATGCATTGCTGGGCACTGGCACAAATGTGAAGGCCAGGGAGCTGAGAGCGATGCTGGAATGCAGCAGCAGACTGGTGAGAACTGTCCCTATGTGCGTGTGTACTTGTCACTGCGTGTGTGTGTCCCTCTTTCTGTGAATGTTTTGATGCCGATACCGTATTGGGGGATGATGGGCATACCGTATTGGGGGCTGCAAGGGTATGAAGGGAATCATGGGGATACCGTATTGGGGCTGCAAGGGGATGATTGGGATACCGTATTGGGGGTTGCAAGGGTAGGATAAATGTTCATTTTTTTGTACAACAGTTAATGCAAATTCTTCTTCACTGACAAATAAGACATCCCCTGAAAATAAGACATGGCGCATCTTTGGAAGCAAAAATTACTGCAACATAAGACAGGTCTTATTTATCAGGGAAACAGGGTAGTAGATATGGATCATCATTTATCGAAAATCCATTCTATTAAGGACCCAAAACTTAATACGGTATTTTGAGACATACACGGCCTAATGATATATTAGGATGCGAGAATGGTCTATTATGGCCCATTTAGAAGACCACCTAGCGTGTGACAAGGATATCCAGGAATACTAGTTCCAGATTATCAGGCTCAAATCATCAATCACCTAACAAACAAAAAACACACCGACGCTCACAGGGTGGGATCATCTTTAAGCTGATTTATTATTGTCAGTACTGATGACGTTCTAGTGATGGTTCCTTGAGAACAGAACGTTTGTGTATGGACCGCACCTCTCCTTGATGTGTTTTTACCGTTAAAATAAAAGTTGGACATACTGAAGGACCTGGAGTACCACATTGTTTTCTCCTTACCTGATTAATCTAGGATTCTAGGTGTTCTGAAGACCCCACCATTCAAGAAAGCCCACCATTACACATGTGGACACAAAGGACAACCAACAAATATATTTCCCTACATTCTGCTCCCTGCTATCAGCCACATCCACTTGAGTAGAGGATGTGCCAGTACCACATGTTCAACATTCATGGCTCAAGTACTATGTGCAATGTCTACACCGGCCATGGGTCTCCTGCTCCAAACTTTATCCTCATAAGCATAGGACATGTGAACCCGGCCTTAGTGAAATGTTCTTCAAGGTGATTACCGGGGTGATGTTAGGAAGATGTCTGCCGCCAAGATCTCTATATTTCCCATCAGATGTGAAGTCCCGAGAATGACCAGAATAATGAATACAGCCGCAGATAGAACATCCCCGTGGTGTGTGTCACCTCCTCAGCAGAAGGCTGGGGTTTTTGTACCCAATTTAGGCCTTGTGCACAGTGAGCATTAGGCGAGATTTACCTCAGTATTTGTAGCCAAAACCAGGAGTGGGTGATAAATACAGAAGTGGTGACGTGTTTCTATTATACTTTTCCTCTGATTGTTCCACTCCTGGTTTTGGCTACAAATATTGAGGTAAAAAACTCAAAATACTCACATGTTGCACAGGGCCTTAAGGCCTTAACTGTTCATTCTCCGTAAATCCCATTTTACAGGACTTTGAAAAATAGCTGGTGGGAGGGATCAAACAAAAAATAATGCAGGTCATTTTTTTTTTTTTATTGCTAAAACAAGTGTCCTGATAGAGTTTACTCAAATCTGAATCAAATCAAGTAGTTGCTGCACAAAGAGAAAAGAAAAAGAAAAAAAAAAAAAAAAAAAAAAAGAAATCTCTATGGCCTCTTTCACATGTCCATGTCTCTGATACGTGTGCCTTCCGTGCAGCCACATGCTGGAGACACGGACACGTGTACACAGTAGCGCAACCTAAGGCCCGGGTCCCCTATGCGAAAGCTCCAATGGGGCCCCCAATTATTGCAAATCTTTAATAGGATTAGTCTTTTTCTATAGGCCAAAGGGCCTTTTGGGACCCCCTAGGCTGCAGGACATGGGTGCAATCGCATCCCCTGCACCTATTGTAGTTACACTCCTACGTGTACACTAATGTTAGTCAATAGTCATATTCACATGTCCTTGTTTCTGCACAGACTGTGTGGTGCAGACGCATGTCTCGAAATGGAGACATTTTTCTTTTTTGGCGGTAGCACGGACTCATTCAGGTCAATGAGTCAGTGCCAAAAAACGTCCAGCACACAGATGTCAACTGTGTGATGTCTATGTGCATGATCATGAGAGAATTGTTTTAAGTTAAAAAAAAAAAAAAAAAAAAAAAAATCAAGAATTTTATACTTCCCCGATACCAGCAATGCTCTGTCCCTCTCTCACTTCCAGGGCCGCTCATTAATCTCATATAATATTCATGGCACAGAGCCAAACAGTGGACCCGGAAGCAAGACTGACAGCAGTGCCAGAGACAGATACAAAGTCATGCTGTGCGTGCTCTCCGGATGTCACTCGGATAACACATGTATGACCCACGGGCACAAATAAAGTCCCTCTCACATGGGCATTTTTGCACGGATGTGTGAAAGAGGCCTTAAAGGCCACTTCACACGCTAGGATATCGTTAACGATATCGTTGTAATGTCACAGATTTGTGAACGTTCTAACGATATCGTTTGTGCGTTGTTGTGTGTAAACGAATGATGCAGGAAGGAAAAAAAATCGTTGAATCGTTCATCCAAAATTTGTGATCCGGACCTCAAATCTATAGTTTCTCGTCCAATTAACGTCCTGCGATGCGGCAACATCGTTCAGTATGAAACCTTTTTGGGTACCTTTACACGTCGCAACATTGCATGCAATTTCACTTGCAACTTTCTGGTTGTAGTGAAATCATGGACACATTGTTCTATTTTGTAGCCGTGTACAAATGGAACAATGTGTCCATGATTTCACTGCAACCAGTAAGTTGCAAGTGAAATTGCATGCAATGTTGCGACGTGTAAAGGGCCTGTCACACGCATCAATATCGCCTGCACGATATCGGCTGCACGTGACGTTGCAGCGATATTGACGCGTGTGACATACTGAATCAACCAGCGATAAATCGCTGGTTGATGATCGCCAGGTTTTAGAATCAGTCCTAAAACCTGGCGATTGTCGCCCGGTGGACACGCAGCATCGCTGCGTGTGACACCGGGAGTAGCGATATTCCAGCTCCCAGCGCCTCTCACAAGCGCTGGGAGCTGGTGTCCAAGGTAAACTGCGGGTATCTAGGCAGCGCGCGCTGCCTAGATACCCGACGTGTACCTTAGTTACCAGCCTCCTCCGCTCACCGGACGAGTTCAGCCTCACACAGTATAGCAGGCTGAGAGGGGGCGTGCATAAGGGAGGGGGAGAGCAGGCATGATGAGCACAGCTCACAAGTCCCAGCACACACAGGGAGACGCCCAAAAGTACACAGGCATGTAAGTGTATAAAATCATTATCTCACTTCTACTGCAGCCACTTTTCACACAAAAGCAGTGCTGCAAATGGTTTACTAGGCTGCAGGGGCACATATTAACAGTGTATGAGGGTCATCCGAGGTGGTACACAGGGGGTAACTAGGGTCCCTAGTTACCCGCTGTGTACCTTAGATACCACCCGGTGAGCGGAGGAGGCTGGTAACTAAGGTACACGTCGGGTATCTAGGCAGCGCGCGCTGCCTAGATACCCGCAGTTTACCTTGGAGACCAGCCTGCTCCCGCTTCCAGCAGGCTGGCAGCGGGAGCAAGACATCGTGGATGTCTCTGGTCCATTGATCGCTGGTGAGTCTGTCTGTGTGACAGCTCACCAGCGATCAGCCGTCAATGTCGTCAGCGATCATCTCACTGACGACATTGACGCGTGTGACAGGCCCTTAAAGCTACCCTGCGAACGATGTCATTCAGAATTCTCCTATTCCTGCCGTATTGTAAAATCGTTCAAACGTTCTTCTCCAGATAGCTGGAGCATTGCCAAATATAAGATAGTTAACGATATCCTTGTGTCTTAGAACGCTGTAACAATGTCGGAAGGATCGCGGTCACGTGACATAGCTAACGATCTCGTTCACTTATATCCTAGCGTGTGAAGTGGCCTTAAAGGCCGCTTTACACACACCAACTTATGTGACCAACTTCTGAACAGATCTCTGGTTGCAGTGAAATTATGGACACATTGTACAAATTTAACAATGTGTCCATAATTTCACTGCAAGCAGAGATCTGTTCAGAAGTTGGTCACAGAAGTTGTGTGTGTGTAAAGCGGCCCTAAGAGATTCTGCTTGATAAATCGTTTTTGAAAGACTCAAAAATTGTGTGTGAACAGAGCCTTATGGTATCAGTTATGGTACCGTCACACGTTGCGATATCGCGTACAGGATATCGTATAGAAGTCATGGGAGCGGGCTCGCACAGAGATTTGGATCGTGATCAGAGTGTAGATGTGTCACGTTGAGATATCGTCTACAACATTGTAGCGATTCCGGGGTGAAATCGCGAATAGCGGTCGATAGTGTTCCTTGTTTTCACAGCGCTGAATGGGAGAAATCGTGGAACACATCGTTATCGCGGTGTCACACCGCACGATGCAGCAGATGGCATTATCGCAGATCACCTGATTTCAGAACATGTTCCCAAAACTGCGATGTGCGATCTCATGATATCTCACAGGGATATCGCGCTGTCACACACTACAACGCACTTACGACATCGTTTCGATGTCGCAGCCACGCCTCCAAACACGTGACTTCTATGCGATATCGTGACGTGTGACGGTACCATTAGGTATACCTTGTGCCTTTAACTCCATACAGGTATTTATAAATGTGTAGTGGCTCCTTTAAATAACATTTTTCTTTATTGTTGGCATTTTAAACTAGTACAGTCGGTCACTGACGAACTTGTATGATACAGATGTGAAATATTCGTCCAGGTTAGATGTTTCTCGGTACATTCACATACAGGTACATATGTCAGTTACGTGGCGCGAAGTCATTAGGGTAAGGCGTCAGCGGTGTAAAATAGGGAACGTTCCAGGAATGACCGAGTCATCTGTGACAGGTGACATCACACCTGCTGCGGCCTGAAGGGCCGGCTCCACATGAGTCAGTGCCAGACCTGTCACTGGGAGGGGACTATAGTATACACACATATGTACATATATATGATATATAGATAGACGACATGTTAAAAAAAAAAAAAAAAAAATCCCACTTTTACAAATTACACATGGTTGTCAAAATTAACTCATTCATCTTTGACAGAGAAGAATAAAAAAAATGAAACCCGGACCCCATGACTATGACACACCCTGAGCCACAAACAATAGGAAGGCCCTATTATAAACCATCATCCAAAGCCAGATCTGGAGATAAGGTGGGAGGATTTAAAAAATAAATAAAAATAAATGAACATTTTAACTACGGCTTTAGCAAACAACCCTGAAGGCGATTTTGTAGGGTAGGAGAGGTCCTCGTAAACCGCTCCCCACCCCCCTATAAAAGAGAAGCAGCCCTGTGCAGGGTGAGGGGGGAGGCAGGTAGATTTGTTAATATCTATTGTCCATTAACATAAGAAAAAAAAGTCACATAAAACAAAAGGGCTTTCTATAAAGCAACATCTACATAAAGAGAATACAGTGAGCTCCCTGGTATGTGGACTGCAGCAGGGACATTATACCAGACTATATACTGGTTCTTCCATTTTCTCATTTATATACTGTTACCTAGGAATCATATTTTTTACATTTGTATATTGTGTTATATAGTAGTCGGGAAGTTTACATTATATAGTGTAATATATTTTGTCTTTCTACATTTATTTCACATACATTTTATGGTAGATGCAATATATTTGTATATATATTTACGATAACTTCATACCATATATTTTATATTATCGTACTGGAAAAAAGTGCCGTGTTTAAAAATGAAATTATATATATATATATATATATATATATATATATATATATATATATATATATATATAGCTAGCAGAACAGATGGGTTTATATAGGAATTGACATTAACTGGGTGACACCTTCCTATTTTCTTTATCTTTAAATAGAAAAAAAATAAATGATAAAAATATATTAATTAATCATATATTTATTTCTATTCTAAATATATATTTTTAGCTTTTTTTCTACAATATATTTATATAATTTAAAAAAAAAAAGATAAAAATATTAATTTTGTCATATCAATAAATATTTAATATTTTTAACCTATTTTTTTCTATTTAAAAATAAAAAAGATCTTTAAAGAAAATAGGAAGGTGTCACCCAGTCAATGTCAATTCTATTAAAGGCCCATCTGGTGAGTGCAGACAGCGGGGCACAGTGGGTTAACCAGATACTCCCCTCATTATTAATGAAGGAGCCATAACTAAATCATCTCTGATGTATCTGAATGTAAACATGGGCTGGGTCTCCAGACCTGAACTTTCTCCCCTTTATAGGATTAGATACCTATGGGGATGTGGAGTCATCCTCTATTATGTAGGATTACAGGTGTACTGTCTATAGGATGTGAATGATGCAGGAATTTCAGGCCAGGGTGTATAGACCAGAGGGATGCAATGATGACTAGAAGCAAAGGAGCTAAAATATATTGACCATATACATGACCATCAATCATATAGGGGCATCCAGGGACAATGCCATATATTAATATTGTGAGGTAATAATCCCCAAAAGATAATAAAATAATATAATTTTTCAGGATTATTCCCTCACAATATTATTATATGACATATGGCGTTGTTCCCTGGATGCCCATATATGATTGTTATTGGTATTATTACATAGCATATGGAGTTGCCGACCTGGGTGCCATTCCTTGCCATCCTTTTCTGTCCATTTAACATATAACAGTATATCTGACATGATATAAAAGGCAGTACCCTTTATACATTGTATATAATTAGTGTTAGGTTATTATATCCCACCCTATGATGAAGCACATATAGATATGGCATGCAGTCTAGCAGGATGCCCTTACCTTGGCCATAGCATTTGTAGATGAGCCAGCTGAGGGAGGCAGAGATCCTGGCCTGCTGAACATCATATATATCCAAGGGTTTAATCTCTGGCACCAGGAAGCTCTTTTTCATCCTTGTCCTCCTGTGTTGGTGGCAGGGCTAGTGCAGAAGACCCATCAGGGGAGGGAGGGCATATGAATGGGGAAGAGACAGACAGGGAATCCTGCAGGCAGTGCACACAACACACAAGGGCAATGAGACAGCCTGGATAATAATCCCCCACTTGTGCTGTCTCTGTGCTCCCACCCCTGTGCTGGGGTAATGGGGTTCTGCTGCAGAGCTGTCCTTCAGCACCACATGGAGGGGAGGATGAATGTGGGGGGCTCAGGGCAGAGCTGCATCCACAGCACTGGAGATCTCTTCCTTGCAGCTGTCTCAGGTGCACTGGCTGGCTGTCTCTCTCCTCCCTTCCCCCCTCTCTCTCTTGCTGTGTGACCTCACTACAGGGAGGAGTCTCTCTGCTTTGCTAACAGGTAATTCAGAATGGACAATGGAGGAAGTCTCAGGCTGCTAATAATCCAGTGATTCATCATGGCTGCAGTGTGTTATATAGAGATGCCTTAGGAGATGAGCCCAGTGCAGGGTGATGCTGCTGGAGAGGGGCTGACACCTTTTATAGGCAGAGCTGGTACTGGATGTGTAGCACAAGGACAGGCATTGTGTGTTATGTATTACTAGCTGGGTGCCCGATGCACAATGCATCGGGATTCTAGCAGAGCGAGTCTCTGACTCGCAATGGCCGCTTCGCGGCCAATGCTTCGCGCTGCTAAGGCGACTCGCCATGCCCGCTGCGCGGGCATAGCGAGTCGCCTTAGAGCGACTCGCAATGGCCGCTGCGCGGCCAATGCTTCGTTCGTATCCACATGACCACGCTGACTCGCAGCGAGTGCGGTCTCAAAAGGGGCACTCGCTGCATTCGTGATTATATAATAGATTGTTACATCAGGTGCAAAGAGAACACTATTGTTACATTATGTCATGTGGGTCACATGGATCTCACTGCTTCTCCTAAGGCTAAATGCAGACAGTGCAGAATTTCCATGCAAAAAATATGCAACATATATACAGCACCAGATAGAGATTTTGATGCAGAAATGCAGCACAAAATCTAGACCTGACCCTTTGGCCACATGCACATATTGAGTATTCAGTGAGGGTTTTTTTACCTCAGTCTTTGTAAACCAAAACCATCAATGGAAAAGTATGAGGCCACGTGCACACGCAGTATTTGATAAGTTTTTTACCTCAGGATTTGTAGCCAAAACCAGGAGTGGATAATTAAATACAGAAGTGGTGCAGGTGTTTCTATTATACTTTTCCTCTGATTGTTCCACTCGTGGTTTTGTCTACAAATCCTGAGGTAAAAAAATCATCAAATACTGAACGTGAGCACGAGGCCTAATAGAAACACGTCACCACTTCTGGATTTATCATCCACTGCTGGTTTTGGTTACAAATACTGAGGTAAAAAACTCACCAAATACTCAATGCGTGCACATGGTCTAATTCGGAAATGTGAACCATTTTAGGCCACGTGCACGTATTAGTATTTGGTCAGTTTTTTACCTCCATATTTTAGCCAAAACCAGGAAAATTCACCAAATACCCACTGTGTGCACGGAGCTGTATACCGGCTGGGATTCTGCATTAGGTCACATGCAGACATTGAGTATTTGGTGAATTTTTTACCTCAGTATTTGTAGCCAAAACCAGGAGAGGAACAATCAGAGGAAAAGTATAATAGAAACATGTCACCACTTCTGTATTTATCACCCACGCCTGGTTTTGGCTACAAAATACTGAGGTAAAAATTCACCAAATACTGAGGTAAAAAACTCACCAAATACTTACCATGTGCATGAGGCATAATTCAGAAATATGAACAATTTTAGGGTGCATCCTCACGATCAGGAGACGCAGCGTTTTTGCACTGCGTCCAAAACGCTGCGTTGTACAGTATCAGCATAGTGGATGGGATTTCCCGGGAGTCCGCTCCTCCGCAGCATGTTTATTTAATGCTGCGGAGTCGGAAGCGGCTCCCATCGGGTGACTGCAGGGAGAAGCCGCCTCGCACCCGCCGCACATGGTGAGTACAGGACGGCTGCGGTCTCCCTGCGGCCACCCGCGGCTTCCCTCAGGTCCGGAGGAGCTGCGTCCAACACGCAGCTCCTCCGGACCGTGTGCACGCGGCCTTAGACCACAATCACACGATGAGTATTGGGTGATTTTTTTTACCTCAGGATTTGTAGCCAAAACCAGGAGTGGAAAACTCAGAGGAAAAGTATAATAGAAACACGTCACCACTTCTGTATTTATCACCCACTCCTGGTTTTGGCTACAAATAGTGAGGTAAAAAACTCACCAAATATTCAATGTGTGCTTGTGGCCTACTGTGGAATCCAAGTTAGTTAAAGCCATGTGCACATATTGAGAATTTTGGTGAGTTTTTTTTACGTCAGTACGGTATTTGTATTCCTCTGAGTTTTCCACTCCTGGTTTTGGCTACAAATACTGAGGTAAAAAACTCACCAAATACTTATCAATTTCACAGGGCCTTATAATTTCAGGTTTGTTATCTTAAAAAAATTGCTTTGCAAAGTTTGTCAAAATGGTGAAAAATGATTTGTGAAAATCTAGGTCGTCAATGGTTAAATGGCTCTTTGATGTAGTCGTAAACATCATTGCCGTAGAGAAACGTTTGTGTCTACGATACAAAATAAAAATAATTACCATGATTTCAAAACCACCTCACTTCTATTGTGGAGGACGCTGCAAAATGAATCCAGCCTGTTGCATGTGGGTGCCATTTTCTTGTCACACAAAAATGGTATGATGGGATTAGCCACGTCCCATTAGCAATACCTATTAAAGAAAATCTAATTCTAGCACATTCATTATACGCCATATTTACTGAGGCAATTGTCATAAGGCAAGGATGTAGCTACACTGTTTTTTCCAGGGTATTTAGAAATAGGACTATGGTGACTACATGAACATTTACTATTGCTGAAGAAAAGGCTACTGCCTATTGATCTGGAATAAGGCAACACAGCAGGAAAACATTGCATGATAAGGCATGGGATTCCAAGCCATTGAAAATGGTGCAAATTACACCAAATTCATCAAAATGGTCCATGCAACAACACAAGTTTAACTTCCTAGTCACCTTAGGCCATGTGCATTATTTAATATTTGGTGAGTTTACCTCAGTATTTATAAGTCAAAACCAGGAGTTAGTAGCAAACTGGAGTGCCATTGGCCCTGATGCAAAATTTGGACCTGCCCCCCGCCTCCCCGCATGTTAGTTAGATGTATGAGACCTTGGACATATGAGTTGACACCCCTACCCCTACATTATGTAGTATTAATCCCCCATCCTGGTATACATGTATTCAATCTTGTGCCCTTCCTGGTATATATGTTGATCATCCGGGGTCCATGTTGGTATATATGTCCCCATTCTGGTATATATGTTTCTGTCCTGGTATATATGTCCCTTATTTTGGGCCCATCCTGGTATATATGTCCTTTATCTTGGGCCCATCCTGGTTTATATGTTGCCCATCCTGGTATATACCGTATGTCCCCCATCATAGTATATATGTCCACATCCTGGGTCCATTCTGGTATATTTGTTCCCCATCCTGGGCTTATCCTGGTATATATGTCCTCAATCCTGGACCTATTCTGGTCTATATTTCCCCCATTCTGAACCCCTTCCTCATATATTTGTTTACCATCCTGGTATATATGCTTCTCTTTATGCCACTGTGATAAAAACGCTTAAAAAAATAAACATTTCTATTCACGTTCCCTCCGCTCCCCCAGCGCGCGGCGTCCTCTTCTAAAGCTAACAACTGACTTAAAAACTGACACAAAAACGCATCTGCCGTCTATCGGCCGCACTTGCGGTACACTATGCTGATGACACACAATTATACACTTCAGCTCCTGACCTTACCCCTGCGGTTTTAAAGAACACCAATGACTGTCTAGCTGCAGTTTGCAACATCATGTCTCCTCTCTATTTGAAGCACAACCTTTCCAAAACTGAACTACTTCTGCTCCCGCCCTGCACTAGCCTCCCTAAATCTGACATCTCTTTCTCAGTGTGTGGCCCTACAACGCCTAGGCAGCAGGCTCGCTGTCTGGGTTTTATGTTTGACACCGATCTCTCCTTCTCATGCCATACACAATCTCTTGTCTGCTCCTGTCGCTTACACCTGAAGAACATCTCCAGAGTCCGCCCCTTTCTTACTATGGAAACAGTAAAAACCTTCACCGTAGCCCTAATCCATTCCTGCCTTGACTACTGCAATTCTCTATTAATCGGCCTCCCCCTCTCTAAACTTTCCCCTCTCCAGTCCATCCTTAATGCAGCAGCCAGGATCACCCATCTGGCCAATCGTTACTCAGATGCCTCCGCTCTGTGCCAGTCACTGCACTGGCTGCCCGTACACTACAGGATCCAATTCAAATTGCTTGTTCTCACCCACAAAGCTCTTCACAGTGCAGCACCTCCCTACATCTCCTCCCTCATCTCTGTCTATCACCCCACACGTTCTCTATGTTCTACAAATGACCTTCGACTAACATCTGTACTAATCCGATCCTCCCACTCCCGACTCCAAGACTTTTCTCGAGCTGCACCAATTCTCTGGAATGCTCTACCCCAAGAAATCAGGACTATTCACAACTTGCATGGCTTCAGACACTCCCTAAAAACATATCTTTTTAAGGCGGTCTATCATACTCCCTAATAGAAGTCCTTTGTATTGTAGATAGCCCATTCACTATCTCTCTTGACATAACTCTTCTTCAAACTCCACCAAACCTAAAAGGTCTACACAGATTGTCTGATGACCATTCATGTAACTTTATTTCTATATTTTTCTTTATATATATATTCTTTATTTCGCCCATTTCCTCAAGATGCCTGGACCATTAGTGTAATAAGCCCCTGTACTTTGTGTAACCCCTATCCCGTTGTAGATTGTAAGCTCTTTTGAGCAGGGTCACCTTTATTTTTTGCTTTATTTTTTGTATTGTATTTTTTACATTGATTCTATGCTTATTGTATTGTATCCAAATATTGTACTATATTTCTTCTCTACTGTAATTACTTATTTATTGTATGGTATATTTTCCGTATTCGAACCACTGTATTGTAAAACGCTGCGAAATATGTTGCCGCTATATAAATAAAGATTTATTATTATTATTATTAAACTTGCGGCAAGCCCCATGCATTGCCTATGGGGCTTGCGGAAAGTGCGGTATTGCCACGATCCAGAACTTGTGGCAGTTGCGGCCGCGAAAAAAAGCGCAGCAGACTGCGTTTTAATCTTGCCGCACTTGCGGATCTTGCCGCACTTGCCACAAGCCCCATAGGCAATGCATGGGGCTTGCCGCAAGTGTACCACAAGTGCCGCCGTTGGCGGCACATGCGGAAGATGTGACCCGCGACAGGGCCTTGGGGTACCCAGTCCCAGGCGTTGTAGTTCATGGGGAATGTCACGGGGCCTGTTGCCCGATCCCGTGGCCCTGGTGGTCGCTTAAAAATGGGATTTAAAGTCAATAGAAATAAAATAAAAGATGATTCGTGACGCTACCTACGGTTCTGGTAATGTTAACAGCGCTGCGGGACAGACCTCCGGGGTGATGGTGGAGCAGCGAGATGGTTACGCTCCACGTAGGTGGAACGGGGTCCCCGGAGCAGTAGTTGAAGTTATTGATTTCACGCAGAGACGAAGTTTATACCAGGCCTTGTCAGTTGTCCTCTCCCTGCTGCGGTCGACTGCTCGTCAGGTGGAGATAAGTATGCCACACAGTCTTTTCACTCTGAACGGGTTTATTGGCAGTTCTTTAAAGCAGGTTGACAGATAGCACAGTCTTTTCGGCTCTGCCTGGCCTGGATAGTCACTGATGAACCAGGGTGCTTTACTCAGGACCCTCGGTGATATGCCTGTTGTTCCTATCCGGTCCCTCACTGCGCTCTCTCTCCCGTCTCTTTCAGCGCTACTACACGCAGAGCCTCAAGCCAGCTCCCACAGATCCTCTTTGAAAGACTCCTCACCGAGCCTTCAGGATCCTATTCGGTGCCTTTTTCAGATACGCCAAGTGTTCGGCCACGACTTCCTCTAGAAGCTCGGGCCTCCAGTTCAACGTTTCGGGGGTGAACGCCCGTACTATGCTCAGAGCCGATCCTCTGTCCGGGACCAGATCCATCCGGTCGGTAGATGTACCTGGTCCGGATTCAGGTGCACCACACTACCTGGTAACCTTAGGATCTCCCTTCTGTCATGACAGCCTCTCTGCCGTCCTGCACTCCTCACTCCCCAACAGAGCTCTCTGACTGTTCTGTCACTTTGACCTAACCCTCCTTCCACCCACATACTTTTTCTACCCTCCTAAGCTCCTCCCATGGGACTGGGTCCTCCCTGAAGCAGGTCCATCCACGGTCCCCTAGCTAGGGTGTGTGTGGATGTGTTGTGTGAGTGTTCTTTGTGCGGCATCCCAATCCCCTAGTTACAGGGATACTACACACTCTTATATGGGTGCAGTACCCCTACGTGGCGGCTCGACCAGTGGGGCACCACATTTGCGGATCAACCGGATCCGGACAAAAACACTAATGTGAAAGTCCCTTTACAGGAAGCGTATAACGTCACTGTCACTGCCATGTACCCCCAGTCACAGCAGTCACAGGTGTGCCAACATAAGCTGCTAAGATAGGGGTGAGAATGCGCATATAGGGTCTTATCCTTTAGGAGACAGGTTTTAAGTGGTGAAATATAGGAACTGCTCACCTGATAAGGTTGTGTAGCACACAATCGGCGTGATCGCTCAGAACAATACAGCTGCTGCCAGGACCGTACTTCCACAGGTCACTGTGGTCACGATAAGCTTCTGCAGGACAAAGTACCTCGTGGTCCGAGCTGCTGTGATCATATGATAGAAAGACCAGATACAACGGTATGTCTGGGTATAGTGGTAGCTGTTTATTTTCCTACGCGTTTCGGAGTCGTATCCCAAACTCCTTCCTCAGGGAACATCAAGAATACAGTGAACAAAAACCTTTATAACATAAAAAACGGCGCGAAAATTAACTTGGATGTGACGTAGGTAAACAAAGGGGTGTGTAGGTGACGTCACATTGTTATGTACACAATCGCTCGTAACAACATGATCTTATGCTATACAACATATACAACATATACAACATAAGCTGCTGGCCTCTGATTGGCTGGCAGCTTATACTGCGGTGCAGCGACCTGACAGGTATCTGTGCAGCAATACACTTGAGCTGAATAAACATCCAAACACACACCCCTGGGTTCGGTCGTGTTTTTTTTTCCTGTTCCTGGTTTTGGCTTACAAATACTGATGTAAAAAACTCACCAAATACTCAATGTGTGCACGTGGTCTTATTTGTCTCCTGGTACACATTGGTGCAATTCAAAATTCTAATGGGTCACTAAGTAGGTGATTTTTGGCCCACAGCTATCAAGAAAATGGAAACAGGTCTGTTTTCATCAGATTTCCATATTTCCCTTTTACAAACTTCTACTCTAAGTGTAAAAAAATGGACTCAAGTGCTGTTCATTTTTTTTTCTCTCTTCGAGAGTGCATTCACTTGAGTAGACATTTTTGATCCACAAATTGGATCAAAAACACGTCTGTTTTTTTGGCGGATAATTATAATCAATAAAAAAATGGGTATATAAACAGCCCCATAGATTGTATTGGGTGTTTGTCACGTATAAAACCATGGATAGAACACATTTGCCTGGATGAGGCCTATGGCTGGTTTCACACTACCATTTTTTTTTTATTCGGGCAAATCTGGCCCGAGTCTGTATGCAACAGCATGCGGTTTCTCTCCTATTGACTTTCAATGGGAACGCAGGCTCTTGTGGCGGCATGCAGTTGTATAAGGTTCCAGACGTATCCGACTGAGAATGGTTTTTAACAGAAATCAAAAACGAAGTTTGGAACTGTAAACAACCGGATCTGGGGCAATGCAGCCTAAAATAAAATGGTGCTCTAAGGAACCACCCAGGTACGGGGGAAGTCGGATCCCGCTGGATCCAGATGCTGTAACCGGGTGTTTTCACTGAGCATGCCCAGAAGCTAGTTTCATATGACACACCGCCTAGGGGAGTGTCATTTTTCACCGGATCCGTCAAAAAAAGTACATAACCTGATGCAACTGGATGCTACCACATCGGTATTACATATAAAGAACAAGGGATACAGCATAGTATTCCAAATGAAAATGATTCTTATAAACTATAGGGAACAACCAGTGTGTTAACCTGAAACTAAGAAAGAAGGGAAGATAAAATCGGATTAAGAGGAGTAGATTAAGTAACAAGAAAGATGATAGAAAAAGAAAATGTAAGTGGTATATAAAAAACAACCATATAATATGCCGAGAAATAGTCACCTAAAACAAAGATTAATGTCAGAACATACAAAATATTTTATGTCAAACGGCCTCTAATCATGAGATTGGGGGAATAGATTGAGACCCAAGGTTCCCACATATTTAGATAACGATCAAAAGAATTACTCCTAATAGCGTGATTGTACTCAAAAACACTATGCAATGAGACCCTTTCTATAAGTTGCGGTATTGTAGGGAGAGTTGATGACTTCCAATTAGCTGCAATTAAGATTTTTGAGGTAAGAATGATGTGTAAAATAATAAATCTAATATTCCTCGGCAGGTCCTCGACGCCCAAAGACAACAAGACCAGTCGAACGGTAAGACAAACCTTAAGGCTCGGGACGTTCAAAATCAGATCAGCCACTCCCAACCAGAATCTGACAAATTTTGGGCATTTCCAGAATATATGAGAGAGAGTCCCATTTTGGGAGCAATCTCTCCAGCAATAGGGAGAAAACTGTGGGATGATGTGTTGAAGTGTAACTGGGGACCAGTACCATCTGGACAGTACCGTATATACTCACGTATAAGCCGAGTTTTTCAGCCCAAAAATTGGGCTGAAAAGCCCCCCCTCGGCTTATACGCGAGTCATATACCCATCTGTATACAGGCCCCCTCCCCCATCGGTATACAGGGCCTCCCCCCTGCTGCTGCAAACCTGTACAGGAATACATCATTATACTTATCCCTGTAACCGCCACCGCCGCCATCGCGCTCCTTTGGCTTCATCCGGCTTCCGCCTCCGGTGGGCGCAGGCAATGACGTCATTGTCTGTGCGCCAGAGGAGGAAGCCGGAAGAAGTCGGATGAAGCCGGAGGAGCGCGATGGCGGCGGCGGTGACAGGGATAAGTATAATGATGTATTCCTTTACAGGTTTGCGGCAGCAGGGGGGGGGGGGGCCCTGTATACCGATGGGGGGGGGGGCCTGTAAATACCTCTGGGGCTGCTGTATACTTCCACTGGGGCTGCTGTATACTTCCACTGGGGCTGCTGCTGTATACTTCCACTGGGGCTGCTGCTGTATACTACCACTGGGGCTGCTGCTGTATACTACCACTGGGGCTACTGCTGTATACTACCACTGGGACTCATCCAATAGGCTTGTCAGTACCTTAAGGCCGTGTCACACGTGTCAATGTCGCTAGCGACATCGCCGAAAAGTGACGCATCAGCGATGTCGCTAGCGATATCGCAAGTGCGTCGTGCTGTGTGACAGCGTGACGCAACTGCGATTTATCGCTGGTCGCACGTTGACAGGTTTACGAGGATGAACGTAAACCTGTCAATCTGCAACCAGCGATTAGACTGAATCGCGTCGTCTGACACCGCAATAGCGATGTTGGCGGTGAACCAGCCTATACCGCAGCATTGCTGCGGATTGCTCGCTGGGTTGATCCCAGCCAAGCGAGCGATGGCTCCGTCCACATCGCTGCGGCGTCACCGGCAACATGTTGCCGTGTGACACCAAGGCTGCGATGTCGGAAGCGACCGTGCACCTGTGCATCGCTTCCGTCATCGCAGCCTTGGTTGACACGTGTGACGGGGCCTTTAGGGAAACAGAACTTAATTTTCTGATCAGAGAAGAAATGAGCAATAGGCCTCACCCTTTGTTACAATGTGTTTTCTCTAGATGTTACACAAATGTGACCTTGATCGCAGGGTGCTGATGGTATGAAATTGATGTCTATTTGTAGAACAGTAGGTGGCAATAACAATGGGCTCCATAAAAGCTCTGAAATCTAAAGCTATCAGAAATGTGGTGTTGTCAAGCAAACCCAGTGATTAAAAAGAATACTAAGGCTGGTTTCACATAACGATTTTGTGCCTGTCCGTGGGATCCGACTTTGAAGGTGGACCCCACGGACAGGCACGGATCCATACGGATCCCTGCAATCGGATGGCAAATAGCCATCCGATCTGCAGGATCCGTGTGGATCCTGCGGTCCCCTGTCTCTCCCTACTCCTGCCTCCTCCATCTTCTGCCCTCTCCTATGCTACTCTGTGCCCCCGCTATTCTTTGCTGTGCCCCCGCTATTCTATCCTCCTCTATCCCTATCCTGTCCCCTGTCCTCTCCCTGTGTGTAAAAAAATAAAAAAAAACGCTCCCACGCTGCACACGATCGGGACTGAAGGACCTGTGATGATGTCAGAGTCACATGACCCGGTCAGCTGACCGGGCTCTTACATCATCACAGGCTCTTCAGTCCTGATCGTGTGCAGCGTTGGAGCCGGTGACAGGTGATGTATGCTCCGGGAGGAGGTTTTTTTATTTTTTTACACACAGGGAGAGGACAGGGGACAGGATAGGGATAGAGGAGGATAGAATAGCGGGGGCACAGCAAAGAATAGCGGGGGCACAGCATATAGAATAGGAGAGGGCAGAAGATGGAGGAGCAGAAGCAGGGAAAGACAGGGGATACGGAGCCGACATCGGATCCGAGGTGAGCTCGGATCCGATGTCCATAGGCTCCCATGTTGTGGGCACTAGGATCAGCCTCGGATCAGCAGTGATCCGAGGCCGTCCGATGTGAGTCACGGACACAAAATCGTAGCAGGCTACGATTTTGTGCCCGTTATTACATCGGATGGGATCGGATGGTGCCAAAATCGGATGCTAATAGTGGCACATCCGATCCCATCCGATTCCCATAGGGGAACATGGGGTCCGATTTCGGATCCGATTGTATCCGTTTTGGAACGGATACAATCGGATGACCGAAAATCGTTATGTGAAAGCAGCCTAAGCTCATGAAAATTTGCCTTTTATACATTTCATTAGGTGCCCCTAATTCATTTAGAAGGCTGCACTTCTTTAATGAATTTAGCACATCCCTCAACTTGTGTGCGCCACAGCTGGAAATGTCCAGCAGTCAGGAGTACACTTCTGTCTTCATTTATGCCACTTTTGTATTATAAATAAAGATTAATTTGTCGGGTGTGCTCCGCCATGCCTCTTTCAACCTATTTTTAATAAAGTTGGAAGAGTGGACTGAGACTGATAGAATGGTATAAAAATGTTCGCACGACTTTGAGTTGGGCAAAAATTGTGACATTTCAAGCAGTGTTATGATCAAATTATTAAAGTACTTGATAAATCTGAGACTAAGGGCCCTTTCACATCAGCGTTTTTTTCAAATCGCGGCAGATGCGGTGAAAAAAACCGCATCTGCCGCGATTACCTAATACCGGCTGCACTTACGGCGCGGTTGCGGTTTTTGCCATGCAAAGTATAGGCGGACTTGCGGCAGGTGCGGCAAGTGCGGTTTTGCACTTGCGGCAGGTGCGGCCGTGAAAAAAACCGTGGCTGACCGCGGTTTTTTTCGCGGCCGCACCTGCCGCAAGTGCAAAACCGCACTTGCCGCACCTGCCGCAAGTCCGCCTATACTTTGCATGGCAAAAACCGCAACCGCGCCGCAAGTGAAGCCGGTATGCGGTAATCGCGGCAGATGCGGTTTTTTCAAAACGCTGATGTGAAAGGGCCCTTAGTCTAAGGGCACATTCAGAAAAGCCTACAACATACACCATATTCCAAATTATAATGCAAATTGGTTGTAAGTGTCATAGGAGTTTATTTTTTGTCAATGAAAACCATTGATGGTATTGTTTCTCAGGGTTCTTTGGATCACTGAAATCTACCTAATGATACCGTCACACGTTGCGATATCGCGTAGGATATCGCATATAAGTCACGGGAACGCGCTCACACGGAGATTTGGATCGTGATCGGAGTGTAGATGTATCACGTTGGGATATCGTCTACAACATTGTGGTGATTCTGGGGTGAGATCGCGAATAGCGGTCTTTAGGATTCCTTGTTTTCACAGCGCTGAATGGGAGAAATCGTGGAACACATCGCTATCGCGGTGTCACACCGCATGATGCAGCAGATGGCATTATCGCAGATTGCCTGATTTGAGAACATGTTCTCAAATCTGCGATGTGCGATCTCACGATATCTCGCACTTACGACATCGTCCCGTGTCACAGCCACGCCTGGGTCATTCCATGTCAAGTGATCCAAAAATGAATATTTTTTTTCCCTGACGTCCTCAGATTTTTAAAAAAATTTTTCTATATGAAGAACAACTTTATCTAATTACAAAAAAAAAGTTTTGAATTTTTTTCTTTATCAGTTAATTTTTTACAGATTTTTAAAGTTTTAAAAAAGTGCGAATTTTGGCCTGGTATGGCTTTACATTTTCTATCATATCTCGGGCTAGAAATAAGATAGAGAAACAAAATAAACACCAATCTACTCAGAACTGTCCAGGCTTTCATCAGATATGTCACAAGAGGATCTTTGTTAATATTTTACCCATGTGATCACAAGCGCAAAACTTTAAAACGCATTTCCGAAAAATCGGCGCGCTTTAAATATTTCAAAAACTGCCCATGTGTCTGCTTTGCTCTTAGCCACATCTGTACCAAATTTCAAGTTGGGATCACAATGGGATCATATTTTAACATATTTTACTAGTAATAGCGTCAATGGGTCATTCCATATCAAGTGATCTAAATATGAATATTTTTTTTTACCTGACGTCTTTAGATTTTTTTTTTTTTTCCTTTATGAAGTACTACTTTAGTTAATTACAAATTAAAAGTTTAGAATTTTTTTCTTCATCAGTTAATTTTTTACAGATTTTTAAAGTTTAAAAAAAGGGTGAATTTTGGCCTGGTATGACTTTACATTTTTTTTATCTCAGGCTAGAAATAAGATAATGAAGTGGGAGAGGCATCATTTTATTCAGAACGGTAACAGCTTTAATTTGAGATGTTACAAGACTATGTTTCTTTATATCAAATTCAAACTATTGACGGGCAATTGTGAAAAAATGACTGATTGTGTTCTTGGTGATTTTTGAATTGACACTATAATAGTTAAATATTTTGCACTTAGGTCCAATGAATGCGTCCATGGGGTCAAGCTGGGACAGAGTCATCACAAATTAGCCTTATTTGCAGATGACCTGCTACTTTACATCTCCCAGCCCCTGGTCTCCATCCCTTCGGTCTTAATGGAGTTTGAACGGTTCGGACAATTGAGCAACTTTAAAGTGAATTGCTCCAAAACTGAGGCACTCAATATTTCTTTGCCTGGAGAATTGGTTTCTCATCTATCTAAACAGTTCCCATTTAAATGGAAAGTAGAAGCCATTAAGTACTTGGGAGTCCTTATACCAAAAGATCTTAAACAAATATTCAATTTAAATTACCAACCCCTTTTGACTAACGCGGAATCGGCATTTACCTCCTATAGACAATTAAAGCTATCCTGGTTCGGGAGAATAAACGTAGTCAAGATGGATGTCTTGCCCCGACTCTTATATACTTTTCAGACAGTTCCTGTTCTATTGGATAGAGGCTTCCTCTCCAAAATGCAATCTATGATCCTTAGATTTGTCTGGGGGGGGCAAGAGGTCCAGATTGCGAATGAATATCCTATCCTTGCCCAAGACCAGAGGAGGGGTTGGACTACCCAACATACGAGCGTACTTTGTGGCTTCCTCTCTTGTTAGAGCTCTAGATTGGCATTATCATGCGTCCTCCAAGAAATGGGTAGGGGTGGAGCAAGAGGGTTTGGGGATTCCGCTGAAACACCTGCTTTGGATTTCCCCTAAAGACTCCACAGACCTAGTACCTTTGACAGACATGACCAGAAACACCTTGAAGGTATGGCACCTAGTGACGAAAACCCTCCGCTTAAACGACAGACTTAGCCCTTTGACTCCCCTTTTTTCCAACCCATCTTTCCCACCCAGATTTGACAGGCAGAGATTTTTATGTTGGCGGATTGTGGATGACACCCGAGTAGGACAGACTCTGTCCAGTGGTGGTTTGCCCCCGATGGCAGAGCTACAACTCAAAGAACCTACGAGACCTCTTAAGTGATTCGAATTTCTCCAATACAGAGCATACTTATATTCAGCTGACCACTCTTGCAGGGTAAGATTGACGCCCAACGTATTGGAGAGGTTATTCCAACTGGAGGCTCCACCGAGGCGCAAAATATCAGTTCTATACCAGGCCTTAGGGTCCATGAGAGAGCAGGGCACCCTTTACTTCCAACGTGCTTGGGAGAGGGAATTGGGGTGTAGCATTTCAGAAGCTAATTGGCAGAAATGCTTTATATTTACTCACTCACTAGCTAGCGCTTGTTCTGCACAAGAAAGAAGCTATAAGCTGCTCACTAGATGGTACTTGTGCCCGACGACACTCCGGAACATGTTCCCTGGAACCCCTGATACCTGCTGGCGCTGTGGGGAAGAGAAGGGTACAATGATACACATTTGGTGGAGTTGTGGGGAAATCCGGCGGTTCTGGTCTGAGGTTTTCAATGCATACGCCCGGATAACAGGTAAACAAGCCGAATGCTGCCCAGAATCAGCAATGTTATCCATTTTTCCAGGTCCTATTGGGCTACAGAAGAGGGATATTCTCCGCTTTTGCATCTCGGCTGCTCGTGCTGTGATCCCGAGGTTCTGGAAATCAAGCCGGGCTCCATCTCTACTTGATTGGTTCAAAGAATTGATGGACATATATCGAATGGAGGAGCTCGCAGCTGATGCGTCGGGATCTCGGAACAAATTCTTAGGGATTTGGGTTGAATGGATTCTTTTTCACGACTCTGCAGAATTTAGGAGTATCTTTTCCAGCACAGATAATATGGCTCGACCTCTGGCTGATGGGGAGCCAGTGGGATGAGTACCCTTTCTCCTTCCCATACCTCACCCGTCCCCCCCCTCCTTTTTTTTCTTTTTTTCTTACGTGGCTTTTCTTTCCCAGTATAACTTTTTCTAATGGTTTTTGTTTCTCTTCTCTCTCTCTTCTTTTCTATCTCTCTTTTCTTCCCATCTGATACATTCAGTCTAGGTATTTCCTTTCTACGCCTATACCTTCAGAATTCTAGTGAACATTAGACAGGTATCGAAAACTCTGAGCTGTGAGTAGATCATTAATATTTCGGCCTTCCTTTCCGGTACACCAGTCGATAGACTATTCCAACTAGGCCTCAACAGGTAATGACCCACTTACGTGGTCAACCTGTTAGAAGGGGCCAAGTGATAAAAATCATTCTGCTGGGGCTGCTTGTCCCCTTGACATCAGAACATCTCAAAACCCTGAGAAAGGTTGTATACTTGAGTGTTTGGAATTATATTTAGATTGTAGTATATATTGCACCAGAGATAAGCGCAAAAGTAAATTTGCAGCTTATCTTAAAGTTACTAATAACTTTGTGAATTCTCTTTTTGTATATTTTATATGTCTCAAGATTTTGTTAAAAGATTGAATGTATGTCTTTCATATGTTTTTTCAAAATTTAATAAAAATGAGATTAACCATAGTTAAATATTTTAAAATATGATCCCATCACGATCCCAACTTGAAATTTGGTACAGATGTGGCTAAGAGCATAAAAGACACATGGGCAGTTTTGGAAAATTTTTATTAAAACGTTTTTTCGGAAATGCGTTTCAAAATGTTGCGTTTGCATTCGCATGGGTGAAAAATTAAAATTAACAAATATACTCTTGTGACATATCTGGTGAAAGCCTGGACAGTTCTTAGTAGAATGGTGTTTATTTTGTTTCTCTATCTTATTTCTAGCCCGCGATAAAAAAAATTTAAAGTCATACCAGGCGTAAATTCACCCTTTTTTTAAACTTTAAAAATCTGTAAAAAATTAACTGATGAAGAAAAAAATTCCAAACTTTTAATTTGTAATTAACTAAAGTAGTACTTCATAAAGGAAAAAAAAAAAAAAAATCTAAAGACGTCAGGTAAAAAAAAATATTCATATTTAGATCACTTGATATGGAATGACCCATTGACGCTATTAATAGTAAAATATGTTAAAATATGATCCCATTGCGATCCCAACTTGAAATTTGGTACATATGTGGCTAAGAGCAAAGCAGACACATGGGCAGTTTTTGAAATATTTAAAGCGCGCCGATTTTTCGGAAATACGTTTTAAAGTTTTGCGCTTGCGATCACATGGGTAAAATATTAACAAAGATCCTCTTGTGACATATCTGATGAAAGCCTGTATAGTTCGGAGTAGAATGGTGTTTATTTTGTCTCTCTATCTTATTCCTAGCCTGAGTTATGAGGAGAAACGTAAAGGCAGGCAACAGCGAAATTCACACTTTTTCCGAACTTTGAAAATCATTTAAAAAAAAAATAAATTTTTTAAAAAATTTTTCTCTTCACATTTTGCATTGTCTGACATGCTATTATCAAATAACAAAATCTCAAAAGAATTAAAAATATAGAGGTAATAATCATTGGTTCACTTGACATGGAATGACCCGCCTCCAGACTTCTATGCGATATCCTACACAATATCGTGACGTGTGACGGTACCATCAGATACCTGTGATAATTAGTTTGGCAGGTGAGCCCAATAAAAGGAAAAATTGGTGTTCCACAATATTAAGCAGGCCACAGTTTTCAAGTAACATGGGAAAGAAAAAGGATCTATCTGCCGCCGAAAAGCAACAAATTGTGCAATGCCTTGGAAAAGGGATGAAAACATTACATATTGCACGAAAACGTAAGCGTGATCATCGTACCGTGAAGAGATTTGTGGCTGATTCTGAGCATAGATGTGTTCATGCAGATAAAGGCAGAATGAGGAAGGTTTCTATCAGGCAAGTTCATCGGATTAAGAGAGCAGCTTCTAAAAAGGCCTTAGAAACCAAAAAACAGATATTTGAAGCTGCTGCTGCCTCTGGAGTCCTTTGAACCTCAAGGTGTAGGATCCTTCAAAGACTTGCTATGGTGCATAAACCTACTATTTAGCCACCCCTAAACAGTGATCACAAGCAGAAACGGTTGCAGTGGGCCCAGACATACATGAACACTAATTTTCAAACAGTCTTATTTACTGATGAGTGTCGAGCAACCCTGGATGGTCCAGATGGATGGAGTAGTGGATGGTTAGTGGATGGCCACCATGTCCCAAGAAGGCTACAATGTTAGCAAGGAGGTGGAGGAGTCATGTTTTGGGCCGGAATCATTGGGAAACAGCTGGTAGGCCCCTTTAAGGCTCCTGAAGGTGTGAAAATGACCTCTGCAAAGTATATAAAGTTTCTGACTGAGAACTTTTTTCCATGGTACAAAAAGCAAAAATGTGCCTTTAGGAGCAAAATTATCTTCATGCATGACAATGCACCATCTAATGCTGCAAAGAATACCTCTATGTCATTGACTGCTATGGGCATAAAAGGGGATAAACCCATGGTGTGGCCACCATCTTCCCCTGACCTCAACCCTATAGAGAACCTTTGGAGTATAATCAAGCAAAAGATCTATGAGGGTGGGAGGCAGTTCACATCAAAACAGCAGCTCTGGGAGGCTATTCTGACATCATGCAAAGAAATACAAGCAGAAACTCTCCAGAAACTCACAAGTTCAATGGATGCAAGAATTGTGAAGGTGATATCAAAGAAGGGTTCCTATGTTAACATGTAACTTGGCCTGTTAGGATGTTTTGGAGTTAAATAGCTTTTTATTTCAGTGAATGTGACCTCCTAATGGTGCAAATTCAAAAAATTAGCATTGTCAGTTCTTTCAAATATTTAGAAACTCTACTGTGCTTAATGATTTGGACCAGTGCATTTAGAGTTTTTTTTTAATTTTGAAGATTATACTGCTATCATTGGGAGGTTTCTGCAAAAAAAATTCAATGTATACTCTTAACGGGTGATGACTTTTATTACACTGACTGTCATTTGCACAAACTATTTAGGAAAATCAGACAAAAAGAACATTTGCATAATAATTCGGAACATGGTGTAGATGTGCACTGTCTGAGTAAAAATCGTACAGCACATTATTATTATTATTATTTTTTATTATAGCACCATTTATTCCATGGCACTTTTACATGTGAAAAGGGGTATATATAAGAAAAACAAGTACCATAACCATGAACAGTACAAGGTACAGGAGGAGAGAGGAACCCTGCCCACGAGGGCTCACAGTGTACAAGGGATGGCTGAGGATACAGTAAGTGAGGAGAGAGGACCCTGCCGGCGAGTGCTCACACTCTGCACAGAATGGGTGAGGATACAGTAGGTGATTGTAGAGCTGGTCGTGTGGTGGATTAGTGGACTGAGGCTCACAACATGTTTTAGGCATTGTTGGAAGAGGTAGGTCTTCAGGTTCCTCTTGAAGGTTTCTGCAGTAGGCAAGAGTCTGATGTGTTGGGGCAGAGAGTTCCAGTGTACGAGAGATGCATGGGAGAAGTTTTGTATGCGGTTGTGGGAAGAGGAGATAAGATGGGAGTAAAGAATCAGATATTGAGAAGATCGCAGGTTACATGCAGGTAAGTACCAGGAGACCATATCACAGATGTACGGAGTAGACAGGTTGTGGATGGCTTGCTTTGTCATGATTAGAGTTTTGAACTGGAGCTCTGGACAATGGGAAGCCAGTGAAGGGATTGGCAGAGAGGAGAGACTGGGGACTAGAAGGGGAACAGGTGGATTAGTTGGGCAGCAGAGTTTAGGATAGATTGTAGGGATACAAAAATTTTAGAAGTGAGGCCACAGAGCGGAAGGTTGCAGGAGTCCAGGGTAGAGGTGATGAGGGCATGCACTAGTGTTTTTTCAGATTCTTGGTCAAGGAACATACGGATCCAGGAAATATTTTTGGGTTGGAGTTGTCAGGGGGTGGAAAGTGCGTGGATGTGAGACTTGAAGGAGAGAGTAGAGAAGAAGGTTACCTCAAGGCAGCGAGCATGCGGGAATGGGGAGAGTGAGCAGCCATTGACTTTGATGCTAAGGTCAGGTGGAGAGGATAAAGTGAGATGGGGCAAAGATGATGAATTTTTGTTTTGTCCTTCATTCTGTTTTTAGAAATTCCCACAATATTGATCTATTGTCATTTACTGGTTAATTAGAATTGTATGTTTCTTTTGCAAAAGTGTTTTGACTGTGGACAAAAGAAAACCAATACCACAATTTCTATAGTTTCTAACTAATATTCCATATTTCAGCACCTGTCATTGTTTTCTATGCACCTTTTTTGCTGTGTAGTGGGCCATATGTAGCTTTGTTCATGCAGTAGCAGGATGTTTGAATGCATAACAGCCGCCTAACTGAAAATGGGCTAATGTTTAAGAGGCTGGCATACACTTTGCAATTGTAAACTGCGCATATAGGCACCCACTTGTTTAGAATACATGTGTCATCCCGCTGTTGAAGGAGTTTCCCTGTGTTGGGTGGTTCTCCTGTTTCATAATGCCTCTCCCAGACTCAAAAAATCATAGTTCGATTAGGAGCCCCAATGGGGATAGGGATGTCGTCTATAGTGGGTAAAATAAATAAATGCAAACAAACCTGAAGATTGGTTCTTAGTCAGATCATCTAAAAAAGACTTATAGAGTTAAAAGACTTCTAGAGAAAAGTGTATTTGTCTCACTGCAGACAATTTTTCGTATGCCATGGACTTCCATAACACCCAACCTGGATCTGCCCCCATCCTCCTGCCTACACCCCAACCCTGATTGCCATCCACCTTTCCTACAGCATCATCTTGGATCTGCCCATCCTCCTTTCCTACGCCCAACCCTGGATCTGCCCATCCATCTTTCCTACAGCCCCCACTTGATTGCTCTTCCTTTCCTACAGCCCCCACCTTGGATTGCTCCTTCCTTTCTACAGCCCCCACCTCCATCGTTCCGACAGTCCCAACCCTAGATCGGCCCCCATCCACCTTTCCTACAGCCGCAACCCTGGACCTTCTCCCATCTTGCTTTCCTACAGCACCACCGTGGATCTGCCCCTTCCACCTTTCCTAAGTATCAACCTTGGTTCTGCCCCATCCACTTTCCTACAGCCCCCACCTTGGATCTGCTCCTTCCTTTCCTACACCCCCACCTTGGATCTGCTCCTTCCTTTCCTACAGCCCCCACCTGGATCTGCTCCTTCCTTTCCTACAGCCCCCACCTTGGATCTGCCCCATCCACCTTCTACATCCCACTTGGATCTGCTCCTTCCTTTCCTACAGCCCCCACCTTGGATGTGCCCCCATCCTAATATCCTACAGCCCCAACCCTGGATCTGCCCCCATCCACCTTTCCTACAGTCCCTACCCAACATCCCCACAGTCCCTATCCCTATTTCCTATTGTACACTTGCTTTTGCAAAACTAATGTGTATTTAGTCCTGCCAATAAAGCTAATTTGAATTTGTATCGGCACAATATCTAATTTTTTGAAGTCTGTTTTTTTTTGTCATTTGGTATTTGCTAAAGTGTTTTTTTTGCACCAATACCTCAAAATGTTGCATACATTTCATGATTTTTTTCAGAAAGTAAAAAAAAAAAAATCTTTATTTGCTGTTTCTTATGGATTTTCAGCTGAAATAAAATGCTCGTTTTGCAATAAATACACACAAAAGAATAATTCAGGTGTAGATAAAATCGCTCCGGGGTAGACTGGAGTATATTTGCAGCAAATGTTATTAATAGTCACAAATGATGACTCAAGCAAAACATCTGGAAACACGTCCCTGCCCATCCCCAAAAAATACAGGCAAACACAAAAGAGACTTCAGGAATTCTTAAATGGAAAACGCACAAAAACCGTCAAAGGCTAGATAAAAAAAGTGTGAGGTATTAAAGATAAACTCGCTGACTGGTGTCCTTGTTTGGCCTGCCTGTACTTTCAGGTAAAACCTACCAAATGCACGTAACAACAGCGCCACCATCAGGATGACACTGCAGATCACCTTTTGTTTCTATTAGAATTGGTGATTTTAGTAGTTTTAACACACAGTACATAGATTCTGGCTCTGATTCATCATTTGCAAATTTTTTTGTAGTCACTTTTTTTTGTCTTGTTCTATTCGTTGGCGTTTCTTGCGCCAAATTCTGCAAAAGGAAACACAATTGAGGAATTTTAAGCAAAATTAAAATTGCTCCTTCCTTATTATTTATCTTTAAAGAGAACCTGTCAGGTCGTTCTATGCTCTTCCGCTATCACTACCAGTCCCTGCACCTTTCTAGCTGATCCCCAACCATCCCTAAAAGGACCCTATAAAGATTGAGAAAAATGATTTATAAAGTCACATACCATCTCCATTAGGAGACTGGAAAGGAAGGCTTCAGGGCTGCATTCTCCCCTCCTCGCTCGCTTTCAGGACGCCCCGCTGGGCGTCATTGTTCCATGTCTTGTTCCTTATCATCATATGATGCCCAGCCGGAAAATTTTATCCAGTCCGGTGCAATGTGTCACACAGTATGTCCCCACAGCAGAACATCATATCCGATTCGGTGCATTATAGGGGCTGATCACATGGTACGGGCCGGCTTCAATATGTGCACTGCGCATGCGCCGGAGACAGGCCGTACCATGTGATCAGCCCCTACAATGCACCGAATCAGATATGACGTTCCGCTGGGGGATATACTGTGTGTGGAAGGGCTGTGAGGACATCATACTGTTTCGGGGTCTATGAGTACTGATTGACAGACCTCAAACATGGACTTCCCTGAGAAGTCAATTTAACTGTTCGGGTTCTGCTGGAGGGGCTATAAAAAATAGCAAAACAGTGATTAAACATCAGCGCAATACTTAACAAGCACTGCGCTTTTGTACTTCCGGGATATTCATTAGCTTTCAGGTTACTCACTGTACTGGCTGAAACAGCCAATCACAGACGCCCACGCACTGTGACAGTGTCTTTAATTGGCTGTTGCGCCTCTCACCCACTGTGCCAGCATTGTGACTGGTTGCCATTGGCAACGAACTTGCCATCATAGGGTTGTAAAAATTAAAAAAAATAATTAAAAAAATTGACAGATCTTTGCTGTATTTTTGATTCTCAGCTCAGATAAAGCAGACAGCTACAGGCTGCCACCCCCAGCTGCCTGGCTTTACCTTAGCTGGCAATAAAAAATATAGGGGAACCCATTATTTTTTTTGTAATTATTTAACCCCTTCACGACCTGTGACGTCGTGGGACGTCATAGAAGTCGAT
The DNA here is from genome assembly GCA_033576535.1 of Allobates femoralis. NCBI lineage: Eukaryota > Metazoa > Chordata > Amphibia > Anura > Aromobatidae > Allobates > Allobates femoralis. The sequence continues at coordinate 49,455,665 of JARQOC010000004.1, forward strand.
GCGTTCCCGACCTGTGACGTCCCACGACGTCATGGCAGGATCGCGTTCCCGCGGCACCGGTGATCGGGGCCGGTGACATGTCACTGGTGCCGCGGGAACATGAGGACCTGTACTTTGTCCTGGGGGGGTGGCTTTTTCTCCCTCGTGGCTGAATTCGCTCTGATTGGCAGTTTAATCTGAACTACCAATCAGAGCGATTCTCCCCTCCAAATCTGATTGGATTTCTCCAATCAGGCTTGGAGGGGTGGGTGCGCGGGTGCCCTCCCCCTCCTCAGCCCCTCCGACACCAATGTTAACCCCACCACCGGCACCGATCCCCTCTCAGCAGCATGCCGGCGCTGCTGCAGGCGCTGCTGCAGGCGCCGGTGCGGGCACCGGCGCGGTCTGGCACCGGTGGGTGCCTAGTGCCCCGCAACCCGGATGCCCCGGGTGCCCTATTGCCCCCTCCCCCCCGTGTCCCCTCTCACCCGTCCTCCGTCGTCCTCCGTGGTGCCGCGGCTCCTCGGTGTGGCGCTCCTCCTCTTCTCCCAGGCTCCTCCTCCTCACTGGAGGATCTTGAGAGAGAGGTAAGTATGTGTGTGTGTGTGTGTGTATGTGTGTATGTGTATGTGTGCATGTTCATGGGTGGATGCATGGGTGCGTGCATGGGCGCATGGGTGCGTGCATGGGCGCAAAGATGGATGGGTGCGTGGAGGGATAGGCGCATGGGTGCGTGCATGGATGGATGGACGCATGGGTGCGTGGATGGATGGACGCATGGGTGCATGGATGGATGGGCGCATGGGTGTGTGCATGGGAGCATGGGTGCGTGCATGGGAGCGTGGGTGCAAAGATAGATGGGTGTGTGGATGGATAGGCGCATGGGTGCATGCATAGATGGATGAGCGCATGGGTGCGTGGATGGATGGGCGCATGGGTGCGTGCATGGATGCGTGGATGGATGGGTGCATGTGTGTAACAAGGGATCAAGTGTCCTCTTGTTGTAGTCACTGGTGTCAGTCATGGTGCACTGTATGGCAATGATCTGCCATACCGTGCACCATGACTCTGACCCCAGAGACTACAACAAGAGGACGCTTGATCCCTTGTTGTAGTCTCTGGGGTCACAGTCATGAAGCACGGTACGGCAGATAATTGCCATACAGTGCACCATGACTGACCCCAGTGACTATAACAAAGGATCAAGTGTCCTCTTGTTGTAGTCTCTGGGGTCAGAGTCATGGTGCACGGTACGGCAGATAATTGCCATACAGTACTTCATGACTGTGACCCCAGAGACTACAACAAGGGATCAAGTGTCCTCTTGTTGTATTCACTGGGGTCAGTCATGGTGCACTGTTTGGCAATGATCTGCCGTACCGTGCACCATGACTCTGACCCCAGAGACTACAACAAGAGGACACTTGATCCCTTGTTGTAGTCTCTGGGGTCACAGTCATGAAGCATGGTACGGCAGATAATTGCCATACAGTCTTTCATGACTGTGACCCCAGAGACTACAACAAAGGATCAAGTGTCCTCTTGTTGTAGTCACTGGTGTCAGTCATGGTGCACTGTATGGCAATGATCTGCCATACCGTGCACCATGACTCTGACCCCAGAGACTACAACAAGAGGACGCTTGATCCCTTGTAGTCTCTGGGGTCACAGTCATGAAGCACGGTACGGCAGATAATTGCCATACAGTACTTCATGACTGTGATCCCAGAGACTACAACAAAGGATCAAGTGTCCTCTTGTTGTAGTCACTGGTGTCAGTCATGGTGCACTGTATGGCAATGATCTGCCGTACCGTGCACCATGACTCTGACCCCAGAAACTACAACAAGAGGACACTTGATCCCTTGCTGCAGTCTCTGGATGTAGCAGAGGTGATCGAGCGTCGTGGGACCTTCGTTGTGGACTACGTCGGAGGCGATCGAGCGTCGTGGGACCTTCGTTGTGGACTACGTCGGATCTTTATAATAAAGATGGAGTCCGAATTTTGTTTGTGTTTTTTTTCAAATAAAAAGATTTTTCTCAGTTTATTTTCTGACTATTTACCAGAGATTCCTAATGGCGGGTCTAACATTGGCCCTATATTATGAATCTCTGGCTTAGTGCCAGCTGCCAATAAAAAGCTGGCATTAACCCCTTTATTACCCAGTTAGCCACCGGCACCAGGGCAACTGGAAGAGCATGGGTACAGCGCCAGAAAATGGCGCTTCAATGAATGCGCCATTTTCTGGGGCGGCTGCGGGCTGCAATTCACAGCATGGGGGGCCCAGAACGCTTGGGCCTCACTATGCTGAGGATTCCAGCCCCCAGCTTCCTAGTTGTACCTGGCTGGACCAAAAATATGGCGGAGCCCCACGTAATTTTTTTTCTAGGATTAGTTCTAGAAATTAAAAAAAAAAATGGGCTTCGCTGTATTTTTGGTTCCAGCCAGGTATGACGAGGCAGCTGGGGGTGGGTGGCAGTTCGTAGCTGCCAAGTTGTACCTGGCTGGACCAAAAATATGGCGGAGCCCTATGTCATTTTTTTTCTAGAAATAATTCTAGAAATAAAAAAAAAATAGGCTTCGCTGTATTTTTGGTTCCAGCCAGGTATGACGAGGCAGCTGGGGGCTGGTGGCAGTCCGTAGCTGCCAAGTTGTACCTGGCTGGACCAAAAATATGGCGGAGCCCTATGTCATTTTTTTTCTAGAAATAATTCTAGAAATAAAAAAAAATAGGCTTTGCTGTATTTTTGGTTCCAGCCAGGTATGACAAGGCAGCTGGGGGCTGGTGGCAGTCCGTAGCTGCCAAGTTGTACCTGGCTGGACCAAAAATATGGCGGAGCCCTATGTCATTTTTTTTCTAGAAATAATTCTAGAAATAAAGAAAAAAATAGGCTTTGCTGTATTTTTGGTTGCCAGCCAGGTACAACTTGGCAGCTAGGGGGCTGGAATCCTCAGCATGGAGAGACCCAAATGTTTTGGGTCCCCTATGCTGCGAATTGCAACTACTAGACTAGTATGTTTTTCACAAAAAGTTTCTTTATTCATTTATACGGCTCAATTTGTGAAGCACATGGGGGTTCAAAGTGCTCACTGTGCATCTAGATAGGTTCTTTGGGGGGGTCTAGGTTCCAAAATGGGGTCACTTGTGGGGGAGCTCCAATGTTTAGGCACACAGGGGCTCTCCATACGCAACCTGGTGTTTGCCAACAATTGGAATTGTTAGCGGACACCAGGTCGCGTATGGAGAGCCCCTGTGTGCCTAAACATTTGAGCTCCCCCACAAGTGACCCCATTTTGGAAACTAGACCCCCCAAGGAACCTATCTAGATACATAGTGAGCACTTTGAATCCCCAGGTGCTTCACAAACTGATCCGTAATGAGGTAAAAATACTTTTTTTTCCACACAAATTTTCTTTTTTAATTTGTACGGATCAATTTGTGAAGCACCTGGGGGTTGAAAGTGCTCACTATGCATCTAGATATGTTCCCTGGGGGGTCTAGTTTCCAAAATGGGGTCACTTGCGGGGAGCTCAAATGTTTAGGCACACAGGGGCTCTCCATACGCGACCTGGTGTCCGCTAACAATTCCAATTGTTGGCAAACACCATGTCGCGTTTGGAGAGCCCCTGTGTGTCTAAACTTTGGAGCTCCCCCGCAAGTGACCCCATTTTGGAAACTAGACCTCCCAGGGAACTTATCTAGATGGGTGGTGACCATATTGAACCCCCAGGTTCTTCACAAATTAATCCATAAAAATGAAAAAAAAAAAATTTTGTGGAAAAAAAAGTATTTTTTAATTTTTATGGATCAATTTGTGAAGCACCTGGGGATTCAAAGTGCTCACAATGCATCTAGATATGTTCCCTGGGGGGTCTAGTTTACAAAATGGGGTCACTTGTGGGGGAGCCCCAATGTTTAGGCACACAGGGGCTCTCCAAATGCGACATGGTGTCCGCTAACAGTTTGAGGTGATTTTCCATTCAAATTGTTAGCGGACACCATGTCGCGTTTGGAGAGCCCCTGTGTGCCTAAGCTTTGGAGCTCCCCCACAAGTGACCCCATTTTGGAAACTAGACCCCCCAGGGAACATATCTAGATGCATAGTGAGCACTTTGAATCCCCAGGTGCTTCACAAACTGATCCGTAATGAGGTAAAAATACTTTTTTTTTCCACACAAATTATCTTTTTTAATTTTTACGGATCAATTTGTGAAGCACCTGGGGGTTCAAAGTGCTCACAATGCACCTAGATATGTTCCCTGGGGGGGTGTAGTTTCCAAAATGGGGTCACCTGTGGGGGAGCCCCAATGTTTAGGCACACAGGGGCTCTCCAAATGCGACATGGTGTCCGCTAACAATTTGAGGTGATTTTCCATTCAAATTGTTAGCGGACACCATGTCGCGTTTGGAGAGCCCCTGTGTGCCTAAACTTTGGAGCTCCCCCGCAAGTGACCCCATTTTGGAAACTAGACCCCCCAGGGAACTTATCTAGATGGGTGGTGAGCATTTTTAACCCCACATGCTTTACAAATTGATCTGTGAATATGGAAAAAGTACTTTTTCTTCACAAAAATGTTCTTTTAGCCTCAATTCTTTCATTTTCGCATGGGTAACAGGATAAAATTCATCCTAAAATTTGTTGGGCAATTTCTCCTGAGTACACCGATGCCTCATATGTGGTCATAAACCACTGTTTTGACGCGCGGCAGGGCTTAGAAGTGAAGGAGCGCCATTTCACTTTTTGAATGGAAAATTAGCTCCAAAAGTCAAATTGCGCTCTTTCCCTTCAGAGCCCTGCCGTGCGCCCAAACCGTGGTTTATGATCACATATGAGGTATCGATATACTCAGGAGAAATTGCCCAACAAATTTTAGGATCCATTTTATCTTGTTGCCTATGTGAAAATGAAAAAATTGAGGCTAAAAGAACATTTTTGTTAGAAAAATTAAAATATCCATTTTTTTGTTTCCAATTTGCTTAGTTCCTGTGAAGCACCTGAAGGGTTAATAATCTTCTTGAATGTAGTTTTGAGTAGCTTGAGGGGTGCAGTTTTTGGAATGGTGTCACTTTTGGGTGTTTTCTGTCATGTACACCCCTCAAAAAGACTTCAAATGTGACGGGGTCACAAAAAAAATGGTTTTGTAAATTTTGGTGGAAAAATGAAAAATTGCTCATGAACTTTGAACCCTTACAACTTCCTAACAAAATTTTTTTTTTTTTCCAAAATTGTGCTGATGTAAAGTAGACATGTGGGAAATATTATTTCATAACTATTTTGTGTCACATAACTCTCTGGTTTACCAGAAGAAAAATACTAAATTTGAAAATTGCAAAATTTTTGCCATATTTTTGATTTTTTCACAAATAATTGCAAAAACTATCGACCTAAATTTAATACTAACATGAAGCCCAATATGTCACGAAAAAACAATCTCAGAATCACTAGGATCCGTTGAAGCGTTCCCGAGTTATAACCTCATAAAGGGACACTGGTCAGAATTGCAAAAAATGGCCAGGTCAGGAAGGCCAAAATAGGCTGGGTCATGAAGGGGTTAAATAATAATAAAAAAAAATGTGTGAGACTCATCCTATTTTTGATTACCAGCCAAGATAAAAACCAAGCAGCTGGGGGATGGTATTCTCAGCGTGGTGAGTCCCATAGTTATTGGGCCCCCCAGTCTACAGAATAGTCAGCCTACAGCCACCCAAGAAATTGGCACATTCATTAGAAGCACCAATTCCTGGCACTTTACCCGACTCTTCCCGATACCCTGGTTTGATGGCATCAGGGTGATAGAAGGGGTTCCTGACAGCTTAGTTTTGACAGTTTGTTATTAAGTCTAGATTGATAATATCAAGCCTTTATGAGACCCACCTATTATTAATCCTGTGGGTAAATAGTTAAAAAAAACAACACAGTGAAAAATCCATTATTTGAAATAAAACACACAAACAACCCACATTTTCTAATTTTCTAACCCCAAATATACTTTCTAACAGTAATTCACAACGAGGTCCGACAAAGCACACGATCCTGGCTCTGCTTCATACAGAGACTGCAGCGATGGTACAAGTGTTCTCTCGCTGCAGTCTTTGGGATCACAGTGATGCAAATGGCTCTACCTCCTCAGGTTATCCCCACCCCCTTAATAATGCACTAGTTGCATATGGCTCCACCGCTCCAGTTGGCCACACCCCTTTATTACGCCTCTTTATTATTGTAACCTGGGCAACACCGGGCTCTACAGCTGGTAAAATAATATTAATATATTTATAATAATATCAGAATTCATTTTAGCACATTAGTTCAGACCTCCACAACAGTCCCAGTCTCTTGTGGCCACTTGGGAAAATTAATTGCCCATTCCTGCTCTTTAGTATGGTCCTCTCTTTCCTCTGCTTTTCTCAGTTGTATTTGCAGTTTTCAAGTGATAACTTCCAAGGAAAGTTAACTGAATACAGCTCATCACTCTACTTTCCTAGAGGCCCGAATTTGTATGCAACAATTCCCCAGCTTTTGCATTACAACATTTAGATTCTAAAAAATTGCTTAACACTTAATGGGACTGCTATTAAGGCTCCCACATTGAGCATGCACCCAGATTTTTCAGGTATCCTGAATGGCAAATATGTATAAGTGCTGTAGTCTAAGATGAATTACTGTAGAACTACAGTTCTTAGATTTGCTTTGGAGAGATAGCTGCCAACCTTTGTGGAAGCTATCCGGTCAGCAATATTTTGGCTTGATAAAAAAATTATATAAAACATTTTCTGATATTGAGTGAGACTAAGGCTGGGGTCACACTTGCGTTTTTTTCATGCTTTTTTGGAGACCTGCGTTTTTAAAAAAGCATGTAAAAACGCACCCATCGGGCCCCATGTTAAAAAACGCATGCCCTAAAAGCAAAAACGCATGTCTTAATCACAAAAATGCATGTGTGACAGTACCATGCATTTTTGTGTGCGTTTTTGCTATTATATGATTAGCTGACATCAAAAACGCATGCAAAAGCGCATGGTACATTAGTACCATCCAAAACCGCATGCGTTTTCCATAGGGGCCCATGTTAAAAAAAAACGCATGCGTTTTTAAAATCGCACCAAAAAATAGTGCATGCACTATTTTTTGGTGCAGATTTAAAAACGCATGCAAAAACGCAGGGTGCCATCACACACCTTAAAAAACGCATGCAGAAATGAAAAACGCATGCGTTTTTAAAAGGCACTACAAAAACGCATGCCAAGTGTGACCCCAGCCTAAGGCGACCGTCACACACTACGATTTTGTGTGGGAACTCAATAACGATGTCAGGGGTGCGCGCTCGTGGACAACATAGTTAGTGAGGTGTCACATGTATAGATAACGTTCAGGACGCAGCAGCGATGTTACGTGCAGGGATCGTTGGCACAACCAGCGATTGATGCTTGTCAATGATGTGAATAGGAGAAATCGGTCCGGAGATCGGTTATGGTGGTGTCACGCAGAACAATGCAGCAGATTGGATGGTCGACATCGTCTGATAAGGGGTCCGGTTCCCATATCTGTGATTAACGATCTGACCACTTATCGGTAGTCACATCATGCTGTCACGCGCAACGACGTCGTAGGTGCGATGCCAAATCAGGCATTTTCCTGCGATATGTTTGCATATATCGTAGCGTGTGACGGTCGCCTTAGGAAAAGTTACCAATGAATTTAAAGGGGTTGATGTCCAGGGTTGAATGTAAGTCTACAGTCACTCTGTTACCACAGACTTGTGATCCCTCACAGCACGCATAGCATACTGTCAGGAGTCACCGGTGCCAAGAGCAGGCTGTCATGTGAACACAAGTATGCAATATGCATGTTCATGGTCACATCTTGACTTGACGTGCATAGTGAGAATGTGGCCGGAAAATAGAATTAGACTTACCGGTAATTCAGTTTCTAGGAACCTTCCACGACAGCAGAACGGAGGTTGCCTCCCCGCCCTAATAGGGGACAGGAAACACATAGAGGTTAAAAACCCCTCCCCTTCCTGCACACACCAGTGTTTTGACTGTACACACCCGCATGAAAGCGACCACCAAGTGCAGGAACAACAAGACATCAAGAAGAAGACAATAAATCAGGGAGGGAATCAATGCTGTCGTGGAAGGTTCCTAGAAACTGAATTACCGGTAAGTCTAATTCTATTTTCTCTAGTCACCTTCCACAACAGCAGAACGGAGGAATACCAAGAATATACCTTAGTGTGTGATAACAGCCTGCAGGACCCTCCTGCCAAACGTGAGATCCCGATTAAAGTCGGTAATGACGGGTAAAGGTATGGACCGAGGACCAAGTGGCAGCTCTGCAGATCTGCTCAACCGATGCATCACCCCGCTCAGCCCAGGAAGTAGCGACGGATCTGGTGGAGTGAGCCTTGAGCTTCTCAGGAGGTGAATGACCCATCTGAACGTAGGCCGTGCAGATAGCTTTCTTGATCCAACCGGCGATCATACCCCTAGAGGCCTTGAGCCCTTTCCTGCGGCCGAAGAGCTGGACAAACAAATTCTGGTCGACCCGAAAGGAGGCTGTCTGCTGGAGATAATAAAGCACCGTTCGACGAACATCCAGCGTATGACGACACTCCTCCTTGGGATTAGAAGGGGATGAACAAAAGGAAGGCAAAAACAATGTCCTGCGACCGATGGAAGTCAGAGACCACTTTAGGCAAAAAGGAAGGGTCAAGGCGAAACACCAGACTATCGTCCAGGACCCGAAGGTAGGGGTCACGGACGGAAAGAGCCTGGAGTTCACCCACACGCCTAGCCCAGTGGCGTAGCAACGGTTTGTGGCGCCCGGGGCGGTCGAAAAATTTGCCGCCCCTTTGGTTGTTGATAATCCGGAAGTATACATAGTATACACTGTCTGCCCCTATATACAAGAATATAACTGCTATACTAAAACACAAAAGAGTATTACACTCTCTCCAATTTTAAAATAAATAGATCAAAATCTGAGGCCCTAAATGTGTCGCTTCCCCTGAGTCAAATTACTAGAATACAGAACGCCTTTTCATTTTATTGGTCTCCTAAATCTCTTCGCTATTTAGGGGTACAGATTACTCCAGATGTTAGAGATCTGTATGGTGCAAATTTTCCATCACTGCTGCGGTCAATTACAGTAGACTGTGAGAGATGGCTATTGTCTACTTTCACATGGGCTGGTAGATGCCAGCTTTTCAAAATGAATATCCTTCCGAGGATATTATATTACCTACAGACATTACCTATCACCATTCCATTATCCTTCTTTAAGACAATTGCACAACTGCAGACAAAATTCATCTGGAGTAACTCGAAACCACGTCTAGCGAGATCAATCCTGTATAGACGCAAAAAAGATGGTGGTGTGAATCTCCCAAATATCAAACTGTATTACATAGCCACCCACCTCACGCGGGTAATAGATTGGTGCAGGCATGGTACAAATAAATTGTGGGTACAAATCGAACAGGATTTTACTCCTTTCAGACTTCAGACATTACCCTGGGTGTCACTTCGAAAAGAAGAGTTATTATATGACCATCCGACAATTGGGTCTACTCTCAAGATTTGTGATCACACGTTAGTTAGATCCTTAATGATACCATCTGCCTCTGTCTTGAGTCCGATCCTTAGTCACCCGGACTTTCGACCAAGTCTTGATGACCCCGTGTTCCAACGTTGGATAAAAGCAGGTCTGGATAGGATTGAAAAATGGAGTGAGGGAGAAGCGTGGCCAACCATTGAACAACTTAATTCAATTACCTACCCGACGGCTCTGGGTTTCTGGAGATGTGTACAACTTGTGCATTATCTTCATAGACTCCCTCCTAAGAGGACGTTTTTAAATCCTAAGACACTGTTTGAATCTCTATGCTCTACCACAGTTGACTGTAGGCATGCTTTATCACAGACATACGCGTGTTTGATTTCTCCACCGGACCTCCCGACTCCCCATTTCATGCTGCGATGGGAGACAGATCTTGGTCTCAAACTGTCTACAGAACAGAGATCTGCAATTTATTCTTTAGCTCACTCTACTTCAATAAGCTCAAAACTGCAGGAGGCAAATTATAAATTATTGACGAGATGGTATAGAGTCCCAGCTCATTTGCATAGACTCTTTCCTTCTATAGACCCGAAGTGCTGGAGGTGTGGTGGGGCGGATGGTACAATACTACACGTGTTCTGGGAGTGTGCGAAGCTCCAACCATTCTGGTCGGAGGTGAAAAAGATTACAAGGCAAGTTACGGGATACACGGATGAGTTAGATCCTGGCCTCTTCATGTTGCACCACTGTAGGATTCCACCAAACAAATATAAACATACACTGTTGAGGTTCTTAGTCATGGCTGCGAGTTCTTGCATCCCGATGCTCTGGAAAAAGGAGACGTGTCCTTCTGTGGCTATGTGGATAGAGAAGGTGAACGACCTCATGCTTCTCGAGGACCTGACATCAGCTATACATGATTCATATGAGAAGTTCAGAAACACGTGGTTTAATTGGATGAGTTTCCAACAATCTGACCTGTATAAGTCTCACAGAAGCTCCTGAGGAACTTGCTCTTAAGAACTGGTTAGTAAATGGGTGCGATTGAGAGTTCCTTTTACTCCATTGAGGTTTGGTAACTTCACGAGACCCCTACCTTACCCTCCCTTCTACCCCTCTTCATACCCCCCCACCCATCCTATCCCCCGTTCTGGTCTATTCTACTCTTTTCTTTCTTTATGTGTTTCCTTCCTTTCTTTTTTGTTTTTTTTATCTTTCATTGTCATTATTATTGGTAATAGACGGGTACCTATGGAGTAGGTAATGCTTGTTTTATAATTCTGACTGGCAAACAACTCCGATGTGTTATACTAGACAGCTTGTTTTTCATGCCAGAGTTAGTTTTAATATTGCTATAGTAAATTGAATACTTTTATCAAGCTTATTGACTATTAGAAACTGATTCGTGATTCAATTAATGAGAATACATTTTATTAAGAACAGTTCTTTGTACTTGCAAGATGATTGAATCTGTAAGTTTTGGTTCTTTTTTCTATTGTTACTATAAAACGAAAAATAAAGAATTATAAAAAAAAAAAAACACAAAGAGAAGGGGCGCAATTGGGGGGTAAGTATTGGGCCAAATGGCCACTCACCTATTGGGGTTGTCACTGTGCACCGCCACCTCTGCACAACCCCAGTGTATGGCAACAAGCAGGACTCAAGGAGGGCCCGGGGCAGGAGCAATTTTTGCTGCTGTACTGTGGAGTTCATAGTGTAATATATGTGCAAAAAACTTTATTCTTAATATTATGTCACAATACCGGGATCTGAGGATCTTCTATTTCGAGGTCAGGGGCTCTCTGATGCCGTGTTGCTGTCTGCCTCGCTGTCGTCCTCTTTTGACACTGCAGTGCGGTGGATAAGAGAGCATTAACTGGTTAATATCAAGAAGTATGGAGTGTGTACTGAGCCATAAACCCTCCCCTTACCAGTAGGATTACTATTTGGATTTTAGTATTAGGGTACGGACACACTGGCGTGAAACTCTGATGAGTGCAATGTGTGATTTTATCACATTGCAATCAATCTCTCAGAGCACACTGATGAGTGTCGGACGCTTTTTTCTCATCCAGATTCAGGATGAGAAAAAAGTTGCAACATGCTGCGACAGTCTGCGATTCACTTGCGAGACTCGCCAATGCAAGTCTATGGGTCCGACAAAATCACTGACCACACACGGATCATCCAAGAGGCATCCACTTTTTCATTGATACATTCTCATTCTGTAGCTGAGACAACTGTAAAATGTTCCTGTAAATGATTATACACTAATAGCTGCTGAGGAAAAAACAGATTGCACACGGATGTGATCTGAGAGAAATGTCGGACACTCGCACAGCGGTTGCCAAAATGTCACTCATCCGACTCTCCTGGATGAGAAACAGACTGATTTTAAGGCGGCGGGAGACAGTGTACCACCACGTCCTCAGCTCCGTGCTGTGCACAGTGTACCACCAAGTCCCCAGCTCCGTGCTGTGCACAGTGTACCACCATGTCCTCAGCTCCGTGCTATGCACAGACAATATACGGTACACTGTCTGTGCACAGCACGAAGATGAAGACATAGTGGTACACTGTGCACAGCACGGAGCTGGGGAAATGGTGGTATACTGTCTATGCACAGCACTGAGCTGGGGACACGGTGGTACACTGTCTGTGCACAGCACGGAGCTGGGGACACGGTGGTACACTGTCTGTGCACAGCACGAAGATGAAGACATAGTGGTACACTGTGCACAGCACGGAGCTGGGGAAATGGTGGTATACTGTCTATGCACAGCACAGAGCTGGGGACACGGTGGTACACTGTCTGTGCACAGCACGGAGCTGAGGACATGGTGGTACACTGTCTGTGCACAGCACGGAGCTGAGGACAGCACGGAGCTGAGGATATGGTGGTACACTGTGCACAGCACGGAGCTGAGGATATGGTGGTACACTGTGCACAGCACGGACCTGAGGACATGGTGGTACACTGTGCACAGCACGGAGCTGAGGATATGGTGGTACACTGTGCACAGCACGGAGCTGAGGACATGGTGGTACACTGTGCACAGCACGGAGCTGAGGATATGGTGGTACACTGTGCACAGCACGGAGCTGGGGACATGGTGGTACACTGTGCACAGCACGGAGCTGAGGATATGGTGGTACACTGTCTGTGCACAGCACAGAGCTGAGGACATCCCAGAAGAGGCACAATAACCACAGACAGGCGGCAGGAGAACATTGAGCCCGCCCAGGAGAACTACAACTCCCAGCACCCAACACACTGCCCAGAAACCATATAGTAATGCCAGAACAGGCAGGAGAACTACAATTCACAGCATGCCACACCCTTCCAACACAGGAAGGTGGAGGCTGCCGCATGGAGGAAGAGACACCTGGTACAGCTGCCATTATCACCACACACAGCCCCACTCCTCCTGCGCACCCGTCCTCCTCTCCTCCTGCACCGTCCTCCTCTGTCCCTCCTGCTGCTCCTGTCCTCCTGCATCCCCGTCCTCCTGCATCCCCGTCCTCCTGCATCCCCGTCCTCTCCTCCATCTGTCCCTCCTGCACCCCGTCCTCCTGCACCCCCGTCCTCCTGCACCCCCGTCCTCCTCTCCTCTTTCCCTCAAGCTGCTCGTCTTCTCCTCTGTCCCCCTGTTCCTGTGCTTCTGCCCCCCCTGTCCTCTTCTCCTCTGCTCTGCTCCCCTGTTAATGTCCTCCTGCCCCCCTGTCCTCTTCTCCTCTGCCCCCCCTGTCCTCTTCTCCTCTGTCCCCCTGTTCCTGTGCTTCTGCCCCCCCGTCCTCTTCTCCTCTGCCCCCCTGTTCCTGTGCTTCTGCCCCCCCTGTCCTCTTCTCCTCTGCCCCCCTGTTCCTGTGCTTCTGCCCCCCCGTCCTCTTCTCCTCTGCCCCCCTGTTCCTGTGCTTCTGCCCCCCCTGCCCTCTTCTCCTCTGTCCCCCTGTTCCTGTGCTTCTGCCCCCCCCTGTCCTCTTCTCCTCTGCCCCCCTGTTCCTGTGCTTCTGCCCCCCCCCGTCCTCTTCTCCTCTGCCCCCCTGTTCCTGTGCTTCTGCCCCCCCTGCCCTCTTCTCCTCTGCCCCCCTGTTCCTGTGCTTCTGCCCCCCCTGTCCTCTTCTCCTCTGCCCCCCTGTTCCTGTGCTTCTGCCCCCCCGTCCTCTTCTCCTCTGCCCCCCTGTTCCTGTGCTTCTGACCCCCCCCGTCCTCTTCTCCTCTGCCCCCCTGTTCCTGTGCTTCTGCCCCCCCCCGTCCTCTTCTCCTCTGTCCCCCTGTTCCTGTGCTTCTGCCCCCCCCGTCCTCTTCTCCTCTGTCCCCCTGTTCCTGTGCTTCTGCCCCCCCTGTCCTCTTCTCCTCTGCTCTGCTCCCCTGTTAATGTCCTCCTGCCCCCCTGTCCTTTTCTCCTCTACCCCCCCTGTCCTCTTCTCCTCTGCCCCCCCCTGTCCTCTTCTCCTCTGCCCCCCTGTTCCTGTGCTTCTGCCTCCCCCCCCCCGGTCCTCTGCCACCCCCCCCCCTCTTCTCCTCTGCTCTGTTCCCCTGTTAATGTCCTCCTGCCCCCCTGTCCTTTTCTCCTCTGCCCCCCCTGTCCTCTTCTCCTCTGCCCCCCCTGTCCTCTTCTCCTCTGTCCCCCTGTTCCTGTGCTTCTGCCTCCCCCCCCCCCCGTCCTCTGCCCCACCTGTCCTCTTCTCCTCTGCTCTGTTCCCCTGTTAATGTCCTCCTGCCCCCCTGTCCTTTTCTCCTCTACCCCCCCTGTCCTCTTCTCCTCTGCCCCCCCTGTCCTCTTCTCCTCTGTCCCCCCTGTCCTCTTCTCCTCTGTCCCCCTGTTCCTGTGCTTCTGCCCCCCCCCCCGGTCCTCTGCCCCTCCTGTCCTCTTCTCCTCTGCTCTGTTCCCCTGTTAATGTCCTCCTGCCCCCCTGTCCTCTTCTCCTCTGCCCCCTGCAGAGTTTTCCTCACCTCTCCGGGTCCATGGGGGGCCGACTGAGTGGAGGAGCCGCCAGCACCGCAGCCGCATCCACCGCACCGCCACAGCACTTTGAGCCATCACGGTTCACGGGACAGGAAGCAGCAGAGCTCCCAGCCGCTTCCTGTCAGCGTGATGATAGCTCTCAGTGCTGGGGGGCCGGCCGGGAGCGGAGCAGAGCAGAGTACATGCGGGCGCCGCGGCCGGGCGGCAAGCCGGCGGCGACACCCTCCCTCCCCCACAAAGACTCCAGTTTTCATATGGAGCCTGGGGAGGGAGGTAAAGAAGAAGAAAAAAAAAAAACCGCTCTCACTCCCCTGCAGCCCTGCTGCCGCCCTCACACACACTGCCGCCCAGGGCGCAGCGCCCCCCCCGCCCCCCCCACGCTACGCCACTGGCCTAGCCGAAGTGACCGCAACCAGGAAGGCAGTCTTGTGGGATAGCAGCCGGAGATCCGAGGAGGACAGCGGCTCAAAGGGTGACTTCGTGAGAGCAGAAAGGAGAGGATTCAGGTCCCAAGGAGGGACATGACACCGCAGCCGTGGGCGAAGTCTACCGGCAGAAGTCATAAACCGATTGACCCAAGGGTGAGCGGCCAGACCCTGATCAAAAAAGGAACTGAGAGCCGAGATCTGCACCTTTAGAGTACTGGAAGTGAGACCCAACTCCAGACCGGCCTGCAAAAAATCCAAAATGCAAGCAATATTCGGATGAAGGGGATCAGGAGGGTCAGCCACACACCAAGACACAAATTTCTTCCAGGTCTTCCCATAGATAGCATTGGTGACCGGCTTCCTACTCTTCTGTAAAGTTGAGATCACCCGATCCGAGAGGCCTTTAGCCCTCAGCAAGCCGGCTTCAACAACCAGGCCGCTAGGTTCAACTTGGGAAGGTCGGGATGAAGAAGGGGCCCCTGGTGAAGTAGATCGAGTCTCCGAGGAAGAAGAACGGGCCCTCCTGTGCCAGACTCAGCAGGGCGCTGAACCAACTGCGACCCGGCCAGAGAGGAGCCACCAGGATCGTAGGAACCCTGTCCAGCCTGATCTTCTGAAGTGTCCACGGGATGAGAGGAATTGGAGGAAACGCATAGGCCAGGGAGAACCCCCAGGGACGAGAGAATGCGTCCACCCCCAGAAGGCGACCTGACAGAGACAGGGCAAGAACGACTCCACTTGGGCATTGTGAGGGGTCGCAAACAGATCCCACCTCGGGAACAACCCCACCGAGAGACCAGGGAGCTGAAGACCTCCCGATGGAGACACCACTCGCCCGGATGAAGTCCCTCCGGCTGAGGAAGTCTGCCTGGACGTTGTCGAACCCCCGTAAATGAACCGCCGATAAGGACAGGACATGTCGTTCCGCCCAGGAAAAAATCCTTGCAGAAAGAGACGTAAGACTGGCAAACCGGTCACCCTCTGTGACGAATATGGGCCACCGTAGTTACATTTCCAAGAACACCCGGACGTGACGGCCTTGGACAAGAGCACCCGCAGCCCGGAGGGCCTCGTCCACCGCCATTAGTTCCCGAAAGTTGGACGACCTAGCACTGACCTGCGCAGACCACCGGCCTTGGAAGTGGCGCGCGACGTGGCCCCCCGCGCACTGGGATCCGAATGGCCCACCAACCCCTGCGCTCTTGTGCTGTCGCCGGTCCGTCGGTTGAAAATGGATATCATTTTTTACTAATTGCTTTATCTGAGTACTCGTGTCCTCAGCAGGACAACGCCCCCTTAACCTGTCAGTTATGGGTTTGCCGTAGCCGATGTGTCGGATGGTTCGCATCCACGGCATGCCAGAGTTGAGGACCTTAAGGCCTGTTGGGACGCTTTGTGTGAGGGACTCAATGAGACTGTCCAGACACCCTTCGGAGGTTCGAGGGTCAGACAGGCAAGAGAGCCCTTACGTGACTGGGAGGGCCTCCTGAGGGGGAGCTGTCCCAGGAAAACAGGAGAAATTCCTGCAGAATCCTGGAATGAGCTTGTGCCCAAGGAACCGCCGGGATACAGGCCGTCAGGGAACCCAAAGCCAACATGATCTTCCTCAGGGAAGGACGACGGGAGCTCCGGAAGCAAGAGACTTCCGCACGAGTTCCACCCTCTTGTCCGGAGGCAGAAAGGACGTCTGCCTGGACGAATCTAGAAGAATCCCCAGGAACTGCTTCCTGTGGACGGAGTCAGGTCGGACTTTGCCAAATTTGGAAGCCAGCCCAGGGAGCACAAAACCTGAAGGGTGGTGGAAACCGAGAGGGACAGCTGCTGAGACGAGGGAGCCAGGATCAGAAAATCGTCGAGGTAGGGGACAATAAAGATCCCCAGACCCCTGAGAAAGGAAACGACCTCCGACATAATCTTGGAAAACACCTGAGGGGCCGAGGAGAGCCCGAAGGGAAGGGCGTTGAACTGGAAATGAAAAACTTCCTGATTTCGCGAGACCGCAAAATCGAAGAAACT